>CM044435.1:50410910-50619785 GCA_024363595.1 Xenopus borealis | reverse complement strand
TATATATATATATATATATATATATATATGTACCCTTATAAGGAAAAAGCCAAAAAGTAAAAGCACCTTAAGCTCTTACAGCTCAGTAGGTCTGGGGTCACTGACAGTACTTGGGAAACTGGGCTTAGATGATGGGAAGATGTCAGTACAGCTGTAAATTCTCCAGAAAGCAACATGCAGAGTAGTGACCTATTTTAGAAACTGCCTTTATATTTCATAAAGCATGGACTGGTAGCCTAGCAGCCATCAGATAAAACAGTTGAAAACAGTCCCATTAAGCAGTATGAAACTGCCCTATGCACAAACGCCTGTCTTACCTCACACTAACTTTTTTTTTTCAAAACAATTTTATTGAATTTTTTCAATAAGCAACGACACAATCAATGCAAAAAGAGTACAAGCAAAGAATAATACACATCCAGAAAAGAAGAGATACAAATAAAGATATACACATGTTCTTTCTGTGGTTTATATAAAAAAGAAATAAACAGAAGCTTAATATAAAGAGAAAAAATCTAAGAAAATATCCAATATAAAGACCAACAGAAATTAAATCAGTGGAAGTATCACTGGAATGCAGCAATAGCTTTGTATAAGAGCATAAATTAAGATATTATTAAACAGTGAATATCTTTTCTCTCGAGTCCATATTGTTTATCCCCTTTAACTTTTTGTGCAGTCACCTTTCTCTGCACCCCATAACTCTTCCACGAATATGAATTCTCTACAAGAACACCTTCTGCTCCTCTTCACCCCTCTACACAAACAGAAATTGCCATTTTGCACTACAGCAACGTGTCTGGGGACTTGTGAATGCCTCTCTATGGGGAAAATACCTATGCACCATCCTCCCTACCCTAAGTTCAAACATTGTTTTACAATAAATTGAAAGCCACTGGTTGATAATCTCTGATTCAAGTGCTCAAGTATCCATTAAACAATGAATAAACAATAAAGACATACAACACCATACATTTACGGCTCCAATGAGTCACTAGAAATTGATAGGTATATATCAAATGTTACAATAATGTTAGTTTAGGTGACAATAGATGCAAGCTGTCATACACCATAGTAACACGCTCAAAATGTGAGAGCTGTATCACATATAGATGGCTCATGTCCTGGAGCTGGATCTGCAGTGATTGGTAATATATTTTACACTGAAATAATCTCCCTGGATAATGTTGCTGATGTATTTGTTGGCTTTGAATCTATTGTCTGTATAATGTTAACTAATTGCTCCTGTCCCCCATATGTATCTATGCATTGCATACTCATTCTGAATTTGGTTTAAGGAGTTATAGATGGAGACTGTGCTTCTGCTAGAATGGCTAATGGCTTTGAGTAAGGTAACCCTTTCTAGGAAAATAAGAACCAGACATATAACAGTAGCAGCATTCTTAAATTAACAGAAGAGCTCTTGCCATGCATAACATGGATTCATTTATCAATTTATAGTTGGATGTGGTAGAAAATACCACATAGTTTTAAGTATATTCTTTTACAGGCCCGGATTTGTGGAGAGGCCACCTAGGCCCGACCCTAGGGCGGCATACTGCCCAACCACACCCACATTGGTTCCCGAAATTTACATTTCCTGTGTGCCAGTTCTCATTGCTCTGTCCCAATGATGAGAATTTGAGCAAATAAAAGGGAAGGGATGGGGCGACAAACGACTGCAGGCCTAGGTGTGCGATCTATGTAAATCCAGCCCTGTTCTTTTTATTTTTCAAAACAATGCTTTGAAGAAAGGTTTTATGAAAAACCTAGATTAAAATGGCAATTTCTTTGTCCTCTTAATTAATAATGCATTTCAGCAGAAAGGTCCATTGACCTGGTAACAGACAGGAGAAGGAGCAAATCATCTGTAAGTATTCCATTGCAAATAAGTTACAGAATGTGATATCAGTCATGGACTCTTATAAGGGAAGGGATGAAGAAATTAGCAAGGGAATTGTAAAATGCATAAAGAATAGAAAAAAATATTAGAAAAAATTGTTATCAAATTTAACTATTGTTTTGTGAATTTTGGCCAATAGTGACTTTGCCTTTTTAAAGTGATACTTTTTCTATTATATTTCCACTCATGCCTACCTGCAAATATGCCTGTTATAATTGTAGGAAATTTACTGATTAATCTAGCATTTTATTGGTGGATTGACCACTAAAACCTTGTGAATATTGAGATTTTCAGTCATAAAGGCATAGAGAAGGGTTATGTAATAAAAGGCATTAAGTTTGCCTGGGGCAGTAATCAATAGCAACCAATCAGCAGGAAGAATTTACTGATCATCTGTTTAAATGCAAACATCCTATTAGATGCTATGGTTTATTGCTCCTGGGCAAACATAGTGCCTTATATTGCATATTGTGTTTAACAGTCACATCAAAGCAAAACTGTTTTGGTAAGCTTTAATCGTAGGTAGGTAGCTCATAATTTGCCCAAAGATGATTAAAGTGATCATTTCCCATTTTAAATTGGGACACGAGGTGTTGCATTGTTTTAATCAAATCACTGCTGATCTCAAGGGTATGTGTTTCTTTTACTTTCTCCTTGGTAAAAGGGATGGAGTGCTCACAAAGGCTGCTATATTTTTAATATAGTAAATAAAAACACATAGACAAGAAATTCACTTTCTGCATCATGTTTATTATACACATTTTTTAAGAAGTATATCTTATATCAGAGCATGACCATAAGTGGACACATCATCACCTTTAGCCATTTTTAAGGTGTCGATTTCAGAAATGTGAATTAGAAAAACTGATTGAGAAGACTTGATTGGCACAGGTTATGAGACTCCAATATATATATCCTTGTCCCACTGTAGCATATATGTCTAAGATCTGTGCACCAGCCACCCATCATTCTGGAACTAACCTTATATGCAGGCACTACTGTCAGGAAAGGACTGGTTACAGGCCCGGACTGGCAATCTGTGGGTTAGGGCAAATGCCAGATGGGCTGCTAAAAGGTGCCATAGAAAGTCAGTATTTAGTGGGCTGGTGGGGACTGTTTGGGCCTCTATGTGGGCTGATTGGGCCTCTGTGTACCTGAAATGCCAGGGCCTATTTTGATTCTCAGTCCAGTCCTGACTGGTTATATATTCTGCAGCTACCTTCTGCCAGAAAAAATATCAGTGCCCTAAGACTCAAAGGACAAGTACATTTTAACAAACTGTTAGAGACTTTGACACCAATTGAACTGCATTTCCTCTCATACTACAATGATTGCTATGCAGCTATTGCTAGCTATCACTACCAGTGTACAGAGAGCCTGTCTGAACTGTATTAAGGTACATAATTTGCTATAGATATTTAAATGGGTAGTATACTCCCTTGTTCAACATAAGTTCAATGGACTTAGGCAGAATATACTTTTGCCTCATTTTAATTACAAAATATCTATAGCTTTTGTAATTTCTTGACCGAAACAGGGTAATATTGAAGCTACTGCATGTTTAGGCCTGGCAAGGTAAATAATTATATTAACAGAGCACAGATAATCCCCCTGCAAAATGGACTCCTGCTAACAAAACAGTATACTGGTTATCTAATTATGGAGTAGCTTCAGTTTCCCTGTTTGGCTGATTTGACAACAATGATAAAGAAAGGCTTTGGCTAATCCAATGTTTTGGTGATTAAAGAGGCAAGTGTACCTACTGATGCTGGGGAACCATGTGGCAATAGCAAAAAGTTTCCCTAATTGATGTGTCTGGTTTTTGCCAAATTGGGCACAACTGTTTCAGTGAAACTTTCCCTGACCAATTACTTTGGAATTGTGGAGTGAAATGCTGTAATTGTGGATAAGAAAATATGGCTATTTGCATCCTAAATTGCTCACTGCATTTGAAGCCATAAATGTGACTTTCCTCTTGGGGATGTTGGACTAATGCAATATAATATTCTTATTTAAATCCAGAAAGCAGTGGTGCTTTTTTTTTTATCTCTATTTATATTCTAAGTGACACCCAGGTACTTTGTTTCTTAAAAGGAATCCTCATTGGACTGTATATTAGGTTTAGTTTAGGTGTACATGGAATTGTAACTTCTCAACTTTTTCTATACTTTCTTTTTTACAAACTTAAATATAATTCAGTATTCTAACATCAACCAGTTCTAAAATTCATTGTATCTTGAAAGTAATACAAAATGATTATTGTGTATCACAATTTAGAAAACCATGCAAATGCAATATTTACAATTATTCATCTATTTTAGTGTTCATTTGTTTTGTGTGCCAGTTAACTGGAAAAAGAATGTAACATTAACAAAAATGACATTAACATTATTAACTTTTTGTGGACCCTGGACAAAACTACCATCTAGGTGTACTGTATATAAACTGTCCACGACATTTACACAAGCACAGGTGAATTAAAAGGTAAATAATATGTTGCCTGTCTGACAAGTCCAGCTCTATTTCTCTATGGATCATCTGAAAAGTTCCTGCTGCTGCTGGCATGGACCTACAGACTGCTATTATCTTTCTCTGTAATGTACATATCCAGGACATCATTCGAACAGACCAAAATGTCCTAGTTGCACTTTCTGTAGAAGTAAAAATAATAATCTGTGAAGAGTATTCCAGCAAAGTTTGGATCTGTTGAACAATTTGCAAGATCCTGTGGAGAGAAAGAAACTGAGTCAGTATACAAAGAAAACAAAGAGAATCTATAATGGCACACCCCTTCATTGTCTCATGGAAATGTCTTATTTAATGAAACCAGACAATATCTGTTTGTGTTTGAGTACTAGTTCAGTTAATATTAGTATTCACATACAGTATCCTGATTTGTCTATCCAAGCAAGAAAGTAGAAACTTACTGGAGTAGCCACACGGAAATGGTAGGCACTATCAAACAGTCGAGCTACTGGTAGAATCCAGGGATGCTGGAGGCCCTGCATTATAAAAAAAAAACAAAATCAATAATGAGAATCATAAGAAGACATGGCAGAATCTATGGAGTTGCATATTGAGAAGGAAAAAGCTATAATAATGATAGTGCTGTTGATGTGATGATAGAAGGGTTCGCTAAGTATGGGGATTTAATAACCCTATAACCCTTGCCGTAGCTGGCTTTATCTGCTTCTATTTGAGTTCACAGTAATGCAATAGTTATGCAGAAATGGCAAATGTACTGTATTTTCTTGTTGCTTCTATGTGAGTTTAAGCAAAGAAGAAAGAAAACTGAGACTAATCCAAACTATTTCCTAGTGGCATAAAAATAAGAAACATGATTGACAGTTGATGGGAAAATTCTTTTACATTTCACGCTTTAAAGGACAAGGAAAGTGTAAAATAGAATAAGGCTAGAAATGCTGTATTTTGTAACATGACATAAACATGAACTTATTGCACCACAAGCCAAATCAAACAAATGATTTATGCTTTCAAAGTTGGCCCAGGGGGCTGTCATCTTGTAACTTTGTTAAACATAGAGTTACAATGCGCCATTGTGATTGGATTTTTGGAAGAGTCTATGTGCCCAGAACTCCCCTACACCAGTCAGTTGAACTGAGGGTGTTTATTGTACTATTTACATATGTGTGTGTGCTATCTACATGTGTCTATATTTATATATAATAATACCTTATATATAAGGTAGTGGAGGTATGGGGTATGGAAGATATGTTAAAAATCAGTCACCCTGATTTGTTTTTACCCAACCAGAGGTACTGGCTAATAGAGCCCACACTACAGTTGGCTATTTTTAAATAGTCCCGCCAGTGCTAGGTCACAATATTTCCTATATGTCTCCTTTAAAGAATAATTAATCTTTTAAAATAAGTAAAATTGATGAGCTATTGTAAGCACTTTTTCAAATTCCATGTCCATTCCTTCCTGTATGCAGAGTTGCCAAACACAGACAATGCTGAAAAGAAAATTGCAATTTTTTGGGCTCCAAAGAGTTCTGCCAGGTTGGGGGGTGATTCCAGAAATGCTTCTTCTTTGTAAATTATTTTGTTTACCTTTTTTGCTGTGAATCTCATAGAAGAAAGAGCTATAGGCAGTGTTTTTTGCAAGAAGCAATGTTTTTAAACGAACTGCACACCATGTTGGTTACTTAATGCCAGGATCATAACTTTTCCCCATTAATTTAGAGCTGTCCTCAGTATCATTTTGTTGGAAAATAAATCAAAACGCTATGTATACACTGACTGTATTTCCTTGAAAAACATATTTTTGTCTTCCTTTTATCACTAGCCTTGTCTCTTAGCATCTTTAATTCAAACTGGGAGCTCAGTAACCAATACTGTCAGTACAATTCTGACAGCAAACTTGCCCTGGCCAGCCTAAGAGGGATACCCTTTCTAGCTGCTATGTCCAACCCTGGTGGATTCAGCTCGTTTAACATTGTTGTGCAATAGTATATTTGTATTCTTTGTATTTGTACTGCAGTGCTCTTTATTTTGTGCTTTACTCTGCAATTCATATTTATATAATCTGTTCCATCCAGTTAGATTTAGGTTCACAGCAGAAAACCAACAGATGAAAGTGGTTTAAGTATCCTCTCATATTGACTTATACCTACAAGCAGGCCCGGACTGGCAATCTGTGGGTTAGGGCAAATGCCAGATGGGCTGCTATATGGTGCCATAGAAATTCAGTATTTAGTGGGCTGGTGGGGACTGTTTGGGCCTCTATGTGACCTGATTGGGCCTCTGTGTACTTGAAATGCCAGGGCCTATTTTGATTCTCAGTCCAGTCCTGCCTACAAGTATATATTTGCTTTTTAAATATTTTTTTACCTAGGAGGAGGCTGATCTGAGGGACATGCAGGCAAATATATATGATTTTAGACATGGACAGGGTTAAAAGAAACACTAATACTGAAGCACAGTCAGGTAACAACAAATAAATACTGACTAAAGGTGGCCATACACGCAGAGATCTGCTCATTTGGCGATGTCTCCAAACGAGCGGATCTCTCCCCAATATGCCCACCTTGAGGTGGGCGATATCGGGATGATCCGATCGTGGGCCCTAGGGCCCAAAGATCGGATCATAATTGAGGCCATAAGGGCGGTCTTATCGCTGGACTTCATCAACGAACAGATGTGGCCGCGATCCAACGGGATTTTTAGTCCCACCCGATCGACATGTGGTCGACTTTCAATCAGATATCGATCTGTGAAGCCCGTCAGAGGGCCCCATAACGGGCCAATAAGCTGCGGATGTGGTCTGTCGGCAGGTTTTATCGGCCTGTGTATGGCCACCTATAGGCAAGTTTCATTGGCAGATAGAACACAGTAGAAGAAGGTACAGAAGGCCAACAAGAAAGGGAGAATGCCAAGGCTCAGCATAGATTCAGTAGGATGCCACAGAATCCAATGCTAAGACAAGAGGTCAGGGCAAACCATGGTCAATACCAGGAAACAGGATAAAATCCAAGACTCAAGTGTACCAGGATGGCCTGCCACTAGAAAGGTTGGGTATCGCATTTCCCCTTATGTACGTATAAATTTTTATTTGTATAGCGCTCCTTGAGGGCAAAGTGCTGTACAGCAAAACAGCAAAACAATAGATTAGTAGTAACAAACAAGGGGTCACTGCAATAATAAGTAATAATAAGTGCATTATTAGAAATACAATTCAAATAAATATAAAATATAATTACACTACAGATTAAGTGCACAGTGTCAAAAGAATGGAGGACCCTGCCCCATAGAGCTTACAATAAAATGGGAGGGTAACTTACAGACACAATTCGGAGCGGTATTAAGCACTGTAAGTTGCATAATAAGTTCTAACTAGACACTTTATTGGGGCAGGGGAAATAGAACATATTTTGTTTACCAACAGCAGTAGGTGCTATCACAACAATTCTAACTCCAAGGACACAGTTAAAAACCACCTGCATTATATTGAGTAAATGACCAGGCCTATTGGCTTATTAGCAGCATCTTATGACACATGAGAAACCATGAATATTTAACTAGCGTTTCTGCAGCTTTATGAAATATGGATAATAATAATTAGTATGCGTGTGGGTATACAGTTTAGCAATTGAAACCACATTTTTTGTATGCCTTCTTCTTTATGGGTACATTGGCTTTTCTGCATATATTGTATACACTCACATTAGGACAATTTTCCTATCAATTGTTTTATTTTTAAAATAAGAAAGCTTGAATTCACTAACCTGAGTTGACTCTGGAGAATCATCTCTTTTCTTCCTTGTGTGTGTGGCCCGATTACAGATGTTGCCAAGTGTAATTTTACATTGGTAAACAATTAATGGTTCCGTTGTGCTTTGGGATTAAAAACAAATGACAAAGCAGACTAGTGAACTAAAAAAAAATATATATACAGATTATTTTACAACACATTTTGCTGTCTTCATTCTGAAACTGTGTAAAATTCTGTTAATGGAATTTATTGGTTTCCAGCCTAATTCAGTATAATAGTAGCTACTGCGGTGTGCCAAGTAAATTGAACACATGTTTCTTTCTTCCTCTACAGAGGCTTCTAGGTAGATCATTCGAATAGACAGTGTACCCAAACAAATGTTATTACATTATGGTAAAATGTTTAAACTTCTCCTGAGGTTATATTTTAAACTGTTAGAATATATAATCACCATAAAGCAGTTTATATATAAATGGAGCAACATCAAAGTTTTCTAAAGAAATACACTGGAACTAACATTATAAGGGGACATGTTCAGTTAGCTGTATATTTGAATGAACACACCACCTCTAGCATACAGTGGGTTTTGTTTCCAACCGGCACACTGGAATGGTGGCAGGCTCTAATCATAATATAAATATGCCACTGAGCATCAGAGGGTACAGAAAGGGTCAACTTTGGGTTTACCAACTTGTGCTTTGTTTACACATCCTTGTAGTTAAAGGAAAACCATACCCCCCAAAATGAATACTTGAGCAACAGATAGTTTATATCAAATTAAGTGGCATATTAAAGAATATATCTGGAATAAAGACATCAGTATATATTGTCTTTTTACATCTCTTGCCTTGAACCACCATTTTGTGATGGTCTGTGTGCTGCCTCAGAGATCACCTGACCAGGGGCAGATTTACAAAATTCACAGGAATAATTTGAAGTTCGATCGAATTCCGACCATACAATTTTATCGGATATTCGAATATGCAAATTCGGCCACTTCGATATTCGAATATGCAAAATTCAAGCGTATCGAATAGATTGAATAGGTCGAATGATCGATGATCGAAGTACTTCAACTTTAAAATTTTACTCAACTGCCAGATTTAACCTACCGAATAGCAATAGAAGCCTATGGGAATCCCCCCATAGGCTTTTTTTTCTATTACCAAAAAATAGCATTTGTACCGTTCGAATCGTATGAATTTTTCGAACGATCAAAGAAAATTTCACGATTTTTACGTGAAATCGAACTATCACTGTTCGATCGTATGATTTTTCTGTGAACTATTCGATAACCAGTCAAATTACTACCGAATTTCTGCTGAATTCGAGGGCTAAAATGATACGTAAATGATAAATTTGCCCCTAACTGTAACAGGAAGAAGTGTTGAAGCAAAAGGTTTCAGAGTGGGCACATTTTGAAAAATTATTAAAGGTATGAGAAAGGCAGTTAAAGATAAAAAGTGACAGAGATATATGGGAAAAAGAGGAAAATGTGAGAGTGGCACATGGTAAACAGTATAGGAATGAGAATAGTATAGTAATAAAGAAAAAACTAGCACATTAGGAATTGAGAAGAAAGGGGACGGGGACTGAGGAAGGTATGAAAAGATGGAGACAGAAAACAATGGAGAAAATATAAGAATTTCAAAAGGAGAAGAAACTGTGGAAGGACCAGAAACCTAAAAGGCTGAAAGGTTGGCCCAGCACTGTCATTACCGAAAGGTTGTCAGTATAGCAGCCATAACTGGTGCAGAAATGCTCAGCTTCTGGGAGAGAGGGGTGTCAAAAAAGGGTTGGAAGTGGCATGAATAGGTCTGCAAGTGCTGGACGTACACTGACAAATATTTAGGGGTTGCACCAAATCCACTTTTTGGGATTCAGACGACTCCCCGAATCCTTTGTGAAAGATTTGTCTGAATACCATACATAATCCTAATTTGCATATGCATATTAGGGATGGGAAAGGAAAGGTAGGAACATGTTTTTACTTGCTTGTTTGGTGACAAAAAGTCACGTGATTTCCCTTCCTACACCTAATTTACATATGCAAATTAGGATTCGGATTCGGTTCGGCCATGCACAAGGATCCTGTTTAAAAAGGCAGAATCCCAAATTGAATCCTAGATTCAGTGCATCCCTACAAATATTTTAAAAAATGCATGAGAGCAGCTCCAAGTGCCCATTGGTTAGTATAGGTTGCCTAGATTGTAGGGATGCACAGAATCCACTATTTTGGATTCGGCCGAACCCCGAATCCATAGCGAAGGATTCGGCCGAATACAGAACCGAATCTGAACCCTAATTTGCATATGCAAATTAGCAAGGGGGAGGGTAAAAGCTTGTCACACACTGCGCGGCAAAAAAAAAATTAACTTCCTTGTTTTGTGCAGAAAAGTCACATGATTTTTTGGATTCGGATTCGGGCAGGCACAAGGATTCGTCCGAATCCTGCTGAAAATGGCCGAATCCTGGCCGAATAACGAACTGAATCCTGGATTCGGTGCATCCATACTAGATTGATATAGATTTGTGTCATGTCTTATATTCAGGTTATATTTCCTTAAAGTCCATGCATACCAGGTAATCCTGTGCCAATAAGACTGTAAATTCTATTTACTAGCAGAATATTATTATTTCAGACAATTTATGTGTGCGATCAGCCTAATGTTTTAACTAAAATCTGTGGTCTAGGCCTTAGAGTATTTGTTAGATGCAATTCTTAATAGCTGTTTACATCTTAAATAAAAGGTTTTTTTCTCACTATATGTATATGGCTGTTGTGGATCATTTACCTTTGTATTTTTTCTACCAACTACAGATGTGGTTGAACTGTATTAGCCAGCAATAATTTGTAAAAATGTAGGATGCCATGTAACAGTAGGCATGCAGCCCTCTAAATGCCAGACACATGTCCTATCCTATCAATAGTGAAATTATTTCTCTGTGTTTCCAATATTTTTAGTAGATATTACAGAGTCAATACAAACTGATCTTACGAGAACTATATTAAAAGGGCGTCATTTAAACTCTATTTTCACTGATTATTTTACTTATAGATACTTTTAATTGTTTTATATATCTTTAACCCCGTGAAGAGAGGCTTGAAACAACAAATGTCTATAAACTAGATGAGGCTAGATGAAGAGGCAAGATCATACCTTTGTATGGCTACAATTGATTTCAAGATTAATATCAGTTTGCTTTTATTTCTTGCATGTCTTTCAGTTTATCAGTTTAAAAACTTGGCTATGCCTTTACCTAAACCAGACTTACTCATGAAGATTCACTCCATGTCTGCCATGGTCATGCTGCATTTTGCTGCATGGAAACAAGATATTATTCTGTGAAAAATGAATGCTTCCACCTCTGCAGAACCCAAACTACATTGCACAGCAGAATGTACTGCTTTTACCTATAAATTATCAGCACAATACAATTATCTTAACTTACAAAGACATGTCTATTTATAATGGAAGCATTTAATACAAAAGTTGTAAAAAATATTTAATTATTCATTTTTTTGCAATTTATTAATTGACCGCAAACTATAATACAATTTCATACTTACTTGATTTCCAGAGTCATCCGCATGTTAATTGGTGTGTACTTGCTGACTGGTATCACATAGCTGTAGTTTCCATTTCTGAATGGGTAAAAACATATGAATTTTTATTTAGTTTTCTTGTGGTTGATTTGATTTTTACTTAACATGCAAAAATGACTATGTTTGAACGCCCCAAAGTTTAGCATGTAGCTACAAAGTGTCAAATGAAAAACTATACCTACAAAATGAATATTTGACCATGTTTATATCATGTTAAATGGCCTATGAAATATTTTTACTAGACTGGAATATAGACATTGGTTACTATTTCCTTTTACATCTTTTATCCTGAGCCACAATTTTGAGATGGTCCCTCAGAGATCACCTGACCAGAAATACTGAGCTCTAAATGTAACATGAAGAAATGTGACCTAACGTATGGTTTGTTTGTGTGCACCTTGAATTGTATGATCCCAGGGGCAGCTCTTAGTAATTAAAATGGCAATTTTCTATTTAGAATTACCCAATGGCACATACTACCAAAAAAGTATGTGGTTTATTTAGATAAAGAAGGGTTGCACATATGAACTGTTTTATGTATTATGTTTTTGTGAGTGTCTCATTAGTAAAAATGCATTATTGCTACTTATTTTTTCCCTTAATATGTGCTGAGTAATCAGTGATAGAATAAGCAGCTCTGAATTGTACATTCTATTCTATTGCAAAACCATTATACCATATAAATTGTTCTAAGCTGTTCTTATTTTGCTGCTTCTTATTTTGAAGTAAACCAAGCTGAGCCAAATGTCTTACCCACAATGCAAGCCTTTACTGCAATAGTGACGGTCTATTATTTGCTGATTTTCCAGAATCTGTATAGAACTGATCGATGTATCAATCCCTGGAACAGCAAGGGAATAATATAATATTATGGTAAACAGTGATATTGAGCAGCTATAAACCACTACAAACCCTTCAAAACAAAGAACGGATTTATAAGAATGTCACATGGTGCTATTGAATCTAAATCATGGATATAAGCTCATACAAACAAACTGCAACCTAACACGACATAAAGTTTAAAGATAACACAGGTTACACCAAGGGGCAGATTTACTAAATTCTCATGAATAATTCGAATTCGAATCTTCGAATATGCAAATTAGGCAAATTTGACCATCAAATATTCGAATAATTCAAATATTCGAATAATTCGAATAAAATTACTTCCCCTTTAAATTTTTATTCGACCACCTACTTCGCCGAAATCAAGCTACCGAATTGGGAATTATTACTTTTGATCGAATAAAAAAAATTTGATTGACCTATCGAATTTTTTTATTCGATTGTTCGATCGATCGAATTGCCGTAAAGTCCTTCAAATTCGATAGTCGAATTCAAAGGATTTTACTTCCCTTTTATTCATATGGTCGAATTTCAAATTTTTTTTATTCGAAATTCGACCAATGATAAATCTGCTCCCAAGTGCTTTATTGTACTTTTTCTGTTCCGTATTCTCTGCATAGAAATACAGTTTTACTTTCTAGGTTTCTGTCTTGGGATTTTGCACAGTTGTTTGTATTCCATGCCTGTCCTCTTGGTCCTCTTACTTATGCACATACTATTTAAAATATTGCTCACTTACAATCACTTGAAAATTGAGGTTTATCAGGCCATCTTGTCTTGCTCATGTTTCTTTTGAGACTCCCTAGAGAGGAATCATTGTTATTTAGTACAGATCAATAAAATCATTAATTTCAGACTTTCTGCGTATTTTTTTTTGGACAATAATTCATTTATACATATGTGTGTGCTTTCTAACAATAACACAAAATAACTGTAAAAGTGAGTGTGTCCAGTAGTCATCTCTCTTTAAAGGGATACTGTCATGGGGAAAAAAAAATCTTCAAAATGCATCAGTTAAGTGTGCTACTCCAGCAGACTTCTGCACTGAAATCCATTTCTCAAAAGAGCAAACAGATTTTTTTATATTTCATTTTGAAATCTGAAATGAGGCTAGACATATTGTCAATTTCCCAGCTGTCCCAAGTCATTTGACTTGTGCTCTGATAAACTGCAATCACTCTTTACTGCTGTATTGAGAGTTGGAGTGTTATCACAACCCACCCCCCCCCCCCCCCCCCAGCAGAACAATGGGAAGCTAACCAGATAACAGCTCCCTGACACAATATAACAGCTGCCTGGTAGATCTAAGAACAGCACTCAATAGTAAAAACCCATGTCCCACTGTTACTCCCTCAGTTACATGACCAGATGCAGCTGGGAAACTGACAAAATGTCTAGCCCCATGTCAGATTTCATAAGAGAGTCTGCTGGAGTAGCGCTATGGAGTAGCACAGTATCCCTTTAAGGTCTTTACAGTCAGAAATAGAAGTAGAGCTGTGAAAGGAAAAGGGGGCTGGGCTTCATACTAGACACGGAAGTAACTAAAAGAGCTGCAGTGGAAATGGCTGTAATAGATGCTATTTTGGGGCTGTTTAGGTGGTTAAAAAAAAAACAGGCTTACTTACCCTTTAAGTTTACACCAGTTCATTTCTTTGGGTTAAGATCCCTTTAAGGTCTAGTTAACCTTAAAATTGTCTTTTAGTATCATGTAGTCTTTAAAATATTTAGGGATGCACCAAATCCACAATTTTGTGTGAATTTTTGGTTAAAGAGAACAGCATGTGTTTTTTACTTTTGTTTACTTTTTGGTTACTACCTTGTTTGTGCAATGAAACGTAAAGTGATTTTAAGGATTTGTATTCAGGTTGGTCAGACACTGGATTCGGGGGAATCAGAACCATGTAGAAAAAGGTAAAATCCCAAACAGAATCCTGGATTTGGTTCATCCCTAAAAATACTGAAATTATTTTGAAGACCCTCTCCCAACCTGGATACGCTAACCAGTGACCCGCCTGAACCTGCTGATCCACGCTTTGGCATCTTTGCCAGGCTATACAAACAGGCCCCAACACTCCCTGGCATGTTCCACATGACTATGGAAGTGACGTTACCAACAGCCAAAAGTCAATAAAAGACATAAGTGATGTCACATCAGAGCAGATTTGCCAATAAACTGCCCACAAAGCTGGAAGAAAGAGGTTTTCCATCTGAATCCCGGCAGATTTGGGAGTATTCCACAGATGCCCAACCTGATGCAGGGGGCTATCTTAATCATTTAATTAGTCTACTTATTTCTAGCAACTAGCAAATAATTTGGAAGTCATAATGGAATATCAAGATGAGAGGATCTTAAAACTGGATATTATACAGGTCCAAGAATATTGTTCTCTGTTAAAATCCAGACAATGGTGTATATTTCATAGGCCTGCGAAAATCTATTTTTGTTCAAGAACAGATTATATTGTATTTTTTAATAATCATGAAATGATATAAGACCAGTTTGAATGTACCAATCCAAGAGTATTATCATTATACTTCAACAAGTCATTGTAAAGAATATCAGGCTGTTAGAATGAAGATTTCTAAAAGTTACTTCTACTTACTTTTTTTGAAAATCTTTGTTTCTTCATAAAATATATTTCTTAATGCTGGTTGTTGAATTGAACAGCAATGTTCTTCCTCACATGGCAAAATATCACAAAAACTGATTTCACTTCCACCTCCTCCTATAAGTTGGGTTGTTTTTGCTAAGGTAAATGTACTTTCAATTATCCCTGTAAGAAAGAATAAATATTTTACCCGATTAATAGTTTGACATATGTACTGGGAAATGAACTTTCAGGTAGAGTATGCACATTACAATGCACCTTTAGTCATAATGCAAACTTAAACCTGCAATTTGGACTGCAATGCTTTTGTTGACACTACATTTGCAACTAAAATATGAATATAGCAAAAATAATGAATATACTGAAAGTATATAAAAAAAAGAGCTGGGGATCTTAAAAAAGTGCTAGTGAAGTGTTGATATTTTTAAAGTTTTAAATTCAGGTTTATACAAAATACTCAGCTTAATAGATAAGATTAGATCATTACAACATTACTTACATTTAATAGTGCTTTTAAGTTGGAAATCATTTTCTTACCATGAATAGTCGTGTGAAGAGATGTGACCGATGTACTTGCAACACCTGTAACATTATTTCTGTGGGGGGAAAAAGGGACGTTGCACGTTTACAGGGGACAGTAAAACATGAAATAAGACTTTCAATTTAGAATATTTTTAACATGGATGAGGCACACCTCAAGTGGTTAGAACAGAACAGTCCAACTAGAATGCGTGTTTGTATACAATAAACAGACCACATCTAAAGACAGAATCTGTTCGTTGAGATTTGATTGAATTTTTGTCCATTATTTTAGTACATTTTGGAAGCAAAATTTACCCACAGTTGATTTACTCCCATCTTAATATTCAGAAGCATTTTTTTTAAGTGAGAGCTGTGAAAGAATCCTAAGAGATTAAGGGGCAGATTTATGAAGGGTCGAATGGTCGAGGGCTTTTCGACCCTCAAATCATTTTCGAATTAAAATATGAAAAAATCGTAGAAAAATATTGCAGGTTTTGAAAGCTTTTCGATTTCTCGATAAAATCGTACGAATCGAGCTAAGAAAACTTTAAAAAACACCTATGTGGGATTCCCATAGGAATGTATTGCAATTCGGTAGGTTTAATCTGGAGAAGTAGGCATCGAATGATCAAATGATCAAATAGATTTTTATTCGTTCTATTGGATACGATTGAATTTTGCATATTTCATGGTCGAAGGGACCTTATTTGCATATTCGGAAATTCGGAAATTCCAAAACGGCCAATTCGATCGAAATTGGAATCCTTCACATGAATTTAATAAATCTGCCCCTAAGTGAATGCTGTAGCCTTACTATTACTTTTTAACAGCTGGAATGGCAGGTTTAAAGAGGCTGTTCACTTTTTACATTTTTGTGAGGGGGTGTGTATTTTAAAATGGTTGGAGATTCTTTCATTTTGGCACTCACCAATTGCACTGGTTTTTATTTGATTGCTGCTATCCAAAATCACTCCAGCAATGCAAAAATATATATCAACATGCTTATATAAAACTTACGATGGTGATGGGTCTCGTTCAATGGCTTCCTCTTGCACATAGAGAATATATAGTGTAGAAATGGTCAAGGCACTGAAAAGCAATGATTGCACTTAGATTACAAATAGACACTAATAACTAATCAATGTGACTAAATCATTGGGTACATTTTGTTTTATTGTTATGGTTATGTGTATGCCAGATCTTGTGTCCTTTCTAAACTCATAGAACATAACAGATATTTGTTGCTAAATGCACTTTTTGAACTGAATACATTTGAAATAGGTAGTTTGGCCTACTTATAGGTACCAAGTAGTTGAATGTACACAACAGAAGATGTATGGAAACCTTAATCATCATCAGATGGCCTAGCCAAGAGTTTATATAATGATCAAATGGTCTCCAAGGCAACCACACTTATTTCCCTGCCAAATGTATTTAAACATCATTATGAAATAGATGAATATTTACTCACCAGAGTGCCATAAGTGTGGTGAGGGAAATGACTAAAGTATGGAATATCCTTTTTGAGCATTGTTCTTGTTTACCTGAGATCTAGAAAGATATATACCAACATGTAATTGCACTATAGATGACAAAAACTACTATGGGTAAATTGCACACATGGCTGTTTCAAACACTTTTAAGCATTCCTTAAATATGACATATGACATGAAGTGCCCAAACCTATCCTCATAAACTATAATTGTGCTCACACAAGCACATTTTAATCAAAAGAGGTCTGTTCTTGGTGCTACAGCACCAATATTTAGAACTTAAAAGAGCCTGAAGCAGAATTTTAAAAAAGGTAAGGTATTCCTGGAATTCCTGTGGGATTTTTACATAGTTTGTGTTTATGCATTCTGGAGTCCATAGACCTAAGGGCATATCCTGTTGCACAAATCAAACCCACAATTTGTTTGTGCTATTATATTTGCACAAGTATCTCTCAGCAAACTGCTAACGATTATTATTATAAGCAGTAGTAGTATTTTTACAGCACCAACATATTGCACAGCGCTGTAAAATAAATGTGCTTATACAAGAAATCATATGAATTACATACATATAACATACAGAGTTAAATACATAACAGCCAGTAGTGTACAAAAGATGAAGAAGGCAAAAGAGCTAATGGAATTTAAGTACTACATTTGCAACATTTCAACAGACAACAACCTACTCTTTGAAGCAGTGGCGGAACTACTGGGGGTGCGTTCACACCAGGGCCTGCACCCGTAAGGCCCCCCCAGTGGTTAGTGCAAACGCAATTCCAAGGAAAATCTCTTCCAGATGGAGGTGGGGGGGCCTGGCTGCAGGTCATGCAGCCGCCCCCCCCCACCTCCCTCTGGAAGAAAGGGAGTTATGTTACTGCTTCGCAGTTTCACCACTACACCCCATAAGCCCTCCAGAACTAATTGAAAACATAAATATCAAGTGTCTCCTGAATAAGAAACATTCCTTTGTGTCCTTGTGGTTTAGGTAAAACAAGTCCTGCACAACATTCAAACCATAGTCTGTATCAGACAAGAGGTAGCTCACCCTCTCCAGAGTCTGGCCCAGTTGGTGGTTGAGGAATCTCTTCCTACTTGCAGTTATTTCATTAGAAAAAGTGATGGATAATTTTGACAGATTTTGTTCACAGTAGCTCTTGTTAAATACTGAAAGCTCTTGCCAACATATTTCAGACTCAACCTGCAGCCGTCTGTGGATATTACCCTTGCACTAACCTTTTTAACTTTAACTGGAACTGGCTTCCTTTGAAGTGGAACGTGACTTATTCTACTAAGGCCCCTGCAAGAAAAAAAAAACATTAAATAAAAGATTTGTGATATTTTCTTCCCTGGTACCATGTAAAATCTAGTCTATGTAATTTACTTTGTCATATGGCAATGGCACTTTACATTAATCCAGGCATTCATAAAACAAATGCCTTATAACCATGAACTCTGCTGTAGTTCCCTGCTAAGAAATATCAAGAATCATTCAGTTGATGGAATTGTTTTAATATACATACCAATGAAACAATTAAAGCAAGAAGTGTAAATTAAGTTTTGGGTCCCAGAATGAAAACTGATTGTGGACGCCGTATCGATTTAGTGGTTATACAACGGGATTAAATATAAGCATCCTCTAACCGTGATGGAGATCTTGAAAGTGACTTGGCCTGAGGTTTTTCACTGGTAGCTGACTTTAGGCTACTTATCCTTTTGAGCTTGGCAAGCTTCTGATTCCACAGCTCTAACTCCTCAATCCTCATCTCAAGGTTATTGGTAAGCTTACAGAGCTGCTTTACTGCGCCTACATTCTCCATAAAAATTTGATCCTAGAAGCGTAATTCAAGAATTAAATGTGTTCATTGTGTATTCATCGTAGTTTGTTATTCAGCACAGAGATCTGCTTGTACTACATTACCTAATAGCAGTTTCATGTCTTATCATACAGATGTGACTACAACAAACAAGGAAAAGTTGTGCTCACCACTAATTTTTAAATTAGGCGGGGTGCAATGAGGCTGTGACCATAAAATACATATAGACAAATACAAGAGGTCCTCTGCACTCAACCCATTATCAATATATTTAAGACATTGAGACATTCTGTGCACACAGCTACTGAAAAATGCCTTACCCTTTAAACAACAGGGATTGTTTGTCCATATATTGCAATATATTATATTGATAATGGGTTGAGTGCAGAGGACCTCTTGTATTGATCATACAGATGTGCTCTCTTGATATAGAGCAAGATAAGGATACAGTTCATAGGAATGGATATATTCACAACATGAATGCATGTTTTTATGCTATACCAGTACCGCGCAGTGGCTTCTTGCTATGCACTAAACTGAAAGCATTTGAATGCAGATCACTGTATAGCATCTATACATCATTTTAAGGCCATCTCTTGAAAGAAAATAGTATCACCTTATCGACCATCAAGAAATTTTCAATTGTCTCTCCATTTTCACATGTAACATTGCCAGTTTCTTTAACAGCTTGTGGCAAAACCTTCCTCACCTCCTGAGCAATAACACCTAAAGAAAAAATGTAAGCATCCCATTTGTAAATAAAGGCTTTGGATAAAAACATTTTGTTAGGGGGTCAGTATGAGGACAAATAACCAAACCTACTTTTTAACCATTTAAGTGACTGTGATAGCCAGTTGTATGCTTCCAGATTTCACCTAATTCTGTAGGAGAAACCAATTGCTTAGGAAGCACTGACTAGCTTAACTCTTTAAGCAGTCAATGCTTAAAGAGTTAAAAACACAAGTACTTAAGGCAGGGCTGGACTGTGAGGAAAAAGCAGCCCTGGCAAAAGTATTGAACCAGCCGATGTATTCACGCGCATGAAAAAAATTATATACATTTCCAACCCCAAGGTTAACTAGAACTAGTGTTAATTAATAGAAATTTTAAGAGTCCATTACCATATAATCCCCAGCAATATTATACACCCTATTTGCTGGAACTGACCCTTGCAACAAATACATCACCCTATACTTATATATACAGCATATTAAACATTTTCCTTTGTGTGCCCCCAGTTAGACCATCTACCCTGGCAGATAAGAGGACTATAATTACCATGTGTATCACAGGGCCAAAGTGTGTCATACTTGAAGAGACTAGACTGTCTCATGCAATTAAAGGGGTTGTTCACCTTTGAGTTACCTTTTAGTATAATATAGAGAGTGATATTCTGAGACAATTTGCAATTGGTTTTCATTTTCTATTGTTTGTGGTTTTATAGTTATTTCGCTTTTTATTCAGCAGCTCTCTAGTTTGCAGTGTCAGCAATTTGGTTTCTAGGGTACAAATTACCCTAGCAACCTTGCATTGATTTGAGACTGGAATATGAATAGGAGATGGACTGAATAGAATGATAAGTAATAAAAAGTGGCAATAACAATACATTTGTAGCCTTACAGAGCATTTGTTTTTAGATGGTGTCAGTGACCCCCATTTGAAAGCTGCAAAGAAACAGAAGAAAATTGCAAATAAATAAAAAACTATGAAAAATAAATAATGAAGACCAATTGAAAAGTTTCTTAGAATTGGCCCTTCTACAATATACTAAAAGTTAACTTGAAGGTGGACCACCCCTTTAATGCTACATATCACAGTGCTCCATATACAGGCTGACGTGACTGTTCTGAGCATGAATCCTCCTGTTGCCAACATACCTATCATAGGCATAAGGGATTGGGTATATATTAAGCAACTCTAATATTACTAACTGTAGTTGGTCAGAATTCCTGGTTCCTCCCATATGTCAGTACTGGCATGTGCACTAAAAAATGCAGGCATCAGCTTAGCTGTGGCTGGTTATTATTGACAGTTCATTTACATTTCTAAAGTGATTGGCTCATTTACATATTAAATACATACCTAATTAGCATTTTTAGGTGAGCAGCCCATATACATTTTAAAGCAAGTGGCCCATCGGCATTTGCCCGAAACCACAGTTTGCCAGTCCGAGCCTGATTTAAGGCTTGCCATAAGTAGGCAGTAACTACAGGGTTCTCCTGCACATTGTCAGTTTGTATGTGAGCTCAACCAGCACATTGTAAAGTGGCAAAGTGCCAAAAACATGGTGCAGTTGTTTTGCATTTTGCATCTTGCCCTCTTCCAAATTCAATTTATATGTTGAGTTTATTCCTCCGTTTGAGGTTACACCAGCAGTTTGTGTTTAAAATGTAATTGTTTAGATTGCGTTCTGTCAAATGTGACTCATAACTATACAAATGTCAGTCTCAGAAACCACTGATCATGTTAAGTAACCCCCATATATATATATATATATATATATATATATATTTGTGGACAAATGCATACAATAAAATTGAAAAGTGAACCACAAAATATTGGTGTGTGGGTCTATATGAATATTTATATATGTTATATGACCCTGCACCCAACGTTATTTGAAAAATCCAGATTAGCAGAGTACATGGATCTGGCTTCCTTATAATTGACACACACACACATACACATATTACCTGTTTCATGGGTGGAATCAATTCCCATAGATTTTGCAAATCCAGGCTTGTAGTCATACTCAACTAGCCTCATCTGGGCTATTCTTCTTAGCTGCTCCAGAGTGTCAGCCTAAAAAACGAGTAGTAAACAGCTTTCTTGAGATATATTCTCATGACTCACTAGTTTGTATGTAAATGGAAGCTTTGAAACCCGACCCCCGTGATATTAGCTGACTATTTGAGAAACACCAGCAATGATAGCTTCACTGTGGAAAGATGCATTTATTGATGCATACCACCAGAATGAAAGAAAATGCTGTGCTGCTGAGCATGAAAGTATGCAAGGATCGATGCCAGAAGTGCTTCAATAAAACTTGTGGAAGTTACAGTTTACTAACTTGACATATTAAGGGGGGGGTCACGCGGGGAGTTTGCTGTTCAGATGTACTAGCTGAGGATTCAGTACTCAATGTACTAATGTACTGACTGATATCTTTAGTGGCCATTTATAAGGGTTAAATAAATAAATAAATACATATCATATATATTAAATATTATAAATATATATATAACAAACAAGGGAAAGTTGTGCTCACCACTAATTTTTAAAACCATTAGGCGGGGTTCAATGAGGCTGTGACCACAAAATATATATAGACAAATACAAGAGGTCCTCTGCACTCGAGACATTCTGTGCATACAGCTACTAAAAATGCCTTACCTTTTAAACAAAACAGGGATTGTTTGTCCATATATTGCAATATATTTAAACTGGCCAACTACATCAAAGTCATCCCATATCTGGCCAGTCCTACTCTCAAATTGCATCTGATTCATTAAGAATTCTATTACTTCATTATACATTTTACAAAGGGACTAAGTTTTACCTGCAACTTGCTCACTGCTTTCAAAGTAAAACTCCCACACAGCAAGTAAGTTGCAGGTAAAATTTAGTCCCTTTGTAAAATGTATAATGAAGTAACAGAATTCTTAATATATTGCAATATATGGACAAATAATCCCTGTTTTGTTTAAAGGGTAAGGTATTTGTATGCACAAAATGTCTCAATGTAATAATGGGTTGAGTGCAGAGGACCTCTTGTATCTGTCCATATATATATATATATATATATATATATATATATATATATATATATATATATATATATATATATATATATATATATATATATATATATATATATATATATATATATACAGCTTAGTGACAGAGGTGCTAAAGCATTTCACTTGTGTAGTTGCAGTGATATCAAAGGCTACTAAGCACAGATTCTAGAAGTAGCATTACATGTGGCACTTGTTTGCAGTTGTGTAAATGGAAGTGAAGCAGCATGTCCTTGAGCTCACCTCCTGGATATTCCTCTTTGCTCGACTGTCAGAAGGATGCATGACCGTCCCCATCACTTTCACATTGCCACATACAACCAGTGCTTCATCTGGCGTGTCAGTGTTAATTCCAACTCGCCCATGAGTGACGACTGTCTCTGGGACATGCCCACGCTGCCACAGGACATCATTATCATTCTCAAATTGCCCAGGGTTGGACGCCTACAAAATATGAATGTCAGAGATACAATAACAGGGAGCATAAGAACCCTTCAGCCACATTTGTCTACAAATAGATTTCTTTCTGTTTTAAAGGTCTGTATCTCTGTAATGCAAAACATTCGGTTCTCTTATGATTCACTTTGGTTTGGTGACATCGCCAAACGAAAAGAACTTTCCCCAATATGCCACTTACTGCAGGGCTATATCGGAGGGTAATCTGAATGTTGAATAATTTGAATAATCTGAATAATTTTATAAATATGAGACACATATAAAACAATTAATTTTGTTGATAGTCTTCTGAAGTTGTTCTCTTTCTCCTTTAGTATCATCTTTTTGGTAGGCTATAGGGAAAAACAGTCCTCATTTACAATTCTGTGTCTGCTATTTGCTTTTGACTTAAGATTTGTTTCCATTTATGTATGCAGCAACATAGGCCCATTTATATATTCAGCCCATAGGCCCAAAGGGATGCCCTGGGCATCCCCTAAAAAGCTCCTACCTTACACATCATTTAAAATGTGTCAGTCAAGATGCTTCACTCAGGACTCTACCAACTTAAATCCATACACTTGGTGAGTACCATCTGGGTACTGGGTATTCTAGATAGTTCCCTAGATCTCCTTTGATACTAGATCTCCGTTAAGGAGATCACTTTACCCTTGGGCCCAGGGCATAGGTTACAGCTACCAGAACATCCATTTGCAGAGTTTTCAAGATTGAGCTCAATCCGAAATGTATGGATTTAGTAAACTCCTAGTTTTGACCTATGGAAAAGACTTTCCTCCTAACAAAACAGATGAAAACTGGTGGACATTTTCCAGTCAACCTGTATGATGCCAATACTTACCCTTACAATGATTCTTTCCGAGACATGGGCAACTACTAAATGTGACTCCTCTTGGCAAACAGCATACAGAGCAACTACCAGCATGAAGTATCTATGGGACAGACAGAGCAGAAAATGACATAATCCCTTATTGGAAGAAATCTATAAATTGGTTACACATGCTGGGGCTCATTTAAAAACTTTGTGCAGGGCGCCTAGTTATATTTATAAAGCTGAATGAGTGTGCAAACAGATTTGCGAATTTGTTTTTCACATTGCGAATGTCTATAAGAGCTTTTTAAATATGTCAGAAATCTCAAATAATTATGTGCACACTCTGCGTTTGAATTATGCCACAACTTTGATGGCGGAGAAAATATTTGCAAAACAGTTTTGCAAATTGACAACTTAAGTTATTGTAAACGCTATTTTAATGCACAACAACCAAGCAAAGTGCCTGTACTCACACAAAGACCCATCTCGTTTGCAAGTCATTGACCCCCACTTAGTTTATTGTGCAATCTGGTTAGTTGCTACTCAAACTAAATGTTTATTGCATTTAAACTGCATGAATTCTCCAACAATGCTGCAAAAGCTTTTAATATAAGAACTCCAAGTTCTCAATTAACTGGATTACTGGCTATCTATCTACACATAGAAACAGGATTTGTCATTATATTCATGGATTTCCAAAAAAACATTATATCACTGTACCTTTGGTCAGGGTTCGGTTTTCCCTTTTTCCGCATGTTATTAGCAGTGGTTTCACTGAAATGTAACCTTCCTAATGTTACTTTGGTGATCTGGTCTGATGGTAAATTTATCCTGCAAAACAGAACACAACTAATTCACTACAAACACATTGTATTACCACGTTTTTTGAGTCCAACAAAACAGGAATATGATACTTCATCAAAGAAATAATTACTAAGCAACACTCACAGAACTCACAGAATGCCCCATGTACAGTATGTTGAATTGCTGGTGGGGATGCTGAGTGCATATAGCCATGATGGTACACCAAAGGTTTCTTAACTCTTTATGCAGTAAGAAATAAACCTCAGATCAAGAGAAGTTGATACTCTATAGTACATCTAGCCCTAGAATTATTAGGAGTTCCTCTTGTTAAGCTTGCCACAGACACAGATAAAGTCCTACGAATCTTCTTTTTTAAGTACGATTTTCAGTATGTGGATCATTCCAACATTTTTCATGCCATGGCTGTCGGTTGTTTAACCGTATAGAAGATTTCTTTCAGCTAACGGTAAGATCTCTGAAGATATCAATGGGTTACTGTCACTACTATTTGTCAGACATAACTTTCGTACGACTGTTGTCTTTGAATAATGGCGAGAACATGGTCTGATTTGTTTTTTTACTAGTTTATTTAATCTGAATGGTTAGAGGTAGGTCTGGAGATTGTAACGAATGAGCACTTGTCGGAGATAAGGACGTCTATGGCCATCTTAAGGCTCATGGAACACATAGCGGTTTGAGCTGTACTGTTTAAAATACTTTCCTTAAGGCCCCCATACACGGGCCGATAAAAGCTGCCGACAGACCAAGTCGGCAGCTTATTGGCCAGTGTGTGGGGCCATCCAACAGGTTTCCCTGATCGATATCTGGCTGAAAGTCGGTCAGTAACTCATTTTAGGCAGGATGAAGTCCAGATAGGGATGAGTAGGAGACACCATATAGCAGACCTTGTGATCAACCTCTCCCCCTGACCCCTGATACACCTTACACCTTGCTAATGTGGGGTCTACTTTTAGCAATGTTGTCCCATTACAATCCACATACGTAAAACCACTGTTAGCATTCCATTCAATGGAAAATGTAACTTAAATATTATATTGACTTATGAGAGAGTTTATATTGCTATATTTACTGTAGCAATTCTTTCTTATGTAGTTTTAACAGAATATATATATCTGAATGAAAAGAATAAAACAGAAGGGTAATTTAGTCAAGCGGTTTGTCTTGAGGTCTATTGATCCCAAGCTAAAAGTCTACCTGATCTACAGTACCTTTGTGGCATACCTGCCTTTCACTACACCACCCACAGACTCATTAGCTACAATTTACAGGATAACAAGGCAAGGCCATCAAACCAAACAGCGTAAGTTTCTCTACTTTCAGTTGATTGGTGTAAAACACGCCACTGTAGTGTTTACTTAATTAATCTTATGCATAATGATAGCTGAATATAATCATGGTATTGATCAACCTGTGTATTTTCTATAACCTCCAACTAATGCTGAAAATAACATTATAACTTTATTCTGCTTTTCTCCTGAGACCTAAAAAGCAGATGAGTGTGCTCTTTAAAAAAAACTTAGACTTAAAAGCTACAGGATGCTAGACACTTTTTTATTCCACAGTAGATGAGTATGAAAAATGTATCTTACGAAACAGGATTGAAGGGCCGTTTGCTGCGATCAGATTGGGACTGTTCAATGGTGATTATCTGGTTTGTAGCTTCTACCTAAATGTATGAAAAAATATATATATATATATATATATGGTTTGTATTAACAGCAGTTCTGTAATGAATTTAGACAAGCAATTCCTTCAGCTAATATAACTAATAAGGAACATAAAAATAAAAGGTTAATCTTTCAATATCATGATGTCTGGATATCTGCTCCATATACTCCAGCAGCCAGTGGGTCACATGACTACATATTAACAGGTGGGTGTTTAATAATGCTCTTACCTGTATTTAAGGTAAGGCACACTCAATAGCAGCTTCAGCATATGCCGATTGAAAGTCCTATATTTCTGCTAAATGAGGGCATAGGTGAACAATAATTAACTTTACATCAAAATGAAGTGGAAAACTTGGCATAAAATAAATATGTTTAGAAATATTCAGTATGTAAAATAATGCATAGGCTCCCCTTTGGTGTAAATACCCTATGTAAATGCTCTCACGCAGCAATATGTATATTTTAATGGTCTTATAGACCGTCCTCTTTTTGG
Organism: Xenopus borealis; assembly: GCA_024363595.1. NCBI lineage: Eukaryota > Metazoa > Chordata > Amphibia > Anura > Pipidae > Xenopus > Xenopus borealis. The sequence goes on along the minus strand of CM044435.1, from coordinate 50,592,705 downwards.
AAACTTTTCTTTTAGTTTTAATTATTTATAGTTTTTTTATTGTTTGCTTTCCTCTTCTGCCAAGACACATAAAGTCTTTTTTTTTCTTTCAGTACAAAATGTTACTGGGGTTGGAAATATATATCATGCGTGAATACATAGGCTGCTTCGATACTTTTTCTAGGGCTGCTTTTTCTCCCAGTCCGGCCCTGACTGCTTGGTTGCTACAGCAAATTAGATCCTAGCAACCAAATAGATTTTTTTTTTGTAATGTATTGTAAGTTGTGTTTTTTTTCTTTTTCATCTGGAATGTACTATATATCTACTATATATATTATAAATCTTGGTGCTGGTTAGGCAGCAGAGTTGTACAGAGACGAATACTTACTTTAACACCAAAGACTTTCAGATTAAATCTTTCAATCGCGCTGAGACCCAGCTGTGTCTTGACATATTTAGGGCTTCCGAGTACTCTCATGTGGACTGTGACCTGGAAATGGTTCTTCTTCTGGCAAACATATGCATCATCTACTGTTGAAAAATTAAATCCTTTGTCTGTGATTACTTGGTATCCCACTGCAGGACTGAAAGAAAGGACAGACTCTGAAATGTAGGTAGCTTACCAAAATTAACAGTTTTTTCCAGTTTATGGTTTCTAACTATATATAGAAACCGTGACCTAACAAAGTACATTTTAAGAATGTTGATATATTGCATGGTTGTACAGTGGTTAGTATTGCTATCTTGGAATCCTGTGCTGGGCTGGTGGATTCAATTATGACCACTGTTTGTAGGATCCTGGTTGTGGTTCCCTGATTCCTTGGTTTTGAAATAAGCTAGTTAAATGTTTAATAGTTTTAATGCCATTTTTAAATGTAACTGCTTTTGCAACCAGTTTACATCTTCTGCACTCCTGGCTCTGACTACTGTTTCATGCTCGTAAGCCACCTGATTAAAATACCTAGAGGAAAACTGACTCTTGTTGCATTACTTTAAGAATCAGACCAAACACTGCATTACAATGCAATTGCTTTTACAAATAACCAAAATAAAATAATTTACTGGATTTTGCTAACAGCTTGAGGAGCCTCTGAAGCCATGAGATGTGATGTAAACTAACAGAGCATGGCAGATAGCTACCCCATAAGCATGTCTCAGAGACACTCCCCAAGCAAGCGTTTATTCATCTAAGGACAGACGGATGTAGGTTAGCATTTCCACCTTATAAATGGTCACAGAAATACAGTTCATTTCATTTCTAGGCTGAGATCCCATTTCTGTCTATATACATATATTACAGATAAACTAGCGTATGGAAATACTGCAATAAGAGCTCTTAAGTTTGGTTGTGCATTCCCAGTGCTGGCGCTAAAATTACCATGTTTGTACAAAAGATGGATTTGCTTCATTCAAGTCATCTGTACAATAGATTGTTGAATGGAGGGAAAGCACACTATACAGTTTGCTTTAAAATAGGTTAGGATAATTAAGAGAACTCAGTGTTAGAATACCTTTAGGCAGATACATTTAAGACTTGATTTGCTAACATCTTGTTTAATTAGCTGTGGTTGCTTTAGAAAAAAGAGTAGGTGCTTCATTGCTTCCCTGTACTAGCCCAACTGGGGACCGTTATTGTTCTTATAGCACAAAGGGTTTGATAAAAGTCTTCATAAAACTTTCTTCAAAACAAAGGAGGGCTCAGAGTGATATTTAGTGTATAGTGAAAAGACAGCAGAATGATCACTGGGAAGCTTAGTATACAGTAGCATGGCTGAACACATTTAGTTCACAGAAATAGTTTGGTGACAAAAATAATGGCCCCATCCAGTTATTCAGTTATGTGTGCTAAGAATAATGGAACTGTTAGACTTAGCTATACCTTTTAATAGTGAATATCAATCCCATATTATTTTCTTTAGTTTTTTTCATGCTGATATTTTGCTATAATCATCTGCTGCTTTTTAAATTAAATAGAGTATTTTTATAATGCATGTGCACAGGAGGCTTTAAAGGTAGAATAATAGTATAACCTGGCTGACATGCTAGTCCTAGTCGTTATAGAAAAACTTTAGGCTGGGGACAGACAGGGAGATTCAGGGAGATTCTGTCGCCTGCTATTAAACGCCAGGCGACTGAATCTCCCCGAATCTCCCTGTCTGTCCCCAGCCTAACAGAGCAATAGTCACATCATAATATTAACCCAGCTACAATGAAAAAGGGGCCCAAGAAGCCAACTTTAGACTACCAATTAAATCAATCAAATGAAAATGTTTTAGCTATGAAAACCCATAAAATAACCCTGTAGGTATAATATAATTGAGAGCTGGGTGCTTTCTTAATAAACTACTAACTGAACACATAAATAACTCATATTCATATTCATATTGAGTCCCTGCCCCTGGAATTTGTTATCTTTGTGCTGCACAGAAGTATAGCAGCGACCTTATAAGCAGAAATTAGTCCTTGGGGGTCCGTTTACTAAAGTGCAGTAAAAATTTGCGCACAAAATACAGACAAATTTAACGCAGAATATGTTTTCGCGAGTTTATTAACCTGTGGTAAATATAAATTTGCGAATTTTCTTGCGCAAGAATATGTATTCGCCAGTTATCGCATCCGCTGAAAATAATGCTACGTACATATTAACACATGGTTTACTAAGCTGCGAAATGTGTGAAAGACAAAATTAACGCCAGAATATTCGCAACATTTTACCGCCATCTGTATAGTGGCGTTAACTTATTTTTTGGCCAGAAAATTCTCAATGGGAGTTTAATTCTCATTTAAACTGTACATTTAAATGATACAAAGAGATAACTGGTATGATTTCTTGTTCATATGATTCTATTGGCAGAAGTGTTTGTGAGTGGATGGATGAAGTATGGGTTTATATGATACATACATGTTTGATTGGTGTCACTCTGTAATGCTGTTGGATGGTATAATCATCAGTCAGTAAAGTTTATGAGTTTTGAAGATACATTTCTGGCAATAAATGTCACAGTAATAATTGCCATAATTAACGCCATTATTAACGCATAAAACAAGACTATTTTCTAGAATAAATATATGCAAATGTAAATTGTCGCCAGAAAATTCGCATCTCGCTAAAATTACCGCTAACGTAAGCTGGTTCGCTAACGTAGTTACTGCAAGTGATCGCAATGACTTCTGAGCACATCGCTGTTTAGTAAACTTAGTCGCTGCGAATATTCTGGCGGAAAAATATTCTCAGCGATAACATGCGGAAACTTAAGTTCCCATTTACCGCACTTTAGTAAACGGACCCCTTGGTCTTTACTCTCAAACTGAAACCAGCTTCTGATATATTCACACCACATTCAAATTGTTATGTCCATGTCCATTAGGCATGCCATATATTCCAGATATGCAGTTCATTGTTTCTAGGATAGGATGGATGTATTATAGAATTTTTCAAAGAAGCCCGATACTTACAGCTTTTCTGTATTAACGTTGGACAAGATGCACCAGTTTCCTGTCTGGTACGGCTTCCATGTCAGCGACTGATAACATTTGTCTGTTGAGGAGACTGTCTGCCCATCACTTTCATAACCATGCACATCAATGATGCAACTTGATGAAAGTGCTGCAATGAGATCCATGTGTAAATGAAATTGCATTAATGTATGTATTTGTTTACACTACACAAATTGTCAGGGAGAACAAACAATATCATTTAAAAAAATGAATTTATACAGTTACCAAGATTAAGCTACAGGATGCCCATAGGATGCACAGAGGATACCATTTATTAATGGGGTTGTGTGTGTGTGTGTGTGTGTATGTGTGTGCATCAGAGATGCAAATGTTTCATACCCTACATAATGGTACATGTTGTTTTAACTAAAAATGTTTTATTCTGATAACAGTCCAATAATGTCCATAAATAATTGCGTGTGAGTGCGACCTTTTCTGTAAAATAAAAATCACAGTGCCAGTAACTATATTGCTATTTAACTGCCACTGTTCTACATAATTCTATAAAAAAAAAGTCTTTGTTTTTCACTTCCATGATTAATTACTTTGCCAGAAGAGTACCATGTTAACCTTGTGTAGGCCCTTATAATTTGTATATGTAAATTTAGAGTAAAATATTGCAACTCTTATGGTAGAAGAGTAGCCATATTTATGTTACAGATCCTAACGTACCCACCTTCTCTCAAGTAATCTGAGTTTTAACCTTAATCTGGACATGACTGCAACCTGGCAAGCCCGAAGCTGGGATTGCACCCACAGTAGTTACACCTCTGATGTGTGACTGGCCAGGTCAATGATGTCTCATACAACTGTTCAGCTTCAATTAATTGCAATATATTAATATACATTCACATCAGGTGCTCCATCAAGCGACTGACAATTTGAATAATTTTCTTCAATATCTACGGCAGGGTTCTCAAGCCTCTTTTTTCCCACGTTTAAATGCAAAACAAGCTGGGGAGCAAAAATACTTGGGGATGCCAAATAAGGGCAGTGATTGCCTATTTAGTAGCCCCTATGTAGTTTTTTAGACTACAGCAGGCTCTGTTTGACAGTACACCTGATTTTTATGCAACCAAAACTTGCCCTCAAGCCAGGAATTCAAAAATAAGCACCTGCTTTGAGGCCACTGGGAACAACATCCAAGGGGTTGGTGAGTAACATGATGCTCGCAAGCCACTTGTTGGGGATCACTGGTCTAGGAAAGTGCAATGTGATTTGACAGTGACCCCCAGCAATTTCTAGTAAAAGCACTGGTCTTCAGTGATAAACTATTGTTTAGGAAACCTATACAACTTGTAACTAGATTTCTACATTTAAAGGGGTTGTTCACCTTTGAGTTAACTTTTAGTATAATGTAGAGAGTGATATTCAGAGACAATGTGCAATTGGTTTTCATTTTTTATTGTTTGTGGTTTTATAGTTATTTAGCTTTTTATTCAACAGCTCTCTAGTTTGCAGTGTCAGCAATTTGGTTTCTAGGGTAAGAATTACCCTAGCAACCCTGCATTGATTTGAATAAGAGACTGGAATATGAATAGGAGAGGGACTGAATAGAATGATAAGTAATAATAAGTGTCAATAACAATACATTTGTAGCCTTACAGAGCATTTGTTTTTAGATGGTGTCAGTGACCCCCCATTTGAAAGCTGCAAAGAAACAGAAGAAAATTGCAAATCATTTAAAAACTATGAAAAATAAATAATGAAGACCAATTGAAATGTTTCTTAGAATTGGTCCTTCTACCATATACTAAAAGTTAACTTGAAGGTGAACCACCCCTTTAATCACATCATATATACAATACTGCTGGTCTCTTGCACTTGACCTCCTGAAAAACTTAAAAAATACCCAAAGTATTCCAGTCCCTAATATCAATAGCAATTAGTTTATACTATGTCATTTTATAAACTGAGATGTGTTTTACATTGTTGAGTGTCCATGCTCCATGGTGACCACTTGTCTTTTTCATCCAAATGAGAATGCTTCCTTTTTTTATTTGGTGAATCTGCACCACTAAAAATGAAAAAAAACAAACAATATTGGTGCAGTAAACCATACAAATCATAGATAATATTGATATGTAAAGCCTACACATGGTTAGATTTAGATATGAATACATGTATGGCATTAATCACAAAAACACAGCATTTAAGAAAACAATTTAGTATTTTCAGTAAATACTGATTCATTAGATTCATGAAATATACTAAGGTCTATAAATACCAACCTTATTGGGATAATAGAATGCACCAAAATCTACTCTGTGTGCGGGCGCTAGCAGGCAGATCCCATGCTTGCCAGTGCAGACAGACATTGGGGCAGACAGACAGATGGGCAGAAGACAGGAAATGTCAAATGTGCTATTAGCCGTACGTGGGAATGTGCACTGTAATCAGGGGTTCATCAGATAATGTTTATCTCCACACTGGACAATGTGAGTGTGTGGAGAAGGGGTATAATAAAACTACTGAACTACTGATAAATATTATTTAAAAGCAGCCACCACCTCCCCCGCCAAATCATAAGTTTTCAGTAGGAAGTGATTATGGGTTCACCAAGGAATCTGTATTATTAATCTAAGAATTAGAATAAATCTAGATCTAACGAGGACCTTTTACAATGGAAACTAAGATAATATTAATTACAGTTGCTTTGCATTACCTGATATTTTGTGACAGGGGCTGTTGAGTAAAGGGATAGTTGTAGCCTGTACAGTTTGGCAGAGTAGAGCCATTCCAACGTGTTTCAAGGTTATTCGTGTTCATGCAGGTGTCTGGAGAAGCACCAAGAGAGTGGCTTCCAGGGCTGGTGTCTATGGACCTTTCAATATATCTGCAGGATCCTGAAGGTGTGGAAGATGTTTGCTGAAATCCATTGGACCAGCAAGATGAATGCACCAAACCTGACAGAGAATGAATAAACCCAAAACAACCACATTCACTGGTTTAAATTACATCCTGATTACTCCACAAATAAGCACATAAGGCAAGCACACCAATTGCAAGTCCTAAGGGGAAATCACTATGTTATATTTCAGCAATAAGGTATGTGCACAATGTTCTTGGGCCTGTGTCCATCCTTCCGAAAAGAAGTATTGATTGAAGGTAGTGTAATAATCAGTCTTGTTGTTCAGACTGTCTCTTCTCTCTTCTCTTTATTTTGCTGGCTTACCTTCTAACATTCCATTCTTCCTCAGGCACAAAAATCAAAGAAATTGAATAATGTGCAGAATCAATAGCTTATTTAGGTACTCAACACCTTAATACTGGTTATTGCTTTACCCCCAGATAAAAATATATGACGTGTAAATGGCAATGTGTGTGACACATAATATATTAAAAAAGTCACATTGTGTGTGCTCTAGTGTGTCTTTAAAAGCTTTGATGCAAATAGGAATCAGAATGTACTTCTATGTTCTTACAGTATTCTGCCCTTGTATTGGCTATTGTACCACATAAGTATTTACAAGGTAGGGGTTACTACAATTACTATTTTGGGAGGAATCAGGTCTGTTTCTTTTGCTACCACAATATAGCAGAAGCTAAGGTCTTCTGCAGTGCCATATTAAACAGACCATAAACAAGGTTATGCAGGTCCATTCAGCAACATTTGGAAAATTTGTTGTGAATCTTAGATGATATTAAGAAGGCATGAAGTGAATTTTCCTGTGGTTACAGCGGCCATATGGGCAAATATCAGCTGAGAGATATATATATATACTGCACACGTGCCTCCTTAGACCGCACACTTATAAAAGTCTTTACAAACTTAATGCTGGGTGCTGCGCTTGGTTGTAGTCATACAAAAGGAACAGAAGTTTGTGCGCTCACCAGCTATGAAAAAAATCCTTCTTTATTGTTGCAATTATGTCGAACAATTTTACTTTACTCACATTGACGTTTCGGTTCTGGTCTAAAACCTGTTTCAAAATGTCCACCACTTGCAAATAGTTACATAATTACCATCCAATTTAAAAACATGGAACCCTCCCATCATGTGCTATACTGACCTCACTTCCCCCATGTCCCAAGGCGTCCCAGCTGCCATAGCAACCGTCTGTCTCAGGAGATAGGGGAAGTAGGCCAGTGAATGTATCCAAATGTTACACATATGATACAAGTATAAACATTGTTGCTGTCTAATAAACAAAGTAACTCACTCTTGTTAACAGTTACAATTATTGTCTCTTATCAGTTAAAATCACAGTTTACATGTATCCATAATCAATTACTGTATGTCAAGAAAACAATTTAATGGGCAATGTTCATTGAGACCCCTTGGTGATAATGTGTCAAATTTTTTAATCCAAAAGCATTCTCGTTGCAAAAGTAATCTGGATCTATCACCTCCTCGCCTCGGCATAGGTATGTGGTCAATGGCTATATACTTAAAAGTCGGTAATCTATGTCCAAATTCTAAAAAATGTTTAGCCACCGGCTTAATCGTCTTATTATCACGAAATGCTGTGTTGATGGCTGATCTGTGGGCATCCATACGCTGGCGTAACGTCAAATCCGTCTTGCTCACATATGAGAGGCCACACAAACATTGTGGTACACGTAATATGATGTCGTATTTGAAACCTTTTGCCGGTGTGTGGATGTCCGACGTGTACATCATGTCGTTATATGACTCCTGGCATAAGTTTTGCACATCCACACACCGGCAAAATGTTTTAAATTGGATGGTAATTTTGTAACTATTTGCAAGTGGCGGACATTTTGAAAAAAGGTTTTAGACCAGAACCGAAACGTCAATGTGAGTAAAGTAAAATTGTTCAACATAATTGCAACAATAAAGAAGGATTTTTTTCATAGCTGGTGAGCGCACAAACTTCTGTTCCTTTTCTATATACTGCATATACTAGGAAATGCTGTGGGTGGCACTTCCCAATCAGCACACACTAGTTGCTAAGAGAATATTTGTATATATTTCAGAATCTTGACAAGTGCTATGCTAGACACACCACTAATGACTGTACATTTATACTTGGTGCTTCAGTCAATCAATGTGACCCTTCCTTGACAGCTCAGTTGCTGTATGATGTTGGAGCATGCCTTTCCTGCTATCTGCAAACAGCCAAGCCTAACTTGAGCTCACTACACTAGATAGGGCCACAAAGCATGACGTAGCTGCTCATGTTGCAAATGATTAACTTAGAATGCTGGCTAATGAAATACGTATAATTCTATTTTAGAATAATACTATATTACTATAAGTCAGAGGTCCCCAACCTTTTTCACTCATGAGCAACATTCAGGTGTAAAAATAGTTGGGGAGCAACACAAGCATTAAAAATGTTCCTGGGTGGTGCCAAATAAGGGTTGTAATTGAGTATTGGTAGCCCCTATGTGGACTGGCAGCCTACAGGAGCCTCAGTTTGGCAGTAAACCTATCTTTTATGCAACCAAAACTTGTCTGGAATTCAAAAATGAGCAGCAGCTCTGAGGCCACTGGGAGCAACATCCAAGGGGTTGGGGAGCAACATGTTGCTCATGAGCTACTGGTTGGGGACCACTGCTATAATTAATAGATTCTGAAGAATCTACAGTAAGGGAGAGCTCACTTGTTTAGCATAAAACAGTGAATTAGAAATTCCTGTCACACTTTCATTCATATCTACCACAGCCCCTCTAACTTTTAAATTTAGTTTTAGAGAAACTTTATCACAAGTAATTGGTCAAACCTATGCTGCTATCTGGGAGCTAGTGATAAAGACTGTGCAACATTATTTACCTACCATTGATTTGTGGCGGTGAACATGGTTCTGATCCAGAATCAGGTGGTGAATCGGGTAACCTGGATTGAAAAAATAAACGTTGATTACTTGTCACATATGTCCACACCAGCATTCATGTATTCATATTTATTTATATTCAGGCATACAACTACAGAGCTGCTGATGCACAATGCCAGAAAAAGATAAATGACCAGCGGGTGTGACAGATATACTAACAATCAAGTAAAGAGATTAAAAAAATACAAATTAAAAAAAAAAATAAATATATATATATATATATATATATATAAATATATATATAAATTAAAATATGCTAGATAGAAAGCAATAATCTCTTACAGGGGTCCAAAAGCAAAATCACTGCTGATATATTGTTCCAACATGCTTGTGTCCACCATAGGGTTGTCCAAAGCTCTGTGCACATCCTGACCTTTTTAATAGGAAAATAGTAAAGATTAATTATATTGCTCTGACTGCACAGATATGTAATAACAGTATATTTAAATTAAATTGAAATTGGATTACCGCATTATAGAAAAAAGTAAATGTATTCAGAGCATTTGACCATATTCTCATCATTAATCAGTCACAGTTTAATTACAGATGACATTGCATTCTATCCATAACCTGACAGTCTGCATATCTCTCTGCTATATATTCATAACTGTGAAAAGGAAGTGTTTTTCAGATAAAAGAAATGTGTCCACAAAGATAAACTTTACATCTCTTGGAACGCGAATGTAAATACAGTTTAAGGGGATCATTTATCAAAGGTCCCATTTTAGAGTTATGTGAGCTTTTTCAAACCTCAAATAAACTTGAAAGAAATCACAACTCAAATGGACGCTAATATAAAAAAAAAACTCGGATTTTTGGCAGTAAAAAACTCAAATCACTCAAATTGTTCAAGTTTTCAAGCAAAACCCACTGAAAAAACTTGAATATCATTAAGGCTATCAACATCTTCAAAAATGGTTCAAGGGACTGCTGCCATCAGTAAAGTAACTAGCTGGCACCAGGCCCAGGTGCCCACCCACCCCCCGGGTGCCCAGGTGCCCACCCCTAGAAGCGATCCTCTTACCAGGTAGACAGGCACACAAAATCTCTTTTGTAACTCTGATAGTAGAAGCTAAACACATTTTCATATATTAATGATGAAAAACATTATTATTATGACATACAGAATTGCCCTAATTAGTTGTAAGGTTTCATGGTGCACTTTGTTTCACAATAACTTGAACAAGCAATAAACTGTATCTTCTACTAACCTTCAGAATATGGATCAAGGATACTGCATTGTTTTATAGATGCCTAACACTTTGGAAGGTCATGATTTCATTATAAGTACTTGTTCCCTTCTCAAAAGAAATGCAGAAGAGTATAGAGTTCATTATCTTACAGAAGTCTATAATGTACCAATGGGATAACTCATGGCAGCAAAAAAGAAATTTAGTTTAATAGATTAATGTTGGTTTATACATGCAGTTTGTTCAGAGCTAAAGGTTACGTACACCCAGCTGAAGTAAGATAAGCTAATAAGCACCAACAGTTAATCTGATGCTCAGAAGCTTAAATTCAGCTTTACCATTCATCCCCACAAAAATGGAGTAGTAGGCCTTTGTGTATTTATAGCATTTGCTTCTTAAAGGAAAACTATACCCCGAAAATGAATACTTGAGTAACAGACAGTTTATATCAAATTAAGTGACATATTAAATAATCTTACCAAACTGGTATAACTATTCAAGTAAATATTGCCCTTTTACATCTCTTGCCTTGGACCACCATTTCATGATGGTCTGTGTGCTGCCTCAGAGATCACCTGAAATATTTCATCTCTAAGGGGCAGATTTACTATTGCCAAATTCGAGGGTTAAATAACCCTCGAATTCGACCAATTGAATTCTGGTTGAATTCTAATTTTCAAATACCTTTTTTGGGCACTTTGACCATAGAATTAAAAAAATTCGATCCATTTGAATTTCTCTTAAACCCTTCAAATTTGAATATTGAATTTGAAGAGTTTTAGATAAATTCAAATCGATCAAATTTTTTAAATTTTTTTAGTTGGATTCAACTTAGGCTGTCTGTCCTCTCCTCCTTCCTTAAAGGACCAGTAACATCAACAAATGAAATTGTTTTAAAGTAATCAACATATAATGCAGTTTTGCCCTGCACTGGTAAAACTGCAGTGTTTGCTTCTGAAGCACTATTATTGTTTATATAAATAAGCTGTTGTGTAGCCATGGGGGCAACTAGTCAAAGGAGAAAAGGCTCAAGTTACACAGCAGATAGCAGATAAGCTCTTTAGAACATAATGTTATCTGTTATCCATTACTTATCCTGTGCCATATAGCTGTTTTTCAATTGCCGCCATTGCTACTTATCAGCTTGATTATATGAACTATAATAGTGTTTCTGAAGCAAACAGATCAGTTTTAACAGCGTAGGGCAACACTACATGATATTTTCTTTAAAACACTTAAATTTTTTAGTGTTACTGTTCCTTTAATAGCTGTGAAGAACAAAGGAATTTGTAAAATGAAAGAAATTTAAATGTTACTGTTCTGTACTGGTAATTGCAAGATATAGCCAAAAGCCATAGATTTTTCTTATTACAACAATATGCAGAAAGTAGGTGCAACAAAACCTTCTTTTACTTGTGACCTATTTGTTTTTTGCTTTCTGTTGTGGTAGCTAAACTAACAAGCTGATACAGGTTGGCTGTATCAGGTGATATTGGTAGTAGGGATGCACCAAATCCAGGTTTCACTTGCATCAAATCTGAATCATTCCAAATCATGTCATTTCTCTTAACACAAACATGGAAGTGGAAATATTTGGGATTCAGTTGAATCCCAAAATAGTTGATATGGTGCATCATTAATTGGAAGGCTAAGTGAACATGAGCCAGCTATCACTCACTGGTTCAGCATATTGAAAGCAATCCAGAATGCATTACCCACTTCACCTAACAACATTCACCTGGTACAGGTATTTCCAAAGTCAGTCTTGCTGCATGACTGAGTCATCTGCAGCTGATAAAAGAGCACACAAATAATCCTTACAATATCCTAAAAACAATAAGAATAAAATATAAACCTGTGGCTGATATGGCTGGAAAGACAGGGAGTGAAGGTGTCTGCTTCATAACTGATTACAAGAATTCACCACAACACTCATAGCTACAAATTGCTGATGTTTACATTTCTTTTTACAACATACATATATATATAAATATATGTAATGCCTCTTGTTTTGGATTCTAGCAACTGCTCTCCCCCATTCCTACTTGAGCATTCTGATCTTCATTACATTTATCTTATCTCCTGACTAAGCCACTGTGAGTTCCTCCTTTTGCAGAAGTAAAGAGTTGCTTTGACATCTAAGTTTAGCGCTTTTTATGTCATATGATGAATTTACAAGCACTGAAGCCTTTGGTAAACATTTCTTTGCCCTTTGATATTATCTAGCAAAATAACTGCTGGTAACATTCATTTACCAACAATGAGTCATGTCAGTGATTTTCAAGTATATATCCATAAAGTATTACTTTGAACTTAATCGTTGTGGTGTTTATACAAATGGCCTGCGGGTGTCACTATGCACATTACTTGTACTATTTGTATACATAGTACTTTCTGTACGGCTGGAGAGTGAGAGTTGGAAGTTACTGTTGTGTAATGGCTGCATGAACCTGCTAATAAAGCCCTGTGCTAAATACTCTGCTCATGCTATCAAAACACAGCAGATTGGGAACAGGATGTCTCTTCTACCTCTGCAGCAGCCTGCAGCTTTTCTTCCAAACCCTGGTGAGTCTATCATACCTTTTACTGATTGGATCAGTATGTTTGATAATTACATTATTGCCGCTGACCAATGGGAGATTTGCTAGAAAGCATGCTTTACTTATTCACTGGGAGCAGAGGGACAGCGTATATTCTATACATTACCATTACCTGATGAGACTTATGAAACTGCTCTTACTGCTATAAAGAACTGTTTTGTGCCAAGAGTAAATGTGGTTGCTGAAAGATATAAATTCCGCCAATGTGGATAGCGTAATGGCGAATCCACAGAACATTTTGTAGCAGCTTTGAGAGAGCTGGTTGTTACCTGTGAGTTGGGGAATCTAACAGATGAAATGCTAAGAGACCTAGCTAAATTGAAACAGCACTGACAGAGGCTAAAACTCTCAGTCAAGCAACTGCTGGGAATGTACAGACTGTGAATCAAGTACTGTGGCCTAATAATACACAGTCGCAAGTAAAATACAGTGCTAAGGAAAGGGATTCACTGCAAAACCATGCAGAAAATACAAATAAAAAATACTGCTTTCGCTGTGGTTCAACACAGCAAATTATGCTACATGTCCTGCTAAAGCGGTACAGTGTAGCAAATGCTCAAAGGTCGGTCATTTGGCTAAAACTTGCCATAGTTCTGCTAAACATGTTCATGAAGTCACTAGTACAAATGTTACATTAATAAGTGTGGATAAAGTGGGTACATTTATTCCAGACAAGTTTATATGCACTGTCAATGTCAATACTGCTTCTGCTGACATGGGACACTCCATTAACCTGATGCTCGATACAGGTTCAGCTGTTTTTATACTACCAAAGGATATTTTCTTGAAATACTTTGCAAACAATATGCTCTGCCCTGAGACTGGTCAGTTACTTAAAGGATCCAATTCCTGTGCTTGGTTGCTTGCCATTGACTGCACAATTTGAATCAAATGCTGCAAAATGTGACTTTTACATTGTGAATAAAGGTACTGCTATACTTGGAAGGGATCTCTTTGCTGCATTAAACCTACAATCAGTGGATGTTCTCATTACTACAGCACCAGCTTGGTGCTGATTCAGCATGGAAAAAGCTTGCTATTGATATTCTTGGTCCTTTTGCAGATGCTCCTATAGACTGCAGATTTACTATAACTCTGATAGACTATTTCAGTAAATGGCCAGAAATTGCATTTGTTTCTCATATAAAATCAGCAACAGTAATTTCTGTCTACAGTCTTCAGCAGAGAAGGCAATCCAAAGGAGTTCATATCAGATAATGGACCACAGTTTGTTTCAACTGAATTTAAAATCTTTCTGAGAGAGAGGAATATTGTGCATAGGAAATATTCAGTGTATTACCCACAAGCAAATGGAGAAATCGACTGATTCAACCAAAGTCTGAAAAAAGCTCTACAGACAGTAAATCTTACTGGGAAATCTTGGAAAGTATTTACAACAGATTTCCTGCATAACTACAGAGCAATGTGCCATGAAACAACCCAAACATCTCTAGCTGAATTATTACATGGCAGACAGATGTGCACTAAGTTACATGTTGCAGACATCAAACTTCCACCAAATACTGTTACTATAAATTCATCTACTGCTGACATTGTAAAACGTCAACAAGCCAAATGCAAGGCTTACACTGACAGAAAATGTGGTGCAAGAAAAGTGCAATTTTAGCCTAGATATTTAGTCAGAATTAAGAAACCAGCAATATTGAAACAAGGACAATCTAAATTTAAATGAGACGCCAGCGAGGACCATACACATATGAACTATCTGATGGAGGCATATGGAATGCAAGTTGTCTTGCTCCTGCTAGATATGACTTTGGAGAAGCTCCATTTGATGAAGGACATTTTCCTACTCCTGATGCCAACTACAATAGGCCTGAAGAAAATGAACCTATAAAGCATACTGAGAGAATCAGAAAACTACCCATATGGACCAAGGACTATGTGATGTGAATAATGTATATATTGCTTTAAGATACATACTGTTTAATTGTTACTGTTTATATATTTGTCCAAATGCTTTCCTACTATAGGGGGAATGTGATGTTTATACAAATGGCCTGGGGTTGTCACTGTGCACATTACTTGTACTATGCATATACACAGTACTTTCTGTACAGCTGGAGAGTGATAGAGTTAGAAGTTACTGTTGTGTAATGGCTGCATGAACCTGCTCATAAAGCCCTGTTATACTCTGCTCATCCTCGGCTATCAAAACACAACAATCGTCAACACAGCATACAAGCAGTTGGAAGGCCATGCTCTAGATAAGTAATTTTACCTTTATTTTACTATAGAAAAGAATGCGACTTTCCGGCTGCTGGGAATACTAGAATACCCATGCAGACAAAGACAATCCATAACCAAGGACTATAAATATGTCTTCCTTAGGCTAGTATCACTAGGTTAATCATGGCTGCCTTGGGAGCTACAGTGAAAATACAAACACTTTGTCATACCATACAGTACACAGTACTACTGCTTTCACATACTATTCTTTTATAATCAGCCATATCTATATTCTTTCATAGCTTGACACAGGGCTGGATATACATACATTTCTAAATTGTACAGTGTATTCCATTAGCCATGGTCCTATTCATATTGTGTCTTTTACAACTGTCCAAGAGCCTATTATAACTATTACAATACATCAGCCATTATGAACACAGACAGCATCCTTTATATAGTGAATAAAGTAAAATATAAGGATATTATAAGATACCGAGGAGTTTCATGACCATATAAAAACACGAGGCTGAAGGCCTCGTGTTTTTATACAGGTCATGGAACTCCGAGGTAACTTCTAATATCCTCATATTTTTCAACTGGGGGTACTTTATTTATTATAATATACAAGTTTCAGTTAGTCATGTGACAGAAATGACATCAGAACTCACCGTTTATAAGGATATAATTTACAAGATATTCACAGCTTTTGTGTATTATACTGATATCAAATTATTAGTACAATTGTGACCCCATTAGGTAAAAATGCATTATGCTTGTTTTTCATGTCCTAATGAATCCATCTCACTTTTCTAATACAGCTATCAAATACAGGATAACGTTGTGTTATCCAGAACCTGCTCAATCCTTGCTATTGTGTTTATTTTTCATCTTTGACCATCTCCTGTTTGTGAACACAAATACAACTCACCTTGACTTTAGTCTATCATTGACTGTTTTTGTCTGACCCATATCTGGACATTTACTTTGGTCATATATGTGAAGTGTGCAGATTTCATGTCAGTTCTGCAGTAGAAAGTTTTGGGGTCATTAAAGAAGGATTAGACCTCCTCAGCTGTCTTCTAGTTACCAATAAACAGTCTGTTACAGTTGCAAGCCAGCTGACTAAAGCTGATACAAAGACCTAGTAAAACAGGATATCCTTTTACCTTAAAAACCATTAACCAATGAATATTTGTCATTTGTGACTTTTGTAAGGTTACAAACAATTATATTGTCTTTCTTCATGCATAAATTAAACCGTTTTTGGGACAAGGATCCCTACTCATTAACATACTGGAAAAACACATGGGGTTTTAACCATATTTGTCACATACATTTGCCATTTTCAATAGGGATCCATGGACACCCAGTCTTGCGTGTGCCACCTGTAGTCGTGCAAACTCAGGGAAATGTGGTGAGATAGGCTCTGTACCTGTTTCCTTAGACTCTCTCCCTATACAGGTATGCGATCCTTTATCCAGAAACCCATTTTCCCTGGCCAACTCCATGTCATACTTCTGTGACTGTGAATTACTTTCTTATCCTAGGGCTTCAGCCTGGAACATATATAGTTACTAAGACTGATCTTAAGTATCCAAGATGAAAATTAATCTAGGTATGGGGACCTAGTTTTCCACCTATTGTTCTGGAATGGACACTCCTAGTACCTCTACTAGAATGTCCAAGCCCATAGTTAGCAAGATTAGAAGAATCGGGTCCGCACACACAAATTTTCTTGCAGTTGGGGGGCTTCCCCTTTTATTTTTCACCAAAATTCACCACAAGTTCAACGTTTCGGGGGGAACAATCCACCCTTCATCAGGATGATGTTCCTGATGAAGGGTGGATTGTTCCCCCCGAAACGTTGAACTTGTGGTGAATTTTGGTGAAAAATAAAAGGGGAAGCCCCCCAACTGCAAGAAAATTTGTGTGTGCGGACCCGATTCTTCTAATCTTGCTGTCTATGAGGGACCTTGCCAGGCCTACGGATTTCCAGCAGTAAATTGTGGGAGTGCGGTGATAAAAAGCAAGCCCATAGTTAGTCATGCCATAACCAGGGCCTTACCTAAAGGCAAATACTGCAGCCTTGGTCCAACTTGTATACTCTCAATAAGACAACTTTTATAAACATCCTGTCCTGCAGGTAACCTATAGGATACCAACCCCAAATAGCAAGGCTAGTCTATGCCTAAATATAAATAGAACAGAGATCAGGGGTTCGATCAGGTGATTGGCTCAGGGTTTGGCTATGGCATACTAGCTTTCACATTACATATGCTGACTCATTTTAACCTTATATGTCAGTCATTTTGAATGCAAGGAGGATACAATAGTGTGCAAATCAGATATTCACATGCCACAACTGTGCTATTTATGTGCATGCTTCTAAACTTCTGTGCCACACAAAATTAGCCTGTGTATATTTGCTATATTCTGTTCTGCAGGAAGAAACAGGTACATAGCAGCAGGTCAGTTGATTTGAGTGATAAAACGGTCTTTCGGTTCTCAGTATCTTTTTAACCAAAGGGGTTATTCTAAAGCAGTGCTCTTAGCAGAGCTATTCATAGTAGTAGACATTTGGGGGAAGATGCTTTGTGATGTCACATACAGTAAAATGTACTGCTTAATCACCCCATTGGAGACCATGTTTAATGTTATCACTTTGGGTGATATGGGCTGAAAAAAACCAAGGAAAGCATCCATATCACCCTAATGGGGGATAGCTGTTAGTGTCTGTCATTATATTCATACAAATGAATGGGGGGAAGCTGCTGGCAGATAACCCTGTTTTGATCAACATGGTTGTACAAGAAAACTTTGATGTTTCACAACACACTCTCTATTTCTTTGTTTCCTTAAGCCCCAAATATTTTCATTGGTGATCAAGTAGATATTAATGGGAAAAGGTCGAATTTCGAATGGGAATTTTAGAATTCTCTCCAAAAAAACTTGAAAGTCAGGAAGGCAACTAACAGATTCAAATGGTTCAATTGCCCTCTACCATTGACTTGTAAATGAACTCGGCAGATTTGAGGCGGTGAACATTCGAATTAGAACTGTTTCCATTGTTGAGGTGTCACATTCAAATTTATTTTAGAAACGGGGGATCAAAAATTCGAAAGTGTGAATTTAGACACCAAAAAACTATTTGAAATATTGAATTAGAATTTACTAATAAATCTGCCCCTTTAGCTGTTCTTGTAATAGACAAGGAACACTTTGTTCTCCATTTATAAGTGTAAATGTGTGTTTCAGTACAGTGACCTATAGACACAATATAATATTCACTTTATTTTCACTGCGCTAAGATCATCAAAGCTAATGCCTCGTCACTTCCGAAGGGCTTCACCCTTGTTACTACTACCCCTGGGTAATGATAACCGTGTAATAATTCCACGGATGATTCCAAATTGGATATTCCACAGCATATGTTGACTTCAATCTCTTCCCATCACATCTTTTATCTCATGAAAGCTTGTTCCAGATTTACTGCTTACGTTGTGTTATAAAAAAAAGTTCATTTAATATTCTTATAATCTGGAAATTTTACACAAGCAGTTGAATACAATATGTTTCTCCACAGACCATCAATGTAGACAGAGTGGAAAAGTAGGCAAAAATAAACAAAAAGTAAAAATGTGATGTTCTTGTCTTGTCTCCTACTGTCCCAATGGGCTACACAATAGCAGATATCTGTCATTTGCACAAGGCTTCTGGGGCAAAGTTGTACAATGGCAGCAGCAGGGTGTTGTGCAAGAAAGCTTGAAACTGCTGACAAATAATGGTTTGCTGTATATAAACAAGTACAGAGTTTAAATGGTGATAGGTTGTACTAATGAGATATTTATACATTTCCTACAGAAATTTTCACTGCAAAAAAAAGTAACCCCCCCCCACCACTATTTTCTTGTCACCCTCTCATAATATTATTATATGGAAAGTGCCTTGGCTAACTCACATGGAGCAGAGACAGGTAGTCATTTTTGTGTGGCGTTCTGTCACTAGACTGTGTGCAACAGGCAGGACGTTTTCCAATTAATAGGATTCTGCTTATCTTTGAATATGCAAATTAAGGCTTAGATTCTTTACAGTATTTGAACATTTTTTTTATAGAGGATGCAGTATTTAGCCCAACACAAAATGTATGGGTTCATTGTTACATAGTTACATAGTTAAATTGGGTTGAAAAAAGTTCAACCCCTCCAAATTAAAAACCCATCATACATACACACACACACACATCTCCACTCTTTCAAACACAAACCATATATGTCCATAGCTATACTAACTGTAGAGTTTAGTATCAAAATAGCCTTTGGTATTATGCCTGTCCAAAAAATCATCCAAATCCCTCTTAAAAGCATCAACAGAATGAGCCATCACAACATCACCCGGCAGGGCATTCCACAACCTCACTGTCCTCACTGTGAAGAACCACCTACGCTGCTTCACATGAAAGTACTTTTCTTCTAGTCTGAAGGGGTGGCCTCTGGTGCGGTGATCCTCTTTATGGATAAAAAGGTGATCCTGTTAATGGGTAAAAAGGTCCCCTGATATTTGTCTATAATGTCCTCGAATATATTTGTAAAGTGTAATCATGTCCCCTCGCAAGTGCCTTTTTTCCAGAGCTAAGCTGATGCCTGCATTTGTTAGTATTCATGCCAGTACTGACATATGGGAGGAACCAGGAATTCTGAGCAAATTCAGTTAGTAATATTAGAGTTGCTTGCTATATACCCAATCCCTTATGCTTATGATAGGTATGTTAACACTAGAATTCTCGTGTGCTTCAGCCAACCTTCAAAAAACCCTTTTCTGACCAAATAAAGGCAAGTTCACATTTTTGCAATTAAGAGGTGCTGCAGTATTTTTTTTTGACTGTATGATAGGTATGTTGGCAACAGGAGGATCCATGCTCGGAACAATCACTTTAAGTATGACACACTTTGGCCGTGTGATACACATGTTAATTAAATTCCTCTTATCTGCCAGGGTACATGGTCTAGCTGGGGGCACATAAATGTAAGTATAGAGTCACTAATCCAACTGATAGAATAGTTGTGACTAGGGGGAGATATTTACTGTTAAAGACTAGGGTTGCAGCACTAATGTTTATTTCACTAAAAATAACACAGAGGAAAAGCTGAGATCTTTGGGGACATTCAGACATAATTTTGGTGTAAAATCTGAGAAAATATAATGTAAAATCACTCATTGAAATGCATTTGAACTGGTGGAACCACAAAAAAAAGATGTAAAATAAGGGGATGTAAAATTCAGGTTTCGCACAATTTAGTTCACATCTAGAATGACAGAAGCGGATATCATTATCACTGACACCCTACAGAACAATTTCTTCAATGCATTTGTCCAGACAAAGGAGATAATGTATTGTGTTCCAGACATAAACTGGAGCCGTGGAGAGCATAGACTAAAGCTTTTAAGACTTTTGGCCTGCAAGTCCCATTACAGGTCATACTGTACACACAGGCACATATCATATTTTTTAAACAGTTCCTAAATTATGAAGGAAATGAAGACTGTTTACCAACCATCTTTTACTTTACACTGGACTCCCACCCACTGTTTTGGGATCTCTAGTGGTACAGCCCCACATTCCTGGAAGGTTTAGACTGCACAAGCACTGTCAAACCAATCAGTTTCATTTATTCTAACCACTTAAATAGTTAGATGGGGGTTCGCCATACTGCCTGATTGTTTTCAGTTGACCATAGAGCATATATCATAAAAAATATAGAAGCATCCAATCAATAACATGCCAAAGGGACAAACAGTTTTATTGTATTAATATACTGTATCAGGAGGAAATAATGAACAAAAGAAAATAAGCTTGCCATTTATTATGGATTTATGTGTGCTTGTGTATGTGTCAATACAGTTCTTTGTAGATAGAAAGCCTTTACTTTCACTAGGATAAAAACACAGTGGCTTCTGCAAACAAAGGTTTATAGAGTTGTCATGCTGTTAATGAAGCGCTTTCATTTATGCTGTATGTTGTCTGTGGGAATAATCCTTTATAAAGGAGGATTAACAATTTAAGGTTTTGGATTGTTCCATATCTTTGGTTAATTAATGTAACAATACCGTGCTTTGTTGGTGTTTCCATTTTGTTTTACTAGTCTAATGGATGCCACCCTCTGTGTATAAAACAAGTAGTAGTAAGTCCATTTATAATTGCAATAATTTTTTTCCCATTTACAGATTAAAGCAGACAAGAGTTCAGCCTTGCTAAGGCTTGAATTACAGAGTTGTTTGTCGGCGGGAAGCTCTATTAAAGCTGAGCCAAGACTATTAAACTCAGTGAGTGCCCCTCTTTACCAGATTGGCCGACTTTATAGAGGTTTTTTAAATTCTGTTATGGAATAAGAAGAAATATTTCACATGTAAATACAGATATGGGATCTGTTATCCAGAAACCCATTATCCAAGAAGCTCTGAATTTACAGGAAAGCCATCTCCCACAGATTCCATTTTAAACAAAGAATTAAAAAAAAAAATGATTTCCTTTTTTCTCTGTTATATTAAAACAGTACCTCGTACTTCAGCCCAACCAAGATATAATGAATCCTTATTGGAGGCATAACAATCCTGTTGTTTAAGTTATGGAGATCCCAATTACAGAAATACCCCAGTGAAAACCTCAGAGCCCCAAACATTCTGGATAACAGGTTCCATACCTCTACTCCTTATTAATAAACAGCTTTTGAGAACTGAATAATTACCTTCAAAGAACTGTTGCAACGCTTCATTTTCGCCTAGTACATCTAGTCTGTCCATGATACCTTTCCTGAAAGACTTTAGCAGGGTTGCAGCTTTTACAAGACAAGATGAAGTTTTTTTCTTACAGTTCCAGAGACGACACTGCTAGGCCATGATTCCAGGAAGGACTTGCGCTGTATGTATTCATAACACCTCAAGGTGCTGTGGAAATCCAGATCTACATCATAATTTCTGCCCTTTCCTTCACTCCATTGCCATGAGAAGGCCACTAACATTTATTTTTTAAAAGAAACATCAAAGTAAGTAAAGGAAGCTTGTTTTTTTCCTTTAATTATGAACAGCGGGTTAGTTAAAGCTCTATTCTTTCCTGGCTGTAAGGACCTTTGATCTCGGAGCTCTACACAGCTCATGCGTAGACAGCAAAGTAATAATCATTACTTGTTATCTATCATTTGTCCTTCCATGCAGCAAAGATATTTTTATGGTTTCAGTGAGTAAGCAGCATTATCCGCCTCTTCAACTCTGATCACATGTT
The DNA here is from genome assembly GCA_024363595.1 of Xenopus borealis. Lineage (NCBI taxonomy): Eukaryota > Metazoa > Chordata > Amphibia > Anura > Pipidae > Xenopus > Xenopus borealis. The sequence continues at coordinate 50,570,168 of CM044435.1, read as the reverse complement.
ATGTTCTTTGAGGAAGCAACACACTATCAAAGAATATTATAATAATCATCTAATTAGCATATTATTTATTAGGAAACGGTACCTATGTAGCTTGTGTGAACTCTCAGCAGCCAACATTTAGTGGTGGTTACCTAATGTTGTCTAACAAAGATTACATATTTTGGAATAGAGTGGGGAGAGGCTGGGTACCTGCTACAGTGTTACTTCTATGGCATAGCTCACTCCAAAGAAACTCTGGTTCCCTCTAGCCAATGTGGTCCTCATCTGTCTCTACTCCAGGGACACTTAACCAATGGGCCATACTCCCCAACAACCAAACTTCTTTTTTTGTTCCTTCTCACCATATCCATCCAAACATTCTGTTCTGATAGGTGTACTGATTTCCTTATTAGAAGTGAAGCACTACAACTTTGGTTGATGCAGGATGCTGCAAGGGACCTGGAATGCCTTTTCTTAAGGAGGTGAATGCTAATTTACTATTAGGAATACATCACAAACTATTAGTACCTAGTATACACAATCCAGTGGCATAAATAGATTTTACTGGGCCACACAGCAAATTATTTTTGAGCCCCCCAAAATGTTCATTGGTCGACCTGTTTTGCCAATATTTATTGAAATTGTATATTAATGAGGAGCTCGTGGGGCCCCTAAACTTCCTGTGTCCCCCTTCAACTGTAGGGTCTGCTTCCTCTGTAGTTACGCCCCTGACACAAACCATTCAGTGTAAAGCACAAATTGGGATAACATTTTTACTTGTTAATGATTAAAACAGTGAGACTCAAACTTTTTTTTTTTATTTCAATAGTTTTTTATTTCGTTTTACAATTAAAGACATTACCAGTATTGCATAGAAATTATAACGTATAACATGTAGATATGACTATGAAGATTTTCATTCATCCAGGTCAACATGTAGATAACAGTTAGATGCCTTTTGTTGTCTCCTGAGGAATTTAACATAGATAGCAGTTTAATCCAGTGACTAAGTAAAGCTGGCCATAGACGTAAAGATTTTTAAAAAATCCAATGGTTGCCGTGAGACCACGATTGTCTCAAAACGATCATTTAAATGTCCGATGTGTCAACTAAAAAGACCATTTCAGGCGATATTGCCAGCAAAAGAGTGGCAGCCTGCTTTGCCCTGCAAACATAGTTAGATTGTATGGGTACGATAAAGATTTTCTAACCTGGCAGATCAATTTTCAGACCGATGTTGGACGAAAAATCGTAAGATGTACGATCGTTCGAATCCCACTAACTGCGCGATAATTTGACAGATTGTTCAGACTTCGCTAAGATCGGTCGTTCGGCAGAGAAAGATCTTTGCATCTATGGGGAGAGAGAGAACAGTACAAAAATAGTTATACATAACTAATTAGTAACCAGTGGAAAGTGGTTTACCTCCTGCGTTGAGTACCTAAGGATTAAGTCTCAGTTTAGAATTTTCTATACCTTGATTGGGGATTAGAGTGCAGCTGGGCTGGGAGAGATCCACCATATCTATAATCTATCCAGGGTTGCCATACTTTTAGTAACATAGGGAATTTGTCTAGCGTGATACTGGTAAACTTTTTGTTCACAAATATCCAATCTATTTTGGGTTTGAGTAACAAGAACTTGATGTTTGGAGATTTCCAGGATCGCACTAGGACCATTCTTGCAGCTAAGAAGATGTGGTTAATCAGTCTTCTTTGTGCCCTTGTAACATTTTGAGGGGGTGCGTCCATTAAGGTTTCATAGGGATCCTTCTGTAAATTGACATTTAGGATTCCAAAAATCAGTTTATACACCCTGATCCAATATCTTGATGCCTGTGGGCAAAGCCACCATATGTGTACCATATTTCCTGGAAGATTACAACCCCTAAAACAGCAGTTGTCTAGAGTTGGGTACATTTTTGTTAATCTGTTAGGGGTTAGGTACCAGCGACAGAGGACTTTATATCTGGATTCGATTAGGTTTGTATTGTTGGAGCATCTCCTTAAATTATCCCATATTCTACTCCATTCCTTTTCTGTCTGGGATTTCCCTAGTACAGTTTGCCATGATTGAATGTAATGCTCATCATTTGTTAATGTACTAGGGGAGTTAATATGACTATATATTTGGGTTATTGCTTTCAGGGGGGTTGTTCCATCTGTACACCAAACTTTTATTAAAAAGCAGTTTTAATAAAATATGCCCTGAAATATAATTGAATGTGCATACATGACTAAAATATGTTCATTTGCTGATATAACTTCATTCTTTTACAACAGGACTGTCCAAGTGCAGCTAAAATGTGGCCCTGCAAAAAGATTTTTATGGACCCTCACTATATCCAATAACTCCATGTACCTTCTTTATAGCACTTCATAATAATCCTACTCCGAAAATATGTGAAATAGGAGATAAATGTCACATGCATGGAACATCTTAGATAATACTATTTTAAAAGAATGTCGGGTTCTTACCCCTATAAATGTAAACTGGAACTTCTGTCTGTGCGGCTGTAATTGGTATGCTTGGAATTATGGTTCAGCAAAAGCTAGAGGGTCACAGATAACTTAAATTACCGTGTGTAATATGTGTATATAATACAAAAAAGCCGTAAATTATATCCTTATAAAAGTTCTGATGTCATCAGTTATAAACAGTGAGTTCTGATGTATTTTGTCACGACTCACTGAAACTTGTGTATTATAAATAAAGTACCCCAGTTACAAAATATGAAGAAATTAGAAGTTACCACGCAGTTCCATGGCCTGTATAAAAACACGAGGCCGAAGGTCATGGAACTTCTCAGCAACTTAAAATATCCTTATAATTTTCAACAGGGGTACTTTATTCACTATATAAACACCTTATAAATTGATTAAATTAATTGAAATGTAGCAGTCGCTCAATAATATAATCAATATAAATAATCACAACGGCCATTGTTATTTGACCATCAAATCCTGAATTGGGCATATATTCTAAGGAATATTGCATACACTGGGTCAATATATGGGCTGTTCTCCTTTTAGTCAAATGATAACCCCTAGAGATCAGTTCAATCTCACCTTCAAACCTTTAAAATTTGTATAATCTGATTAGGTGAAAAGAATGACAAATTAAGGTATATGTCTCCTTTAAATTCTGATGCAAGTAAAATATGCTGGTTTTGTAGCTGCCGTGTAATAATAATCTGAATTATTTACTAATCAGCCTAACATTGTGACCTTTATATTTTAGTATATTGTGCGTCAGTCCCTAAACTCAGCTCAGTAAGTGACAGCAGCACAGAGCATGTGCAGTGAATCAGCAACATTAGATGGAAAGTTACTGGGGCATCTTTGGAGGCACAGATATTTACTGCTAAATGGCTGTATTTGCATTGGGCTTACGGAACGCATTTTAGGACATCGTCATGTCAAAACGATGTCCTGCATGCGCCCTCCTACGGCTATGGAATGCAGCGTCTGGTGCTTTTTAACTCACCCATTGTCCAAAGCTGCAGTTAGGTATCGGTCTTCGGTCCTCCCTCATGAGCCCTCAGCCCTCCTTCATGATAAGTTAGCCCTCCCTTATGAGACATCAGCCCTCCCTCTTGAGACCTCAGCCCTCCCTCTTCATGCCTCATTCCTCCGTCTTCAGTTCTCCGCCTTCCACCCTCAAGCCTCTTCCCTCGGTTATTTGGGAAGGGAAATTACCTTAGGGAAAAGGCTTTTGGGAGCGGAAGGCGGAGAACTGAAGACGGAGGAATGAGGCATGAAGAGGGAGGGCTGATGTCTCATGAGGGAGGGCTGACTTATCATGAAGGAGGGCTGAGGGCTCAAGAGGGAGGGCTGAGGGCTCATGAGGGAGGACCGAAGACCGATACCTAACTGCAGCTTTGGAGAATGGGTGAGTTAAAAAGCACCCGACGCTACATTCCATAGCCGTAGGAGGGCGCATGCAGGACATCGTTTTGACACGACAATGTCCTAAAATGCGTTCCGTATGGGCTGGAACCTTAAAGCATAAGGTGTAGCACATATATGTTAAGATTTAATTTGCCTTTAACCTGTAATCCAGCCTATTACTTAGTCAACTCTGTATTATTATGTGATATTCACTGTGCCTTTTATAAGCAAGAGTGCACAACCGGAGTACTGATGTCTAAATAAAGAACATTCTCTTTTAACTGAAATCTGGAAACAAGCGAAGGGCCCAGGAATGTGTTGTTCCAACTATTGATGCACAACCCGAGTACGTTTATATAGGCCTACACTAGTACGATAGTTCTATTAGAGGGCTAAATCACTTCTCACAAACTGGACATCCATATACAGTATTAAAGGGACAGCAACATTTAAAAATTCCATTCCGTATGCTAAAAAAATGGAAATGCCATAATACATCAGTATAAAATACCTAGAGTTTTTTTTTACCAAATTCTAAAAATACCTGCTCGCCATTACCCTGGCAAATGGCGATATGCTGATCAATTTGCCACTGCGTGCACCCCCCCTGACGCTGTTCCACACAGCACCAGAAGTAAGGAGCAGGCAGTTCAAACACAGAGCAGCCAGGCATGAAGTAAGAGCGAGAATTTATCTCTCTCCCACAGCTAGGGTTTCCACCTGGCCGGTATTTTACCGGCCTGACCGGTATTTTTGATGGCTGATCCCAATGTTATTAATATTAAAAAAAAAATCATATTAAAAAGCTAAATGTATAGTATTTTTTAAGAAAAGGTGGCAACCCTACCTGCAGCCATTATGTCCCCTCACCTTTCTCTCCCCACAGACTTTGTCCATGCAGCATTCTGTCCCGTAGCCGCTCTCCCCTCAGCCTTTCTCTACAGCAGCAGACTGCTCACCACAAAATGCTCTGCCTCACGCAAACTTACTTTGTGCCTGGCTGCTCTGTGTTTGAACTGCTGCCGGCTCCTTACTTCCGGTGCTGTGTGGAACAACGTCCGGGGGCGTGCACACAGTGGCGAATTGATCGCCATTTGCCAGGGTAATGGCAGTCAGGTATTTTTACAATTTTTTTAAAAAAAAAACCCTAGGTATTTTATACTGATGTATTATGGCATTTCCATTTTTTTAGCAGAAAGAATGGAAAATTTTAATAACATTTTTTTGATGTTACTGTCCCTTTAAAGTCTTGCAACATAATCACACAGTACTTTCTGCAGTCTGCTTATGCTACATGGGGCTACAGGATTGTTCAGCTTTATAGGAATGGGTCCTACGAACACAATCATTTTCATAAAAAAGGTTTTTCCAGCAGGGTTTAGGGAAACCTTGGAACTGAAATTGGAAAAATTGTGATTGTGAAATGATGATACATGGTTCCTGCAAGTCAGAGGCAGCCTATCATGGTTTTCTTTCTATTTGGCAAATATTTTTTGTGTAAAAAAATAAAATACAGATATGGGACTTATTATCCACAATGCTAGGGACTTGGACTTTCCCACATAACTGGCCTTTCTGTAATTTGAATTTCCAAATCTACTTAAAAAATCATGTAAACACTGAACAAACCCAATAGGATTGTTTTACCTCCAGGATCAATTATAGGATTATCTTAGTTGGGATCAAGAACAAGGTACTGTTTTATTACAGAGAAAAAGAAAAACATTTTTAAAATCTTTAATTATTTGATTGAAATGGAGTCTATAGAAGATGGTCTTCCTGGATAATGGGTTTCCAGATAACAGATAAAGGAGTTCAGTGTTTATGCAACTTTTTCATAAGCCCAACTGAATGATCTTGGAATGTTGAAAAAAATATTTACATATATTTTGCCATTTAAAGGATGAATAGGATAAACTCTACTTTTAGTGTTTCATGCGCTTTCATCTGTTTTTTATTTTGCATCTATAGTGCATCTGTGAGCCGTACAGTGTAACTTTACATTTTGAACACTAGGTGTCACTGCATAACAGTAAGGGAAAAAATGAAAGTACAATAACAACTTGTTTGGTTCAGCTAAACTGAATCAACTCTTTCAGTATGTTGCACTAACATTTTACTTGAATCACTGTTAAAAGAAGGTTGTAAAGGGCCATTCTAAGGCCTTTGGTTATTGTGGGATTATTTTTACATGAGCAGAGTTGCAATTGCTCCTGCAGAAAGAGACCATAGTGTGCGGTCTTAAGCTTCACCGGGACAGGCAATAATGCAAAGGATGTAGAGAGAAATGTGTGTTAATTCTGTTAATGGTAGCACCAATATTTCACACAGTTTCATTTTGACCAAATTGTATGAAAATGATACTCACTTGCTAACTCTGGTCAGTCACATATAGAGATAAAACCAAACCAACTAGCAATGGCCTAGTTCAATACATTGTTTCAGCCCCACTGGTTGACCCAGAAATGCATGGGCATTGCAGGTTAGCAGGAGTCATTATCAAATCCTGTGCCTAATAGGTAGCCAAGATAAAGATTTAGAGGAGAGAGGGAGAGCTAGAGGATTCTAACAGCAATGGAAATCCCAAGTGCAATCTGGACCATCGCCCAGTGTCCATTTTTTCCAAAGCACTGTGGAAAGGCAGTCAGAATAGATCAGGTTTGTGGCTGGGAAAAGTCAGGGGCAAAGTTGGGGTACAGTCCAGGGCCAAAGAAATAATTCATCCACCATCTTGCCGCAGGAGAGTTTTTCGACAGACTGAAGCAGCAAAAGGTGTCAATCTGAAAAGCTGGTCAATAGATGGTTGCAGTAGTATAAGGGCAGGATAAGGGATGTTTTTTTGTCACCCATAATGGAGGAGAATTTGCATGAAATGCTTAACAGCTTTGCACTGAATTCTGAATCTCTGCCAATAAAACATTAGAATAGCTGGAAATTGCATTCTCCAGCATTTTGTCTTGAGTGCAGAGGGAGATTTAGTGCAAGTAACAAAATATCCCATGGATCTTTGGATAAAGACACACAGAGCAACTTCAGTACCACAGCTTTATACCCCCCCCCCCCCAACCAAAAAAAAAACCCTGCACCAAATCACCCCAGCCAACTTGCTTCACCTACAAGTGCTTGTGCAGGCTCTTCTCAAGGCCAACTTTGTACACATAGATTATCCAATAATTGCTTGCAGGTGCTTCCTGTGCAAGTCAGTCATAGATGCTATGTTTACATACCTAAACAAAGAAAGGTAAATATTTGCTACTTAACCTGGCAAGAAAAAAAAAAACACAGACACATATAGTATATATACAAATACATATATAGAATATTTACAGTGGTGTGAAAAACTATTTGCCCCTTCCTGATTTCTTATTCTTTTGCATGTTTGTCACACAAAATGTTTCTGATCATCAAACACATTTAACTATTAGTCAAAGATAACACAAGTAAACACAAAATGCAGTTTATAAATGAGGGTTTTTATTATTTAGGGAGAAACAAAATCCAAACCTGTGTGAAAAAGTAATTGCCCCCTGAACATAATAACTGGTTGGGCCACCCTTAGCAGCAATAACTGCAATCAAGCGTTTGCGATAACTTGCAATGAGTCTTTTACAGCGCTCTGGAGGAATTTTGGCCCACTCATCTTTGCAGAATTGTTGTAATTCAGCTTTATTTGAGGGTTTTCTAGCATGGACCGCCTTTTTAAGGTCATGCCACAACATCTCAATAGGATTCAGGTCAGGACTTTGACTAGGCCACTCCAAAGTCTTCATTTTGTTTTTCTTCAGCCATTCAGAGGTGGATTTGCTGGTGTGTTTTGGGTCATTGCCCTGCTGCAGCACCCAAGATCGCTTCAGCTTGAGTTGACGAACAGATGGCCGGACATTCTCCTTCAGGATTTTTTGGTAGACAGTAGAATTCATGGTTCCATCTATCACAGCAAGCCTTCCAGGTCCTGAAGCAGCAAAACAACCCCAGACCATCACACTACCACCACCATATTTTACGGTTGGTATGATGTTCTTTTTCTGAAATGCTGTGTTACTTTTACGCCAGATGTAACGGGACGCGCACCTTCCAAAAAGTTCAACTTTTGTCTCGTCGGTCCACAAGGTATTTTCCCAAAAGTCTTGGCAATCATTGAGATGTTTTTTAGCAAAATTGAGACGAGCCTTAATGTTCTTTTTGCTTAAAAGTGGTTTGCGCCTTGGAAATCTGCCATGCAGGCCGTTTTTGCCCAGTCTCTTTCTTATGGTGGAGTCGTGAACACTGACCTTAATTGAGGCAAGTGAGGCCTGCAGTTCTTTAGATGTTGTCCTGGGGTCTTTTGTGGCCTCTCGGATGAGTTGTCTCTGCGCTCTTGGGGTAATTTTGGTCGGCCGGCCACTCCTGGGAAGGTTCACCACTGTTCCATGTTTTTGTCATTTGTGGATAATGGCTCTCACTGTGGTTCGCTGGAGTCCCAAAGCTTTAGAAATGGCTTTATAACCTTTACCAGACTGATAGATCTCAATTACTTTTGTTCTGTTATTTTTTAACCAGGGGGGGCAATCACTTTTTCACACAGGCCCATGTAGATTTGGAGTTTTTTTTCTCCCTTAATAATGTAAACCTTCATTTAAAAACTGCATTTTGTGTTCAATTATGTTATCTTTGACTAATAGTTAACGGTTTTTGATGAGCAGAAACATTTAAGTGTGACAAATATGCAAAAGAATAAGAAATCAGGAAGGGGGCAAATAGTTTTTCACACCACTGTAAGTACTGTAATGTCACACACAACTGCAAAACACATATTCAGATTTAATTCATTTCATATGTAAAAGAAAAGACTGACAACAATTTCAAACTACCATTTATTTCTTTGTTCTGAGGTGGTTCACCAACATAAAACGATACCAGCAAATGCTTCAACAGAACCTCAACAGCTAAGCTTCTCCTGCAAGCGCTAGGGGTCTCTTGCAAGTTAGTTAGAAGATGTCATTATCTCTTAGTTGTGCAATCTGCAAAGTACATAGGAAAGATTCATATTGGATATGCAGTCATTCAGTAAGTGGCATAGGCAAAGCCTGGTGCTGCAATGTTCTTTCAATCAGCTAGCATGGAAGTCCAGGAAACAATTGTGAACATTCCTGTAGTGTGCTACAACTACTCTTTGAAATATCCAAGTTTTGCTTGAGACATTTCTTTCCTAAGTTGCATGACCTCCCAAAACATCTGATCAACTGTAAAAAGGATAGAAAAAAAGACAAAGAATGTCACTTTAAATAATCAACACTAGCACACAGAGGTCCATGTGCACATACAGTTTTATTGCAGTTAGAACATGTACCATAAGTAATGTTCGGTAGCACAAACCTAACCTTGCAAATGTTGTAATTTTTGCTTGCTAAGAGCCAGAACATGGTATTTTGATCAGTGCTACTTGTGGCAAAGATCACTGCAGTGCATGACAAAAATGCTCACCCTTAGCACGTCTGGATCAATTCATTGTTTTGGTTTAGTTGCAGATGACATTCCATGTACAAAAAATGCATTTTGCTTGCAATATATAACTTTAAATCCCATCCACAATGGAATGAATCAAACCGTATGACCCTATCTAGTGAGGATTCTTCTGAACTGGAATGAGTGAACATGTGTCTAAAGGTGAGATATGAATGCGGACATCATATTAAAGCTCAGAGGTATAGGCTTCACTACTAAGCACTGTGGTTCTCTCCTTTTAAGCCCTATTTGCAGCAGAATGCTTTTACAATACAGACAATTCAGAGAGTGACAAATTATATTCTTTTTAATTGTCATTGAAAGAACATTATCCTCTCCATTGTCCTGTTTGTATGGCTGGATAGAGTGGCAAAAATGTCTTTCTCAGATGCAGAAAAACTCTGATACCTCTCTTTCATGGGCCATATACACAGACACCTCAGTATTTTAGCTTCTGACAGTGAACTGGGAAGAGAAGTGTCAGTATTCTGTATCAGTATATTACATTTTTGCCATTCTATTCACCTGCCAGACAGAACAGCAAAGGGCGCTCCTGTTACACATTCATTATATTAGCAGGGAACAAGACATCATGAAACACTTGTTTGCATAAAATTAAATGTATTCCTAGAACACTCACCATCCTGCTGTTTTAGAAGTCCTTGATGGATGTACCGGATATATGTAAAGAAATTGCACACAGATGCAATCTGAAAAATATAGACAGCAAATATTAAAGCAGTCATTATGGCGGTTCTGAATACAAAATATAGTATTTACATGGAACCTCTCATAATGAAAGGAAGCCTTTTTAGTGGTTGAGTAATGTGTAAAGAAGAAACTGAGAAAAGAAATAATTTAGCAAAGTTCTACTCGTATAAAGGAGTGCATTTTGTTGTGGCCACTTGCCTGTGTCTGCTTTTCACCTTGACATTTTGGTATCTAGGCAGTGCTATGTGTATAGAATGAGATTAGTAAATACCTATTGACTTCAGAAGGCTTCACTTTAACATATTTTCTTGTGAAGGGCTTTTTGGCTCCTTTTAGCCCATCTCACCTTAACCAGGTAAGGTTTTCTATTTTGCTACTCTCCAAGTCCTACCCCTTCAGAATCCGACTTTCGGACAGATATCGATCAGGAAAGTCCTTCGGAGGGCCGCATACACGGGCCGATAAGCTACCGACTTGGTCTGTTGGCAGCTTTTTTCGGCCCATGTATGGCCACCTTAAGACAGCAGTGTGTCAGCTTTTATGGCTGTGTCTGTACGGCCCACTACACCTTCAAGTCCCACTGTATCCAACAAACTAAGCATTACAATACAGCTATTGGATCAATTATGCTGAATGCTGGGGACTCAAGCATTTGCATGGATCTTCTTACCTAAAAACAAAATAATTTCAAAATGAAATAAAGTCAGTAGGATTGTATTGATACCAATATGGATCCATGCAGCTTATCTAGGATCAAGTACAAGATACTGTTTGATTACCACTGAAAAAATCAAGTCATTTTTAATATCTGGTTAAATTATTTGGTTAAAATGGAATCTATGGGAGATGGTATTCCCATAATTATTTCTGGATACCTGTACATTGTTTGTATACAGTAAGATTTCTGGTGCATAACTAACCAAGGTTCACTTAAAGCGTGAATAAAAAATGTAACAAAATGTAATTAGAATTATTAAAAAGACAATCATAGGAGAGTACAGTTTCCCTACCTGTTGGGCTGGCCCCCTCATTGTCAATAAATTATCAATAAAATGTTAGATGAAGTCTTATTGGCTGTTTTCAATTTCTGAGAATATGTTTCTGTAACCTTTTTCTAAACTATGGGGGTGCCTGAAATACTGTAATGAAAGGCTTCAGTTCCAGAATGACAGGAAAATGTTCATTTAATTGACAAGGGACTCTTCCATACTCACCCTATATCTACAACATGGGGAAATATAATAGTAATTGCTGGAGTCTCCCAGTTTAATTCTGTGCTTACACAACTTCGTCTGACCACTTAATGCACATTTCCTAAAAGAAAAACAAATAGAAAGGAAATGATGTAAACGATAGGTTCCCAACTTTTTGTACCCATGAGCCAGGGGATTGTGCTATGATTGTCTCTTTGTGCCTTCAAGACTTGCCTCCAGCTAGGAATTTAACTATGAGCATCAACTATGAGGCCATTGGGAGCAAATTCAAAAGGAAAGGTGAAAAACATGCTGCTCGCAAGACACTTATTGAGGGGTAACTGAGCAATATTTTATTGGCTGGCACAGTCAGCGACCCTGATCTTAAGCTGGAAAAAGGCAGAAGACGACATAAATTCAAAAACAATTAAATAACAAAAATGATGACAAAGTGAAACAGGACATGCAAAATGGTACCATATTCCTCAGGTGTTTCTACTAAAAGCTATTTGTCATAAAACTAAATACAGTATTACAGTATTTGAGGCAAAAGAGATGACCACTCTTTACTAATCATTTGCTTCATTTGTGCTGTTCACAGTGTGTACTTACTTGTCAGCTCAGATTTGATAAACCACTACATTGTATTATAGATTATGAGACTGCTTTTGTTACTGTGACATGCAGCAAAAAGGAGGAGACAGAAAAGAGCAATTCAATACCCTGTGAGCAGCAGTCATATTAAAAATCTGCTTCGATTGGCTGCTATGACAATAGAAGTATGAGCGGACAATTTCACCCTTCTGACTTGTTGACTTGGGGGTTCTGCATGATTTCTATGCACTTCAGAGATACCAGTAAAGTTCAAAGCCAAAAATGTCTCAGATGGTAAACATCGGATCGCTGGCATATACATATATAGCATAGTAGTCAAAACTATATAAGAAGCAATGACCTCAGTCACTACATTTTTTACATTTCTGTGGTTTACTTACTTTGATCCTCCACATTCAACAGCTGATGCTTTAACAAACCGCACAGATTGCTGACCAGTAGGCTCAATGCTTAAGGTGTTGCTTTCTACTGCTTCAAGAACCGCTGCCGCCAGCTAATATCAGTGATAAAATAATAAAAATGTGAGGATTGAACCCTTTTTGCCATGTGTATCCGTAATCTAGGAGTGCAAAAACACAGTTCTTGACTATTTTATTTTTATTCAGTATAAATGACTCCCTCTACAACTCCCTATTGTTCTTACAGCCTCTATCTTGCATTTTCAGTTCTGCCTTTACACTAGGGTATAGGGATGCCGCATATCTGATAGGCTTAAGTACCATTTAGATTTCCTCCATAACTTTTTGGCGTTAGGCAGCAGTAAAGTAGAGCAGAGTTATACACCAGCCTATAAAGCCAGCATTAGTTTGTAGGGGTGAAGACAGGCCTGAGGGATGGAAAGGGAAGCATTGTATTTAAAAAGCAAAACCATACACACAAAAGCAGTGTTTTAAAGGCATAATGACAGTGTTCATCCATAATGTGTTAGCTTAGTCTCCACATTTTGATCTTTGTATTGCTGATCACCTATTTCTTCAATTTTTATTATTAGCACATCAGCAATTTATACGATTGGAATTGAATTTTTGAATGAACTAATTCATGTGTCGTTGTCAGAGCTGATGCTCTCTCTTTCTCACTGTCTGTTATTTATAAGTCAAACCAGTAATTCGGTTATAATTGGGGATTGCGAGTTATCTATCCGTGCTCACAACGTGGATCTGACTCAAATCAGAAAAAATACCACAAATGACAATTAACTACAAAGAATACCACATTCTTTGTAGTTAATTGTCATGTGTGGTATTTTTTCTGATTTGAGTCAGATCCACGTTGTGAGCACGGATAGATAACTCGCACTTATAATATATTATATAGGGGCATCCTCCTGTACTCAAACTGTTCTATCAGTGCTCATGATTGATTTAACTAAGCCAACCATTATCCATTATATTTGTAAAATTATTATTCCGTTTGATGTCCGGGAGTGGTGGGTTTAGACTGTTCTGTCTGTGGTCCCATAGGGTTTTAGAAGTGAGAATTAAATCTGACCTCCCCTTTTGTTCTACCTGCTAAACAAAATATTTGGCTAAACACTGAATTTAATCCATGCATATTTAATTTCATATTTAAATAGATATATGCACCATCTGGAAATAAAAAAAAAACCTGTTGTTTAATATGTTCATTGCTTTAAAGTTGCATGGCCTTTTTTTGTGTGTAAAAAAATGTGGTGCTAATCCTGAGCACGCAGGTCAAGATCAAAAGCAAAGTAACTGAATAGTTATGTACATGTAGCCCCCAGTTGCTGACTGGCTAATGGGTTAGAGATACAAAGTACTAAGTAGTGTTCTGGCTATTATGTTTGCCATTAATTCCCTGCAGCCTTTGCAGATGACATTTAGATTTTTAACTATATTATAAAAAAAATTTATGTTGTACAGCCTCTATATTTTAACAGTTGCTTTTTACACTGAACAGTTCTTGTAAGGGATTACATACTAATGCAAATCAAGTAAATAAAAGTGCTGGGACATGGCAGACTCCAGAACAAAAAGCTGGATTTAGTGCATCCATACTTAATACAGAGATGAGGTTCTACTTTCAGTAGCACTGCATGGCATGCTGGAGCGGTGGTGTAATAGGTGATCACCTGGGATGTTGCTCAGCTGCAGGACGCTCTAGGAAATGTCTTGGCCTGGCACTAAAGAGGCAGTATATAACTTTCAATATATGCACAAAAAATAGGACTTAGGTTCAAAATGTATTCTGTTTTTTAAAAAATCATGCATTTTCTTAATCAGAAGAGTTTGTTGAAACAGAGGCTTCTGTATAAACAAGCCCCTCCATTCACCCAATCTACAGTCCGTGTCTCAGGTGTACACAAAAGCAAGAGTATTTACATTTCCTTATTATTAACTACATACAACTATAGAAGAACATTGGGGGAGATTTGGAATCACATAGCATAAAGCTACTCCCCACTGAAATGTAGATTGATACTTGAATCAATATTATTGCCACTAAGCACATGAAAAATAAGGAAAAAAATTAATTACCTCACTTTTAGGGAATGTTAAACAAGGGCAGATATCCTCCTGATATATTCTGTGCAAAAACGGGCATTCCCGGTCCATGGAAGGCTCTTCTTTCCAAGTTCTGAATTCATAGTAAAGAGATAAATCAGGCTATAAAAATAAAAGAGAGATCCCTTTAGAATCATTTTTGATGAGAAAGGATTACATGCTTTGCTAGCCTACAACCAGGATTGTTATGACCAAATGCAATGGTATGCTGCAAAGGAGATTAACTGGCAGATATTCTGGCCTACTTATGATTCCATATAGTAGAAAGTGATGTGCAAAGTGACTTGGAGCAGTGCATTGATTTAAAGGGACATTTTTCGATTTTAGGATGTGCATTATAAACAAACGTTTATGCCAAGTAAAACGACTTTATAAATGAATGAGAAGTGAGGTTTTTTTATGTGCTGCCAGCTGTTCATGATGTATGTACACTGTACTGTAAAAAAAAACATTCACTATATTATAGAAGTGCTTGAGGCCATTGGTACCCAGCTGTGTCACAGAGACTTCCCTAGCATATAGTGTGCCTCACTACCTAATCCATTTTCCTCAAACATGCATGTGACTTCAAATGCTATACAAAGGAGAAACTCATTGCCCATGCCTGCAGCATTGTTCTCTCTGCTAAGAAAAAAATATCAGTTTTCTACATGTAGGTTTGAAGGTTCATCCATTTCCAGTGGCTGACACATATGCCTAAACCTAAACCCACTAAAGCTACCACCAACCTTAATGCAATAGAAAACAGGACAATTCAAAATTGAACTCACAGTAAGGAAAGCAAAGCCCATGGTTAAACATATACCTACAAGCATGCGAACTGGGGACAACACAACTAGATATATAAACCTAAAACATATCCAGCACTTTTTTTCTTTTCAGTTTCCTTGAGGACTAATCATTTCTTCATCAGCTCATTTCCACTGACCACTATTTAAGTATTGAGCCCCCCCCTACCCCACCTGTGTTTCACTCCTCACACTGTAATTGGGCCAGGAACAGTGAGAGGTGGATAATGCAGGTAAGGAGCTACCTGGGAGAAAGACCCATGTTTTGGGTAAAGGTTGTCTGCAAGTAATTGTTATTATTAGTTATTCTTCTGTATGAAAACATACAAAACCATTGTAATTTACCAAATAAGTGTTGCGTTTATGGATTTTTCCCAATTGGCTACTTAGTTCTCCTTATTCAGCAATAACACTCTTGAAGTCAATGTTTCTACAGATCTATAACCTTGTTTTGATCTAAGGGCATCAAGTGTGAAGACCAGTCAAGATGAGATTTTATTACCTAGATTGTGAGAATCTTTCTAACAATGCAGAGAATCATTTTAGATATGAATCACCAGCAGAACTCTAGGCCACTTTGCAATTAGTCTTCATTTTTAAATTAATTTTATTGTGATCTGCAGATTGAAATGAAAGATAAACAGTAGTCTGAAGAAAAATAAGATAAAAAAAGAACTCCTTTTTTGAGGCTGGAATAATTGACCCAACAAATAATTTAAACTGCAGGCTAGAAAGAGCCAGATAGGCTAATAATACAACAACCATATAACAAAGACGAGCAACTGAAACATTGCTTGAAATAGGTTCATCTAAACATAACAGTAACTTAAAAGTATAGTTTCTCTTTAATGTCTGCATTTGTTAACTACAGACTAAACAATATTAATGGTTTAGCAACAAAAATACATTTTCAGTGACAATTATTTTAGAAGACTGGTTTAATTACAAATTGAGTATTCAGCCACAAAAAAATAAATAAATGCAAATTTGATCATGCAAATAGGCTTCTGTCATCAGCTAGGGAGACATCTGGATGTGTATCAAAAACAGCATATTTCACAACGTGTACAGTGTAATTTGCAGAAAAGTGGGATTTTTTTTACCATACTGCACCTGCACAAGCAATAAACAATATATGAACATTGGCCCTGTGTGAAGTCATAATCCAACCTTTAACTTACCTCTTTCGATTCTGTGACAATTGGTGGTAACACACTGAGGTCTAGTGTTCCTCCACCCATAGCACTGCTTGTGCTTTTGTTCCTAGCATGGCCCTTCTTAAAGGGTGTCTTTCCACCAGGTTGAAGTTCTTTTGTGGGAGATGTTGGTGAGGTTGAGAGAACCAGTGTTTTCAAAGCTGCTACCTCGGCCTGCAGCACATCGATCTAAAAGTAAAACACAATAAATATTATAACGAATAAAATGAAAAACAAGCAAAAACCACCTCTGTGTACTTGAAATATTAGGCCTTAAGGAGAACTAAACCCTAAAAATGAATAGAGTTAAAAATGTCATATTTTATATACTGAAATTATTGCACCAGCCTAAAGTTTCAGCTTCTACATAGCGGCAATGATCCAGGACTTCAAACTTGTCACAGGGGTCACCATCTTGGAAAGTGTCTGTGACACTCATGCTCAGTGGGCTCTGAGCAGATGTAGAGAAGCTAAGCTTAGGGTTGTCGCAAATGATCAAAGCAGAAAATGTGGTTGACCTGTTGTATAAGCCAAGTACAGGGCTGATTATTAAATTCTGATGCTAATTGCACTGGTTTCCAGTAGTAATTATCCATATTAATTACTAATCAGACTTATACTGTGAGACTGTACTGTATAATTTGAGTGGGTCCCTAAGCTCAATAATGGACAGCAGCGCAGAGCCTGTGCAGTGAATCAGCAGAAAAGAAGATGGGGAGCTAGTGGGGCATCTTTGGAGGCACATATCTTCCCTGTTAAAGGGCTTTGGTTGTCTGGGGCATCCTTGTCCTTTAAACTCTGTCGCACTCATCCTTTCTATAGCCTTCTTTGTGATCCACAGAGATGTTGCTTCTTTATTTCAATTGGGTGAGAATTGCAGTGAAGGTTATAAATAAAAGCAGGCCATACTGTGAGGAGGTTTGGCATGGTGCAGAGAGACTGGCGAATTGCTAATGTGGTGCCGCTATTCAAAAAGGGATCCCATTCTCAGCCTCAAAACTATAGGCCAGTTAGTCTGACGTCGGTGGTAGGAAAGCTTTTTGAAGGATTAATAAAGGATAGGATACTGGACTTCATAGCAAATAACAATACTATGAGTTTGTGCCAGCATGGTTTTATGCGTAATAGATCTTGCCAGACTAACTTAATTTCTTTTTATGAGAAGGTAAGCAGGGACCTCGATTCTGGGATGGCAGTGGATGTGATTTACTTAGACTTTGCTAAAGCATTCGATACAGTGCCACACAGAAGGTTACTGTTTAAATTAAGGAATGTTGGCCTGGAACATAGTATTTGTACCTGGATAGAGAACTGGCTAAAAGATAGACTACAAAGAGTGGTGGTATATGGAACATTTTCTAATTGGACCAGTGTTGTTAGTGGGGTACCGCAGGGCTCTGTACTGGGTCCCTTGCTTTTCAACTTGTTTATTAATGACCTGGATGTGGGCATTGAAAGTACAGTTTCTATTTTTGCAGATGATACTAAATTGTGCAGAGCTATAGGTTCCATGCAGGATGCTGCCACTTTGCAGAGTGATTTGTCTAAGTTGGGAAACTGGGCAGAATAATATAAATGCAAGTTATACACTAAATGGCAGTGTGTTGGGAGTTTCCTTAAGTGAGAATCTTGGGGTTTTTATATACAAGTTGTCTAATTCTGGGCAGTGTCATTCTGTAGCTACTAAAGCAAATAAAGTTCTGTCTTGCATAAAAAAGGGCATAAACTCAAGGGATGAAAACATAATTATACCTCTTTATAGATCCCTAGTAAGACCTCATCTGGAGTATGCAGTGCAGTTTTGGACTCCAGTCCTTAAGAAGGATATAAATGAGCTGGAGAGAGTGCAGAGACGTGCAACTAAACTGGTTAGAGGGATGGAAGACTTAAATTATGAGGGGAGACTGTCCAGGTTGGGGTTGTTTTCTCTGGAAAAAAAGGAGCTTGCGAGGGGACACTTTACAAATATATTCGAGGACATTATAGACAAATATCAGGGGACCTTTTTACCCATAAAGAGGATCACCGCACCAGAGGCCACCCCTTCAGACTAGAAGAAAAGGACTTTCATTTGAAGCAGCGTAGGTGGTTCTTCACAGTCAGGATGGTGAGGTTGTGGAATGCACTGCCGGGTGATGTTGTGATGGCTGATTCTGTTGATGCTTTTAAGAGGGGCTTGGATGATTTTTTGGACAGACATAATATCAAAGGCTATTTTGATACTAAACTCTACAGTTAGTATAGCTATGGGCATATATGGTTTGTGTGAAAGAGCGGAGATGTGTGTGTGTATGTATGCTGGGTTTTTAATTTGGAGGGGTTGAACTTGATGGACTGTCTTTTTTCAACCCAATTTAACTATGTAACTAACTATGTAACTATGGTGTGCAAGGGATTGCTAAATTGACACTAAGGAGATAATAGAATTATTTATTTAATTGATTATTTATTTATCAGGAATGCTTGAGATTTGAGGCTTTCTTTATAAGGGGTTTAACATAATTTAGATCGCCGTACCTCAAAACAATAACACCCAACAAGATTGTTTTACCACCAATCAGATTTCCCACTCACCTTTCCCTGTGCCTCCTTCAGCTGTTTTTCTGCAGCGGCCTGCTTCAGGTTTGCCTCCCGGACCATTTTATGTGCTTCCTGAAAACGAGTATGCGGATTAATGCATTTAAACACCGAAAAAATCTTGTTTTACACTCCACTAAGATTTTCTATCATAGTGTACAATGAGTGTGCAATCTCTTGATTAACACCAACAAAATCTGACCCTGTGTATTACTACAGCTATACAGAAGAATCACACCCTAAGGGCAGAATTACACGGCAGACTTCTATGCGTTTCTGTCGGATCCGACTCTGGGCGACAAAACACACGTGTCAAGTCAGATCCAACAGGAACAAGGTAAAGTGATAGGAAGTTGGACGGTGTTGCAGGGTTAATCCAACACGACACGACTGTCAGATGAAAATACAACAAGGTAAAGTGATAGGAAGTCGGACAGTGTTGCACGGTTGATCCGATGCAACAAAATGCATACCATTCATTGCACTTCTGGACAATAATCATGGCTGCAGGGTAATTCACATAACTACTATTGATATGAAGAAAATGGAGGCATGGTGTGTCTATGACAGAGCATAGACCTGAGTTACAGTGGCCATACAAATAAAGAAAAGTAAAATAAAAAAAAGGATGGCATGATTAATTTACCTCAAACAGATGCATGTAGGAGAGATTTTATACTTACTTCAAAAAGGCTTGCCGTCAGCTCCTCCAGTTCCTGTCCCAGCTGGTCCCGTACTTTAGAAAGTCTTTCACATTCTTCATCTTTAAGTTTTAGGTCCTACAATGGGATCCCAAGAACATATGTTATGCTAAGCTAAACATTGTAAGGGCCATTACGGGAAGATTTATTAAAAACCAAGTTTGTGGGGGGGAAAAAAAGCAACAAAACTTGTGCATCTTTTCTTCTCAAGCGCTAGCTTATTTAAAAAAAGACACGCAACAAAATATTCTCTTGCATGGTTTTCGCGGGGGGAAGTTACATGCCAGTTAGAATTTCAATGTCCCATTCATTTTCAATGAGGCTGAAAATCTCAGAGAGCATTCCCATTGACTTCTAAACAACCTCTCCAGCTTTTACTTGAAAAGTTTTTTCTGGTGACATTTCATGGTTTTATTCTTTAATAAATATATACTATTTGAGGTTAAAAAAAATATTCTTGAGGCCAAAGTAAAAAGTAAATCCAAGTGTATTACCATTCAGATTGAGACTTGACTCCACCAAACGGTATGACTTGGGACTCCACCAAAACAATAAAAGAACCCCAAAACTGCAGTTCCAGTTACTATAATATACATCTTCATGTTAAAAATGTTACGTGCCTTAAACCTGGCCTAAGATAGTAATGATAGTTACCCGTTTAGCTTTAGCCAGCTCTTCTCGTAACCGTTCATAGCCTCTGTCTCGAACTTCCTGGACAGACGGGCTCCGTAATCTTGACAAGCTGTCTGTGCTGCAACCAAGCACATCATCTGAGCCATCCACTACATCTGTCAAAGTGGCGCCTTGCAAAAATTCTCTCTCTGCACGGTTGTCCTTCTTTCTGCTGTGTTTGAGTGAACATGCTGGGCACCCAGAGGTAGAGCAGGATATAGATTCTGGTACATTGGGGCTGATTGAAACATACAAAAATGGAAAGCAACAATATTACTTGCAATCTGTGGCACATAACAAGTAGCGATCTTCTGATAATCCCTAGCATACAGTGTATTAGGACCACAATGGTCCTCTGAAAAGAACAGAAGCATTCACCATGATCTGCACCTACAGTGCAGTCCTAAGCAGTAGAGAGGTCCAGGGCAAACTATCCAGTACATAGATATGATCTCTGGAAACCTTTGGCCCGCATGCAAAAAATGCGACATCATCAAAGTCAGCTTGCATGTGCTTCCCACGATCTCTCTGCACTCTCATGGATTAATAACTCAGAAAAGAAAAAAACTTGTATTTTTACATTAAAAGGCATGACACACAGCCCTGGCAGATTTTTTTATGCAACAGCTTCAGATCATGTTCTGAACTTTCCTCCAATCCTCCTGTGGGCATACTAAAGCTCCCCATAGACACAACGATCTTTCCCTGCCTAACGACCGATCTTAGGGAAGTCCGACCAATCTGTCAAATTATCGTGCGGTTAGTGGGATACAAACGATCGTTCATCTTACGATTTTTCGTCCAACATTGGTCTGATGATTGATCGGCCAGGTTAGAAAATCTTTATTGGTCCCCATGCAATCTACCTATGTTTGCAGGGCCAAGCAGGCTGCAATATTGCCTAAAATGGTCTTTTTAGTTGATGGACACATCAGGCATTTAAACGATCGTTTTGAGACAATCGTTGTCTCACGATAACAATTGGATCTTTCAGCAATCCTTACGTCTATGGCCAGCTTAATACACTTTGAGAGCAAAATGATGTGGAGATGCTGTATGAAAGATCTGCGTGAGCTGCTAAGCTTCCCAATGAAGTATAAAAAAAGGCAGAGAGCAGTATAAAATGGGGGGGGGGGGGGGGGGGGGGGCGCAAAGAAAAACCAAGCAAGAAAAAAGGTTAAAAACTACAAGGAAAATAGAGAACAGAACACAATGGGCCAAAGGTAGAAAAAACATGAAAGAGAGCATAAAGATGGGGTGAAAAATGGTGAAAGAAGAAGAGAACATAAGAAAAAGGTAGCAGGAAGCAGATTGAAAAAGGTTGAGAGAATATTAATGTTGTGTAATTCAAGAGCAGCTTATAAACCAGAGAGCTTATTTGCCACAGTTAAAGTTTCCACGGTTTAAGTCCACGCATCCTCTCACGCAAATGTGCTAAGATAAATTCCCTGTCTCTCCAAACTGAAAACAGAAGATAAAAACCAAGGAAAGCCATCTAGCACAGCCATTAACTGTCACCAGAATGCAGAGTATTTGTTCTAATGATCTGATCAAAGAGACTTCCATCCTAACCCCTGATCAAAGAAAAACTTCCATCAATATCACTCAAAAAGAGATTTAAATAACTTGTGTCTGGTGATATTCTAAGTCCCTTGCCTATGAAGCTGAGCATGTCAGTCACCCAATGAAAGTTCGTTGAGCTAAAAAAAATTGCTATCCAAAGGAAGGTTAAACTAAATTCAAACAGGAGCCCAATTGGCAATTAAGTTGGCATTTGGGATAACTCTGTCAATCACTTTTTTATTTTAAATGTATTATTCAGTATGCCAAAAATCCCCACTGCAATCTTTCTAGAAGACCACTTTATAGAATTATCTGGCCCTCAAACATGTAAAATAACCGATAGCTGGTCCCATAGTATGGAAAATTTGTCATCACTGTTTCTCATCCATATCCATAAATTCATATATGGAACCCAATTGCTTTTTTTTTCACAAATATTTTCCATTTACATCTTTTTAGGGAAAATTAAAAATTGTGACATTTTTAGTGTTACATCACCACCATTTGCTATCATTTATAGTATAAATGATAGCAAATGGTGGTGATGTAACACTAAAAATATTTGCAGGAATTGGTGATGTTTTGAGATCAGCTGATCTCAAAACTTCACCAATTCATGCAATCTTTAATACATTTACTTAGCAATATAAATACATATACAGAATCATAAACTGGATATATAAAATCGTTTTAATTTCAGTAGACACAGTAGAGGAAGCAGTTCATTTATTTAACCCCCCCAGCCCCTTATATTTTACCCATGCCCAGGGAAGACAATGATATACTGCAGTAGCACAACTTTTTGAAGACATGAAACAACTGCATTTACAAATCTTATTATGAAATAGTTCTAATAGTTTCTGAAGTCAGACATTCCTATCTAGGATTATACTAGAGTTTTTGGATTAACAGATGGCCTACCTTATGCCTGTAGTGTTTCCACAGTTTAAATGCCTTGGAGAAGAGTACACTGGCTGAGTTGGAAGGTCAGCAGCATTCAAAGTGTTGGGCTGTATGGGGCTGGAGCTAACATTTAAATGGGGCCGATAGATAGGATTCGGAGAGGTAGTTGGTTCCTGAACTTTGACATCACTCACACCCAGATCTGGAGTCGTAGGTGAAGCAAGATTCACTTCATGAAAGCCTTCCAAAGGGTCGCTAGCCATAGTAAACACATCATCCAGAGGCCTGCTAAATGATTGGTATAAATCAGTAAATTAGCTAATAATCACTTTGTAAAGTAGGTTATACAATGTAGCAGTTAGTAAGGAATACATTTAGTAATATAGTAAGCAAACCTTTGTGCCATTCACAGAGCAAGCCATATTACTTTACACCTTAGGTTCATTATACTGACCAACTCCAGAATAACTTTAACAAAACTATTACACCAGATTAAAAGCAACACGCCTTACCTTCGAAATGCTTTGTTTTCAATGCCTTTTCCTGATAACTTGGAGGCTATAGATGAGGCTACCTCATATTGGTTGTCAGTGAAATCAGTAAACTAAAATGTTTGTATACACAAGCCTTTCTGCAGAGTATAACTTTTGGCAACATATTTTAATTAACATAAATACAAAAATGGATTTCAATATGGTTGTGTTGAATATTTAAAGCAACAATCATAGAAAGGGATTTTTTGGGATTATTAAGAAAATAAAGGAAAGATTTGTACAATGTATTGAAGGCCAACTAAAATATAATTAATTTCCAATGGCCACAAACTTTTTTCTCCTCTGTCTAATGACTAGATATGCACATGACAGAACAGCTGAGTCAC
Source organism: Xenopus borealis (assembly GCA_024363595.1). Lineage (NCBI taxonomy): Eukaryota > Metazoa > Chordata > Amphibia > Anura > Pipidae > Xenopus > Xenopus borealis. The sequence continues at coordinate 50,546,491 of CM044435.1, read as the reverse complement.
TATATATGGGGATATATGATAGCATAAAGCGTGACAGTCAGGGGGATTTATGATCCTTTGATCATCAGGTCTGTAGTAATCATTAAGAAAATGGAATAAAAATCTTAATTTTGCTCTCATTTTCTTTTGTCGATTTCTTTAATTCTTCCTTATGCAGGATTTTTCCCCATAAGTATGTATTGTTAAAAAAGTTAAAACTTGCCAGGTTTTAGGTGGTGAGCTCTTCATTTTACTCCACAGTAAAAAAAACAAAAAAAAAAAACACATAAAACAGCAATCAATGATAGAAAATATGGGCTAGATTAAGATCTTTTTTTTTTACATTTTCTTATAATTACTACTAATCTGGAGATTAGTAGCTCACAAATCTGCATCAGAAATTTGAACAAGGGTTTCTGCATTCATGTATGAAATTAATTTAGATCAGCCTGTATGGTACCTGTATGAGACAGATCAATGCTATTTAGCCATCTATGTGGATAGTTAAACATCACCCAACCACTCAGTCCAGCCCCAACATATATGGCCACCGACAGGATCGAACATACTGTACTTCTGAGCAACCACAGAGTTGATTTAGAGCTTGGATAGATGATTTAACAGTTGCTAGATGTTTGATCTGCAGTTCAAGCTTTGGTTTCTTGTTAGAGCTTGTTAATCACCACTAGAAACACTATGGAGTATAGATACCAATGAGTGAAGTTAGAGATCACCACAGTCCTCTAGAGTGAAATTCTGTCACTCTCCATTCATTTCTATGGGATTCTGAAAGACTTGTTTATCAAAGGACCAACTTTCACTCATTGATAAAAACTCTTTAAAAAACCCAATAGAAATGAATGGAGAGTGACAGAATTTCACTCTAGAGGACTGTGGTAATCTCGAACTTCACTCTTTGCTAAATATGCCCCTGAATCTCCAGATTGTGCTATGTCTTAAGACAATTTAGTGGGTACAGGAAAACAAGCTATGCCAAGCTCAGTCCTTAAAGCTGGCCATAGACATGCAGATTATAGCATATGTCGGGCGACCTGCAACTAACCATTCAGATCAATATAAAGTACTAAAGAGAACAAATCACATGATGCTTGGGCCATTAATTGACACGCAAAAGTTTTGTCTAGCAATTAAGTGATAATCTCCCATTGATACTGTCAAATTGTCACTACATGCAGAGATATCATTAGCCTACAGAAATCTTTTAATCTGTCCAACTGCTTGAATGACTGATGGTATGAAAAATGTTAGAACACTCTATACATGGTCCAAAAATTGTACAAACCATTGTTTTGTATGGGGGTATCTTTGTATCTATGGCCTGCTTAAATGAGTATTCACCCATAAATTCATAAAAACCCTAACCCCCTCCCCCACCAAGACCCCCATCCCCACTAAGACCTATCTCCCCACAGCCTTAACGTTTTCCTTACCCCTCGGTGGAGATTCAGGCATTGGACTTCAGGGGAGCCATCTTCAGCCGCTTTGGTAATCTTTGGAATGAGACCAGCACTTTGGCAATTTCTGTGAGTTTCGGCGCATGCGCCATGCTGGTCTCATTTTGAAGATTACTACTTCGGCTGAAGATTGCACCCGTGAAGTCTGATGCCTGAATCTGCACCGAGGGGTAAGTAAACCATTAGGGGCATTTGCCCTGTGTAACACTTAGGCTGGGGGAAGGAGGGAGGGGGGGTCTTAGTCGGATGGGGGGGTAGGGTTTTTTTTTTTCAAATTTAGGGTTGAATTCTCCTTTAAAAAATTACTTTGTAAAGGTAGTTTATTTACTTAATTCTAAGAGAAAATCATGTAAACATTAAATAAACCCAAAAGGCTGGTTTTTCCTCTAGTTGTGTGGTTCAAGTAAAAGGTACGGTTTTGTTATTAGAGAGAAAAAGGATATAGTTTTTTTTAAATATGGATTATTTGGCTAAAATGGAGTCTATGTGAGATGGCCATTCCATAATTTGAAGCTTTTTGCATAATGAGTTTCCAAATAATGGAAACCACACCGGTAGTACCAAAAGTATGGGGTCAAAACCAAAAAAGCTTGTGCTAGGGATGATATTTCAGAAATGTTTTCAAAAGTGTATCCCTGCAAGGATCAGCAAATATCACAACTTAATTTCAAACACAATATTCTAATCCCCTAACTCTGCATTTTAATGCGAGCTTCAAAATCAGTGCGTTTGTTAGACGTTTTTTTTTTGTCAAGGTCAAACGTTTGATAGTTGAAATAATTGTCCCAAAGTAAGTTTAATCTTATTAACTCTAATGCTCTTAAGAGCTAAGACAGGTAAGGTTACTAGTTTACCAATTAATGAGCATAAACCTAACACATCATCAACTGATTTGTTTTCGGCACCATTTAAGATAATGACACAAGGAGCATTGATTCATTGTATTAGGTAAATTTGCATAAAAACATGCAAAAAGATTGCCATGACAGAAAAGGCTACTAAATACCTTTGAGTAGATCAATAACAGAACTGGACAAGGACAAGACTCACCAAATTAGAAAAGAGGTCTTTCTAGGGAAGCAGCCATAAAGAAACAAGGGTGGTAGACACTGGGGAATCCATAACTATGTAGTAAAACAAAAAAAGTGTCTTTTCATTTAAAACATCTCAGATGGATTACAGGTTTTGTGCCCAGGAAACAATAGGCTGAAAGTGTGTAACAGGACGCAGCATTTAAAGCAACCAACAAAAAAACAAGAAGGAACAGTGTACCATGTACACACACACAGAGCAGCTCTAAGGGTAAGGCCAGACGGGAAAATTCGGGGAGATTCATCACTTGGCGACTAATCACCTGGCAACTAATCTCCCCGAAATTAGCAGCCCCAAAGAAGAGGCGATTAGTCGCCAAGCGACAAATCTCCCCGAATCTTCCTGTCTGGCCTAACCATAAAAGTACACAAATACAACAAAACTTACACAAAAATAATTCACAGTAACTGTACTATTCTTTAATGATACCATCATGTAGCAGGCTTTGATTAAAGTGGTGATTCACCTTTAAGTTCATATTTAGTTTGATATAGAATGGGCAATTCTAAGCAACTTTTCAATTGGTCTTTTTTTTTTATAGTTATATTTATATTTAATTATCGGATTTCTTCCCAAGTTTTAAAAAGGGAGTCACTGACCCCATGCTCTGTAAGGCTACAAAGGTATTGTTATTTCTACTTGTTATAACTCATCCTTTTACTCAGGCTCTCTCCTATTCGTATTCCAGTCTCTCATTCAAACCCAAAATCAAAAGTTGTAGCTTGTTGGAGATCCCAGCCATGTAAACCAATAAAGGTTTTTTAAATTGATTTAAGGTGCTGTGACATGTACTGTTAACTTTTCCAAACCCATACATGGTTGCTATGGTAATTTGGACCCTAGTAACCAGAGGTTGCTGCATAAAAATTAAATAATCAAAAATAATAAATGAAAACCAATTGCAAATTGTCTCAGAATATAACGCTCTACATCAGGGATCCCCAACCTTTTGAACCCGTGAGCAACATTCAGAAGAAAAAAAGTTGGGGAGGAACAAAAGCATGTAAAATATTCTTGGTTGCCATATAAGTGCTGTGATCGGCCATTAGGTAGCCCCTATGTATATTATCAAACTACGTTGAGGCTCTGTTTGGCAGTGCACCTGGTTTTTATAAAACCAAAACTTGCCTCCAAGCCTGGAATTAAAAAAAAAAAAGCACCTGCTTTGAGGCCACTGGGAGCAACATCCAAGGGGTTGGAGAGCAACATGTTGCTCACGGGCTACTGGTTGGGGACCACTGCTCTACATCATACTAAAAGTTAACTCAAAGGAAAGCAAACCCTTTAAGAAAACCATAATGCTCCCTGGTTTTCCGGAAAATTTTAAGAAATAGGAAGGTACACCAGTTTGTACCCACCTCTGTTCAGTATATAGGGATAGACCAAAGACAACTTGTAATATAGGAGTAACCCATGTACAGTGTGTCTGTTGAGACACCACAACCACTGCATATGTACTTAAAGGGGTGGTTCACCTTCAAGTTAACTTTTAGTATATTGTAGAAGGGCCAATTCTAAATAACTTTTCAATTGGTCTTCATTATTTTTCATAGTTTTTTAATGATTTGCAATTTTCTTCTGTTTCTTTGCAGCTTTCAAATGGGGGTCACTGACACCATCTAAAAAAATGCTCTGTAAGGCTACAAATGTATTGTTATTGCCACTTTTTATTACTTATCATTCTATTCAGTCCCTCTCGTATTCATATTCCAGTCTCTTATTCAAATAAATGCAGGATTGCTAGGGTAATTTGTTCCCTAGAAACCAAATTGCTGACACTGCAGACTAGAGAGCTGCTGAATAAAAAGCTAAATTGTGAGGAATTCCACTTACCTTGGTCGCAGGCTCCGTTCCGTCCAAGATGGCGGCGCCCTCAGGGTCCACGTGGATGCCGGCGTCGGTGGGGACGCGCCGGAAGTGGCGCACCGGCGTCAGAAGAGACGCGCCGGCGTCAGAAGCGACGCGCCGGCGTCAGAAGCGACGCGCCGGCGTCGGAAGTGACGCACCGGCGTCAGAACTGTCGCACACTGATGACATCACTATTTTTGGCGCCAATTGTGGCCTATATAAGGAGCCTTTGAACTGTTGGACATTGCCCGATTATAGGTTTTTGCTTTGCATTCCTGGGTGTGACTTCTACCGATTACTTGATTCCTGTGTTTGACTTCGGCCTGTTTCTTCGTTGTGACCCTTATCTGCCTGGACTGACCTTCTGCTTGGATTTTGACTACTCTCTTGCCTACTCCCTCCGGTACCTTGAACTTTCTTGGTTGAGCTGCTTCCTCCTTGGTCCGCACTCCTCTCATCGCCTCCGGGCCCTGACATAAATAACTCAAAAACCACAAACAATAAAAAATTAAAACCAATTGCAAATTGACTCAGAATATCACTATCTACATTATACTAAAAGTTAACTCAAAGGTGAACAACCCCTTTAAGTGAAGCTTCAGCAGCTCTTTAGGTTGCAATTTCAGCAATCTGGTTACTAGGGTCCAATTACTTTAGCAACCATGCACTGATTTGAACAAGAAACTGGAATATGAATAGGAGTGGGCCTGAATAAAATGAAGAATAATCAAAAGTAGCAATAACAACAAATTAGCATCCTTACAGAGCATTTGTTTTTAGATGGGGTCAGTGACCCCAATTAGAAAAATGGAAAGAAAAAATAAAGGACAATTGGAACGTTGCATAGATTTAGCCATTACAGAACTTACTAAAAGTTAACTTAAAGTTGAAACACCTCTTTAAGGTATTCCAAGTTCACAGAAGCCCTTGGTTAAATTTCACAGAGATGATGTAGACCTAGGATGGAGAAAAACAAAACTAATTGACAGACTAGAAGTTGCATCAAATATACTTTTTGCCTGTTTAATCATGGAATGTATATAAATTCTAATATTTCTTGTACCAAACAGATAAACATCTGAAATATAAAGAAAAATCGGATTCTTCCTGTACTCTACTTCCTGTTTGTATGGGCATAATCATAACAGAGCAGTAAAGTATAAAGCCATCTGTATCATGGACTGCTGCTTATCTCAAATTCTCACTATATCTTCTGCAAAACCTCCCCTATCTCCACTGGAGTTCTGGCTGAGACAGGCATCTTGGATTTCAATGGCTCCTCCTACCTATATCTTCACAGCCAACTGTAGCTCTGAAATCTCGCACATGCTCAGTTGAAATTTCTTGGTTGCCTAATAAACCTTCCAAGTTATTTTCAGATCTGCCAAACTTCTGTGTTAACTGCTGTTCAGTAGTGCTGCCACCTTCTGGAAGTTAGTGTGTGCCCTTCATTTGCATAATGACATCACCAGCAGGGGATAAGATAGGGAAATCTAAAAAAAACTGTATATGTAGTTTGATTAAACATGTTTAGGTTGTACTGTCAGATTGTTAATATTTGTTTGATATTGGCTGTGATTGGTGCACTTTAAGCGGAGAGGGTTACTTTAGCACCCAGCAATGAGAGGTAGCGTGTCTACAGCCCACAATTACCTAGTACAAAAACTAATGGACTCTTAATAAAACTCTTAAATAAACAGTAACATAAAAAGGTGTTTTAAAGTCATTTAAAATGTGTGTATGGTTTCCCCAGTACTGGTAAAACTGGTGTGTTCCCTTCAGAAACTTTACTACAGCTTATATAAATAAGCTGCTACTGTGTAGCCCTGGGGTAGCCACTAAAGCTAAAATAGGGCTAGATGGTATAAGCTTAACAGAAAACAATGGATTTAGTTCTTATACAATGGAATTGAATACCATTGTACTCTACAGAGTTTATCGACTATGGAACTTGTGCCTTTTCTCTTTTTTTAAGAATGAATGGCTCCCCCCATGGCCATGGTTTTACCAGTGCAGGGTGGCAGTACATCATATTTTAAAGGGATAATGTCATGGGAAATTTTTTTTTCAAAATGCATCCGTTAATAGTGCAGTTCCAGAAGAATTCTGCACTGAAATCCATTTCTCAAAAGAGCAAACAGATTTTTTTATTTTATATTTCATTTTGAAATCTGACATGACTAGACCTTTTGTCAATTTCCCAGCTGCCTCAAGTCATGTGACTTGTGCTCTGATAAACTTCAATCAATCTTTACTGCTGTACTGCAAGTTGGAGTGATATCACCCCCTCCCTTTCCCCCACCCAGCAGCCTAACAAAAGAACAATGGGAAGGTAAACAGATAACAGCTCCCTAACACAAGATAACAGCTGTTTATTAGATCTAAGAACAGCACTCAATAGTAAAAACCCATGTCCCACTGCGTACTATTCAGTTACATTGAGAAGGAAAAACAACAGCCTGCCAGAAAGCAGTTCCCTCCTAAAGTGCTGGCACAAGTCACATGACCAGGGGCAGCTGGGAAATTGACAAAATGGCTAGCCCCATGTCAGATTTCAAAACTGAATATAAAAAAATCTTTTTGCTCTTTTGAGAAATGGATTTCAGTGCAGAAGTCTACTGGATCAGCACTATTAACTGATGCATTTAAAAAATTAAAAATCTTTAATAACTTTAAAACAATTACATTTTTTAATGTTACTGTTCCTTTAATGGAGAGTAGGGGTGCATCGATCCAGCGAAACAGAGAATTAACTACAAAATATCCAGCCGAATACCTGTTTTGCACATCAATGTTCTGGAGAGGAAAAAAAAATTCATGCCATATTTTTGTATATGAATGCCTTGGGGTTTTCAGCTACAAAGAGCATCAGAGCACACATCAGAGCACACATCATGGCCTTCCCAAGTCTCATACATTTAACATAAATAACTGAAAATACACATTGAACACATTGCATATTTGAGAGACTTTCCTGATGTGGACACTTTCTTAGCAATCATACATGATGGATGAAACCAAACAAGATAGAACATCATGCCAATAATATAGTTTAAAACATGTGGTGGTTATGGGCCTAATTACATATGTAAAACTAGACTAAACTGGCATATGTGGCTTTGCAAACAGCACACAGCGCCCAATACAAAATAAAATGCATTACCGCAGGTAGTGCAGGTTTGCAAAGGCATAACAGGAGGCATTAGCTGAAAGTTCACTAAATTGTCTGCATTGTTTTTAATTGTCAGCATGTTCCTAAAATAGTTGGAGAGCTTGGACCACTAAGCAAAAAGTACTTCAGACAGAGTATGTCCTTGCAGAAGCTGTTTTTGTTTTCCAGTGAAAGACTTTACCCCTCTGCAATATTCTCTTCCCTTCTGCAGTGCCAAGGTCATGCCCACTCTGCCAGATGGAAGTTAAACTCTCTTTAGTTATTCATTGCACAAGCCTTTTAATAAATGATGTATTGTGCTTGCAAGTGGGTGGTTTCAACTCAATGCACTCAAAACAAACCATGCAGCCATGCTTTTAAAAATAATGCTCATTTACAAATGTGTGTGCAATGCACAAAGACAACATCTAATTGTGATATTTTAATAATCAATTGTGCATTTTTCTTTTTCAGAATTCCAGTGTAATAATGTGCTCTGCAAATTGTGCAAATCAGCTCCCCACTTTGGTAAATGACATGCACATTTGTGCAGATGCTTCCTATTTTATTTGTGTTTGAGGGCAACTCACTAGGTTTAAGTCAGTTACATGTGTAGGCACCACACACTATGGGAACTCAAAGTACCACCTCCTGGTGTCAGCTGTAACATCTTTGCAAGTAGTTCATCTGAGAAGGCTTATTAGCAATATGCACAAGTTGTATGGAGCATGTATTGGAGCCAAGCATTTTTGTGAATAGCATCAAAGAGTACACAATTTTGCATTCATTTTAGCACTTTACACTTTGTGAAACAACTGTAAAACGTACTACTTTACCCTGTATCAAAGCTTTCCCTTGATAGCTCTTTAATTACTGAAACAATGTATAGAGGATAAAAAATGTGAAACATTAAGAAACAATTAAGGAACAGATAATAATTCATGTTAAACTCCTCGTTTAACCCTCTAGGCTGTTCTGTTTGTAGTAACCAAATCCAGAAACATTCCCTTTGTAACAATGTCTTTTTTGTTTGCTTTTCATTACTTCCACTTACATTCTCTAATATCTGCCACCTTAAAGGGGTTGTTCACCTTTGAGTTAACTTTTAGTATAATGTAGAGAGTGATATTCTGAGACAATTTGCAATTGGTTTTAATTTTTTATTGTTTGTGGTTCTATAGTTATTTACATTTTTATTCAGCAGTTTGCAGCGTCAGCAATTTTGTTTCTAGGGTACAAATTACCCTGGCAACCCTGCATTGATTTGAATAAGAGACTGCAATATGAATAGGAGATGGACTGAATAGAATGATAAGTAATAAAAAGTGGCAATAACAATACATTTGTAGCCTTACAGAGCATTTGTTTTTAGATGGTGTCAGTGAAAAATAAATAATGAAGACCAGTATACTAAAAGTTAACTTGAAGGTGAACCACCCCTTTAATTGATATCTGATATCTCTATGGACATAGAATTAGTCAATTAAGGTGGCAGATATTAGAGAAAGCAATGAAAAGGAAACAAAAAAGAAATGGTTACAAAGGGAATGTTTCTGGATGTGGTCACTACAAATAAAACAGCCCAGAGGGTTAAACGAGGAGTTTAACATGAATTGTTATCTGTAGATGGAGACATAGGATAAATGAAGAAAACCCTAATTTTGTAGGCAATTATAAGTAATATATGGTGTTGTTTTTACATGGTGCTAAAAATTAATATCTTTAAAAATAGCCCCTTTATTAGAGCTCCCTATAGATGTTCTCTGGTCCCTGTCTGTGTTTCAAATGAGGGGTGGGTGTGTCCTAATGGTCCCTGCCAGAAGCACAGGAAGAAAGAACAGCCAATCACAGCCCTGCAGTCACACAAGCACAGACAGGCTTAAGTTCCCTATCAGGTCCTGCTAGCTGCCGATTGGTTCCTGTCCTACAGTGCAGTGAGCTGAGAGCAGCCGGCTCCCCTGCTTAGCCTGGGAATTCAGGAAGCAAAAGGGAAGGGAGGTATTATTAGGGGTTTATGCTGAAATATTCAATAAATCAGCCTGAAACACTACTTTTTAAAGCAACATACTTCTATATCTAAATGAGTATAAGGCACTGGCACATTCTTATATTTTACACAATATGTCTCCTTTAATTGTTTCTTAATGTTTCACATTTTTATCCTCGATAGATTGTTTCAGTGATTGAACAGCTATCCAGGGAAAGCTTTGATACAGGGTAAGGTAGTACTCTTTTTTTCCCCCCTGCAACTCTGTCTATATATAAGCCTTTTTGTAAGTGTTTGGTAACGGTCATTCGGTTTTAATAGTGTATGTATAAACTTAATAATTAATTCACTGGTTTTAGGCTTTTATGGATTGTTGAATATTTATATAATGGATTTCACAAAAGAATGGACAGTTATACATTGGGCATTACACAAGAGCAAGGAATTCACAGGATTTTTTCACTTTTAAATTCAATGTCTTCACTAAAGGAAATAAATTGTATAAGAATGACCATAAAAATTAAGAAATAAGTATAATTGATATAGCGTACAGTTTTATCACTAATTGGTTACTTGAATTGATTATTTATATTTGTATGTGCACGCTATTCTGCATGTCTGACTAAGGGGTCCGTGATGAAAAGTCATGTGATTTTCCTCTCTGACCCTAATTTGAATATGCAAATTAAGATTTGGATTCAATACGGCCGGGCACAAGGATTTGGCCGAAACCAAATCCTGCTGGAAAAGGCAAAATCCTGGCTGAAACCCAAACAGAATCATGGATTGAGTACATCCTTAGAGTTAACTGATGACATAATTAAGCAACAATGATAACAGATTACATCACTAAGGATTGTTTATAAGGATATAATTGACAAAATATTCATTAATCCTGAATTTTTCATAGATATAATACCCTTATATTTTACACTATAGGTGACCATTATTTCATAAGTCACAGAGGAGTTCCAGCCATATACAGGCCAAAGGCAGAAGGCTGAGTGCTTTCATACAAGTCATTGACATCAGAGGGAGTTCATTATTCCCTATATTACATGCATGGGTGGCACCACCTAGCTGTTCGGCCTCTCGTTTTACTTTTGGTTTTGCAGACATTAAAGGCCAACACAACAATTTTTAAATGCATAACTTTAGATGCATAGCATTACATACAGATTATTTAGAGCTTTCTGCAAGGAAACTATGAAATTGTAAACCATGCAGCCTGTATGACTTCAATGTTTGCTTACCACTGACAAAGAATAAATAATTATCCATTGTGCAGAAGAGTGCAAATCTAAAAAGCAAGGATAGAATTACAAAGGCCTGAAACAAAGCAAAGATGAGAGGTTGATCATGCAAGTTTAATGTTTTTTTGCAGTGGAGTGGGATAGATACAGCACTGAAAGCATTAACAAAAACACCCAGTGGTTTAAAGCCCTAATGATGGATTTGGAACACTGACAGCAAAGCCCTTGAAGGCAATACCCACGAGACAGTCTATCGCTAAACATTAGAATAAGCCGATCTATTAGTACTTACCAAAGACTACTATGCTCGAAACACACAAAAGCAAGCCAACAACATCAGCAATAATGGCAGCAGACACTTTGCTAAATAGATTATATATTGGTAATCAAATACAGCAATTTCTCTTATGTTTAAAAAGAATATGTTCCATCCTTAGTGTTTTAAAACCACTTCTACGAATACTTCACCTACCTTACTTAACATAGCAGTCAAATAAGCAAAATGTGTAAGAGAGTATTTGTTTGAGGGAGAGATCTGCATACTCCACATAATTGCTATACATGTGTATTTATTATGGAGCAGCCAAGCCAAACTAACGACTTCACTAATTTTTCTTTAATTTTACATACTAAATTCAGATAGATACAGGTTATGAAATACATGTTTTTCAGTGACAATTTTTTCTCATGATTTTAATGAAAAAAAAGTCTGACCAAACTAAAATCCATGATTTACTCATATGTATCATTAAAAAAAAAAAAAAAAACTAGACTTTTTCGGATTGTCGCACGAAAACCGCAACATTTTTGGATTGTGGAATGAAAATGCAACGTTTATGGATTGTCGACCGGGGCTGAAGGGGGGCCCGGCAGCGCTGCAATCTTCAAAGAGCGCAGTAGCGAGCGCTCCCGAAGTCCTGCGGCTGAATGCGGGAGTGCCGAACGACCTGCGAAGTCCTGAAGAGGCGGAAAGACCCAAAGTCACTAAAGGAGCCGACACTGAAGTCCTGAAGCGGCGAAAATACCCGAAGTCACTAAAACATCTATAATTGAAGTCCTGATGCCACGAGTTCAGTTCTACTGACACCAATGTGGGTTTTTTTTTTTTTGTTTTTTTTTAATCCTCTGGCCACCAATTTTTTATTTTAATACTCTATAGGCCCCTGCACCAATTTTTTAAAAAATATATTTTTTTTGGGGCCCCAATTTTTTTTTTTACTTGTCAGGGGGGCCTAACCAGGCAGTGTGGCACGGTGGCCATACACAGGCAGATAAAGCAGCCGATATAGGACGTTTAGACCAATTTGACAGCTTATCTGCCCATGTATGGGGGCTTCCGATGGGTCAACCCGACCGATATCTGGACACGATATTGATTGGGAAGTTTGTATCTCCTTCCAACCGACCCGTCGGAAGTACATTACGCTAGTTGCCATAGGGCCGAACGTTAGGTTTACCCCCATATAGCCCTGCCAGTTAGTGGCATATCGAGGAACTTTGCATCTATGGCCAGCTTTAGTCTTGCCCTTGTCTTCTTTTTGGACAGCATTGGTTTGATCCCTGCTGACAGAACAGTTACATTTCAAACAAGTATCACACTCACTGAACGTATAAGTATTAGGATGTGTATGATATTTATACAAAGAGCAGTTATTTCCCAGCACCAGAATCAATAGAAAGCAGATGCATATACACTATAGGGGGCACATTTACTTTTTCATATGATTTTCTTTTTCTAAATAATAATAAAATAGTACAGGTATACAGAATGCTAGGGACCTGGGAATTTCCGGATAATGGATCTTTCCATAATTTGGATGGTTTTGCTTCCGATAAGGATTAATTCTATCTTACTTTGGATCAAGTACAAGCTACTGTTTTATTCTTACAGAGAAAAAAAATAATTTTTAAAATTTGGATTATTTGGATAAAATGGAGTCTATGGGAGACGGCCTGTCCATAACTTGGAGCTTTCTAGATAAAGGGTTTCCGGATAACAGATCCCATACCTATACCATGTATTTGATACTAATGGAGCTGCTTAAATCCACATTAATGGCAAAACAATCGTATTGAGTTTATATAGTGGCAGATTTACTAAGGGTCGAATTTCAAAGATTGAATTTTTTTAAAGTGGGTTTTCAATCGAAAATGAACTGTTTTCGGTCAAATAAAAATTGGTCGAATGCATCATTTGATTCAAATGATTTTGGCCAAAAAAATTTCGATTTTCAAAAATTTCCAAACACACTCCTTAAAGGTTCCAGGAGGTCCCCCATAGGCTAAAATAGCAATTCAACAGGTTTAAGGTGGCGAAGGGTTGAATTTGATTTTTCTTAAGCGACAGTACTTCCATTTTCGAATGTTCGAATTTTTTACAATTCAAATCGAATTATGGCCTATTCAATAGTCGAAGTACCCAAAAATTACTTTGAAACTCGAATATTTTTTACCTCGAATTTTCACTTCAACCCTTAGTAAAGCTGCTCTATAATGTTTAAATGTTATTTAGCAGACTGAAGGTTTGGATATAAAAAGTATGGCAAGATCCCTTATAAAGAAAGACTCAAGTCCCAAGCTTTCTGGATAATAGACCCTATATGTGTATCTTAAAGGGCAACGAAAGGCAAAGATATAAAATCCCATTTTTACTTTTTTAATGAAAAAGAAATCTATCTCCAATATTTTTTAATAAAAAAATGTCTACCGTTTTTATAAGAAACCTGACTGTATGCAGTGAAATTCTCCCTTCATTTAGTGCTGTGGATAGGAATTGTCAGACGGTCCCTAACTTCTGGCAGGGAAACAATCATACTTATGAACAGCAGGGGAAGCCCCTACCTTACTTACCAGCCATGTAGAACTCAAGCAGCTTTGTTTTTTGATAATTAATGATGATCCCTAAGAAGCCCAGATCACACTGAGCATGTGTATGTAGTCTAGTCTTGCAAAGATGTATAACAAAGTTACAAGATGACAGCACCATGTGGCCAACTTTGAAAGCATAAATCATTTGTTTGATTAGGCTTGTTGTGCAGTGAGTTTATGTTTAGTATACAAAATACAGCATTTCTAGCCTTATTCTATTTTACACTTTCCTCGCCCTTTAAGAATTTGACAAGAACATTACCATTACATTTTCCTAGCTAACATGACCCCCTGCAGTTTTAAAATATACATTACTTCAAATACTACGCAACTAAAAATATTTTAAGGATTTCTACACTCCAGCTAAAGTATATAAAATTCTCAGCCCTAGCCAAATAAATTGGTCACCTTAATTAGGCTTAAATTTACTTTCAGGATCTTGGGCACTACAATTATGAATAATAAACATTTTTTCAATCTGTCTTTTTATAGTTGTGTCAGGGTTTTTTTTGCAATCTTCATATCTCTAAACTGAAATTTAAATTACTGTAACCCTGGCAACCAGAGAGCAGACTAATTGTGAGTGCTACAAGATTATATCTCATTCAACATTTACCTTCCAGTTTTAAATCTGAAACTGGTTGACTACATATGAAATTATCATGCAGCACTGAATTTATATCTGTACAGATTTACCCAAAGCACAAGTAGCAGAGATTTTTCATATGCACTTTATAAATATACTAGTGATAATAATAAATGTTTGCTAAGGCACACATAAACAGAACAAAAGAAGCTAAGAGAAAAGATTACAAATAAAAAGTGAGCAGGCTATTTATTTTTAATATCTTGATAGCCTCCAAAGAAGCTTTTTTTTCAGTTGCTTTTCAGTTTTTACATTTCTCCAAAACTGAAGCTTAAAGTTTAATGTTCCTATCTCTAGTGTTTCAGTCTGGCAGCTAAATAATCCAGGTGAACAATCCCTTTAATTCTAAATTTGTTTTGTTAACCCCCTTACTCTTCTTCTATGGTTTGCAGCAGCAGCTCAAAAGCTCTAGGCTGGTGCATCTTAGCAGATACGGTTATGTTTTCTTTGCAGTCCTCGGTCATAGCCCTCTTACAATGGAATACCAAGGCAATAAACAATGGGATGGACATAGCTGCAGCTTCAGGCTCCACTGTTCTAACTAGTTGTATTGATGTTCATGAGTGCTTTGGGCCTGGATCCCGCTCATGACTTCTCCAATCAAATCACATGACACTCTTAACGACATGTATGCCTGGCAGCCAAGAATATGCCTTGCAAAGTACCAGTGAATCTCCCAGTGTGCCCATTAGGCATTTTGATTTCCACAATAAGCCAGCCTTAGCCTCATTTGCCATCGCTTTCCATCTAATTGTTGTGAAAGTGAGCCCCGGGACAGCAAATTTTTTCTGCTGGGACCCAGTCTGACATTAAACTGCTTTGTCAATCCACCCGCCCAGGACAAATACAACTTTAAATTTGGGGAGTTGTTGTGCCTTTTAATGCAGGAAGTTGTAGTACTTTTTCATGCTTTTATGGCAAGCCCCGAAATTGTACTTTTTATCTTAAATAGATGTGTAATAACACGCAGTCTCCTACTCTCAGGACCCTTCACAATACACTGTACATTTAACTGATCCTGCAGCCACCAGAGCAGCAGCTTGTTAGTCAATAGAAAGATTCTGCAAAAAAAGAGAACCGTTTCTCTAAATTGATACAATTTGATACATTTTCATGCATTTTCTAGCATCAGACATTCAGTTCCTAATGACCATGCTTGCCAAATGTGAATCTTGATTGCAATTAATGTATCAAACTGTAACCCTTAACGGAAAAGCAACATCAGAAAATAAGTGTTTTAAAGCAAAAATATAATGCAGTGTTGCCCTGTACTGTTAAGCTGCTGTGTTTGCTTCAGATACACTACTATTGTTTATATAAATAAGCTGCTGTGTAGCATGGGGGCAGCTATTCAAAGGAGAAATGGCTCAGGTTACACCGCAGATAGCAGATAAGCTCTGTAGAACATAATGGTGTTATCTGTTATCCAATATATAACCTGTGCCATATAGCCTTTTTTTTTTCCATTTCCGCCATTGCTAATCAGCAGCTTGTTTATATGAACTATAATAGTGTTTCTAAAGCAAACATCTGTTTTACCAGAGCAGGGCAACACACTACATGATATTTTCATTACCCTCAAACATTTTCATTATTTGGTGTTACTGTTTCTTTAAGCAAAACCTAAAACAATTTGTTAATATATAAAGTAGTAGCAATTTAGAAGGTTGGTGGCATGACTTATTAGACTACTATAAAGAGAAACATGAGGAGAAGATGGATTTCTTTTTTAAACTCACATGTTAGAAACAAATAAGTGTTAAAAAAAGTGTGAAAAAAAGTAATGTTACAGTACAGAAAAAAAGTAACTAGCTACTATTTCTTTTTGATAGATACTGAGGTTTACAGCGGTTGTTCGCATTCTAAAGGCTTTTTCAGTTCAATGGTCTTCTGATTACTCACCAGTTTCTTTCAACTATATTTTACCATTTTTACAAAACTGACGTGTAAAGTTTAATGTTCCTTCAACCTGGAAGCTCAATAATCCAGGTGCAGATTCTAAACCATTACAATTTGCTACACTTTCTCTGCAGTATCTGTGGGATATTAGCAATTCTTGTATCAATTCTAACAGCTGCCTTTAAAGAAATTCAGGGATTCTGCTCGACAGGGCAAGAAATATATCATTTAGAACAGTTAACCGAGTCAGTGACCCCCTCAGAGAGATCCTGAAACACATAACAAGGTGAAAAATGAAACTTTAAACTCCAATATTAGAAAAGCGGTCACAAATAGAAAATAGAATGTAATTTAAAAAGTCTCTCTCTGCTGAACTAAAACCAAAAAACTAAAGAAAGTGTTGGACGGTGAAGAACCCTTTAAATGGTATGTGCATTGTGCAGCTCATTGAACATACAAACACATACTAAGCTTATCCTGAAAAAGCCTATATGACAGAATACAGCATTACTCACAGACTGGCAAGCATCAATAAGAATCAGAGCTTGATCAGCAGACTTTTACATGGTAGGTAGCGTCTAATGCTTGGATGAGATCATTGTACAGAACGCCAACCAAAAATCATTCTTAAAGGACAAATGATGCCAGATTCACTGGGGGATGCTAAACATAATGGCACCACAAGTGATTTAAGCTTTGCTTGTCCCATAACGATTATATTTAGCTAATCAGGGGAAAAGGAAAGAATTGGAAAAACATTTAAGTAAAGTATATCAGATATACACCTTCAAACAACTACTTGTTTTCAGATAGATCACCAGAAATAACTTTTTCCAATTACTGTCTATTTTCTATTTGTAACCGTGTTTCTAATATTGAATTGTACAGCGTCACTTTTTTAGACTTCAAAAGCAGCTGGGGGGGGGGGGTCACAGACTGTTCTAAACTGATACATTTAATGGATACATTTCTTATCTTTATCCCTGCTGAGCAGAATCTCTGGGTTTCATTACAGGCAGCTGTTGGAATGGATACAATTGTTGCTAATACTCCAGAGATGTTGCTGTGAAAATGTATCAATTAAATGTTGCAAAATTGTAACAGTTAAGAGTCTGCACCTGAATTACTGAGCTGCCTGACTCAAACACCAGAGACACCAACATTCAACTTTAATCTTAGATTTTGGGAAAACCAGTTAAAGATAAATAATGGAAAGTAATTGAAAAAAGTCTTTATTTCTGGGGAACAATGTGAAAACAACTGAATAGAAAAAAAGTGTTAGGAAGGTGAACAATCCCTTTAAAAAGTTTTAAGTAGATCATAGAATACCACCTTCTTTACTGAAAGACTTTTATTTTGCAAAAAACATTTAGCCTGCAGCCGCATCTGCTTGCTTTACAAACTTTTGGGCAATCTGTACCGGAGCTGCTGTTCGTTGAATAAAATGCTTGATATCGATCATTGCAAATGTGCATGCCCTTTCTAATTGGAGCTACAGCACAAACTTCTTGGTGAGGGAGAGATGCTCTTATTTTTTGGGGATTTACTTTTTTTCCCCCCAAAACTTAAGGTTTTAAACAGCTAAATGGTTACACTTAGAATACATTGTACAGAACTGCAGAGCACACTACAGGTATGCATTTCCAATAATTTAACATCATTGTTGGACATTCCTTGTTCACAACACTTGGTCACGTTAATTCCAAGTGAAAAAAATTTTTTATTTAAATGGACGGACAAAGTGGGACATGCAAAATTTGCTACATCTGTAATATTCAATATTGATGCCCCAAATCTGACAACAAAGCGCTGGCATTGTGTACAAATGGACTGGTTATATGGTGGAGGATGTCACTAGCCTTAAAGGGGTTGTTCACCTTCAAACACCTAGTTGTTTCCAGATAGTTCCCCAGAAATAAAGATGCTTTCCAATTACTTTCTATTTTCTGTGTGTGTCAGTTTTTCTAATATTAAAGTGTAATTTCAATTTTCACCTTCAAAAGCAGCTCGTAGGGGGGGGGTTGTTGACCATGTAAATAGGATTAAATTTTTTAAAATGCATTTATTTAATAAATTTCTTATCTGTGTCCCTGCTGAGCAGAATCCCCGAGTTTCATTAAAGGAAGCTGTTAGAATTGATACAATAGTAGTTGATAATACTCCATAGATGCTACTGAGAAAATGTATCAACTAAATCTTGCAAAATTGGAACAGTTTAGAGTCTATTTGGAAGGAAACAGAGCCTTTTAGGGCAGAGACACACCGTCCCTCTTCTTCAGGAAGTCTAATCTCACCGAACTGCCTTCCAGCCGGCTAGTATGTAAATCGCAGGTGGGATGGTACTCAGATCTCTTCATTTACCTTAGTTGCCTGAAGTTTCCTCATGAGGCAGCTTCGGAAAACGAAGCACTGAGAGTGTCATCCTGCCTACTATTTACATTCTAGCCAGTGGGAAGGCAGGGAAAAGCAGTTTGGGGAAATTAGTCCCTCAAAGAAGAGGAGATCTGTTGGCGGCCTGAATCTGACCACGTGTCTCTGCCCTAAAATTTGAAAGTGTAAAGGGAAGGTTGTAACCTACAGTTCACAAGTCAGTTCCAAAATTGTAATAAAACCCTTAAGATTAAAATAATGATGCTGTTTATTAAAAGAATGTTGCAAAATGTATTTTGTAATGAGATCACAGCAAGTTCCCAGAAAATGTGCTATCCACATGCTGCTTTTAACCAAATAACCTCTTATTGACTTGGATGCCAATGCTTTCTCAACATAGTCTTATGTTGTAGTTTACTGTATTTACAATTCGAAAGTAGGCTTCTGTCCTGCAAAACAGGGGAGTAAAAATAATCTTCTCCTCTAAGGCAACAGATGTAGCTAAGGAAGTATCCCTCAAAGCGAACACATGTACAGCTATGGGATCAATATGAAACAAGAACAAAGAGCTAGTATATAGGTCTTTGTAAAAGGGCTGTCAGAAACTGCTGTGGGGGGGTTCCATTATAATCACACTTGAAGGATAAGGGGTCGCACACCTATACTATAAAACATGCAAGAGGCAGAGGCCAATAAGATTAGCTTTCAGTTCAAGTGGCAAAATCATATTTTCACTTTGGTGCAACTAAAAGAAACAAAAGTTGTCTTTTCTAATTCAACAAAAAAAAAACAACTATTTATTAATGTATTAATTTATTTATTAATTTTCTAATTCAACAAAAAAAAACTACCAATATTAAAAATAGAAGGGAGGACGAGCCTTTTTTAGAAGTCATAGGTCGGACATCTTTGAATGTTTGACTACCACTCCCAGACTCCTTGGACAGCAATTGGCTGCGTACAGCAATGAGAGAATAGTGTGCGCCACAACAATAACAGAGCCTCAGGCTACTCACTTTCAACAGAATACCTGCCTACAGGGCGCAGGGGAGGCCTAGAGATGAGCAGCAAGTCTATGCTCCATTGTACTTGCTAATGAATCATTCAAGAAGAGCTCGGTTATTGAGCACAAAGCTACGGTACGCCGAACGGGTCAAACAAACCATTACAGGGCTGCCAGTGCCACATAAATAAGGAAGCTGCTGAAGTGCCAGCTCCGGTCTCTTTCGCACAAACAATAGCATGAGCGAGTACACACAAAAAATTGACATTCGCGATGCCCCCTCAGCAACAAACCAGCTTTGTAGCTCCCTAATCCCAAAGCATCTACCAACCCACACCCCATTACCTGTTAAAGCCGGTTGGCTGCAGCACGCTGGGAGAGAAATACAAGGGGGAATCAGTGCCCGCGCAGCGCGCTCCCGCCAGGACTAGCAGGTGCAAACTACATGGGTAAAGAAACACAGTCACCCACCAGACCAGCAACGCGCGTGTATGACGTCAACTATGCTTCCCAACCAATGAGTGCTGAAGGGTCTGTCGCACCTGCGTGGAGGCAAGGGACGCGCGCCCGTGACGTCACATATCGATCATCCTGAAGAGAGGATGAGAATAATGCTGTGTCAGGGAATTGGCAAATAAACTCTCATGTGGAACTTGGACCTCGTAGAGGGTTCACGTTAGAGGTGATTTTTTTTTTTTGCGTTTCTGCAAGCGGGATTGTTCTTTGTTATATTTCAAGCAATGCCCAGGAAAAGCTTAACATTAGGAGATCCTTATATAAGCAAAGGGAAATAAAACGCTGCCTTCAGTGCTATTACAAATTACTTCTCTTTTAGTATATTAGTGAAGTATATTAGTGAAGTGCCTATCCTTTCAACTGGTCCTTTTTTATTGGTACTTTTTTCTGATCCTTTCTGAATTCTTTCTCTTCTGCCTCTCCAGCTTCCAAATGGGGGTCAGTGACCCTGGCTGCTAAAAGACTCTTTTTGAGTTTGAAATATTATTGTTACTTTCAGGGCCATAACTACAGAGGAAGCAGACCTGCAGAGTCAATAAGGCCCTAATTAATGGGCAACGTCAATACACCTAACTAACATGTTTTGGGGCCCAAATCTAAATCCCAGTGACATCTAGTTACACCACTGTTTTCTTCTATTTTCTTCTTATCTTTCTATTCATGCCCTCTCCTAGTCATATTCCGGTCTCTCATTCAGAGCACTGGTTGGCTGGTAAATTGGCACTAGCAATCAGATAGCCGCTGATCTTCAAAATGACAAGCTGCTGAATAATTAAAAAACATTAAATAAAAAAATGAAGACCAATTGCAAATTCTCACAGAAACCACTGTGATGATAACGACCCCAGTGAGGTTTGAAACGTCAATACAAATAAAGGTTTATTTATGCATTATTTTGAAAAAAAAAAAAAAATATATATATATATATATACAGTTGTGCTCATAAGTTTACATACCCTGGCAATTTGCACTCATCAGCCCACAAGCCTTGCATGAGACGTACTTGGACATTCCAACATAACAATGATCCAAAACATAAGGCCATGTCGACCTGAAGGTTCTGGAGTGGCCATCTCAGTCTCCTTTAGCCACTCTGAGGAGACCTCAAACGTGCAGTTCACACAAGACAGCCCAAGAATTTACAGGGAATGGAGGCTTTTTCTCCAGGAAGAATGGTCAGTTTTACCGTCTGAGAAGATAAAGAGCCTCATCCACAACTACCATAACCATATTAGACTTCAAGCTTTGATGATCAAGGGGACAATACATGGTTTTAAGAACTGGGGTATGTAAACTTTTGATCAGGGTCATCAAAAACTGCTGTTGCGCTCTAGGGTCTTTTTAAAAATGAAAAAACATTATTTGCCATTAATCAAATCATTAACGGCCTTTTCCTTTGGTTTATTATTTATTTCTTTCCTTGAAGTCATTAATGTGTCTGACCATTGGGATCCAATGTATGTAGTCACCCTGTAGATCAAGGCAAGAAATGGAATTGATGCGGACCAAGATGGTAGCTGCCAGAAACTCTGTACAGCTCAGCATATTTCTTTGATCTACAGGGACAGAGTAAGCTTATTGAAATTCTTAGTAATGCACTTTGGTGAGGAGCCAGAGGCCCAGACTATTCATATTTTATTAGAATATGGCATGTAGGTTTTAGTTCTTATTCACTGTAGAAATGCACTCCATCTGCACATGTTGGTTGGCTACTGGGTCGGTTGTTTCATCAAATGTTATGCAATAAGACCCCACAGTATTAACAGAAGTGGTTTATTATCTGAAAACATTCAGTCTGTAGTGATCCTATCTGTAGCGACAGAACATCATTGGTGCCATAAATGTTCTATGTAACTAACTGGTCTTTTACTGGCATTGTTTTTTCTTTTTTATGAACTGGGAGAACCTTAAAATGAAAGCCAGGCTCCATTACTAACTACTCTTATCAGGAAGAGACTCATGCAGGCTTCTCATACTAATGTGAATGACCTATACTGTCCTTGTTCATTTGCATATGATTAATCATATTGTCATTATGTTTAATACTAATGAGTTAGGAAAAGACAGGACCTACACAGTAGTGGAAGCTCTAACTGCTCTGCCTCACTTTAAACTTACCAAATGGGTGCTTGAGATACGGAGAGATTAATGGCTGTGAGCATGGAAAGAACAGCTCCTTTTGCGGCAGCAGCCATACCACTCCGGTCACGTGGTGTCGAGCAATACACATCCGATAAAGGCACCTGTCGGCTTGCCGAGGAAAGCTGATCAAAACGAGTGTCTGGTTAAAAAAGACTTTATTCATCAAAAAACAATTAAAAAACCATCACCATGATTCCTTTATGGTGTGGATAGGCGAGGGAGAGCATGGCTTAACGCGTTTCATCAGAAGTGACAAGTCCAGTCACGAAACGCGTTAAGCCATGCTCTCCCTCGCCTATCCACACCATAAAGGAATCATGGTGATGGTTTTTTAATTGTTTTTTGATAAATAAAGTCTTTTTTAACCAGACACTCGTTTTGATCAGCTTTCCTCGGCAAGCCGACAGGTGCCTTTATCGGATGTGTATAACTGCTCTGCCTCAGCCTGTTTCAGGATGACAGGACTTGACCCACAGATTGGGCAAGCATTGTGTTTAATACTAAACTGTATAAAAGTGGCGTATGTTTTTCATCACCCCAACTAAATTGTGCACCTGAATGTCTTGTGATGCTGGCCATATTGTTACAGAGATGCTTCATGATGTCTTACTACCTGGGCAACTAACTAGTAATTTTGTAGCTCACATGTTGGTTTCACACTGACATTTTTCTTGAGCATATTTGGATTCACTACGCATTAGTAACAGGAACTGTCACCCCAGATGTCTTAAAACAGTTCTTGGGACTGGCATGCGTTTATTGTGAGTATAAGTGTTAATAGTTAACCTGAAATGTAGATACCAAAGTTATAAGTTAAAAGAATATATTTACGAAGAGCAGTGTAATGTATGTGTCTTGTCATGAATACCTTTTTGTTATTATGGTTCAAAATGAGCCCTATTTCTTTTATTAGGATATAGAGCCAGGCACTTGCAGATTTACTGCAACAAGTTTTATTCTTTTTATTATTTTTTTTTCCTGGCTGACCATGATCTCAAGATGCACTGTTGTGAGTGTCTGCCATTAGTTGCCTCCTGTTTTGACCCCTCAAATATTTTTATGAACCATCAGTAAGCTCCATATCTTCCAAATTTTTAGCTAATGCTAACATTTGCAGAATGTGAAAAGATGTCCATTTGCAAAAGTAGAATTAATAGACTACAATTTCTTAGATGCCATAAGCTATATTAAAATGAATATTGTGCCCTGCATCCTAGTCCTGCTTTAGACCTGCTTTCAGTTAATATTCCTCAAAGCCACAGCCCTTTATTTAAAGAACTAGAAAAGATTTTTACTAATTTCATTTGGGCAGGCAGATCCCTTGGAATAAACAATACTCTTTACCTAAAGACAGAGGGAGTCTAGAATTACCACTCATGGCCTATCCATGTGTTTTCCATGCCTTCAGGCAAGGACCACACACTATTACAATTTGGGATTGATCCCTTAGAGCCCCAATCTATAATGAACTTTACTTGCCACCATAATGCTTAACGCTTAGATTTAAGATATAGATTCCAACTCCAGATTCACTCTCCTATTTGAAAACAGATGACAGGTGGTTATTTGTAATAATAGTACACTCTCTGTTTTGGCAGACACATGGATTTACCTTAAACTTCAACACTTCCTTGAAACCTGTTATAAAGAATATCCAGCTAGGCCAAATAGAGTTTGAGAAACACTGTACTTGCATTCCAAAAACTGTATACACCAGCCACTATGGAAAGCAGAGAGATCTAATGTGACTGGCAACCAGTCCCAGTAACCACTGTCATGGTTTCCTTTTAATCTGTTACAGGGCAACCATTTGAAACAACTGGTATCAAGGTGATACCTTTATTGGTTAACTAACATCAGGGCCGCCATTAGAAATTACGGGGCCCTGCACAACAAAATTTTCGGGGGCCCCGCCCACCCTAGCACCCAACCCCCCCAATCCCTGCCCACTCCACATCAAAGTTAAAAGACCACACAGACATCAGCGCTAAAAAAGTAAACCCCCCAAGGCTCCCTTATAAGTTAAAAAAAATTTGGCGCCAGGCCCCTCATACAAGTTAAAAAAATTGGGGTCCCAAAAAATATTTTTTTTAAAAAAACATTGGTGCCAGGGCCCCCCATAAAAAGTTTTTTAAAAAATTGGTGGTCAGCCCCCCGACAAGTTAAAAAAAAAAATTGGGGCCCATAAAATATTTTTTTTTAAAAATCGGTGGTCAGGCCCCCGACAAGTTAAAAAAAAATTTGGGGCCCCAAAAAAATATATTTTTTAAAAAATTGGTGCAGGGGCCTATAGAGTATTAAAATAAAAAATTGGTGGCCAGACGATTAAAAAAACAAAACAAAAAAAAACCCACATCGGTGTCAGTAGAATTGAACTCGTGGCTTCAGGACTTCAATTATAGATGTTTTAGTGACTTCGGGTATTTTCGCTGCTTCAGGACTTCATTGTCGGGTCCTTTCATGACTTCGGGTATTTTCGCCGCTTCAGTACTTCAGTGTCGGCTCCTTTCATGACTTCGGGTGTTTCTGCCTCTTCAGGACTTCGTAAACGTTCGGCACTTCCGCATTCTGCGCAGGACTTCAGCGAGACAAGCAATCGCTACTGCGCTTGTAAGGGGGGCCCGGCTCTTTGAAAATTGTCCCCCTGTCCCCCCCCCTGATGGTGGGCCTGACTAACATAATCATAGCAAGCTTTCAGAACATTTTAGTTCCTTTAACAAGCTAATCAGCTTGAAAAAGGAACTCAAATGTTCTGAAAGCCTGCTATGATTTTATAGGCTTAATACCTAGATTTTTTTTAGTATATAGGCTGAAAGCCCAAATTAACCAAATTTGCTGCTCAGGCAGCAGCATTCCCTGAAACCCCACTGAATGTTTTACTCCACTTTTTACACATCATTATAAATATACTCCTTTGTGCTGTACTGCTATTTAATAGAATCAGGTTGTGAATGACCTAGTCCTAGTATATTGCATAGTTCAGTCACATTTCAAATGCTTTTTTTGCAGTACTGAACCCTACAACACCATAATTTCAACATGTGCAGGTATCCAACGACTTCCACTTTATCACATGTTTAACAAAGACTGCATAGTCTTACAAAACAGATACACTGGCTAAGGAGAAATGAGCCACATTTTATGGAAATACCACTTTATTTGATAGTAGCAATTGCTTGCACTGCGTAATGTCCATATAAAAGCAACATGTTTCTAGGGGGGTCAGTATTCCTTGTCATTTCAGAGTCATTACATTGTGTTCCCCTGAGAGTTTGCAGCCTGAGATCTGTTCTCAGAACCCTTGGTCGGTGGTGTTTTTCGCATGCCAGGTGGATATATAAATATAGAAGAGGGAGCAAGATCAGCAGCTGTTGGCTGTTTTCATCCCCCGACACAGTCTCTGATGTAACTGACAGTGTATGTTGGCACAAACATGCTACAAGTAGGGAAGGCACTCTGTCCCTTGTGCTTGTCCATCTGGTCACCAGGAACTCTGAATCTCTGTATGTAGGAAGCTTCAATTACCAGCAACAGGAGGCTGTGAAAATACTCGCCTGAAGTTCAGTGTCTCTTGACAACATTAGGGACACCCAAAGGACTCCTGACCCTTTTCAGGTTGGTTGAACATGATGGCTGTATATGATTCATCTAGAGCTGCTGTCTAACAACAATGTTTTATTCAGTAACTCAGATTTTGTTAAATATTCTGTAAAAGGGAAAAATAGGCACCAGAAGTATATATTTCCTTAAACATGTTTTCTGTCATTTCTGAAGCATACTATATTTGTATTTACACAGTTTTCTTTTTTAACTTTGTCATACTAAGGAGCCAGTTTACTTACATGCAAATTTCCACTTCAGAAAGCTCAATCAACTCTGTCAGATGTTAATTCGTGGCGAATTTGTGTACTTATCAAAATGCGAAATTTCATATCAGTAAATGAATGCTGGCATACTTTCTCTAGGGAGAATTCGTCATTGCAAAAGTTTCTTAGCAAATTTTCTCTAGCGTTGCTTTCTTCCTAGTGAAACTTTGTTAACATGCTAATTAATGTCAATTTTAATATGGCGGGTATATAATTGTTATATGTAAGTGTTTATTAGTGATGTTGGTGAAATTGCTTGAAGTCGCCACTTATTATTAAAAATGTCAAAGGAAGCAAAGAAAAGACAATTGAGATCCTCTATTGCCATAGACATGAGCCCACCCTAAAACAAATGTGGTATGAGCTTCAAATGGTTAAAAATCTATTTAACAGTTCCAACTTTTAAACATAATCCCACTTTAATATATAAAAGATCACTTTTTTGAAATACAGGATATGATGTCACTGATCTAATAATGTTGAGGATGTAGTTTCATCTTATCAATTCGCCAGGAAAAACCAAGTGAAATAGACTTTGGCGAAAAAGTGTAGCATAGTGAAACACACTTAGATAAAGTTGGGGATTGAGGATCATTCACCTGATGAAAATTTGCCTGACGAAACATCGCAGAACTTTGCTCGCGTTGAGCTTTTTCTTATTCGTCTTTTAGTAAATTGGGGATGTGCCTGTGAATGCTCATTTTGGTGAATTTTCGCTAAAAAACATGCTTAAGAAGGGGCAACGCCCATGTTACACACATTAAAAGGCACAACTCATAGTTGGAGCTTTGCACTTACCTTCTGGACAAGGCAGATGTCAAGTACAAGGCTTTCTTGCATAGGAGCATGTGGGTGGCAAATTAATACACATCATTAGTATAAATGAGTACAAATTGGCTAATTTCCAGCACAATGCAAATCTCTATAATTTCAACTAAACTGTTCGCTATGGGCTTAGCTAGTGCGACAAAGTGAACAAACAAAACCTCCTTAATTGAGTTACTATAATATAACGCTCAGAGCTCCAGCCTGACCTTTCTCAAGGATGAGTAATATATTTTATTAAGGACTGAAATGTAATATCTGTTGTGGGGTAACAAAGAACAGAACATTATCAGACATTTTAAAGGTCTGTAATTTGAGCTGATGTGGACAATTAAAGGGGTCCTTTAATTTTTTTTTTTAAATAGTGAAAGCATTTGTAAATGCATTTACAAATAACTAAAACTATTAAACACGAAAGGCAGAAAGATAAATTGGCATTAATTGCAAGTTGCAAGGAGCATGTATGGACACACTTTCCTTTCTGAATAGTGTCAATACACATTTTGCTGCCAGCCTGAGGCACCCTTTGTTTTGTCGCCCTACGGTACTAACATATTCAGTGCTGGACAGGAGTAGGAGGGGTCCTAGTCACTAGTGTAGAGCGTGCAACTGACTCTCTGCACTAGAAGAGCTGGGTTGAAAACTGGACATTTTTCTCTTAAAGTTACCAGGTGCAGGATTTTTGCCTCATTGGAGGAGCACCCCTGTCTCAATACATGCAATATTTGTGCCTGTAGCACTTAGTGCTTGTGTGAGCTAAATGAGCCTTTAGATTTGGATGTGATAGTCATCTTTCACAATTTACTGTAATAACTTAATGGGTCTTCAGATCTAACATTCTATGCATACAGAACTTTAAATAGGCTTTTACTGAATTTATTTTTTACTACACAAACTGTAGTCAATTGTTAAATCAACTGAAGAATCAGTGACAACCTTTGATAATTCTCAACTAAGGGGTGTGCTATAGAGATTCAATTAAATATTCCAAGAATCAATGGCCATTGAATGGATTTTTTTTAAATAAGCCCTTAATTCACCCAGTGCGGCTATATGTGATGTAGCTAGTTCCTAATGGGTCAGTACCCAACATCATGACACAGTTCCCTGAGTCAGTAAAGATTTTTGTTTGGTAAATGTTGCCTTAGCATTTCCTGGCAGTTGTCTCAGCAGACACTTACCTATCTAACTTTAGCTATAAAAGTACTGACTCTTTTGTTTAGCCCAGGGGTACACAAACACTTTTGATTTGTAAAAGTAAAGAAAAAACACATAAAAGAACTACAATACCAGTTTGATAACCAGTTGGAACTATATACTGGAATATGGGACACCTGGATATTACAGTAAACAGACTTATTATTATACTATTATGACATTTCCTGGGGAACTGAGTGTTTCAAGCTGGGCCACATTCATATCCATCCTGAGCTCCATAATGGTCTAGCCTATAGACCTACTAAATCAACACACTTTTTACAAGTACAGGGTAGATTTAAATGTAACCAGCTCATGCCAAATTAACTGCATGTTACCTCTTATAACCTATCTGTTCTAGTGCACGTTCTTCTCTCTTACAGAATAGCCTGTACAGAAGATGACTGTAACATACTCCAGTAAAGTAGCCAATGCCACATTCTTTGGATTCCATCGATTGCTCCTTAAGTGGAGAGGAAGTATCTACAAATTGCTGTACAGGGAATTTCTTCTTTTCACTAGTTTATACACTGCACTGAGTGTCATTTACAGGTACAGTAACGTTTGCACTAAAATTCTTGCATCAGACTTACAAAGTCAGACTTACAGTGTTGGACTGGGACATCAGGGGCCCACCCAAAAACCTTACACTAGGGGCCCATCTTAGACCAGGGGCCCACTCTCAGTACTATTATTCTTCCTCTACTCATTCAACCTCTATTCTCCTAGTGTATTTTCTTTACATACTATAATCTATTATGACATCTATTTATCCTCTAGAAATAGGGAATGGCCATGAACTTGGCCAAATTAGCAGCATGAGGGCCCACTGACACCTGGGCCCACCGGGACTTTTCCTGGTATCCTGGTGGGCCAGTCCGACACTGCAGACTTATACAAGAGTTTGACAATGCTGAAAGGCTGGCACCCCAAATAAGAGATGAACATTAGATAAATCAGAGATGCCCAGCATGCAGCCATCAAGCTGTTGCTGAACTTCAACTCTATCATCTCTCATTAGCCTTCATCTGTCAATATAATGGTGGAAGTGCAGTTTATCAACAGATGGAGAGATGCTGCTAAAGAGGGACAAAAAGATCTGTTGCAAGTAGAGTGGCCAAACATTTTGACGACACCTATTTATGTGGCCACATCCCATAAATACCACATCCATCTTACAAAATTTGGCAGGTTATGGAAAGTTTGAACACATTTCTGAGGGTTAGGGCCATATGTTATTACAGTTTTGCTAATGAAGGCTGAAATTGCCCTTTAAGCAAGATCCAAGAGATCTGCTTATCTGCTTAGCCTCTTATTTAATAGTAAAGTAATAAAGTTTGATAAACTTTGTATCTTTATCTGTCATCAGTGCAGGAGATCAAAAAGAAATGCAGTACATTTTAATAAAAATCCAGGACTGCGGGCTCAGCTGTCTGAAACGGGACTGCCCTGCGAAAAACGGGACAGTTGAGAGATATGGCCAAGCAGGGACGGCCGTACCAAGTGCGGGGCCCAATTGGAACCATTTTGGTGGGGCCCCCTAGAAGGAACTTTGCTGTCTGTCACAGGGTCACAGAGCTGGATGGGCAAATAGTGCCTGCTTTCCCCTCTGTCCAAGTGACGGCTGCCAGTTGGGGATGGGGGTAGGCTGGGCAACTGGGGAATTAAGGGAATAGGAATAAGAGCTTGCGGGGCCCAATTGGGCCAAATTGGTCCAATGTGCTTAAAACCGGCCCTGTGGCCAAGTTATACATAAACCAATAGTTTAGTGACCTAAAGGCTTGCCCTTTTATTCACACATTTTTAAGAAGCACAGTGGAATTCTTAGTTCAGCCAATCAAATATGAAATCCAGTGACTTGCATGGCATAATTTCTGTATTGTAAGTTTCCAGTTCTGTAATTATTATTAAAGGGGGAACTATTAGGACAATGAAAATGCAATATATATTTCATTATACTGAAATAAGAAACTTTATGATTACAATCAATTAAAAATTCTGTATTGTTTCTGAAATTATCAAGATTGACGCCGGCGACAATTTGGATATCGGCGACAAATTATCGCGCATCTAATGCATTGGTCAATGGTGTGTGGTAAATTGTCGCCGGCGTAAATTTTGATGCCGATATCAAATTGTTTTTGGAGACTTTTTGCAAATTTATTTGCCAGCCGCAAAACTTGGAAATTTGCTGCGAGTTTGTGGCTGGCGAATAAATTCGGCCATCACTAATAATAAATCTTTTTGCCCAAAAAACCTTGACCAGAAAATTTTTTTGTAAATGACCCTTCTGTGTAAAATTTGTTGTGTAAACGCTGCACTATTTGCCAAAGGTATGCTTCAGTAATTTAGAGCATTTTACAAATGTTTATTTAGTTAAGGTAAACTCCAGGGAGCTGTTTTCAAATGAGGGTAAGGCCACACGTGGAGATTTCGGGGAGATCTGTCGCCTGGCGGCTAATCACGCGACAAATCTCCCTGAATAGCTTGGTAGCAGTGCGCACCCTTTACACGTAAAGTCGCCTGCGATTATTCACACGCGGCGACGCAATTTTAAAAGTCGCTCAAAATTGCCAGGAGACAGATCTCCCCGAAATCTCCACGTGTGGGCTTACCCTAAGGGTGTACTATTTACCCAGCTTTAAGTTATTCATTTATGGTAAAGGCTATGGCCACACAGAGCTGTTCTCAGTCTGTGTATAAGCGCCACAGGCCATGAAGCAGCCCCTGTGATCATGACCATGCTCTTCTGTTTTAGCGCCACAGGCTATGGAAAAAAAAACAAATAACAAAACCTAGGGCAATATTGTTAATATTGAATGCAGTCACCAAAGTGTTACAACACTAATCTGTGTGTGTCTTGGACAATAGAAAGTCTATGCACAGATTTTTCGTGAATGTTTTAAAGTGATATAGTGATTTCTACAAGGTGCTATCTCCACAATAAAAGTATAATAATGTCAAACAAAGTGCTTTTAGTGCTTGCTTCAAAAGGTAAAATGAATTCAAATAAGGTGCAGTGGTGTTTTCTTCAATAAGTAAAAATCAGCATGTGGCTTATCCACTCTCTCTGGTGGGACTGGAAACTTACAAGATTCCTAAAACAGCATATCAATATCAACTCCAGGGAATTCTTTTTTCTGTAAAGACATTAAAAAGCAGGGACAGCACCCATAGTGTAATTTGCCTTTATTTTTTAAAAGGTTTTAAAACTTATTGCACTTACATAAGTCACACATCAGAGTGCATATCAAGAAATCCAGTCTTATAGTGCAGATCATGGAGGTGAACCTTTTCAATACAAAGAGATGGGTTCTCCCTCTCCCGTATGTTCCACCTTGTTGCTGAGACAGGAAGTGGTCACACCTGACACGTTTCACTGAGGTCAGCTTCTTCAGAGGTCTGAAGCACTAAAAGCACTTTGTTTGACATAATTATAATCGAGTGAGCAGAAGTCGAGTGAGGTACAAAGAACTGTAAATAGCTAATTCTCTATTTAACTTACAAATAAAATAATTTCCGGTTTGTCTTAAAATCAACAAAACAAAATATAACCATGCTGACACAAATGATATTAATAAGGAATGTATTTGTCATTAAGGTTCTTAACGACAAACTTTTCATTTCCCCAAGGTCACACTATTAATTGCCTTAACAATGCTTCATAATTCAGCCCTTTGGAGCCCTTTTTGTATCTGCCGTCATCTTTTATATAAAGCACCACAATAAATATGCAAACTGAATGGCATATGCTAAAACATTTGCTTGTAAACAAAATCTAATCATTTATATAATAATTTCTGTAAGAATGCTTTACAGTTTACAGGAATAGCGATTTTATTCTCTTACTGCAAGAGTAAACTTCACCCACAAACTGGATCTGAAGAGCGTTAGAAGGAGGTAAATGTCATTCTTCATTTTTAGGCATGTCTTGGGAGAAGCTGGGAGGTTCCTACTGGCCATAAATATGAGGCAGTAGTTGTGCTTGTAGCTAGCACATACCAGATAGAGTTATCTGTTCACCCTGCATATTAGTCTCCAAATCATTACCAGTGGTGGGAGACTTCCCAGAGATAAGGGTCTGACAGTTAGTCTGAAGCTAAATTGCAATTATTGGAGACACTCCAAAGCAGCATCTGAGGTGTATGCTCCAGATCTCCCCAATCAATTCTTTAGTGAGGTCAAGTATATCCACATCCGTGTCTTGTTAGTAACTGGAGAACAAAGGTGTTTTAAGTAGTTATGAAGTATATAAGAGCTGGAGTATGTGGATGGGAGCAGGGAAGAAGATATGTAAATGGAATACTGACAGACAATAGGACGGTTAAAGGAAGTAAATACTAGTGATGAGCGAATTCACTGCGGATTCCCGAGATTTGACCCGCAGGTGAATAAATTCGCGAAACGCCAGCAAAATTTCGTCTGGCTAAAATTCGGCAGATGCCTTTTCCAATACGTGGCAGCGTTTTACAAATTTTTCGCCGTTTCACAAATTTCTCTAGAAATTCACGAAAAATTTGGCGAAGTGAAATGCCGCCGATTCGCCCATCACTAGTAACTACCTTAGGGAGCACCGTGCATGCAAACAGAGCAAATACGATTAGCTTTGCCATTGTGGTTTTTAGCAGGTAACTTGTAGCTTATAGAGTTATGTCCTCAATGGAGTATGACTGCAGCGGGTAGTGGCTCACAATGTCTTATAAGTTTGAAATCAATCCACATAATAGAGTCCTCTGTGTTGTCTCTCCTTGTAGCCCTCCTTGTTAAACTCTTCCAGATCAGATTGTAAATGAAGCACCCAGGGCGATTCTGGCAATATCATCGCCTGAGGCAGGCGTCGATATGCCGCCCCCCCTTCCCCATGGCGCTCACTTCCTCAGCACCGAAGAGGGGTATGGGGGGGTCTACGGTGCTAATACAAAGCACGCAAGTGTGCGCTCTGCACTAGAAGAGCCGAATTTCCGGGTTTGAAACCCGGAAATTCGTCTCTTAGTTACCAGGAGCGACTTTTTTGTCGCCCCTGTTAACCAGAGGGGAGCTGCCGCCTGAGGCGAGTGTCTCAACTTGCCTCATTGGCGAGCGCCCCTGGAAGCACCCTTGCAAATACTCACCCCAGAAAATACTCTCCCCTAAAGAGGTCTTAATAAATAGGGAGAGTAGAAGCTGGGAACTGCTGCACACAGGTCTGGGGAATCACAACTGATTCTAATTGATCAAACACCAAACTGATCACCCAGCTGTGACAGAGAGTGAGAGCAGAGCAAGACTGAAGATGAATACAGAGATAACCTGACTTACAAAGTTTGCTTGGAAAGGAGTTTGTAGGGGAGTCATAAAATGTACAAGTTACACAGGGAGAACTTATGATCAATATTATGTCGCTAGTTTAGCAGTGGCAAATGAACAATGCATATATAGAACACATTAATCAGTGGTTGGTGTAATGCAGATGTCAATACAAACTTAGCAGATTTACCAATAAAGGTGCAAAAATGCAGACAACAAGGCCACAGCAGAAATATTACAAAGCAAGCATTCTGGACTCTGTAGTTTATTTAAAGGTTACTTTGTAATATTTTCATAAAGTTTCCTTCTCACAGATATGAGTTATGTCACTCATGTCTAGTTTTGTCACTTGTGTTCAAAAATCATGCCAGATTATTCACAGTAAAAATATTATCTGGACTGTGTCAGAGACTAATGAACCTCTGATCCCTGATACCTCTCATGCTTTATTAACTCTTAACTTGTAAATTACTTTCTGGCTAATGCCCTTGAATGTCTGCCTGTTAGATCACCCCCACCACCTGAATTCCAAGGGGATGTTCAATCCTCACTTTGTTTAGGCAACAATTCCCAGCTATGACTTGCAGTAAAACAAGGGATGAAACCAGTCAAGCTTTGTGGTTTTGCATTGATTGAATTAAATTTTTTTTTGAAAAGCAAAACAAGACAAAGAAAATCTGCTCAAAAATGTTATCTTTATATTTTGCTTAACGGGGTGGTTCACCTTTATGTTAACTTTTAGTATGTTATAGAATGGCTAATTCTAATTAACCAATCTTATTTTTTTTCTTTATAGTATTAAAATATTTTGCCATCTTTTTCTTAGTCTTTCCATTTCAAATCTAAAACACAAATGCTCTGTAAGGCTACTGTATTTGCTACTTTTAACTACTTATCGTTCTATTTAGGCCCTTTCTTATTCATATTCCAGTCTCTTATTCAAATCAGTGCATGTTTGCAGGGGTCATCAAATAGATTGCTGAAATTGCAAACTGGAGAGCTGCTGAATATGAAGCTAAATAATAAACCCAATAAAAATAAACAAAATAAAAAAAATGTATCACTGTCTGTGTCATACAAGAGCACATGCTTGTAATAATGAAACAGTACTTGTACTTGATCCAAGCTTATACTAAATCTTTGCTGAAGGCAAAACCAGCCTTTTGGGTTTATTTATTGTTTAAATGATTTTCTAGTACACTTAATGATATTCAGAAACCCCAAGTCCCAAGAATTCCGGGTAATAGGTCCTATACCTGTACTAGATATTGAATGTATATGATGCTTGTCATCAATATCTGTTGTTTTATTTAACTAAAAGTCGGTTTTCAAGTCAGGGACTTTGAAACAATGACCCCATTTGTCGGCAGCTCATTCTCTGAGCTCTTGCAATGGCAGGTTTGTTACATCAGTAATACTAACTATCTTATCCTTTCTTTTCCATTTCTTTATTAATCATTCCTGGCATCATAGTCCTATGCAGTGAGTTTTTTCACATTGTGCTGCCACGGTAACTTATCATTCACTGTCTGTCCTTCCAGTGAATTTGAGCACAGACTGATATGTTGGCTCTTCGGTGCTGCTTAGTGAGTCAGATGACACTGAATGGCCTTTTATATTGTTCAGTGCTAAATGCTGTGTTCTACTAAACAGGAGTGTGTAATTTAAACAAATGCTTACTTGCTTTCAGTTGGCTAAAGGTGCCCATGCATGGGAAGATTTAAGATGCTGATTCAAACCTTCAAACCAAGTGTATGGTGCCCTCGAACAGGGCTACCTGACTGATACCTGGCCAGAAATTAGCCAGATTTTGATTAGGCAGGTTTGATTTTCATGTTGTATCAAGGACGAGATTGGTTTGTTGATGGGGTTTTCACGCCAGCAGACCCTATTCTGGTCATTGTAATTGGATGGCTTGGCCCTGGCT
Source organism: Xenopus borealis (assembly GCA_024363595.1). NCBI lineage: Eukaryota > Metazoa > Chordata > Amphibia > Anura > Pipidae > Xenopus > Xenopus borealis. The sequence continues at coordinate 50,511,161 of CM044435.1, read as the reverse complement.
CATCACCCATCTTTGTTAGGCATATCTGGGGGAAAGATCAGCTCATTTGGCAACCTTGCCAACCCTCAACTAAAATTTGACCTGCAACAACCTTCCTTCTACATTATACTTTCTGGGTTCCTTTATGGTCCAACAATAGTTTGTAACAAATTTAGAGATCTATAAAAAATGTCTATAGCTCCTTCCAAATGGTCACCCCCATAGTTTTTCAACCATGTAGAGTGTATTTTAGCAGCCAAGAGGTCACAGACTGGAATTACTGAGATCATGGGCAGCCAAATGGGACAATAAATATATACATTTCCATAGTTATTCCTTAGATGCAGATGTCTTATCGACTGTACAGAAATACACCATACAATTACACTGGCTTAGATATTTCCCTATACTAGGTTTAACTGCACATGAAAATCAGAGTATATGTTGTCCATTGGAAAAGGCTATGGCAGCACTGCAATTAAAATGTTCAGCATGAAATGTAAAAGCACCTAAAACAGATCACTCACGGTGTTACTTCACAATAGAAGATTTTGTGACCCAGCAATTTCAGGAAAAGTGTACATTTATTGTCTTTCTGCTGCAGATTCTTTCTTACAGATTCTCAAAAACGCTACTTTGAAAAAGTCTCACTTTACTGTGACAAATATGCTGAACAAATTCCAGTAACATTTGTCTTAGGTAAGTAGCCATTATCTGTGGGCCAGATTTTTGCAGCCGCTTTCACTTGGAAAGACATAACGCACTTGGGGCTAAGTTCATTTAGGTATGATACTTTTTTCCTCATCTGTTACCAAGGGTTACGATTTAAAGGCAACAATGAACTGTTTGCCAATTGCTTACTGATGAATAAAGTCCACTCTGTGGGCTCACAGGCCCATGTGGGCAGGGAAACTAGAGGAGAAAGCACATATTTTCAAGTGCAGGAGGCTTTTATAGTGATAATGGCAGTCCTACAAAAATTGTCATGTGTCACTCTCGCTTTAAACAGACAGAAGTGTAATGGTATGTGCAGTTGCATGAACGTTTACACTTCAATGGCCCAATATACAACAGCTGATGGTTTGTGCACTCTTCAAAGTTAGTCACGTTAAGGTGTTTTATAAGTCAAGCATGACAGCCAAAAACCTTAAAAGGCCAAATGTCACTGTCTAGTAACTCTTATCTAACGATTCCCATTTACTGGCCTTCTGTGGTCAGAATTAAAATGCCTGATTGGTTCACACAGGTAGATAGATGAAGGAATATTATGCCTTGTAGCTATGTCCCACCTTAAGTATCATTCATCTATCTGACATTAGGGTCTGAAAATGTTGTACTTTCCATAAACATTTGATTTGTTTGATGTCTTCTAGTATAGTAATAATAGACAATATAAGAATAATGATACAAGTAATAAAAAGCAATGTAAGTAGAATGTTATCATCCCTAACTGAGTCAAGCCCTTTGCATGAAATGTTTATGGCACATGGAAGGCATGATGAGGGTACTAACACACACAGTAGAAGAATGCTTCTTTTTTTGAGTGCAAACAATTGCCTTACTGCAAAAGCTGCTTCATGATAAATGTCTTGTGTATCTTTTATTTTTGCTTTTAACTGATTTGCATCACTCGTCAAGAAGTTCAAGGAGTTGCAGAATACAAATATATATATATATATATATATATATATATATATATATATATATATATATATATATATATATATATATATATATTGAACTCACCAAAAACCGCACTCACAGGATTTGTATTATATCAAAAAAGTGAAAAAATCTTTTATTAATACGACGTTTCGGCTCCTACACTTGAGCCTTCCTCAGGGGATATAATACAAATCCTGTGAGTGCGGTTTTTGGTGAGTTCAATGGATTTTCGTTATAACCTGCACCCAGGTAGCTGCTTGTTTATTAGAGTGCTCCAACAACATGATGCATATATATATATATATATATATATATATATACAGTCTGAGTTCTGTATCTTAAAAGTTAAATGCCTGGGTGTCAGTATATATACAGTATATGATATGAAAATATAAAGAGATTCTACAGCAATTTCAGGTCTTGTGCAACAGATCAAAGAAGTTTTTACTCAAAGGTCCTTTTTTGTTATTTTTTAATACATTTCTTTGATTTGTTGCACAAGACCTGAGAGCAGGGCCGCCATCAGGGGGGGGATGGGACAGAGGAGACAAGTGTCCTGGGCCCGGGGCTGAAGGGGGGCCCAACAGTGCTGCACTTTTCGAAGAGCCGCTCCGAAGTCCCAAACAGGCAAAATGCGGAAATGCTGAACATACGAAGTCCTGAAGAGGCGGAAAGTCACAAAAGGAGCCCACACTGAAGTCCTGAAGCCACAAGTTCAATTCTACTGACAGCATTGTGGGGTTTTTTTTAATCCCCTGGCCACCAATGTTTTATTTTAATACTCTATAGGCCCCTGCCATCAATTCTTTTTGGGACCCCAAACTTTTTTTTATCTTGTAAAGGGGGGGCCCTGGCGCCAATTTTTTTTTTAATTTTTAAGGGGGCCCTGACCATCAATATGTGTGGGGGGGTTATATTTTTAGCGCTGTATATTTATATACGTGGCTCATGCATTTTTTAGAGAATGCAAGAACTGTCATATTGCATCCTCCTTAGACATACGTTTTGCCGTAAAATAGTCTATGCCTATGGATATTGTTACAGCATTTGCCTATTCCTCAAGATCAGATGATAGTAATAGTCATTCGGTTTGTATCTATATTTGACAATAGTATCATAACCACTTTGGTTCATGAATTCTAATTTCATTTGGGAACTTCAGTACACAAAACAGAGTGAATCCCGTTAACTCTTGTCTCCAGACCCAGGCAATAGCCCGCCCACTGTTAAAGGGCAAGTAAACCAAAATAAAAATGTGCCTAATAAAAGAAAACATAAAATTAAGCAGCTTTCCAATATACATTCTGAATTGCTTTTAAAGTTATTTGTAAAAATAATTGCTATTGAAAGTAGCATTTGCTTAACTCCTGTCTCCTGACAAATCAGCTGCCTTGCCTTATATTGTATTAACAGTCTAAGCGACCAGGGCAAAGAATAGAAAGGGACAGACAATAACTGCTTTCAATAGCAATACATAAACAAGTATGGGACCTGCTATCCAGAATGCTCGGGACCTTGGGTCTTCTGGAAAACAGATCTTTCCATAATTAAGATCTTCTTACCTTAAGTCTACTAGAAAACCCTTTAAACATTAAATAAACCGTATAGGCTGTATTTCTTTCAATAACCCTAACCCTAATTATATTTTAGTTAGGATAAAGTGCAAAGCACTGTTTTATTATTACAAAGAAAAAATTATATTTTTTTAAAATTTGTATTATTTATATAAAATTGAATCTATGGGAGACGGCCATTCCATAATTTGGAGCTTTCTGGATAACGGGTTTCCCGATTACGGATCCTATACCTGTACAAATAACTTAAAAACAACAGAAACATTTTCATCAATGTATATTGAAAAGTTGCTTAGAATTCTTCTTAGTTTTCTTTTATTAGGCAAAAACATTTTTTTTTGGGTTGACATTGCCTTTAAGAACATAAACATACACTTTCTGTAGCTTTGCAAAAGCGTTTTCATTAAGAACAGATCTAGTTTCTTCAATTTCATCTTGAAGGAGGGAATGAGGGATCAGTAAGGGTGATATTTATTGTAAATTATTTACGGCCTTGATAGACACTGAACAATAACTTTTTAACAGAATGCTGATTTGTTACATACATTTTTATAAAGTAAAGACAGCTCATCATAAATGGTCTCAAAAGGGCATAGTTATTGTTTAACTTTATTTCACCCGTTGCTAAATATGTCTCTAAAACCCTATACTATTGAACAGAAAACTTCGTCTTCTAAATGTTCTTTGCTTTTATTCACTCTAACCTTTAATCTCTTTCACTCACTTGGCTAATTCCGTTACTGGCAACGTCAGGTTGCAGTGCAGTAAATGGAGCTGCTAAGATGACAGATATCTGATCCAAACTCAAGTATTTTGCTGTGATTCATATACCACTTCTAGAATCATAACACAAGAAAGGAGACTTTTTCTCAATAAGGAATTATAAAAAAAAAAGTAAAAATGTGTGCCAAATTATATATTTCCCTTGCAAGCAGAAGATGTTGCTACTTTAGCGTTCAGTTGATAATTCAGGGACATGCCTAATAAACCCATAATTTATTTTAAGAGCAACTAAAGTCTAAAATAGAATAAGGTTAGAAATGCTGTATTTTGTATACTAAACATGAACTTACTGCACCACAAGCCTAATCAAACAAATGATTATGCTTTCAAAGTTGGCCTCATGGTGCTGTCATCTTGTAACTTTGTTATACATCTTTGCAAGACTAGACTACATACACATGCTCAGTGTGGTCTGTGCTTCTTAGGGATCGTCATAGATGATCAAAAAACAAAGCTGCTTGAGTTCTGCATGGCTGGTAAGTAAGGCAGGGGCTCCCTCTGCTGTTCATAAGTATGATTGTTTCCCTGCCAGAAGTTAGGGACAGCCTGACAATTCCTATCCACAGCAGTAAATGAAGGGAGAATTTCACTACATACAGTCAGGTTTCTTATAAAAACAGTACAAATTTTTTAATGAAGGTATATTGGAGATAGATTTTCTTTTTCATTAAAGAAAGGAAAAATTGGATTTTATTTATTTGCCTTTCCTTGCCCTTTAAATGAAATTGCTCTCAATGTAGCCTGTCTCACTGGTTTTCCTAGACATATGCTTTCAAGTTATCGCGTAACACTGGGCTACAGTATTACACCTTGTTTTCAGATACAAGTAAACTATTTTTATATTGGTATTCTGTGTCAGCATTTATTTCTTAGTAACATGGTAAGTTAGTTTGAAAAAAGTCACACGTCCATCATGTTCAACCTTTTAATTCTATATATATAACCTGCCTAACTAGTTGATCCAGAGGAAGGCAATAAAACCCTATGTGAAGCCTCTCCAATTTGCCTCAGAGGGGGAAAAATTCCTTCCTGACTCCAAAGGACAAATTCACTAAGATCCGAAAATTCGTCAGCATTGGCTCTGCTAGCATTCGCCGCACTTCGCCAGGTGAATTTTCGCCAGCGCTACGAAAATTCACTAAAGTACGAATTTACGTAGCGTAGTTGCGCTAGTGTTACTTCGCTAGACAGAGCGCAGTTACACTAGCGAAGCCTAATTTGCATACGGCGGTAACTTTAAGGTATAATAGAAGTATATGTTACAGCCACTACATTCCACTACACAAGCCCAGGAAACCTTTAATAAATTATATAAAGTTGTCCTATTGCCCTACATGTGCCCCCTGTATAGTTGTGTTGCCATATGTTAGGAAATGTAGGGGGGGAAGGAGGGCAACCTGACCAGGTGAAGTAAAGTCTAATGTAAGTGGTAACGTTCAGGAAAATGTTCATCTTAGTGAATTTGCGAAATTACGATCCTTCGTCAGTGCGCAACCTTGCCTGTCATAAGTGTGCAAAGTTGCGCAAGTCTATCTACTTTGCTAGCGAAAATTCGCCAGAGCCGGTGTTAGTGAATTTCCGAAGTTACGAATTGACGTCACGCTGGCAAATTAGCTAGCGTTAGACGCTTCGCGCTTTAGTGAATTTGGGCCCAAGATGGCAATCAGACCAATCCCTGGATCAACTTGTACTGAGAGCTATCAGTTCCCCTAATGATATTTCCGAACATTACCATACAATAAATTTTATGTGTGAATATATTCTTGGGACCCTGAGGCTGGCCCACATGTAAAGCACAACAAGAAGTGTATTTAATTTTTTTATATGCCGCTGCATACAATATATATTTTCTTAACTTATAGGCTTTTATGTCACTCTTGTGGTAAACCGGTGGTGGAACCAGTTTGTGAATCTACCTTGGCCTGACAGACTTATGTTCCTAATCTCCAGCAATGTACATGGGAGAGATGAATATGGGCGTTTACTGAGGAGAACCCTAATGCGCTATGTGAACCTGACATCCCTACTGATTTTCCGCTCTGTCAGCACTGCAGTATACAAAAGGTTTCCAACCATGGACCATGTCGTAGAAGCAGGTATTTTGTTCTGCAATAAATCATGAAAACTTGCTTTTAGATATTCAAATCTTAAGTAACACTGAGGGGCAGATTTGGGCCGAAGGGCTGAAGTGAAAATTCGAATAAAATTAAAATTTTTCAAATTCGAATTTCGAAGTAATTTTGGGCAACGATTTGAATTGAAAAAATTTGAAGTACTGGCCCTTAAAAATCCTTCAATTCCAACTATTCGCCAATTTAAAGCTGCCAAATTGCCATTTTAGCCTATGGGGGACCTCATAGAACCTGTCCTGAAAAAGTTTCAAGAATTAAAAGGATTTTCCGGAAATCATTCGAATCGTTCAATCGATTCAAATGATTTTTTATTCGATTTTTTATTGAAAAAGATCTTTACAAATACTTAGAGGGTCGCATTTCGAAGTTTTTTCACTTTGCAAATTTGGCCCTTAGTAAATCTGCGTAAATTATTTACTCAGAATAACTGTGTAATAAATTCACATAGAGGCGCACATAAAATGCCCCATCTAACCAGCATATACATTGCGTACATCACCAAGAGGTTCTATCACTTATAGGCAAACAAGGCCTGACAGATGTGTTTGAACTAAAATTTGGCCAGCTACAAATTTTTGAACTAAAATCTGAGCAGCTACAAATTTTTGAACTAAAATCTGAGCAGCTACAAATTTTTTACCTAAAATTTGAGCAATTTCAAAACATTTTTAACTAAAATTTGGGCAGCTATAAGTTTTTGAACTAAATTGTGGGCAACTACAAGTTTTTGAACTTAACATTTGGGCAGATACAAGTTTATGCTCCTATTGTTTTTAACAAACTTCTCCAAATTCTAACCTTGACTTTGATTTGAGAATGTTTAATGGAGCTAGTAATCTGGGGTGAGTGTAATGTAGCATTTATAGCACTAACTTTTACCTTGTGTAGGAAACACACACATCTAATCAATCCTTCCAGTGCTCTAGTTGATGAAGGCCTGTCTGAGAATTTGCAACTATTCATTTCTTCAGATGGAAGTTAAATGTATGGTCAATATGAATATTGTATTGTTTTCTTAAGTTTGTGTATATTTGCTAGCTGAGGAGGAACCCTATGGAGTCATGTGATCTATATCAGTGATTTTCAACCTTGTGCCTCCAGCTGTTAAGAAACTACAAGTCCCACAATGCATTTGCCTGACTGTGGCTGTCAGACTCCTTCATTGCATTGTGGGACTTGTAGTTCCTTAACAGCTGGAGGCACAAGGTTGAAAATCACTGATCTATATAGATAGACAGATAGCATGCCATTCTAAAAAAGGCTTATGGTTTATCACAGCTAGCAAGAGGTCAGGTAGCAAGGGCTGATGCCTGCTAGCACAAGAAATGTGCTGCATAACGAAAGACTTTTCAATAAGATGGCAATAAATTATGATGGTATTAAAATAGGCAATAATTTAGTTTCTGAGCTAGCTACTTGGAATGAAAGGAAAATATGCAATAATTATACTTTATACTATCAAGATTTTTCTTAGTAGTAACTTTCTAATTACATTGGTCCCAAATGAGTCATCTCAAGGGAGTCAGTATTTTTACATGACTAGAGCTGCACAGATAGTTGTTTTATTCAAAAATCAATAGTTTCAGGCATTTTTTGTAAACTGCCAACATACCTCCTAACTGTCCCATTTTCAGTCGGACAGTCCTGCTTTCAACAGCTCAACCCGCAGTCAGGGGTTTATACTGGAAAGTCCCTATTTTCTCTGCACTGAACAGCTAAAAAAAGATATTTTGAGATAAGCAAATTAGTAGTTGTAACAATTTAGATAACAGGTCCCTTGGGAGAATTTAGACTCACAGCTTAAAGGGCAATTCACCTTCATTAGCAAAACTGTAATAACTGCAAAAACACCCACAGAAATATGTTCAAACTTTCATAATCTGCCAAATTTTGTTAAATGAACACTGTAATTGTGTGGCAAAAATGGGCATTGTCAAAAAATTTGCCTCACTATGCACGCCAAATTTTTTTGTCCCTCTTTTTATTGCGAAAATTTTTTTGGGGGGGGGGCTATGCTCTAAATATAACAAGGGTTCTGTCTTTACCAGGTTTTATGACCTCTGATGAACGAAAACTATTTGACAGCCTTAAATCTCCACATCTTAAATACTGGGTGCCTGTAATTTGGTTTGGAAATCTTGCTTCAAAAGCTAGATCAGAAGGAAGAATTCGGGACAGTATAGATTTGCAAATGATGATGAATGTAAGTAAAAGTAGCTAAACAATGCTTGAAACTTCAGTGAATTCTGGGTCATTTTATTTCCATGGGCTGTGATTAATGAGGTTTTTGTTTGTATCAGAGAAAAAGCTACAACAAGTCTTGTGTAGAGGAGTAAGATGTTTCATTACTTGAAGGATTTAACTTGAGCTGTGGGCTGGAATTGTAGAGAGTTGGAATTGTAGAGAGTTGGAAAAGTAAAGGGGTTCTCCAGGCCTGGACTGGGATTTAAAACAGGCCCTAACATTTCAAGTACACATAGGGTTGCCATCCGCCTGATATTTTACTGGTCTAGCCAGTAAAACACCTGCCAAGGCCAGGGCTGGTATTACAATGTAGTTGCGGGTAAATTTGTATTACCCTTAAAAATACCCTTTAAAAAGCCCTTGGCCCACCCCCAATGTGCTCAGAACCTTTTTTTCAGCCTTCTGACCATCGCTTGATGTTGGTCGGCCCCTTTTTGCAGCACAGTTATGTGGCTCCACACCCTTTTGCATCACAGACTGCCCCTTTTGTTCCCACCGCCCACCCCCACCAGCCAGTAAAACCTTTCAGAAAAGGTGGTAACCCTATGTACACAGAGGTCCATACAGCCCCCAACCAGTCCACTTGATAGTAACTGTCTATGGCATCTTTAAACAGCCACAGAATCCACAGATTGCCAGTCTGGGCCTGAACTTTAAGTTATTTGGTTCTGTGACAGCAACTAGATCCCTTTAGAAGTGAAGATCTATATATACAGAATATACAAGTCACAATACAAGGCTGCTTAGTAATTAAATGAGTTGATCACATTTAAATTAGCTGTTAGTATGGCATAGACATTGATAGTCTGAGACTATTTGCAGTTGGTTTTCATTTTTTATTTTTTGTGGGTTTTTTTGTCATTAAGCTTCTTGTTCAGCAGGCCTCCAGTTTGAATTTGAGCTGCTATCTGGTTGCCAGGGCTTTGTTTAACATAGCAGTGGTTTACATGAGAAATAAATAGAGTTTAAAAGAAAAATTAGAAATTAATAATAATAATAATAGATTTGTAAGCTTACAGAGCAATACGTTGTTTGGTCATTTGAAAGCTGGAAAGAGTCAAAAGAAGAAGGCAATAGATTAAAAAAACTATGTAAAAAAAATATGATTTGATGTGATGATATGTGACAACCCCTAAGCTTAGCATCTCAACAGCTGCTCAGATCAGACTGTGCATGTGTGTGTGTCACTGACATACCTAACAAAATCCATGATGGGGAGTTCCTGCAGACAGGGCCCAGGGGAAAATAGTAAATTGCACCGAGACACCCCCCCCATGGGGCGTGAGGATTGAGGTCAAAAGGTGAAAGTCAGCAGAATGGGGAAATGCAGTGGGGAACCCGATGTAAATGCGGCACCCAGGCCGATATGACTCCAGTTAGGTCTCTGGAATGGATGGCTCACTCAGTGTCGGACTGGGATGCCAGTGGCCCACCAGAAAACCTTAGACCAGGGGCCCAACTTTACAAACTATTATTCCTTCTCTCCTCACTTAATCTCTTTATTCTCCTATTCTTTTAGATCTACTTACTATACTCTATTCTTCCATTATTAAGCATCTTTATCCACATAAAGAAACAGGGAATGAACATGAAATAGGCCAAATTGTTAGAAGCAAGAGGGCCCACTGACACCTGGGCCCACCGGGAGTTTTCCTGGTATCCCTGTGGGCCAGTCCAACTCTGGGCTCACTAGAAGGAAGTAGTGTAGTATCCTATCTCCTGTAATAAGTCACTCAAAGAGTGACAGATAGGATTAAGATATTTAGAAGAGCAGCCAGATCCTCAACTGAGGACATACAAAGAAGGATTAGTGTCCATGGCATTTCCTGCTAATGTAAGAACTTGGCATAAGGGGTAGTGAGATAATTATCAGGAGGATCTGTTTGAGCTTTGTAATACCTGCCGGGAGTACTACTGTTGCTTGTAACCACTACCCTGCCTGTGGCCATGTCACCAGGGAACTAAATATACAGCACTGAGAAGAATTGAAGAAGCTGTACCTTGTTGTATTTGCTGACATGGCTAACATGATGGCTAACATCTCACCTGACACTTACTCTACCAGTGGAAATACACTGTCAGAAATGCCTAACATTGCTGTGCTGTCTGCTATTGAGTTTATTGGCAACCTTTTGTCACAGCTGGAACAGGCAGCATTTGACCCAAAAAGAGAGGTGAGAAAGGAGGAGAGGAGGTTGCTATTAAAATCAATTACAGGAAAAGTGTTTTTTGGCGTTACTCCATCATCAGAAAAATTCTGCCAGAGAAGCTATTAGGTATGATATTAGCTTTATACAATAAAAAGTACAAAACTAGATCATTTGAGCTTCTGACTGCATTTATAGAATGCTAGGTAAATTTAGGATATGGCCAAAACTATATTGTGCTTAAATTCCTAATGCAGTGTTTCATGTACAGACACAAATTAGGCAGAGTGTATTTGCACACTGGTGTGACAACACTTTTTTTGTAATAGCTAATTCTTGTTAACTCTTATGTCTTTATAGCTAATCCTCACCAAAGTATAATATATTCCTATTTGCTTAATCCCAGGAGATGAACAGGTTCAGATCCTGGTGCAGTTTACTGTTTGGCTATGACTGGGTTGGAATTCCTCTAGTCTACACTCAGGTACATATTCTGCCTCCCTCATTAAGAATATACTGTGCAATGTTTCACTATGAAGTATAAATCCATTCTAATATATTTTCCACCTTGTAGGTAGTAACACTTGCTGTATATACATTTTTCTTTGCTTGTTTAATTGGACGTCAGTTCTTGGATCCCCAGCAAGAATATCCTGGCCATGATTTAGATCTGTATATTCCAGTCTTCACATTACTGCAATTTTTCTTTTATGCAGGCTGGCTAAAGGTAAGCTAAAACATCAGAACATCAATTAGAATGATATCCATAGTGATTGCATTTATGATCTGCTCACATGTTGTGCAGCACTTTATTATATATCGCTCTAACCAGTCCCTGCCCTAGCACTGCTTGTGAGCTAAGCTTTACAGTGTCTAATACATTCACATGCTTGGGCCATATTCAGGGCCAGGCCAAGCCATCCAGGCACCCTAGGCAGCCCGGCCGGCCACCATGCCAGACCCCCTTCCCCCGAGCGCTCGTGACCGTAAGCATGCATGCGCCATGGCAGATAGGAGGACTGGGGAGGGCATTGGGAGCAGCAGAAGGGAGGGGAGGGACAGAGGGGAGGGGAGGGGAGAGAGGCAGAGGGGAGTCAACATGGACTAGGGGTAGGCAGAAGACACTCTCCTTGTTGTTGTGTCCTAGGCAAGTGCCTCTTCTGCCTACCCCTAGTTTGGGCCATGCCCATATTTACCAGAAGCCTGTCAACCTGCCTGTATGCTTTTGTGTGGGAGGAAACCAGAGTACCCCAGAGAAATCTCACTCAAGCAAGAAGAAAACATACAAAATCCTTTCAGATAATGACCTGGTTGGTCCACATCCCGAACATTGGTTTCTCATCACTGCCACAAAGATACTGATTTATAGCTATAACAAACATACAAAAAAATCTGATTATTCTTATCACCTCTTAAACAGTCCAAACACATATGTGTACAACTGATTACTTACATAGGACTGCTGTTTGTCACCTTCTGCCAATAGGCAGATCAGCAGGATGATATCAGGGGCAGGCATTATGATATTGGGTTGGTGGATGACACCAAGGGGCAGGTGGGTGATAGTCTGGGCATTTGCCAGTGATGTCAGGGAAGGAGTTATGATGTGGTGACTGCTGATTGGCTGATCACCATGCCATTCATTTTAAAGACCTGTCTAGATTTCCAAATTAGGGAATTCTCCTCCAAAAGGGTGAAAACTGTCCACGCGGCAACCCTAGCTGTAAGGGTGATGATACGAGGTGCTATCTATGATTTGTCGTAGCTACACCAGAAAATACCATGCCACCATTTTTAGGCAATTTAGATTACACGATTTGATAGGTAATTTCCATTACTAATACACATTCTTCTTTCAGGTTGCTGAGCAACTTATTAATCCCTTTGGTGAAGATGATGATGACTTTGAAACAAATTGGTGCATAGACAGAAATCTTCAGGTCAGTTTATCCTTATGGCATGTTTAGGTTACGGTTGTATCTTTTGCACAATTCACTGTAAATCAAACTGTATACAGACCAAAAAACTGCACTCTTAGGACTTGCATTATATATATGTATATATATATATATTTATACAGATGATCAGCACTCACTGCTTTCAAGGTGAAAAAATCGTGCTTTTTATTTAACAAATGCACATAATCGTCCAACGTTTCGGACCCACATGGCAGGGGTGTAACTACAGAGGAAGCAGACCCTGCGGCTGCAGGGGGGCCCAGGAGGAATAGGGGGCCCATTAGGCCCTACTTAATGAGTAATTTCAATATATAGTGGTAAAACAGGTCAACCTCTGGATATTTTGGGGGCCCTAAAATAAATTTGCTGTGGGGCCCAGTAACATCTAGTTACACCACTGCCACATGGGGTCCTTTCTCAAGGATACATAGTGCTAATTGTGACAAGATTAAATACCCTCCCCCATTTAGTGAAAAATCTAGTGAAAAATGGCGCCAAAAAATGACGTCATAGGTCCATATAGAGGCGTGGAACACGCAGTCTTTTCAGTCCCAACTTGAGATCCAATGAAAACAAATTCCAGCCGTAATACCACTTTTCGCCACTGTGTGCCAGTGTATATAGTATCACAGAACCGCACTCCAAAGTCTTTTTCTAGTGAATTAAATCACCTTTATTAGCATGTCTGCCCAACGTTTCAGCCAACACATGCTGATAAAAGTGACTCAATTCACTAGAAAAAGACTTTGGAGTGAGGTTCTGTGATACAAATTAAGTAAAAAATTTTGGACCTGCACCCGCCAATACACTGGCAAATTAATGGCAACATTAATTCAGTAAGTTATCAAAAAATACTGAAGGAAAATTTGTACTCATCAGCCCGGGAAGCTGCACATGGGAAGAATGGGCAGCTTTACAATCTGAGAAGATAAAGAGCCACAACTACCACAAAAGACTTCAAACTGTCATTGATGTTAAAGGGGACAATACATGGTTTTAAGAACTGGGGTATATAAACTTTTGATCAGGATCATTTGTGTAGTTTGTGTAGTGATTATGATTTAAAAAGAGTAGACACAGTTGTTTGACAATAAATGGCTTCAGCCAACCACTAACCATGAGTGAAAGAAAAGTTTTTGTGTTATCATTCATATTCTGTGTGTGTGTGTGTATGAAATTATAAAATATGATCATATTCAGCATTATAAGAAATGTAAAAAGGCCAATATGTAACACTGTATAAAATCATTATTAGTACAGGTATTGGGATCCATTATCCAGAAACCTGTTATCCACATGTGAGATTACTTGGACTGATCCCCCTAAACCTTTCTACAGAATTGCTTAATTTATGCATATGGTCCACTTTGACTTTACCAGAACTGTAGATGAAGGGCTTGCAGTTGTCTGTGACAGATGAGAGTAAACATGAGGGTCTGTGTGACAGTAAGATGCTCTAGCCTTGAGGACACATATGAATACATTTACAGTAAAGATGCCCATACACAGGGATCAAAGCGGATCAGTGCCTAGGGCAACAGAAACAATATATAGTGTAATACATTCCAGCTAGATTTGAATGACACCCTGTGTTTAATTAGAACTCTTGTTATGTGTGATTCCTCGGTAGCACAGAGGGGTATTATTCCTCCCACATTTGGCTTTCACTGGCCTCTAAAATTACAAAATGTGATAATCGCTTATTTTAAATAATGCCATAAAATATAATTTACTGTAAATCATATATATATATATATATATATATATATATATATTAAGAGAAATAATTGTTATATCCAGGTATCACTTATGGCTGTAGATGAAATGCATATGAGCTTACCAAAAATGAACAAAGATATTTACTGGAATGACTCTGATGTTCGCCCACCATACACACTAGCAGCTGCCGATTACTGTATACCTTCATTCTTGGGTTCAACTGTTCACATGGGGTAAGTTGTCTTAGCAGTAATCTAGGATATATAGCATTGTAAATGCCTTTATATCCATATATACTCAGTAAATCATGCACACAACAGACAATGTAAAAACCTACTGGATTTGGGTCGAACTTGGAATCAGGAGCCCTAAACTACTTGTTCCTAGCAGTAAGTAACACAGGGAAGGTAGAGAAATAATGTATTAGATGAAGGCTATGAGGAAAGAAAAGATCTCAGAATGGAAGGGTCTGTAACAAATTAGGTAATACTCTACAGAATCATCAGGAAAACTGGATCCATAACAGGCAAAACATGGATTGATATAAAGAGATTAGCATAACAAGTCAGAGGTCAAATCCTAAACTGTAATACCATGGGAAACAGGCAGATATAAAGAGAAATGAAAGAGATAAAGGAAGTCATCTGAATAGGCACAAGCAACAGTTAATAAATATTACTCACAAAAACACATATAGCAGTAGAGACCTTGTCATTGACATTATGATTTCAGGACACTAAGAAGGAAAGCTTGTAGCCAAAATGGAGAAATCACCGAGGAAGAAAAGAGAAGCAAGGACTGGTAGGGTCTGTAACAAATCAGACAATGCTCTTCAGAATAATCAGGAAAACAGATATAAAGACATTAAGATAACAGGTCAGAGGTCAAAATCTAAGATGTAATACCATGGTAAACTGGCAGATATTAGGGGAAAGGAAAGGGAATAAGGGAACTCATTAACATATCTGAATAGGCACAGGAGGAATTCAAAAACATGATGCACAAAAACATTTGGTATCAGAGACCAATGCATTGTCAATATGATTTCAGGACCATAAGAAAGGAAGCCTTGTAGCCAAAATGGAGTAGAGAGTCATGTCTAGGGCACTACCAGGCAACTTTGAACATTATATATGCAGTACAGCCATTTTCTGGGCTTGTAAATGTGACCATGAATCTCCAGTAATCCCAATTAGAGACAATTAGAACACATTTCGCAGTTGAGTTGAAGGTAAATAAAAAAAAAACCTACTGTATGTGTTTTACTGTATATGTTACAGACTTCCTGATTCTGTTTTTCTGCGGGAAGATTGGCTGCTAGATGAAGACAAACCTAGAAGGCAACCTTCAGTTCTAAGAAGAGTAAAACGTTTTTTAAGTGTTCATGAACATTCTCCAGACTCCAGCAGTCGAGGAGGATACAGCAGACAAGGAAGTGATGCATCTAATATATTCTTTCCAAGTGAACTCAATTATTCTGGCAGTTTTCATGATGCACCGCACAAAGCAAGACATCATGCATTCCATACTAAAAGACGAGAATCAACTGATAAGAATGCAAAAACCAACACACCTAAAGGAGATCTGTCAACTATTCGGGAGGCTAGTAGGTCTGATACTTCTGGAAGAATATCTACTAACAATGAGAATACACCCGATGTAGATTTACAGACTCCTGAAGTAGCTGTAAGTAGTTCTGGTGAGACCATGGCAACTGCTCAGTCATCTGCCCCTCCTCAGTCCAATTCAGTGACTGCATCTAAAACAATTGAGTGTGCTAGTAACAATCGATGTGATACTAACACTGTACAATGTAAACATCCCGAGCAAGCTTCCCAGGAAGAAACAGGAGTAACGGCACCAGTACAAGCTGAGGATAAATCAGCCAATATAGCAAAAGACCAGCAGAAGCGTTTCCACCGATGGAGTGAAACTGTATTTCCAGCAGAGAGTCATACAACAAACACTCCCCCAAACACAAAATCAGAGCAAAGCATTCCTCTTTTAATGGCTTTTGAGAACAGAACATATACAACAAATACAGACCCCAATCCATACACTCATATGCTGCATAAAGAAGAACAGTTCAATACACCGAAACATACAGAGATTAAAGAGACAGATATTCTGGAGTTTCACGATGAAAAGAAAGAGCATAAAGAATAAAATAAACATTTTAATATATTCAAAAACTCTATGTTACAAATCAAACTTTATAAAAAATGATGGGGAATATTCTGTTATTCAAAAGGAATGTATTAAAATCTGTTGTTTTTTTTTTGCACAATATTTTACCTTTCTTCTTGTGTCAGAGAAAGAAGATGATTCCATATGCCATGGAAAAGATTTTTGCAGGAAATTAGCTGGATATTTTTAAGATAATTTTCTATGATATTGCTTTTTGATAGGTAGACTTTTCTAAAGGCTGGTTGATGCACTGCATATCTATATAAATCTGTGCCTCAGAAACTGCTTGTATGGTCATTATTGCAGTTTATATGTACATGAGAAAGCATTATCAGAAGCAAGAAACTAAAAATTTGGTTCTACATTAGCCAATACTAAAAGCCTGATCAAACAAAATATTGAAGGTGCAGGGTGCCCAACGCAAGCCAAGGTGCTTGGTGGGACAGGAGGGTGTTGTTCCACTGGAATAAAACAGCATTGTTGAAGAGTAGCATTTGCCCAGGGGATCTTCCTGATAAGTGTAAAATGGCATGTCATTAGCCATGTATAAATTCCAACCAGGATTTTACATGATCATTAACACCAACTGAAATGAGTGCATTTACCTTAAAGGAAATCTTTGGGTTGTGTATGAAAACACAAAGGACAAGAAAAGTGATATATATAACCTCACCAAACAAGTGGATATTAAATTAAATAGCCAACTTTAGACAAGGTCAAATACATCTGAGTTCTCTTTTTTCTCATCAGACTTATCTGCAGCCTTCAGACTTTCATGAGCTATATCAATAATAATCCATCTCATGAAATAAATCTAACTCCCTATTTTATCATCATGAAGCAGCTCTTCTATTTCCTCTTGTCCTGCCCCTGTAGCATTAAGAGGGTGGTTCACCTTTAAGTTAACTTTTAGTATGTTATAGAATGGCTTATTCTAAACAACTTTTCAATTGACCTTTTTTTAATAGTTTTTTTTAATTATTTGCTGTCTTCTATTGACTTTTTTTAGCTTTCAAATGAGGGAAACTGACCCACTGTAAAAACTATGCTCTGTAAGGCTACACATTTATTGTTATCGCTACTTTTTATTACTCATCTTTCTATTCAGGCCTCTCCTATTCATATTCCCGTCTCTTATTCAAATCAGTGCATGGTTGCTAACATAATTCGGGTTCTAGCAACCAGCTGAAATTGGAAGCCGAAGAGCTGCTGAATAAAAAGTTAATTAGCTTAAAAACCACAAATATTTTAATATGGCCTTTACATTTCTAAGTACCTTCTTACTAAGTTTTAAAGCATTAGCAAATACAACTTTTGCATTTACTGAAAACTCCTATCCCAGCCTGTACAATGCATATCTAGAAAAATATGTATAATAAATGTATTAGTAGCACAACCCATTCTGGTAACCATATATATATATATGATTATCCACATACAAAACAATGCAAGTCAACTTTCTGTTTTTTCTTACTTCTATTGTCCAACCAAATTTAATTAATTAATTAATTAATTAATTAATCAATCAATCAGCCCCAAGACTAGAATTAGGAGTAATACATGGGCATCTGCAGCAATTTTTTTCAGGGAGTGGGGGTCATCAACCAAAAGCAACCTGTTTTTCTGTATACAGTAACAAGGTACTAAGGTATTGACATTCATATCACTTTGTAACTAGACAGGCTGGTTCAACAGAGTGTGTAAATGAGACAAATGTGTAGCACTATGCATAACACAATAATTATTTGGGAAAAAAGATTTAATTCTTATGCCCCAGTCCTGTTATTCATGATACCCATATCAGCTGCATGGGAACTCATTTAATTTCGCAAAACTTTTGGCACCAGTATTTACAATGTTAACTGCATACACATAATAATCACAGAAGCAGAAAATGTGCATATAAAAATGTATCAGCTATGCCAATATGACATACATCATGTAATACAGTTATTCTTATAGTGAATATCCACAGGCTGCTGGGGCCGCAACAGCAAAGCCACAGCAATTTACTTGTGGAAATCTAGATGTTAGTGAAGGGGAATA
This sequence comes from Xenopus borealis, assembly GCA_024363595.1. Classification (NCBI taxonomy): domain Eukaryota; kingdom Metazoa; phylum Chordata; class Amphibia; order Anura; family Pipidae; genus Xenopus; species Xenopus borealis. The sequence continues at coordinate 50,492,727 of CM044435.1, read as the reverse complement.
GCACATGCACACACTGCACATGCTGCCAGAGAGCTGCAATGTCATCAGGAGAAAGGCATTATGGGGAACGGAGGCACTTTCTCTTGCTCTGTTTGAGGGGAAAACTGTATGGTGAGGGGAAAGTGTCCCCTTCCCTCTGGAGGTCCATGGAGAAAGGGTTTGAACTTGTAGAACTGTAGTAATTGCATCATATTCCTTTTAGGCTCAATCTACTCCAGTTCATTGGATTCAGTACTGGCCCCAGTCCAATTCTATCATTCATGCATATAATGCAATCAAAATGTACTTTTTCATTGTTTTCCTAAACATTTATGCAAATAATAGTACATTGATGCCATGGGCTGGAGGAAAAAAGTGAAGAATGATTCTTCCTATATTGATAATGGGTTGAGTGCAGAGGACCTCTTGTATTTGTCTGAGTGATTTCCCAGTGTTACTCTACCCTGTGCATGTATGATGTATTTCTACATATGTTCATTTGTGAGTGATACAAGATCTAGTTCCTTCTGAGCAGGATGGCCATGTTCCTCATAGACTGCCTAAACATGTAACAAATATGCTATTTTATATGAGAAAATAGGTTGTATGGCTGCCTTTATGGCTACACAGAAGCTCTTTTATATAAACCACATTCTAGTCTCTAAAGCAAAACATACATTTGTGTACCAGTGAAATGCAACAGTAAATTATGTTTAAAGAAATTTTTAAAAAGCCTTTCATTCTTGGTATTAGTAATACTTAAAAGGATCAGATTTTATTTTGTGGAACTTTGAACTAAACATGAAGACTACAGAAGCTGGAATTGAGGGAACTCAAAACTGGAGCAGCAACTGTAAAATTTTGCCCAAATGTATTGGATCAATGGGATGGTGAAATTACATTGTGGTTAAGTCATTTTATCTCTGCATTTATATTGTCCTGCCTTGTTAGTGAAGCTCCTCTGCACTATTGCTCATCCCTATTGGCAAATGTAACTTTTTACAGCTGTTTAGCTATCATCACACAGTTAAACAAGAATCGTGACAACTGTGCTACTCCTGTTACTTTGCTGTCACTATTTAAGTATATTTATTTATCTCCCAGAAATATATATTTGCCAGACAGCTTGCTTCAGAGTATACTTATTTCATTTTAGCATTTGGTATATTCAGGTTTTCTTTTTACAAGATTTGACTAATCCAATTCTGTTGTTTTCACGGTCAAAGACACTGTAAAACTTGGACATAAACATATCTCCCAGAATCCAAAGAGGCCCAGCTTTTCTAGAGATATCCATGGCCTGGGATCCAGTCAGGCAAAATTCTGACTTTTGTCAATAAGTAAAACCTTATTACAATACAGCTGCACTCTAAAAGTAATCAATTTACAAGATAGACACCATGATAGAACAGAATATTGGCATAACAGACAATGTTTGCCCATGTGTAGTAACCAATAGCCACCAATCAGCAGGAAGCATTTACTGGCAAGTATCTTATTGGTTGCTACGGGTTACTGCTCCTGGGCAAACTTAGTGCATTTTATTACATATAGAGGGGGTTAAAGTCTCAATACCAGTTTGATTTCTTTCTTAACTCAATGTAAACTCTTGCTTATATTAATAAATAGCCTATGTAGTCCTTCATTTAAAAATAAAAAAAAATGTTTAAACTTGTATTATTTGGTCATATTATGCTAATCTATATCTTTATTTATATAATCTATATATCTATGTTTACTCTTGTACTGACTCACTGTTTGAAGAGAAAGACTAATTACTAGTCACTGAATTGAGATGCTCCTTATTTCAAAGCTTAAGGCTTAATTCTTGTTTAATTGTTTCATGGACCTTCACTGATATTATACTGGCTGCCTTTGAACTCTTGCCTGGACTCTGATTACGATTTTTCCTGAACCCTTTTGTACTGTGATTTTGGGCTTTAACCCCTGAAGCTTCCTCCTTGGTCTTGACAACTCTCCCCAAACTGCCTTTGTGTGTCTTCCCGCTATAATGAAAAGGGAGGGAGGGCTTTAAAAAGACAGGTTTTTAGTTGAATGGTAATTTGTTTTAATTTTAATTTGTTTAATGGTTAATACAAATAACGTGAATGCTAGATTTACAATGAATGAAAACGTGTTGGGGGCTTTCTTAAACAAGAAGGATTTAGGGGTTATTGAGGATAACAGACTGTGCAACTCTAATAAGTGTTGGTTGGCGAATTTCTTAATAAATTAAATAAATAAAAAAAGGGGCATCGACTCAATAATTTTGCCTCTTTATAAACCCTAACATTTTAAAACAGCAGACACAGACTTATGAAAAAGCAATTATAATAAGAAGTCAAAACCCATGTGAAAGTCTCTGAAAAATATGCAAATCAATATTTAAACGCTTAAAAAAGTATTATTTTTAATATCTTGGGATAAAAAAATTAACAGAAGCTTTGTATGATTAAAAAGCAATGCCATCCCATTACACAGGGATCCATCTCTTAATAAATGAAAAAAATATAAAAGGGGCAGCAGCAAAGTGAGCGGATCTCTACGTGTATGGCCAATTTAAGGGTGTACTTTTAGACCCTTTAATACTTTTAAAGTGGACCCGTCACCCAGACACAAAAATCTGTATAATAAAAGACCTTTTCAAATTAAACATGAAATCCAATTTCAAATTTTTATTAAAGCATTCATAGCTGTTTTAATCTCATTTAAAAATCTCAGCTGTCAATCAAATATTGTCTGCCACTCCTCTATGACTTAGGCATACAGGCGGGGCAGATAATTACTTTCACTTTCCATTCAGCACTTCCTAGATGTCACTGCTCCCCACACATTCCCCCAGTTCTCTTAACCATTTAATTGTGTAACCGGGACATGGGGATAGACATCAGGTCCCCCCCAAACAAGATTCTGAGATGATGCAAATCTTGCTTTAATATCAGTGTCCACAAAATGGCTCCTGCCTGCTTGCTATAATTATGAATTCCCAGACTGAAGAAAACAAGCTTAAAATAATTTATATAGTGTAATTAATGTTCATTTTGCTTGACGAATGTGATAAAATATGATTTTGAATTTTTTTGGGGGTGACGGGTCCACTTTAAAGGGTGCAATTTTTAATACTTTTAAACTTGCATCCAGGGCATTAAAAGGGGAATTCAACCCCGCCTGCGCTAAACCACTCCCCCCCGTAGGCCACAGGGATTCTCCATCTTGTAACTTTGTTAAACATCTTTGCAAGACCAAGACTGTGCACATGCTCAGTGTGGTCTGGGCTGCTTAGGGATCGTCATAAATGATCAAAACAGCACAAGTCAAATAATATCTGCCAGAAGCTGATACAGCAAGACTGATTAATAATAAGAATATACAGACTGCACTGGGTCCTGTGTTGTAATCTAATGTGGATTTTATAGTTTTTGTATTGTTTAATACAAATTTTCTCCAACTCCAACAGAACCAGAGGCTGCAGCAAAATAATCCTCCAAATAAAATCCCATTTTATCTGTTTAAATTTGGCTCCATGATCTTTGTCCCTGCAGTTGAAAACAGGATGTAAAGGCAAAAATAAAATCCAATACAAATCTCTACACAGTCGCCGACTGCTCTACAGAGAAACAAAGCTGTTTGAGTTCTGCACTGCTGGGAAGTAAGGTGGGGGCTCCCCCTGCTGTTCATAAGAATGATTGTGTCCCTGCAGAGCAGTTAGGGACCGTCTGACAATTCCTATCCACAGCAGTCAGAGCAAGTAAACAAAGGGAGAATTTCAATGCATACATTCGGGTTTCTTATTAAAAAAGAAAAAGGTAAACAGGGTATATATTGGAGATAGGTTTCTTTTTCATAAAGAAAGTAAAAATTGGATTTTATGTTTTGCCTTTACATGCCCTTTAAAGGAGACCTATATGTTTTGGACAGTTTGTATCATCTGGTTTACATCCCTCATTAACCAAATGCAGCAATATTTTTCAAATGTAAGATCTCCCATAAAGAGAATAAGCCATCACTTAATCAGTTGACCGAACTCAGGAGACTTCTTTTAAATAACAATGAAATGTTTGTACTTGGCCGAATCCATAATCTGTACCCTTTTCATTGCTGCTGCATTACAAGACGTGGGCAGGCTGCTGTCCGTAGGCCGAGCACTTCGGTGCATACTACAGAAGTGAGTGAGGACATGTGCATTAGTCCGTCTCAGTCTATACAAACCCATTAAGTCACACTGCCATTAATCTGTGGATTTATTTTGAAATCATGACAGGTATGTTAAACAGCATCAGATTACATCTGAACATTTTGGTGTGTGTGCGTCTGAACGAAGTTGAAATGTTTAGTTGACAGGATTCCAAGTTTAACAATTCTGCCTTTTTCTAAAGTTCATTATCAAGATGTTCATTCCACCAGGGATAACAATTTTTATTTGGTTTTAACTTTTTTTTTCATAAAGTTCTTTGCCAGGAACCCTGCTTTGTAGAAGACTAGATATTTGATGTTAATGCAGCCCTGCTCTTAATATTTTGATACGTCTCGGAGACAGGGGAGCAACTTTCTCAAAAGACATATCTATTGTCCTTTCCATCACCAGACACGCCTTCAGTTATCAGTGCCATTTCACAGCCCTTGAGATTAATCGCAGTTGCTACATAAAGAGCATCCTGTCACGGAACGACAAAAATGCCACTCTTAACTTCCTCCATAATACAGCCCAAGAGGAAATGTAAAATCGCCAGAGCATGTTCTCTCTTCACATTGCAAGCAATGAGGAACACTGTTAAAGGAATAATTGCTTTTATCCCATCTAAGACTTGCCAGAACTATCTATTGGGAGAGTTGGAAGAAATGCCTATTGATAAAATGGTGGACCTGAGCAGCAAGCAGTTGAGAAGATTCCCTCTCAGGGTGTGTGCCTTCACAGAACTTGTTAAGTTGTACCTCAGTGACAATAATTTAAACACCCTGCCTCCTGAGTTGGAACTGCTGCAGAACCTTCAGATCCTAGCCCTGGATTTTAACCATTTTAAAGTTCTGCCACAGGTCGTCTGTGCCCTTTAACAACTGTCAATTTTATGTCTTGGAAACAACAGGCTGAGGGACCTGCCTCCGGAACTATGTTTTCTCAAGAACCTGCAAACTCTTTGGGTTGAGTCTAATTACTTCACACATTTGCCTGTGTTGGTTTGTGAACTAACACCATTGAAGACACTTCATGCTGGATCCAATCCCAACCAAATGAGCTTAAAAATCTGAAAGAACTGTGCAGCATTTGGGTGTCTGGAACCCTGCTCATTGACTTCCCACCCGTGCTGTTGGAGATGCCTTTTCTGGATTTTATTGATGTTGACAGAAATGGAATAAGGTTTTTCCCAAGCGTAGTCCACATGCAGGGGTTGAAGCTAGTCATTTATGACCACAACCCATGCATAAATGCACCCCCAAAGTTGCAAAGGGGGTTCGCAGAGTAGGAAAATGGTCTGAAGAAAGCCCAGAACCTTTAAAAAGATATAAGGCAGAAGAAAAACTTAAGAAAACAATGGACAATAAAGAAGCACAGGCTCTGCCTCCAAAGGACACAAGTCAAAGCAATGATAACTCAACTGAAGCAACTACTGTACCAAACTAAAATGTATGATGCCAGGCTTACGTATAGCTGGAAAAGGTAGTTTCCATTGGTACAATTGTCAAATGATATATATATGCAGTGAATCTAGATATTCAGCTCAGATCAGTTAGCCTTATGTAGTACAAGCGGTCACTTAGAATATGAAATGTGATGAATATAGAGGTATGGGACCTGTTATCCAGAATGCTAAGGACCTGGGGTTTTTCGGATAACAGATCTTCTGTAATTTGGATCTTCATTCCATAAGTCTGCTAGAAAGTCATGTAAACATTAAATAACCCCAACAGGCTGGTTTTGCTTCCAATAAGGATTAATTATATCAAGTACAAGCTACTGTTTTATTATTACATTGAAAAAGGAAATCATTTTTAAAAATTTGGATTTGAATAAAATGTAGTCTATGTGAGACAGTTGTTCCGTACTTCAAACCTTTCCTGGTTTCTGGATAAAAGATCGCATACCCGTATAATCATTCAGTAGTATGCACAGATTTAGTTTTAACCCTATAACAAGTAGCAAAAGCAATTATTTAATTAAAACCTGAAAGAGTTAACTTATGAGGATTTAGTCAGTATGTGGAGTAAAGTACCCAGGTTAAGAGAGCAGGAATGCCCACATTTTGCAAACTGAAGAAACCCAAAGTAAGGTAAAGGGCTAATTTGCCAACTCACATAACCATGGGAAAAGTACTGCATTAAGCAAATATTGTTAAAAAGCAATTTTTATTAACCACCGTGCCAAATAGGTTAGGTTAAAATGACATACAATTTAGAACCAAGCAGCGCTGCTCAAACAAGAAAGGGATCCCTGATAGCATGCATATTTATGTAATAATATTGAATGACATGTGTGTAGACATAGGCTCATATGAATCTGGAAATTGCTGAAAAAGTGATATTGGTAATAAGTTCGTGCCAAGTCCCAAATGTGGCCTAGGCCAGGCTCTTATTAGTTGCTCCGTGTTGAGTAAACATGTAACTTGGGAGAAAAGCAGGTAATATGCTGTGAGAATGGTAACGTGGTGGTGGGCCGAAGATGCCTCAAACAAAAGTCCTCAACAGAACTTATAAGCAGTACATCCACTATCAGATTAGGCCCAATTCATGCCATGCGCAAATACCATGCGCTCGAAAAAACTTCAATGTGGGCAGTACATACAGTGTCCCGCAAGTATTGTTGAAAAGTGTGCATAAGCCCAAGTTTTTTCAAAAGAGTTTTTGCTCAAAAGAGCACCCAGATATCAAATCCATGAAAGCAAATGCATTTGCCCCTCTTGCTCCAAAATTTCAGCATATCTTTTGTTCAATAAGGCAAGTGAAAACGTATTGTACTTGAACTCTCAGAAATCATATCCAGCTGAAATGTCAAACAGATGCAATCTCTGCATACTCTTGCAATTTTACTAGTTGCAATTTTACTAGGGATGCACATAATCCACTGGCCGAATACCTCATGAAATGTTCGTCAGAAACTGAATTCTCATTTGCTTATGCAAATTAGGCTCCGGAAAGGAAAACGTGGGAACATTTTTTACTTCCTTGTTTTGTGACGAAAAGTCACAAGATTTCCCTTCTTGCCCCTAATTTAAATATGCAGATTAGGATTCAGATCGGGAAGGCTCAAGTATTCGACCGAATCCTGGATTCATTGCATTTCTAAATTTTACATTGACCACTATTGGTCGGAGCATGTTTGGGGTGATTTTGTGGTTACAGACAACAATCCTAAAGGAAATTTCTCCTTAAAGCACACTTATTATCTTGATTACACAAGTGGGTGTTTCAAAAGATATCCGACATACTACACCCTATAGTGTCCTTTCCTTGATTTCCCCGCAGCCTTAGGCGCTGATCCATATCTTTGATTTTGACATTTTCTACACCCAGAGAGGAGACTGTGGAAGGATCGGCAGGAGGAAATAGACCTAAAGGATTCACTAACTTTTTCTTTCCTATATATATATACATTGTATATCTGTGTATATTTTTTGTTGAGTGAATAGAAAGAGACCGGTCTGAACCCTCACGTAAGGTAACCAGATGGTTAGGATAACTTCTGTCTTATACATTGGGGGTTATGTAATCAAATATACTAAGTTTGCCCAGGAGCAGTAACCCATAGCAACCAATCAACATGTACATTCTCAATGTACAACATTGAGAAAGAAAAACAACAGCCTGCCAGAAAGCAGTTTCCTCCTAAAGTGCTAGCACAAGTCACATGACTTGGGGCAGCTGGGAAATTGGCAAAATGTCTAGCCCCATGTCAGATTTCAAAATGAAATATAAAAAAATCTGTTCGATCTTTTGAGAAATGGATTTTAGTGCAGAATTTTTCCCATGACAGGATTCCTTTTAGACAATGAACCACTTTTCATCATTGGCTGACGCCTTTTAACTTCCAGTACCATTTCCAGAGTACTAAGGTTTCTTAGGTCACTTTTTATGTCCATTTATTAAAGAGGTACTTTACCTTTAAGTGTAAATATTTGTCTACATCATACTAAAAGTAATCTACATCATACAAAATGTAACCTCTACCTACCTACATATATAGGTATATAGGAAATTGAATTCATTTCCTCCAAAATACATTTTTAAATTGTATTTTTATCCTACAGATAGATGGCTTTTGCAGTCTCCATCAGAACACAATTACATACAAGTACGGATGTAGACTAAAACCAATAATCAATGCGTACACTTAGCCACGCTAATGACAAAACTTTATTTCAGTGCTTGGTATTGAAAGAGTAGGAACAAGAAGAGTTGTTTACAAACTGATTCTGAAAAAGGCATACATATAATGTATGCACTGCAAAATAATAAGTTAGACTCAGATACAATGCTGGAGAATTCCGCAAGTGCTCAGTTGATAAACGCACACAGCATTTATTACTGTGTAAAAGCGTTTTGCTCCAGAAACAACTTCTGGTCACGAAATAGGGAAACTTTGACCTGGGCCACAAACTTTGGGAAGTGGAAGGGTACTCAGCAGGGATGATGGTCTGGTACACGTTTCCTATAAAATGCCAGCAGAAAAAGATATGCATGAATATCAATGTCCAAAAACAGATAAAACAAAAACAACAAAGCTTGATGTACATACATCAATACAAACCCCCACCTTTTCCTGCTAGAATATTAATAAATAAACCGTCAATAAGGCTTAATATGTCTTAGTAAGGCTCAAGTACAAGGTACAGGTTTACTAGACAAAAAGGAAATAATTTGTAAAAATGTGAATTATTTGGATAAAATGGAGTCTATGGGAGACTACCCATACTTCAGAGCTTTCTATTAATGGATGACATAACGTGTACTAGGTCATAACATCTTTTCTTAGTCATAGTACTTCTATTTAGAACAAAATCTTGATTATATAATGGTGTCACAGAGTACACACTAGATTTGTCAAGATAGATTACAATTTTTATACCAAAACTCTGTGCCAACACAGGATGCACACAGCAAGCAAGTAAATATCTGCAGGAAATGTAAAGATACAGTGCCCTTTAGGTTAGGGAACCACTACTACCGATACCAAATATGGGAAAATGTATGACCACTCCCAAATCTGCTATTTCAACTCCCTTTTCACATGTCTATGCAGTGAGGGGTAGGGGTTAATTTATCTTAACCATTCTAGGTACCCTAGTAGGTTAAACAAACTGTGCATGATTAGTATACGTTTCTGTGATTATTATAATAAAATAACAGGAAGTATGCTACCTTGGTGCAGCTTTGATTATGTCATCAACACGCAAGATAACTTCAGCGGCTTCAGAAGCACTCAGCAAGACTTGTCTCTTTACTTGGAAACTTTCTGTTATACCCAACTCTCCCATGTCACCTATGGTACCATTTTTCATATCTGGAAGTGAAAGGTTTATATTTAAGGGCTGACAAAAAGCAGACACAAAGTAAAATGCATAGACACAATGATAAAAAAAAAAACAAAACAGGTGTTCAATGAGCAAATCCAGTACAAACCTTAAAAAAGAAAGAATGTAGGAAATATGTGGCAAATTAGTAGGCCCCCATTATGGGGGCCCATAATGACTAAAGTTGCTCACTTTCTGGCCTGGGGCCATAAATATATAATGAGTCAAACGCAACAAATCTTAAAGGAGGATTCAACCCAGATGTTAAAAACGTCAGAATCAAAGCAGCGTTTCAGCCCATGCGCAGTTGAAGCAAATTTCTGATCTTGAACAACTGCGTCGAAAATCATGGAAATTTGCTCCAACTATGCAAGCGCTGCTCTGATTCCAAAGATTACCAAAGAAAATAAGATGGCTGCCATGAACTCTGATGGACAGAATCTGCACTGAGGTGTAAGTAAAAAAGTTAGGGGTAGGAAAGTCTATATAGGGTTGGGGAGGGGGGGTTGGGTTGAATTCTGCTTTAAAGAAGGTGGTAAGCAAACACTGTGAGGGGGCAAATTAGCTAGGTACCACCAGTAACAAACCTCTCACTTTCCAGACTGCAGTATTTCCATAGAAATGCTATGTTTTTTCTCTTTCTCCCAGGAATCTTTAGACCCAATGTAAGCTGCCCATTACGGAAAGCTAAAAATAATTACAAGGAGAACCTCCCCCCCAACCATGTGTTTGGTGCTTTACTTTATTATTAACATGTATTTCTATATTTCTATGTATTTATATATTTCTATATTCAACTTGTTGCGTAGCTACTTCACCTTTAAGTTCCTATTATGCAACATAAACTATCAGGGTTGTAGCTTAGAACTGGCTCTTTACTAAGCAGAAAGCATTGCTTCTTACCCAGGCCATAAGTTGATTTCCCTTCACTGTGGGCTGCTCTGAGCTGAGACACTAGATCAGCGCTATCATAGCCTGCATTATCTGCAATAATGGTTGGTAGCTGGAGAAAGCAAAATATACAGATTATTATACACTTAGATGTCATGCCTACCTTATTAATTAAAATAGATATGCAGACTATACTTTCTACTTACCATGCATAGTGCCTTTGCAAAAGATTCCATGGCAACAGACTCTTTACCTGGTGTTCTGTTTGCAAGTTCTGTCACAGCATGAGCCATTAGCATCTCTGAGCAACCTTAAAAAAAGAAGAAGCAAGAATAATGTCAAAAGCAAGGTCACACTAAATCTTAAACAAAGCTGGCTTCAGAAAGACATTGATGCAAATACCTCCTCCATAAACTGTTCTTGTATCTTTTACAGTCTGAGCAAGAACACAGAGGGCATCATGTAAGGACCTTTCGGCTTCATCCAAAATTTGCTGAGTTGCTCCACGAAGAACAATAGTGCAGGCTTCACCTACCAACATCAACAGACAAACATATTATTACATATTATGCACAATAATGATCCAGAACCACCCTGAGACCATGGATGAATGAGTGTGAAGGATTTTCTAGCTTCCGCGAAAATCACATCTGCTATAAAATATATGTTGCTAACACATTTCCATAAATCCTCATAATGTAAAGCTTAAAACCTCCATGTACGAAATATAATCCAACAATTCATATCCTTACCCATGGCAACACCAGAGAAACGAATAAGCTTATCTTCTCCAATCATGACCTCCTCAATGAGCTTACAGGTACCCAGTTTAACCAGCTCAGGATGGTCAAAGGTTGAAGCAATCTCACCACCTTAAGGGATAATAAATATATGCAGTTTTCCAAGGTAGAAAAATGTATGAGAACCAATGAGCACCAATAAAATCTAAATATAATCTATATATAATGTAACCACTGCATTTAATTTCGATTGCCTTAAATAGATACAGATACAAACTCATTTCCAAACAAATTTGGACACTAGCCCTTGCTTCAAGACAGTGTAAAATAAAGAGAGAACGGGATAATTAGCATTTCATTTAAACCCTAGAATTAGTTGCAAATAATAAGACAACATATATGTTGAAACAGAGAACTTGTTTTGAAAGACTGGGTCCCTCAAAAGGAAAGATGGGGAGGGGTAAATGGCATTGACTATTGACTTGAGATATATATTTAGTATAAGGAGAATCAGCACTCACTGTATTGAAGGTGAAGAAAATTTGCTTTTATTTTCATGCAAATTTACGTCGGATTAAGATGTAAACTTGAATGAAAATAAAAGCAAATTTTCTTCACCTTCAACATAGCGACTGCTGATCCTCCTTGTAACATCTATGCAACTTTGATAAATATGGGAAAATCTGGGATGAGTGGACGGAAGCCAACTCCTGAAAAATGTTAGAGGTCCACAAGGGCACTGGATAAAACTAACCCTAACTCTTATGTACCTATGTGCAATGAAACGTAAGATAATGCTGACTATTGTATCCATGGATGATGTATCAGATAACCCTCCCCTCTTTCTCTTCTGTACCCTTAAGTTGATAATAAAATAAACACTTTAAAAAAAAAAAAAAGCCATCACTATTTAGCACAGGTAACTAGGGAACTGGACGAGAAATGGTGCTACTTTTAGCTCATTACAGAACCTGTAAAAGACAAAGAGATTCAAAGACAGGAAATATAATATTTCTGTCCAATAGTCCATTCTTAAATCCACATCCTATGGTATAACTAATTAAACTGCTAAATAACTGACAAAGTTCAGTACCTGTGACAAGGGCTAAACGTTCGACACCAACAAAATCTGCATGCTCAATTGCCATAACACCTGCAGCTGCGAATAACTGCTCTGGGTAGTTATAGATCAGTTGCCTAGAAAAGAAAATATAAGCATCCTAAACACCAGCCAAAAAACTAAACAGCAACAGACAGAGTTGTGACAAAAAAACATGAATTACTTGCATTTATTAAAACATGCCCCCTTATTATTTAACCCTGGCTTCCCATTTTACCTGTTAATGAAACAATTGATCCCATGATTTAGAATACGCTCCACTTTCTCCTTCATTTTTTCTTTTTCTGCAAGTTCAATTTCTGCCACCTTAGCAGTAGAGTCTACACGTACTCTTGAACCAAAGACCTTTAAATGACAAAAAAAAAAAAAAAAAGATATATATTACACTATTATACACACACTGACTACTTAAAATGATATCGCTTGAAAATGTACAAACCTTTATCTTGTCAGTGTCCATTCCGGTGTTAGCAATCAGGATTTTAGCATTCTCGATACGCTTTGGTTGATTTACACCAATTTTTTTATCGAGCAAGAATCCTAGGGCAGAAAATGTTATCTTAATTTGATTAGAAAAAGAAATATTGTTTTGAAGTATATCAAAAGTCTGCTCAAGACTAAATTCTCACAAATATTGCGATGCAGTGCATACTTCTGTTGTGTTCTAAAGGATTACTCTAAAATCCTCTATAGAAAAGGCAACTACCTTAGGAATAAGACACTACTGGTAGATGACTAATCACTGCCTACTGCACTAAACAACTAGCGTTCAGTCTTTAGTTCCAAAATACACTATTAGTAACAGTGCCGACATTGTAGTGGGTAGTTTGGTTGTGGAAGGTGACTATGCAGATTATGACATAAGAAATTCTTACTGGAGTGTTCAAGCCACCAACACAATTTAAGGAGTATGAAAAAGGCTACAGTCAATGCCACTAAAAGGAAAAATATTACAAGCTCTAAAATAGTGAAGTCACCCACGCCTGGCCCTAACCCGTCTGCTCCAGACCCAGCAATCCTCCTCTATTTATAGACCCACACATGACCCACCTCGTTCGCTGATGTCACAAGGAGGTGAGACAAAGCAGTTGTGCCTCTATTAATAAAGGTTGCTAGAGGCGAAGTGGGTCATAGTAAGGTTGCAGGAGGGGAGGGCAGGAGAATAGCTTGGCCCAAAACTGCCAATCTTGTGTAGGTCAGCCAAAAAGTTGCCTGGGCTGACCTGAACATCGCTACTTTGAGATCAATTTTTCACAATCGCATAGGAGAGGACTGAAATGTACTAACTGCATGTTGTATTTAGTGGACAGAAAGCACTTATTGCCATACATTAGAAGCAGGTGTTTGGACTGGTTGACAATATTTTAATTTTGAGTTTAGCAGCCCATAAATTTCAGGAGCTATGTCTCCTGTAACGCACTAGTAACACTACGGATATACAGTGTACCACAAAGGCAGCATTTCAGAATTAAAGGGAAAAAAAAAACACATTACATTATTTTATTAAAAATGATAAATACCTTCATCCAAGTAAGATTCTGTTAAGCTTCCCCCTAGCTTTTTAATGACATGTATTGCTTCTAAGTTGCCAGATCCTTTCAGTCGGAGGACTGCCTCCACAGCTAGTTTAGCAAAGTGAGCCTTATGGTGGGTGAGAAGCTTAGAAGACAATGTAGTGCGGGCAATATTCATAAGGTCACAGCAGAACTTCTCTTCATCGTTCCTACAGTATATCACAAGGAAGAAGAAAAAAACTGTTTGTTATATTAAAAACAGTTTGCTTTGTGCCCCATCTCCATAAGGTGCTATGAATAAAAATCTGGTGCAGAATATACAGTGCTCAATAAAAAGTGCAGAAACACATCCACAGTGTCAATATGGTAACCCCACTAATAAAGGTTTATAAAAAACCTGCTCACCAGATTTAAGAGGTATATAGGCCAAACAGATTCAGTCTTCACAAGATTTGAAACCGCATTAAACAAATATTCAAAAAATCCCTACACTCTCACATGGACTGAACATAAGCCCAACAATTATGCCCAGGCAGTATCGCCACATAAGGCTACAGTAGCAGCAATAAAAACAAAACATTCCATGCAATAGAAGATCAACGATAAACCCTTTAGAGATTCCCTTTGTTTGTGGCAATACCCTGTTTTTCAGCATAAAAAAATTGTGTGTCATACAATTATAAGCGAGCACTTATGTTACATGTTGTATATATATATATATATATATATATATATATATATACACATATACACATATATAAACACTGGCAAAGTGCTTCACGGGTTCTCTGTTCTTACAGAGAAAAAGCAAATGAAAAGTTGAATAAATAAAGATCTAGAAGTCTGGATAGTGCCTTATTTCCGAACTTTCTAGCTAACGGGTTCCAAATACGACACCTGAATTTATTTTCAGCCCCATTTAAACAAATTAAAAAATAGGTGTCAGTTTAAAACAAATTACACAATCGCTTACCCATGATCAACAGATGCTTTAAGGAGTGCCTCTCTGGCTACCTGTGTGGCCTGTCTCCATCCAGAAACGATAGTCTGAGGATGAATCTTTTTAGCCACCAAAATTTCTGCTTCCTGTTGACATTGAAACAAATGACAATCAAAAGTAATATTCAATAAGTATATCAGAATGGTTTTATTATGCAAGTCTTACTGTAGTTTACACTCTCATATGAAAAAACAACATACATTTAAAGGGAAACGGTCATGGGAAAATGTGTTTTTTTCTTTAATGCAATGAGCTGCTCCAGTAGACTTCTGCACTGAAATCCATTTCTCAAAAGAGCAAACATATTTTTTTATATTCAGTTTTGAAATCTTACATGGGGCTAGCCATTTTGTAAATTTCCCAGCTTCCCCTGTCATGTGACTTGTGCCATCACTTTAGGTGGAAACTGCTTTCTGGCAGGCTGTTTCTCCTACTCAATGTAACTGAATAGTACGCAGTGGGACATGGGTTTTTACTATTGAGTGCTGTTCTTAGATCTACCAGGCAGCTGTTAACTTGTGTTAGGGAGCTGTTATCTGGTTACCATCCCATTATTCTGTTATTAAGCTGCTGGGGGAAAAGGGAGGGGGTGATATCACTCCAACTTGCAGTACAGCAGAAAAGAGTGATTGAAGTTTATCAGAACACAAGTCACATGACTTGGGGCAGCTGGGAAATTGACAAAATGTCTAGCCCTATGTCAGATTTCAAAATGAAATATAAAAAATCTGTTTGCTCTTTTGAGAAATGGATTTTAATGCAGAATTCTTCTGGAACAGCACTATTAACTGATACATTTTGAAAAAAAAAACATTTCCCACAACAGGATCCCTTTAATGATTTTGAAACTTTATGGGTTCTTTCCCCACTCTGATAATGATAGCTTCAATAGGCCACAAGCTTCAGTGTTTAGGGCCAAATCTGTACTCCTAGACACAATTATATGTAAACATATAAAATAAAAAATATCCAGTAACTGACAGTCCCCTTTTAGGATTTAGATTTTTTACAGTTCCTACCGCCAAGGTAACAAGTATGCCACAGTCAGTTTGTAAAGAGAGTAAGGTGCCAAGGAAGGATTTTACTGTATTTGTATTCCTTAGAAACAGACATAATTATGGTAAGAGTTTCCTTACTCTGAGCAGTTCGGCTGCCAACACAGTCACTGATGTTGTTCCATCACCTACTTCATCATCCTGGACTTTCGACATGTCTAATGTGGGAGAGGTAAGGGGACAAAAGTTACCAAAAACCATAGAAAGGAACACTAAAACTGATTCAACTGAAGTCTAGGAACTTACCAACCAAAACCTGGGCAGCAGGGTTGTCAATACCAATGGATTTCAGAATAGTTGCTCCATCGTTGGTTACAGTAACGGAGCTATCTCTGCCACCGCTTAGGAGAATTTTGTCCTAATGCAAATATTAAACACAACCTTAACAAAAGAGACATTTTTTTTTGTTCTTGTATTAAAGTGGACCTGTCACCCAAAAAAAAATATTCAAAATCACTATTTTATCACATTAGTCAAGCAAAATGAACATAAATTATACTATATACATTATTTTAATCTTGTTTTCTTCAGTCTGGGAATTCATAATTATAGCAAGCAGGCAGGAGCCATTTTGTGGACACTGTTATTAAGACAAGCCTTGTATCATCTCAGAATCTTGTTTGTGCACCAGAATGGGGGACCCGATGTCTATTCCCATGTCCTGGCTACACAATGAAATAGTTAAGAGAACTGGGGGAATGTGTGGGGAGCAGTGACATCTAGGAAGTGCTGAATGGAAAGTGAAAGTAATTATCTGCCCCGCCTCTATGCCTAAGTCACATGACTTGGGGCAGTTGGGAAATTGACAAAATGTCTAGCCCCATGTCAGATTTCAAAATGAAATATAAAAAAATCAGTTTGCTCTTTTGAGAAATGCATTTCAGTGCTGAATTCTTCTGGAATTATTCTGATGCATTTTGAAAAAATTTTTTTCCCATGACAGGATCCCTTTAAAAACATTCTTACTAGGAATGCACCGAATGCACTATTTTGGATTCGGCCGAACCCCCGAATACTTCCCGAAAGATTTGGCCGAATACCGAACCGAACCCTAATTTGCATATGTAAATTATGGGTGGGAAGGGGAAAACATTTTTTACTTCCTTGTTTTGTGCCAAAAAGTCACGTGATTTAGCTCCCTGGCCCTAATTTGCATATGCAAATTAGGATTCGGTTCGGCCAGGCAGAAGGATTCGGCCGAATCCGAATCCTGCTGATAAAGGCCGAATCCTGGCCGAATCCCGAACCGAATCCTGGATTCGGTGCATCCCTAATTCTTACAATCACATTTGTGTTTTAGAAGAGTTAAGCAGAGCCATCACTTATCTTATTGCTTTAAATATTGTGTGAAGCCTAAATGCCAGTTAGATTAAAGGAATTGTTCAGTATAAAAATATAAACTGGGTAAATTGATAGGCTGGGCAAAACAAAATAAGTTGCTGACTAACTCAGAGTTAAAGAGCTGAAAAGCAGGAAGTTGGTTACTGTTCTGCTCACGCCAGCCTTTATAGATTACATTTTGACTAACTATATTAGAACCATTTTTTATTTTGCACAGCCTATTTACCCAGTTTTTTTTTTATTTTTACACTGAACTGTTCCTTTAAGGTTAGTCAAGAATGCCTATTTGCTTTCATGATGATGTATGTTGAAGTTATTTACTGTCCTACATAATGTTGGAACTATGGCTAAATCACAGATACACTGCAATTTTCTTATATCTGTATCCTTGTCATGAGTGTTATGAAAACTGCCCTTCAGTGGTCATTGATATTTTTGGTTTTCTTAAAAATTAAAACTGCCACTTACCATTCCTTTGGGCCCCAAGGTACTTTTAACCAAGTCTCCAATGGCAATGGCTCCAATGAAGGAAGACTAGAAGGAAAACATATCTATTATAAAAATGTGGCTATCCAAAACAAAGATTAATCTACTTGGTCAAAATAACTGAACTTACAAGGCGGGCGGTTTCTGCCTTTTCTTCATCAGCTCCAGCTTTAAAAATGTTTACAGGTGCCATCGAGAGGGAAGCCTGCAAAATAAAAAAAAATGCAGATATGAGAAGCATTGGGTCATATTTCTGTGCATTAAGTGGGTACGATTCACTCTGAAGCAGAAAAAAAACTTTGGCTGAAGCTGCATTTACAGCCCTTAATTGTACTGCAAAAGGATCGAAGATCATGATCACTCTTTATCACCCATTTATTTAGCAAAGTGTTTAGCCTATCTAAGGCTACAAGATAGTCCACTGCTTGCTACATTTCTAGCTAAATGCTGACATTAGCAGAGAGACAAGGTAGGTAAGTGGTATGACTATGTGATAAGGCTGAAGTCACCAAAACACCCATATTAAATTTTATAATTCCATGTAGGCCAGATTTGAGGAACAACCAATACTATGTGAAACAGTAATCAAGATATTCATTATGGAAATGGACTCGGTTTACAAGTTCAAAATATGCAGTACCCCAGACCAACAACTGCCTACAATGCTATCCCTAAACTTAGGGCCAGGGGATACTGTCATGGGAAAACTTTTTTTCAAAACGCATCTTCAGTGCTACTTCAGTGGACTTCTGCACTGAAATCCATTCCTCAAAAGAGCAAACAGATTTTTTTATATTCAAATTTGAAATCTGACATAGGGCTAGACATATTGTCAGTTTCCCTGCTGCTCCCAGTCATGTGACTTGTGCCAGCACTTTAGGACAGAACTACTTTCTGGCAGGCTGTTATTTCTCCTACTTAATGTAACAATCAGTCTCAGAGGAACTTGGCTTTTACTATTGAGTGTTGTTCTTAGATCCACCAGGGAGCTGTTATCTGGTTATCTTCCCATTGTTCTGTTAGGCTGCTGGGAAGAAGGGGATGATATCACCCCAACTTGCAGTACAGCAGTAAAAAGTGACAAGTGTATCAGAGCACCAGTAACATGATTTGGGGCAGCTAGGAAACTGACAATATGTCTAGTCCCATGTCAGATTTTAAAAATGAATATAAAAAAAAAATCAGTTCTTTGAAAAATGGATTTCAGTGCAGAATTCTAGTGGAGCAGCACTATCAACTGATGTGTTTTGAAAAAAAATGTGCTTTCCCATGAAAGTATCCCTCTAAGGAGGCCATACACTGGCAGATTTAAGCTTCTGATTATGCCTCTTCAGACAGATTTGGCAGCTTATCTGCCTGTGTATTGTTTGTTCTGACCAATACGTGGCCGAACATTGCCTACATATCAATCAGGCAGGACCACATCTGCATACTGATGCAATTCTCAATCCGAGAGCAGCCATAACAGCATTAGTGATCCGTCATTGGGACTGAGGGCCACACAAATGGATCGATCTGATATTGTCCACCTCAAGGTGGGCTGTGGTTACTCGTAGTGACCTAGATTGTATAACATAGGAGTTGGGTTTAAAACCTACCATACTTTGAAACATTCACTTCCTTAGAAGGATCACCAAACGAGGCAATTTTTCCCAAATAAGCCAACCTTGAGGGGAAACAGAACAATGACAGGGATACAGGTCTATAGGTCTTTGGGGGGGGGGGAGAACCAAATCAATGAGCCATACAATATAATTAAAACTATCCGATATCTGGCAGATCTTCAGCCAGGTAAAGGTGCCCATACATGGTGAGATCCGCTTGTTTAACGATGTCACCAAACAAGCGGATCTCTCCCCGATATTGGTGGGCAATATTGGGCTGATCCGATTGTGGGCCCTAGGGCCCAACGATCGGATCACAACGCAGGGGATACGGGCGTGCTATCGGGGGCTGTGATCTACAGGATTTTTAGTCCTGTCCGATCGATATCTGGCCAACTTTTGATCGGTTAAGCCCTTCTGAGGGCCCCACGCCCTGTCTGCCGGCAGCTTTTATCGGCCCGTGTATGGCCATCGGGGTGCCCCATACACAGGTCAATATTCTGCTGACTCAGAATGAAGCAACTAATTTGGCAGCAATGATGTATGCACACCTTAAGAATTAGAAAGCAAGGGGGGGGGGGGGGGGGGGTAACTACAGCAAGACTGGGGCCCTGATGCCAGGAAAAATATTATTCAGCTTCTCGATGTTGCAACAGTGTAGATGTTGTAAAACTACAACCCCCAGTTGGAAATCTGAGAGCTACATCCCCAGGGGCGTGACACTCGAACAGAAATGTTGACTATTATCTGTATGGCATGGGGTCAGTTAAGCCCTGCAATCATCTTCAATTTATACAGTAACGTGATAGTTCTAAAAGGTCCTTTTCCCCCAGAGACATGAGGTTAGCTGACAAAATACACGGTGACGCTGATTATATATAAACTAGTGCCCGGTACAGTTACCCCCTTCGTACCCAACGCTTAAACTTGCTTCAGCTACTGTCACAAGTGATCTATCGCGCACTGGGCGTTCGCTCGAATCCAGCATGTGCCCGAACGCATGGGAGAAACTAGCAGGGATCCCTATTTACACAACTATCATCCGGGACACGGGGGAACAGCTATAACCTGAAGCCCGATTATAAGTAGCCACGACTCGGGCACTCACCATGATTATGATGTAGATATAAAAGAACGGAGCACGCCGCGGTTGCCAGCCGGCTTTGGACAGGATGTGACGACACAAACGGCAAAGAGGCGGGCGCAGAAAGCACTAGAAAGGGTGTTAACTAGCGGATAGGTGGGTCCACGGCCATCATTGAAATGGTCGGCAGACACAGAAAAGCCTTTGGTTGGTTTCATTTTTGCCCGTCTCTACAGTGGGTGCATTTTGATGACGCAACGGAGGGCCGGCGTGAAGCTAGGCCCTTTGTTTCCATTTATGGATGTTGTCACGACAGATGATCAGATAGATTAATTACAGCTTTACCGAGAGTGAGCGGCTAAAATCTAATTCCTTAAGGAGCCCTGAGGCAGAAGTCACGGCATACTAATATTTAACATTTGGTTTATTAAAAAAATATGTTTGCGAAGAGTTAACTGTCTGTGTGACGGATTTGTCTCCTGTTTTATTTGTGGTTCTAGGAGTCTCTCAGAAGTAATTCAAACACACTGGCTATTTATGAGCAAAGGTTTATTACATACATAGAATGAAAAAGAAATACATTACCAAATGAGCAAGTCTACAACTTAGACTGGGAAGGAATCTCTGTATAACGTGTAAATACATTAAGATGAAGAAGAATTTAGCTCCACAGTGACCAATAAAGTTTATAACAACAAATAGGGTTGCCACCTGGCATTGATCCCAATGTTATGAATAGAACAAAAACCCTAATAACAAACAATATATTAATTGCTGCAGTAAAGGAGTAATAATATCTAATTACATGCACTAAGTGTAAAAAGCAAAATGTGGGATGTACTGCAAGGTCCCTTAAAGAACAAATTCGGGAGCATATTGGTCAAATAACTAATGATAAATATAACAGCAAAACCAATGTCACCAGGTAAAACTGGAATCCGGGGTGGAGATTTTTTTTTTTTAACTAAATTACACAGAGAGGTTTTCTGGATTTTTTTACTTGCAAACCAGGTTGCCACTAGGCCTAAATTTCACTTTTGATGTTACGTGATATATATAACTTTGAAGCTATGTTTAGATAAGATGTTCTTAATGGATGTGTCAATTGTACCCCGTAATATGGATTGTTTAACATACCAACACCAAAGTGTTTCTCTTTAATTAGTAATATATGCAACAGACTTGTTGATTAGTGATTGATTTTAATTGGGGGAGTGTTTATTGGAAATGCTATTTAAGCGCTAGTAAAGACAGAATATTTCAGACATTGCCTAGTGCTAGGTAAGCATAAAACATGTTCGGCTACAGTTTTTGCTTGATATTTTAATGATGTATTAATAAAATATTTTTTACACATTGACAGCATGCATTTGGAAATGTTTGTATTGTTTTGAGCTTTACCTCTATTTGGCCACTAGAGGTTGCATAGCATGCTATTTGGACCAACGCTAATGACTTTCCCCAAGCGTTTTCATGGTTTGTTAAGACTGGGAGATCCCAAACAGTCCGCAGATGGAAGGTCTCCAACGGAGCAGAGGTCCTGGGGCAGCACGCGTTAACCCCACAGGCACAATATCAACTAACTGGATGGAGATCCCCAGTTTTTATAGACTCGCTAACAATGAGCTCATTTAGTGATGCAGTCAATAAAGAAGATACAACGATTTGGTTAATAACAGATCCTGCTTCCCATGCGATCATCAGGATCTTACCAGACTCCCATCAAGCACATCCAAAGCAGAGATTTTATCCAGCTATCTAGTAGCTGAATAGCATATTGTGCCCCTAGCTACAATAAAGAAGAGGCTGATAAGGGCTTCAGAAATCATAAACATAGAATATCCAGAGTGAGACTAAAGAACAAGTATTAGGTCATCGAGTTGATTAGTTCCCATGATTTCTCTTACACAAGGCTTCATTATACGGGATTACAGATTATAAAGCTGTCTTGTATACTATATTGGGTTCAAATTATGACATTGGGCTCAACAGTAGAATATTTCTTTGTGTTATAGTTTTATATAGTTCTGTAGCAAAGTATTGCGATGAGCTATTGGGTTTAAATCAAAGTATTACCATGAGCCATTATTGAAAAAAAAAAACCTCCTGTTACTTCATCTCCAAATTAAGTTTATCAGACAGCCATCTTTGACCCTGATTCTGGATATGCCATGTCCAACTTTGAAAACCACATTCACTTAGGGTTGCCAAGAGGGTGGGTTATGGTGCACATAATTCTGGATGATCAGGGAGTGAGGATGGCAAACTGGAGCTAGAACTAGGGTCTGTTAAGGCTGTAGATATTGCTATTCCTAGACAATTTGCAATAGGTTCTTGTTTTGGTTGGTTTTGGTTGTTCAGTTATTTAGGGTTTTGCTTGGCAGCTCTACAATTTGGCATTTCAACTGCTATCTGGTTGCTAGGTTCTTATTTATCCTAGCAACCAGGTAGTGATTTTAATGAGAAACTGGAATATGAATGGACAAAGGATTGAGCAGGACTAGAAGTCATTAAAAATAATACAGTTGTAGCCTCAGAGAGCAATAGCTTTTCGTCTGCTGGGGTCAGTGACCCCCACCTGAAAGCTGGAAAGAGAAAAGGAAGGAAAATACCATTTTCTTAAAAACTATTTAAAGGGGAACTCTTGCAAAAATGCAAATGTAATATAAGTTTCAGCATACTAAAACTTTGTAAATACAATTTAAAAAAATCAGCATTTTTTCTGAAATAGGTTTATATTCACTATTCCTCTCTCAGCATCTGTTTCTCTTCATTCTAACTTCATGCAGGAGTTGGGAGTCAGATGAATGATCCAATATATCTTATAGGGGGGAGCTCCCTTTTCAGGTATTAGAGCTCACTCAAATAACCTATTCCAGTACTAACAAAATAACTGGTTATTGCACAAATTATGCATGCAGAAAGACAGGATTACTGGCGATTTTAATAGACTGAGCTCGAATACATCTACTAGGCAAAAGGAGCTCCCCTATAAGATATATTGGATCTAACTGACAATGCACCTGATCCATGACCGCAGTGCGTGCTGGAAAATTGTGCAGTTTACACATTCTCTCATGGCAATTTCCACGTTGTGCATCAACTTCTTAGATGCCTTGTGTAGTTTCAGTTTGAACAAGTGCTGAAGAAAGATAACACACACACACACACTGCAACGAGTATAGCCCTCAATTACATACTTTTGAATGTCATATACATCACAAAGGTAAACTCCATCCCTCAAAATACTGTTTGCATACAGTCTTTGCCATAACTCTGTGAATTATGGCAGTGGCTGGGTTGGGTCCCTTGTTTTGCTTTTACACTATCAATTTCTCTATAACTAGAAGAGCCACTAAACACTAAATTCCCACAATACATTTTACCCTTTGAGCTTAGGTAATTCAATCATCACTGATTTAGACTCACTTACACAATGATCCTGATGGTTCCATTTTGGCACAAGTCCAAAAAAAAACGACATGAGTTAAAAGAATGCAATTAAAGGAAAACTATAACCGCCAGAATACATATTTCTGTAATTTGGCTCTCCATACTGCAAGTCTACAAAAAAATAATTTTAACATCACAACCAATACGATTGTTTTGTTTCCAGTAATGACTAATTATAAAGGATCTTGGTTGGGGTCAAATATAAGGTACTATTTTATTATACCAGAGAAAAAGGAAATTATTTTTAAACATTTGAATTATTTGATTAAAATGGAGTCTATGGGAGATGGCCTTCCTATCTGTTGAAGCTTTCTGGATAATGGGTTTCTGGATAACTGATACCGTAACTGTTTACTATGAGGTTAAACTGGACCTTTAGGGGCCAGTGAGAAACCTGAACAAGCTTATCAATGGCACGGCCATGTTTAATACAACCACGTACATTGTGTGATAGAATCATTGTACAGACAGATTCTGATTGGAATGTCAATTCTGGAAAAATAAAAGGGACAGTGTAATCAGCGGCAGTTATTTCAAATCAAAGCCTTCAATGATCATTAATAATGTGTGGTTAATTAAAGATTTGATTTTATACAGCCATCAGAGCACAGTTAATTTAACTCACCTGTCTTGTGCAGGGGCAATTTCTATATCCTGTACATATTACAACTTCTGAAACTGATGCACATTTTTTAGCCAAAGGGTACATTATATACTATACAAGCAATACTGTAATTAAAATTTTTAGGTTTGGGTTTAACATATGGAAAAACAAGCAAAAAGTGTAAAATAGAATAAGGGTAGAAATGGTGTATTTTGTATACTAAACATAAACTTACTGCACCACAAGCCTAATCAAAAAAATGATTTATGCTTTCAAAGTTGGCCACAGGGGGCTGTCATCTTGTAACTTTGTTATACATATTTGCCTGACACTGGCACTGCACATGCTCAGTATGGTCTGTGCTGCTTAGGGATCATCATAAATGATCAAAAAACAAAGCTGCTTGAGTTCTGCATGGCTGGTAAGTAAGGCAGGGGCTCCCCCTGCTGTTCATAAGTATGATTGTTTCCCTGCCAGAAGCACTAAATGAAGGGAGAATTTCACTGCATACAGTCAGGTTTCTTATAAAAACGGTACACATTTTAAAATTAAAGTATATTGGAGATAGATTTCTTTTTCATTAAAGAAAGTAAAAATTGGATTTTATTTCTTTGCCTTTCCTTTCCCTTTAAGGCATTACATTCAAGACAAAACACAGCGTTAGAAAGCCTGGTGTAAATCAGTATTTTATTGCCATGCTACAAAAATGATGTTGGCACCAATGAAGTGACAATATTGTCAATATCAAAATATTTTTATATATATATAATGAGTATTGTAAATGAACATCTGGTAAGCAATGTCAATATCTGAAAATGCAAACCAAACACATTAAATTAAAGGCTAGTGTTCAAATCAAGAACATTTAATGTAGATAATGTTTCTGCATAGTATCTTCTTTTGCTAAACCCTGCAGTGCAATGTTTCCAGCAGGGATGCACCGAATCCAGGATTCGGTTCGGGATTCGGTCAGGATTCGGCCTTTATCAGCAGGATTCGGATTCGGCCGAATCCTTCTGCCTGGCCGAACCGAATCCTAATTTGCATATGCAAATTAGGGCCAGGGAGCTAAATCACGTGACTTTTTGGCACAAAACAAGGAAGTAAAAAATGTTTTCCCCTTCCCACCCATAATTTGCATATGCAAATTAGGGTTCGGATTCGGTTCGGTATTCGGCCAAATCTTTCGGGAAGGATTCGGGGTTCGGCCGAATCCAAAATAGTGGATTCGGTGCATCCCTAGTTTCCAGCAACCCACTGCTCTACATTGTGTTGCATATGAACGGTTACCACTACAGGACTCAATAGTAACACAGCATCATGGAATGTTTAGTGCAGATATTAACCTAACAGACTGCTTTAGAAAAGTTGTCATATAACATTTGACAATGTACATTGCCTTTTTCATTATTAAAAAAAGAAAACTCAAATATTGCCTACACTACCTTTATACAAAAGTTGCTATTTATATACTTTTATGTAGGAAAAAACATTAACATTTTGCAGTTTAAAGTAGAACATACAGTAATCTTACAATATAATACAATGGGATAACAGACGAGAAATAGTGCTTGGCCTTTATACAACTGTATATATCTGCATTTAATAAATGCAGCCCAGGCATAACGTACATCATCTCATCCCATCCTGCCCTGCCCCCCCCCCCCCCCCCCCCCCCCAACATGTAAAAATATAAAAACTAGAATCCTTTGCAACCCAATAACCTGCAATGGACTTTTTGATGAAGTAGGAAATTTTGGGAACATAGCTTGAATAGTGCTTTGCGTGCAGGCTTTTGCCTGAATGCAGCATGTTGCACGGCTGTAATACAGCACTTTTTAATACATGGTCAAAAGCAAATGTACACTTGTACCAATGTCCACAATGCAAAATGCTGGTGAGAAGTATTTGGCAAATTCCTGGCATTAGATATAAAAAAAAAATTTAGTATAAAAATACATACTGTATATATTTAACAAATGCATACATACTGCAAACATCCCCGAAATTAAAATGTATCTGCAGCTTTAAATGGCAAGTCTAGATGTAAATTATTAAAGGCAAGTGTCTTCTGTTGATAACTTTAAAACTGGCATATCACTGCAAGTCTATTCAATTAAATAGGCACAAAAATGCAGCTTTGCAGCTATACAGTACTTATCACTACTGTGATAAATTTGTTTTAGGAGTACCTGCTCTACATCAATTCCCT
The DNA here is from genome assembly GCA_024363595.1 of Xenopus borealis. Classification (NCBI taxonomy): domain Eukaryota; kingdom Metazoa; phylum Chordata; class Amphibia; order Anura; family Pipidae; genus Xenopus; species Xenopus borealis. The sequence continues at coordinate 50,466,141 of CM044435.1, read as the reverse complement.
TTAGACAAAAGCACATGTAAAATTTAATCTATAAAAGTGTTAGTGTATAAGATGGGTTTTTCTGTGGATTTTTTAAAAGAAATATCACAAAGGTGCAAAACGAAGTTAGTGTGCTTGAGGCTCACATGGGTAGGTCGGTACTATTATGCCTGGTCTTTCTAGACGTACCGTCATCCCGCGGCAGTGCTTTTTGTAAGTTTGACATGGCAGCAGTCCTTTCGATATCTATCACAGCATATAGCTCCGTGCGCCTCGTAGGTGTTTGTGGGAGTGGAGTGGTCGGCGTTTTTGGAGTCTGGGGATTATCAGAGTCACTGCCACCTTCCAAATCGACCTGTATGTAATTCAGCTGCCTTTGTTCCAGACTTGGGCGCCTAATATCAAAATTGAAGACTGTTGGTGTGCAGTCCCGACGTTTAGAAAACTCTACTTTGTGAGCACTCAATGGAACCGTTACATTTTCAGTGTTCACATAATTATGCATTGGGTCTAAGTTACTATGAAAACCATTCAAGGATGGAGTCTTTGGTCCGAGTGAGTCATCTTCCTCCCTGCTGGGCTTCCGTGTTTCCCAGACTGGAGGAAGGGAGGGTAAGTTTTCATAGTTTATCAAGGCAGTTCTCCTCTGTGCAGAGTTATTTATATTTTGAATATCTGTTGAAATGGGCGGTACCACCCGTCCCCTTCTTGTCCCAGATGATGAAATGGACAATCCATTCAAATTCTCATACACCATTTTATTGCTGGAAATTTCTCTGCGTTCATCACTGTCATAACCAGTATCCAATTCTGTGTTAATTGGACAACTACTTCCACCGTTGTTTACATTAGCTTGGTGTTGCTCAAGTTTCTCCAGTTTATTTTTCTCCATTAACTGTCTCTGAACAGGTGTTGGTCCTAAAACAAACTTCACTCCATCGGGCTCAAGAATAACTTGTGGATCTCTCTCAGGAACAGCAGGTTCACTGTGACCATGGATTCCTTCAGGGTTTGAAACACAAACCTCCTGAGCAGGTGGAGAATTTGGCCTCTGTTTCTGATCTTCCGGTACTCCAGAAGTGTTAACATATGTATGCACCTGGCAAAAGGGAAACTAAACGTGAAAATGTAGAATGAGAGAACACAGTTAAATTTATTATCGTTTCTTAATCCACAATTTTGCCATGTCACAAAAAATACTTAACAAATGTGATAGTTCTGAGTTGTGTAAGTTTAATTATTGCATTAATATTCTTCTTCTTGACATCAAGTAATGTAAAGGTTGAATCTGAAATATTATATGTGAAAACACAAGCATAAGCAAAGGTCAAGAGCCCAATTCAAGTGTGTTTTCTATAGAGAAGGGATGGAAAACTCTGCAGAGGATAATTTTTTTCTTAGGAAATATTTATATTGCGGTGTACATGAAGCAGCATAGTCAACAAGTTCTTTCTAGCAACCAATTGACTTGTAGTTGGGTTTACTGGGATTGCAGAAAGTTGCCATTGTTTCCAGGCATTAAAGGGATCCTATCATGGGAAAAAAAAAATCTTTCAAAATGCATCAGTTAATAGTACTGTTCCAGAAGAATTCTGCACTGAAATCCATTTCTCAAAAGAGCAAACAGATGTTTTTATATTTCATTTTGAAATCTGACATGGGGCTAGACATTTTGTCAATTTCCCAGCTGCCCCATGTCATGTGACTTGTGCTCTGATAAACTTCAATCACTCTTTACTGCTGTACTGCAAGTTGGAGTAATATCACCCCTCCCTTTCCCCCACCCAGCAGCCTAACAAAAGAACAATGGGAAGGTAACCAGATGACAGCTCCCTAACACAAGAGAACAGCTGACTGGTAGATCTAAGAACACTACTCAATAGTAAAACCCATGCCCCACCGCATACTATTCAGTTACATTGAGAAGGAAAAACAACAGCCTGCTAGAAAGCAGTTCCCTCCTAATATGCTGGCACAAGTTACATGACCAGGGCAGCTGGGGAAATTGACAAAATGTCTAGCCCCATGTCAGATTTCAAAACTGAATCTAAAAAAATCTGTTTGCTCTTTTGAGAAATGGATTTCAGTGCAGAAGTCTACTGGAGCAGCACTAATAACGTATACGTTTAAAAAAAAAACGAATTTGTTTTCCCATGACAGTTTCCCTTTAACTGGATTTTTAAAGTTTATATAGCAACAGAACATGAATAAAAAAAAAAAAAACAGCCACTTGCAAAAATATTTTATCTTTAAAGTACTGAATAATTTAAATACGGCAGCCCTGTAGCTTAGTTTTCTTTTTGCTTCATTAGGTTTTGTGATTTGTAGCTTCTACTGTATGTTCTTCTTGTGTTTGCTTGGGCTTCAACTAGACGTTACAGTTTCCTCCCACAAAAAGGTTAATTGGCTCTTTATCAGTCTGACCCTAGTGTGTTGTCCCTGCCCACTTGGGCAGGCACTAATTTCAATGATTAAATAACATTTGTAAACACATCAGCACTAAGCAAATAAAATAATATAATTATATAAATTCACCTGTTCCAAGTGCATATCCATAATACAGCTTTAGGATAGCTTACTTTAAAAAAAGTCAGAACTTAATGTAGTTAAGCTATAGTTACACAACATAGTTATGCAACATTTCAGTCTAACTTTAAAGGGGATAAATACATTAACCCTGCACGTACATGGTCTTCTGGGACAAGCAATGGGTGTGTAGATTCTTCACCAACTGAAGGAAGGCGTGTGCTACCCACAGAGGGATGCCTGCTTGATGGGTGTGAAGATGCTTCGCCACAGGATGGGTAGCGGGGGTATCCATTTGGAACACCTGATCCACTAAAGCCAGGGGCTACAGGAGAAGCAAATTAAAGGAATACAGAGAATAAATGTGAGAAAGAATTTGAGGAAATCTGATAAAGTAATACATGCTCAAAAGAATACATATGGTCTATTTATACATTTTTTTCAATGGATTTATGGAAAAATTTGCTATAGAAACAAATAAAACTTTAACCAGTTTTACATTCTTTTTCAAGCCATGAACACACACATAACCAACTATTAAAAAATATTTGAACAGCAGTGAAGAATAAAAGTAAAAATAGAAAGTACAACTTCTGGGGGAGCTGCTGCCGGTACACCATTGAACGTTCTGTGAATTAATTCACAATAAACAAGGCACTAGTGTATCCTCTTACATCATGTAAAAAAAAAAACATATCATACAAGTGATAAAAATGGTTGCTTGCAACTTCTCTGAAGTGTGCAAGAACTTGAGCAAGTGCAAATTTTGTTCCATTTAGTTTCATATTTCAGATGTTAAAACATGGTCTAACATTTGTAGCACTTGCTTTGTAACATTATTCTGAAGAGACCCTAAGCAAAGGAGTGTGTGGCAAATTAGAGAAGTGCTGCACTGGAAGAAAAATACCCCAGGCTGGTGCATTATTCAGAACAGAAGTGCTGGGCCCAGGGCCCAAGATTAGTGAATATATTCAATGGGGGATGGGGTGCCTTACAAATTGGCAAACCTCACTTAACACTTTTCTTGTTACGACACACATTAAAGTATAATTAAAAAAGAAAAAAAAAAAGATTTACTAGTGGGTGTGCGAGGGGTTCTTGGAACATCCAACTCAGTCTGGGGATTTCGTTCAACTACTGGTTCCTCCACAACACTAATGCTATTATTTTGCATGATCTCTTGAAGCATATTGAAGAGCTCTTCTGCACGGGCACACTTAAAAGCAAATATTCCTGAAAAACACAATATTTAAATTTTATGTGCATTTAAAATATGTCAGTGGGTGATAAAAAAATTGCAGATTATTCAACCTTTCTAACCAGTAACCCGGACACAAAATGACAACAAAGACAGCTGAAGCACTACAAAGATTGGAAAGGAATAAAAAGTGATGTGGTTCTACAGACTTCACCTTCTTTGCATTAATAATGTTAACAAGCCCTACCAAAAAGAAGCAACTGCCCCTTTCTTGTTGGACGCTGGGAGAAATGGTAGCGGAAGAGAAGACAGACAGTACAAAGAAGGCATTGATAGTATGATACCATGCCTCCAGCAGAGGGAGCCCAACTTACCATTACCAGAAAAGACAATCAGTGAAGTCTCCAGCTTTGGATTTCTCTTCCTTTTGTAAGCATTAAGTTAAAATTAACATTCTTGTTAAAAAGATTTGTTTTGCATCGATTGATTTGAAACCCTGGACTTTTTTTTAAAAAAGGTATAATAGGAGGAAAGGGAGAGCTGCAAATGCATGCTTCTCATGTAAACCGAGAAAGATCACATTGAAAATATAAAAAAAAAGTCCTGAACATTATAGGGATAGCATGTAGTACAAATAATCCAAATATTTTCGAGAACCTTACAAAATAGTACTTGATGACAGGGATATTTAAACTTTCATTTAACGTATGTATCATTTAAACTTGGCTTAGTTTAGCAGGGACTACATTTTTGTGACAGCTGTGTATAAAGATTTAGGGAAACTAATGTTATAAACTTGGACTGCCAAGTGTTGGCGATGGAAGAAATGTAAGAATGATGTGCAGCCTAAAATTAGGTTACATAAATTATTTGCCTGCTGCTAAAAGTAAGGAGATAGCAGAAGGTTATGTCTTATGTCTATGTCTGCTATACTACAAAGCTCTGTCTCAGGTATTTCAAAAATCACTCAAACTCTGAAGTTATTTTAATAACCCATCTTAAAGGGATACTGTCGCGGGAAAACTTTTTTTCAAAACGCATACATAAAATACACAAGTTAATAGTGCTTCTCCAGCAGAATACAGCAATGAAATCCTTTTTATAAAAGAATAAACAATTTATATTTGTTAAAATTTGGCATGGGGCTAGACATAATGTCAGTTTCCCGGGAGCCCTCAGGTCATGTGACTTGTGCTGTGATAAACTTCAGTCACTCACCACATAGGTCTCAACAATCGGATCATAATGCAGTTATTACTGGCAGTCAGATTGCAGGACCACATCAACTAATAGATGCATCAGAGACCCGTCCAATCGACATCTGGCTGACTTTTGGGCAGATATTGATCAGGGAAGCCCATTGGAGGGCTTGTATCTCTTCAATGAAATCTAGAAACTTCTCCTTACCTTGTCCAGTCTGACACCTTCGTCCACTTTCAAAAGAAAAAAGGTTTGAATCGTATCCATAGCGTCGCAAGCAGAGGTAAGGCCACTTGACAGAATCTCTCTTGCGAGTGTATAAGATGAGTTCATTTTCTGTCAATTCCATTATGCCAGAGCCAAGCTCATTACCATCATCATCAACGTTAATAACCTTATTTAAATGGAAAAAAACATTATTTTACAAACTAAAATTAGAAACAAGTCACCATTTTTAAAAAGTCACAGTGTGCAGATTTAAAATGCATCAACAAAGGAACACCATATCAACAGATTCAGTTCCACATTTCCCAAAATTATAATTGCGAATATACAGCAACCAGTAAATTTGCTGTTTGGTCTGAATGGATGCTATTAGTTTTCTCTTCAACTTTGTTACTGTTTAGCTGTGATGTTGAAGACTCCACCCCCACCCCAACCCAACAAACAAAATAAGATTAGCAGTAGGGAGAAGGCAATTACCAAACAACCAAAAGGCATGAAAATAAAAACATACCCTGTACACCATTCAAGCTATTTGTGTACACGGCCTAGAAGTATTAACATCTTACCTTAAATCTGTTTTGTTGGTTATCTGGGATAGTTTCTTTATCTGGACAGCTACAACAGCTACCCATTGCTTCTTTAGAAAACCATGTGATCACTAGAGAGGCAATTAAAAAAATAGCGCAAGTGTGATAGTTATAAATAAGCAAGGAGGAACTATACACTGTTTATACTGCATGTGGAAGCCTGCTCTGAATATTTGTGTATCAGGGGTGTCCTGCCTTTTGGCTTCCCTGGGCCACATTTAGGGTTGCCACCTGGCCGGTATTTTACAGGCCTGGCTGGTATTTTTGATGGTTGATCCAAATGTTATCAATAGGAAAAAAAGATAAATATATAGGAAGGCCGGTATTATTTTCAGGAAAAGGTGGCAACCCTAGCCACATTGGAAAAATAAAAATTGTCTGGGGCCACACATGAAATACACAAACACTTTGATTTGTAAAATTAAGAAAATGCACAGAAAAGAACAACAATACTAGTTGGATAACCAGATAGAGCTATACATTGGAATGTGGGACACCTGGGCATTAAATAGACTTATTATTATTACTACTAACTGGGCAATGGACAGAGTCCCCCCCTCCTGCCTACTCCTATATCCTTTGCAAAATAATGTTTCCTCAGGAACCAAGCATTTCCAGCTGGGCCACATGCGGCCCTCTGTGTAGCTCCAAATTTTTTTTTGCAAGGACCGGGGGGTCAGGGGTGGGTCAAGAGGGTGTCATTGTCCAATTGTTAAATTGGCGCTAGGCTCATGGCCCAGTTCAGGACTGGCCCCAGCCCGGAGGTTGGAGACCCCTGACATATACAAGTGGCTGAAACCAGTATTTTGGTGCTGTTCCCCCAAAGTCTGTCTTTGTGTTTGAGAATGATTTTAGGTCTCATTTTAAGTACATTGCTAACTGTCATACCATCCTATGCATTTATTATTTGTTAGGACATATGTTAAGAAAGTGTCAAATATGACACAGAAACAAAGTGTTTTCAATTGTGATCTCTATTCGACTCAGACTAAGCTCCATCCAGAATAAATAAGAAAACTCGTAAAAAGGTTCCTGAGGGATCTGCAGGGCATACTACACAGATATAAAAATGCATTCAAATGCATTTTAGAAGCTTAGTGAATGCACAGTAGAAACCTAAAAAAATGGGCAATATATAATAAACTACTCCCATTTGAATGTATGCATTCATCATTGAAGCATTTCAATAGTTAAAGTTTTTCTAAATGGAGTGTACACAATTTAATAGCATTTAATGACATGTTACAATCAATACTGAGGTGGTGAAAAGAACAAATTAACTGAAAAGAACATTGCATGGAGTAAAAAATAAATAAAACAACTTACATAGATCTGGCCATTAATCTTCTTAGCCTCTGCTGCTGCATTAGGGCGTTGGTCTTAAACCAAGATACCATGCCGCATGTTTTTCCAAGGTGCCTTGCAACCTTTAAAATAGAAAAAATATAATTCCAGGCTATTGGACACATGACTCACTGAAACTTGTGTTGCAAAATATGAAGATATTAGAAGTTACCTCTGAGTTCCATGAAAAGTAAAAAAACACTCGTACATGATCATGAAACTCTTCAGTAACTCCTTACAATACACCAAAGCCGTGAATATCTTGTAAATTACATCCTTATAAACAGTGACTAGTGAGGTCATCAGGTATAAAGGACCTTTGGCCTAGTACTTTTATATGGTCATTGAATGGCTTGGTGACTTATAATATCCTTATATTTTACAAGAGGGGGTACTTTATATACCCACACACACACACCTCTATTGGGACAAGAAACCAGCAAAGAAAGTCTTTTCCTCATGATGCTATTTGTTTGAAGCTCACTGGGGGAATATTCATGGGTTCCTTTACCTGCAATGCCAAGCTTTGTTACCCACATTAAGCAATTAACATTTAGTCTACTTGGCACCACTATTTGCTCTTAGACATTTTCACTTACAGTAGCTCTAGAAGGGTAAAAAATTGACTAACATAAAATTATGATGGTACCACACTGCTGGTGTTTCTGGAAATAACATGGCTGTATTTTTATGCCCATCAGTAATAAGAGTGTGGCTTGAATAGCCAATCCTACCAATTAGAAACACATACATTCAAGCAAAGATTTAAAGGGGTGGAATACTATCAAGGGAATTTTTTTTCCAAAACACATCAGTTAATAGTGCTGCTTCAGCAGAATTCTGCATTGAAATCCATTTCTCAAAAGAGCAAACAGATCTGTTTATATTTCATTTTGAAATCTGACATGGGCTAGACATATTGTCAGTCTCCCAGCTACCCCCAGTCATGTGACTTGTGCTCTGATAAACGTCAATCACTCTTTACTGTACTGCAAGTTGGAGTGATATCACCCCCTTCCCCCCCCCCCTCCAGCAGCCTAACAACAGAACAATGGGAAGGTAACCAGATAACAGCTGCCTAACACAAGATAACAGCTGCCTGCTAGATCTAAGAACAGCACTCAAAAGTAAAAACCCATGTACCACTGTGACTCATTCAGTTCCTTCCTACGGGTTAGGCCACACGGTAAGATTCAGGGAGATTTGTCGCCTGGTGACTAATCGCCTCTTCTTTGGGGCGACTAATCTCCCCGAACCGCTCCATCCTGCCTTCCAGCTGCTTCAGTGAAGAAACGCCTGCACCTATTCACACACGGCGTTGCATTTTCCGTAGTCACCTCGTTAGGCAATTTCGAGCAATTTCGGGAGGGCGCAGCGTCGCGTGTGAATAGGCGCAGGCGATTCTTCATTAAGCAGCTGGAAGGCAGGGGGAAGCTGTTCAGGGAGATTAGTCGCAAGGTGACGAATCCCCCCGAATCTTCTCTTCTGGACTAGCCCTAAAGTGCTGGAACAAGTCACATGACTTGAGGCAGCTGGGAAATTGACAAAATGTCTAGAAAATTATTCCAGTGCAAAAGTCTGCTGGAGTAGCACTATTAACCAATGCATTTTGAAAAAAAACATGTTTTCCCATGACAATATCCCTTTAACTTTTAGTATGTTACAGAGGTTCCTAAAACCTTTGCAATTGGTCTTCATTATTTAAGGTGGCCATAGACACACAGATAATATCGTACGAAACGAATTTTCGTACGATATTCGGTGCGTGTACAGTGGGAAATGAGCCGACCGACATCGTCAGAAGATTAAGATATCGGTCGGCTGGTTGATCGGGCTGGACGGAAAATTTTGATCGGATGCCTTTGAAATCACCCTGAACATCGGCCATTGTTAGTGCTGAATCGTCAGATACAAGTAGAATTCTATTGTTTCTACCTGTATATTTGACGATTCAGCTCTACACGTGTGTGTTGAAACGAACGATCTTTCTTGGAAAGATCTTTTCCGAGAAAGATCGTAATTGTTGCGTCTATGGCCAGCTTTAGTCAGAAAGCAGAACTACATGAATTATTTGTCTTCTACCTCTTTCCAGTTTTCAAATGTCCCTGGCAGCAAAAAAACTATTATTCTATGAAAACCTAAACATGGATAAAGTAGTAAGCAAGTAACAAATGTTTATCAGACTAACCTAGTTGAACAAAACCCATCATCCCCAAACAAAAGACAATGAAGATTATCATGTTACATTTCCCTGTTTTAGGGGAAGTACAGGTTTTGGTGAACAGGAGCTAAAAGTATAAGCAAGATGTACACACATTATGCAAAATGGCCAGACGACAGATGTTTTGAGAGATTCACCGGACTTTCTTCTTGAAGGATATTTGATTCACCCTGATTTAGCAGAGGTTACAATATCATAAGGGAATCATCTAACTGGCAGGGCTGTACTTCAAGCAGTATGGGAATTCTCCCTCATTAATACAAATATACAGGAAAATAGAATAATATATGCCTGCGGGTTTTGCGCATATGAAAAGCCTGGTTTTCATAATTTTAAAGCATTCACATGCCCAAAGTGTTGAAACGGTCTGCAAAATCCAAACTGCAGAAATAAGTAACCATGAAGGCAGCCTGTAGGATAAACTCAACTGGAAGTATCCACTTGCAAATGATTTCTTTACAGTGGATGACCACTTTTCTAAGACATGCAAAAATGGTTTGGCCTAAAGAAAACAGATCCTTGGCTCCACAAAATTCCTTGTGTGCCTCACACATCAAGGACTCACCGAGCATTCCTCTACTAACTGCTTAAGTAACCTTAGCAACTTTCTCTGGTTTAATGGCAGCAGGTCAGTTTAAGAAGTTCCTTAGCAACAGAAATCCCTCTCTTTTAAGTGGGAAAAGCCCTTTTTTGCAACTCCCACACTACTTATGTCAGACTTCAAGCAACATTTATGTTGGATAAGAAGACAGGGACAGAAGCTTCACAACAGGGTAAAAAACAGAAAAAGGGAGAGAGCAGGAAAGGAAAAAAGAACGGGGGGGGGGGCAGGTGGGGGATAAACACAATGAAAAGTAGAAATGTAGTAGATCCCCTAGTTGAAAATGGCTGTTTTGAGATGGGAGTTCTATTTCTAGAATATATGACTGACATCAAAAAACAATTACCACAGAGTAAAAAAGTCACATACTCTGCTTACATAGGTTTTCTCTTCTTTTATTATAATGAGCCTGCCACTTGCAAGATCTACTACACGCTTACCAGGCAGCTAGCTGTTTCAACCCAACTGAATTTTCATGTTCTATACTTATTACACAAAAAGTCAGCTATGGGTGGATTCTGCTAGATTTGCATGTGCAATGTAGATTGTTGCTTTGAAAAGTTCTTTTAGCCACAGAATGGCTCATCTAAGCAACAATAGATCTCAGTGTTGCTTTTGGAACTACAGACCACAGGGTGCTTAATTTAAAATCTTTCACCCAAATGGTTGGTGTGCACTGCCCATAAACTTGATGGTAACTGTGAAATTCAACAGCAAGAAAAAGGTCAAAATGGACTCTGCAATCACTAGAGAGATTATGAAGTACTCACATTTCATATGACGTGAGGCCCACTTAAGTGGTAAGAGTATTATTCAAACAATGGTACTGTTAACATATCAGCAATTAGAAAAAACATCAGTAATTAGCAAAGAAAAATGCCATGCACCTAAAGTGTCACTAATATTATTACTGAAGAGCAACTAAAAGCCTTTAATTACTAGTTGAACAGGTTTCTCTATGTACTTAGTTGCTGTCCTTCTTTATGAACCCCAAAACAGATCTGTCCAAGTGTGATATACATTGTGATAGTTGTAGAAGCCCTGATAAATGATGCCTTAGTTTCTATTGCCAAAGGGCTGTCCTGATCTCATGCTACTTTCTTAATAAATGTCCCTATTTTCTTTGCCTCTTAGGGTAAGGCCACACGGGAAGTTTTCGGGGAGATTTGTCGCCTGGCGACTATTTGCCACGGCTAATCTCCTCGAATAGCTTGCTAGTATCTTGCACTAAAATTGCCTGCGCCTATTCACACACGGCGACGCGATTTTCAACTTCGCTCAAAATTGCCTCACGAGGCAATTTCGAACAACTTCAAAAAATGTATCGCCGCGTGTGAATAGGCGCCGGCAACTTTAGCGCTAGCGGGTGCAAGATACAAGCAAGCCATTCAAGGAGATTAGTCGCCACAAAGACGTGGCGTTTTGTCGCCAGGCGAATAATCTCCTCGAATCTTCTCGTCTGGACAAGCCCTTAATCTGCACATCCCTCACCTCATAGCTTGTGCTGGTCTGCTTTATGCACATTTTAAATAGTTCCAATCAAGCAGTGCTCGGCTAACTTTCTGGCACCAGGCACAGGTTCACCTCGGAGATGTGCAAAATAAAAAATGTTCCAGTTATTGGGATTTTGGACATCACACCTTTTCTGAAACACACGAGTTAAAAGCAATTTTCAGTGTAAATATCCTCAATCTATTTTATTGTATATTTGACAAAACTGTTGCAAAACTGACAAGCAGTGTTTCATGTAACACAAATGTACCAGAAAGGAGATCCCGAGTTAATGCTGTTTGTGAGACTACAAATCACATTCAAACTACAATATCAGCCAGAGCAAGCTTTCTACTCACCATTCTCTGCAAACAGGTGCAGGTGCTAAGCTAGTTTGGAGTGTTAGTGCCCACGCTGGTGTACATTAGCTGGCCTCGGACAACTATAGCAACAGTAACTAGCGTGGGCAGGTAATATTTAACCTTTGCAATAGATTCTATACACTCCAGTGATCTCTGCAGAGATGAGAACATGATGGACTTGTTAAAGTTAAATAAGCACATTTTTAGCAATGCGGTTTAGCTGTGCCACACTATTTTTAGACTTCTTCAGCTGGATCAAACACATTATGACTGTAGAAAAGTTCTGGGTTCCAAATAGGCAGTAAGTAGAACACAAACCACACTGCTCAAAATCTGTATTTTATAAACGTACAAACCAAGGTCTGTGATAATTGTATTTCTTGCAAGACAACCAACACAGATTTATCTGCAAAGATGTGATACTCTATATTGTAAGAAACATGTTCTATGACAAAATGGCAAGCTGATACAAACCGGTCCTATGTGCTGAATAAAATGGCAAGACTTATCACAATGATTAGGGGAGGGGCAGACAAGCAGATCCGGGGAGATTTAGTCACCAGGCGACTAATCGCCTCTTACGCCTGACGTCAATCTCCCCAAACTGCCTTCGGTGTGCTTCAAAAAGAAATCGCCTGCGATAATTCACTCGCAGTGCTTCGATTTCCGTAGTCGCCCGAAGTTTCCTTGTGAGGCAACTTCGGAAATCGAAGCGCCGCGAGTGAATTAGCTCAGGCAATTCCTCATTGAAGCGCACTGAAGGCAGGAATAGGCGATTAGTCGCCTGGCGACTAAATCTCCCCGAATCTGCTCGTCTGCCCCTACTCACTGTCCTAGCTCAGCACTACCACCAGCCATAAGGTCAGTCACAGACTGGACTAATTCATCAATGCAAGGTGCATGCTGTTTGACCACCCACTACACAAAGCCCAGATCACACAACACCCTAGCCTCCATGTTCTATATATACAAACTGGTTCTGCACACAAGCACAGAGATGTGAACTAAATAACATTTCCCATTGACTGCAACATAGGAAAGCTCTGAAGGAGTATTTTGTAAAGAAATTTAATCACCACAAATAGCCACAGTTCAATAAACCGTTTAGCATACTAAATTGTTTACATCTATACTTTTATTGCAGTAAGACATAAAAACTGGAAAAATAGATAGGCTGTGCAAAATAGAGTTAGACAAAACAGTTAGTTAGACAAAAATGTAATGTATAAAGGCTGGAGTGACTGGATATCTAATATAATAGCCAGAATCCAACTTCCTGCTTTTCAGCTCATTAACATTGAGTTAGTCAGCGACTTGAAGGGGAGCCACATGGGACATAACAGTGAGTTTGTAATTGATCCTCAGCATTCAAATCAGATTCAAATGCAACAGTTATGGCCCTGGTGACTACCTGGTCACCAGGGTAATCAGTCAGTCGGGAAAAAAAGGGAGCTGAAAAGCAGGAAGTTGATTCTGGCTATTATGTTAGACATTCACTCACTCCAGCCTTTAAACATTACATTTTTGGCCAAATAACTATATTAGAAATTTTTTTTATTTATTTTGCACAGCCTGTCTATTATCCAGTTTTTATTGTTATACTGAACAATTCCTTTAAGTCACTAGCAAAATCTGCATTGTTAAATGCATCTAATGGAAAGCAAACAAGACCCTGACACAATGAATGTCTAAAAATAAGTGAAGTTAAAAACAGAGTTTTTAGTTCAATGTTACCCCATTGTTCTGAAACGTCTATTATAATAAAAAGGTACAATAATCATGTTCACCATTAACCAACACAGGGCAAACACTTAAATAACAAATAATCTTTCATAACAAAATAATACCATTGAGGTGGGATTCAGTTGAAAAGTATGGAGCATAAGGCCTTGTGCAGACCTCCGAGAGCTTTCAAGGGCTCCCAGCTATCAATTTCTATGCTTTATTTATAAAGGACTGACAGCACTTTAGAGATGCATGCACATCAGTTCCTGCAACACTGGAGCTTACAATCCAGGGATAACAATTTTAAATCTTTCCCAAAATGTTCCCCATTACTCGCACTGCTGAACATACCACATTAAAAAGACATATTATTACTGTTTTTGTGCACTACTGGATCAAACTTTGCCACCACCAGCTAAATACCTCTCCGGCCACCAACATTTATTACACTGTTCTTGTTACTCAGTTTTGCGGACATGTTCAAAGGCATCTTAAAGCTAAACTATGCAAGATACCAAGCAGTCTATATATATTTTCTTCGAAGAGCCGGTGTGCCCAGTTAAAAAAAAAAAAAAAAAAAAGTCAAGAAAGCCAATGGCTTCTGGCAGTTACAATCTCTAAATTGTTCCAGCTCTGTGGCACTTACACACATTTGGCACACAGCAAGTTTAAGGCAAGAATGTTTAAATAAGGCTAGAAAATACAGAGTCTCACTTATTCATGGCCATTGGGAAGGTTTCACATTTTGTAGCACATGAAAAGCTTGCATTCTTTGCTGCTCCTGGGATATATCCAAAGCCTGACATTTTGAAGGAGTCCTTGGTGTTTCAGATGGAAGGGGCAGGTATAAAGTCTGTTTTCACCTATCAGAGTGGTGAGATAAATGAAGACCTGCATGGCTATTTTCAAGATAAATATACAGCCGAGAGACCTGAAAGACTATGAGGTAATGTGAATAAATAAAGGCCTGAAAAAGAGAGTTTCCCTATGTTTACACTAGTACATAAATGCAGACTATAGAGGGATTGAGTAGACAGATATCAATCTGATTTAACAAATACAAAATATTTCAACATTTTTATTCAAACAGTTTCTGTGTTAGTGTTTGCTTTTTGCTCAGTGTGCCTTATCGTTGCATGCACATTTCAAAAGTGACGTAATGTGCGCAAGCATTACATCAAGCCTACAAGGTACCCACTACCCCCAACAGGGATTTAGTGAAGTATCTGGGGCAGTGGGAGAGCAGATTTCTTTTTGGAAAAAAATGTATTTACCAACTCCTTACAGCAGCCACCCTGGACAAAGGCCCTTGAGTGCCTACATGGTAAATACTACTGTGGTTTCTCTAACAAAATATGAACCTTTGAATTTTGCTTTATTTTTTGTTTATATCCACATTTTCTTTATTGGGGGGGGGGGGGTCTCCAGCTATGAGCAAATCCATTAGATTAATAGGACTTGTAGATGCTACTTCAAACCAGTTACCCAAAAAAAAAAATTTACAGGAAGGCCTACCACAGAGTTTTCTTTATCTTTGCAAGAATACAACAACATTACCTTGTACTTGATGATAACCAAGGTGTATAAATCCATATTGGAGGCAAAACAATCAACTGTCTATATTTAATGTTTAAATGTTTTTTTTAGCAAACCTAATGTATGGAGTTCCAAATAATGGAAAGCCCCAAATTCTTAATTAATAGATTCTATAACAGTATTATTTGTCCTGACATGGTGATGACATTGAACACTCAAGAAGTGTGAGGTAGGTCAGAGCTTTTAAAATTCAACATTATTTATTTAAACTACATTTTGTTCTTCAGCGAGACCTTTATTCAAAGCTATAACTAAAATAGGCTGCGGTTGCCAAATGGTAGTTTTAAAAAAAGGATTTGGGATGTTTCAAAAAGCACATAGGGGAAATAATCTTGAACTTTCACCTTTCCTGTGGGCAACAAAGGGACTAGAAAATATCTTTACATTTGTGTTTTAACAAAACAGAATTAATTTAATCTAATTTTATCTAATCTATCGGTCTGTTTCGGTAGCATATTTGTCTTTTATTTCCATATGTATACGGTTAAGTAAATCAAGAGTGCATGCTATGCAATTATAAACATTACAAAGTATTCTCTTGTACTGCTTTAGTTTGGGTACAGCATGATACCAAACTGAACACAACATTCTTCTGTTTTTTCAATTTTAATTCAGATCACCTTCTTGAGCTACTGCCACACAGGACTGTTTCTCCTTCTGAAAGGCACAACATTGGTCTGTGTGCGGGCACATGGAGCAGATTTTGGCCTAAAAACACATATATTTGTGGTATAGCTACAAACTCCACTCTGTTTGTCTGCACACAGGCCAACACTGTGCAAGTCAATGCAGAAGTAGAAAGGAGTGGATGGATCATGCTTCTGTTTTTACCAGGTTTGAGAAATAACCCCATGCGGCAGTATACTTAAATGGATACTATCATGGGAAAACATGCTTTTTTTTTCAAAAACACATCAGTTAATTCTGCACTGAAATCCATTTTTCAAAAAAGCAAACATATTTTTAACTTTAACATAGGGCTAGACATATTGTCAGTTTCCCAGCTGCCCCCAGTCATGTGACTTGTGCTCTGATAAACTTCAGTCACTCTTTACTGCTGCATTGCAAGTTGGAGTGATATCACCCCCCAGCAGCCTAACAACAGAACAATGGGAAGGTAACCAGATAGCACCTTCCCTAACACAAGAGAACAGCTCCCTGGTAGATCTAAGAACAACACTCAATAGTAAAAGCCAAGTCTGACTGAATTAACAGCCTGCCAGAAAGTAGATCCTTCCCAAAGTGCAGGCACAAGTCACATGACTGGGGGCAGCTGGGAAATGGACAATATCTCTAGCCCAATGTCAGATTTCAAAATTGAATATAAAAAAACCTGTTTGCTCTTTTGAGGAATGGATTTCAGTGCAGAAGTCTACTGGAGCAGCACTATTAACGTTTGGGGAAAAAAAACATGTTTTCCCATGACAGTATCCCTTTAACGCTCTCGCTTGAGGCTTCACTATATCAAGTTTTCCAGACACAGTTACCAGCTATCTAGAATGTTACACATTCAAGCAATTTTTAGTTGAGCATGCTCCCAGCTTTACCCAAGTCTATCACTATGTTACACTTACTATCTCAGCTAGCACTAGTAAATCGTAGTGTAAAATTGCAACAGAATAGTCTCTAGTGTGGCTTATGGAGCTACTTCTGAGAAACTTGATGGGGAAAGGCAAACATTAATTTAATAATATGGAAAGTGAGTGAAATCAAAATTATTTCAGGGGCACTATTTGAAAGAATTAAGTTTTGTTTAGATGAACAATTCATAGCACACAACATTCACTGCCAACAGTTTTCAGCTGGTGGAGAAGAGCCAAAAATTCTGGCAAGGAACATATAATTTATTTTAATGGAAACTGCCTGTCACCAGCAATGACAGAGGGATTTTTGGACTGAAAACTTCAGGTTTGGGTGCTTCCCCAATGTTTTGTATTTCTATGCACCATAAGCCACGATAAAGAGAGCATGGCATAAAGAACGAAATATAAAAGATAAATGTAAACGTGCATTTACTACATTACTGAAACACACAAATAATGATAATTTGGAAAGACCTGCAAAATTCAAGGAAAAAATATGCTATGAATTTCACAGCATGAATGAAATTATAAGATCTAAAAAGTTATAGCTTCAAACAGCAATATTTTTTTTTTTAATGCAGATGTCAAGTGACCACAATGTGAAAGATGAAAAGAGACAATGCTCTTCATTGAGCAAAGATATTATTGAAAGGGGTTGTTCACCTTTAAAATAACTTTTAGTATGATGTAGAGAGTGATATGTTCAAACAATTTGCAACTGGTGTTCATTTTTTATTATTTGCGTTTTTTGGCCGATTTAGCTTTTTATTCAGCAGCTCTCTACTTTGCAATTTCAGCAATGTGCTTGATATCGTCCAACTAACCATAGCAACCATGCATTGAATCCTATATAAATAGACTGCCTTAATAGAAAGAGGATTAATACAAAGTTGCAATGACAATAAATGTGTAGCCTTACAGAGCATTTGTTTTTAGAGGAAGGCCGGTGACACCCCATTTGAAAGCTGGAAAGAGTCAGAAGAAAAAATTATACAAAAATGAAGGACATTTGAAAAGTTGCTTAGAATATTTGAAAGCTTTAAAAACCAACATTTTGGGTCTATGAGCAGAAAATTATGTAAACAGATGTGTGCATAAAAATATACATCCAAGACTAGAGAAATAACAGAAATCAAGGGACAGCTGCCCAATCTCCTAGACACTCAGCAGATAAATTACACTGCCTTTTGTGCAAGGAACATAATAGCCATAAGGCCCATATCACCATACCAACTGTTGAATACAGTTGAGTTGCAAGAAATGCACTTGATGTGCATTAACAAATTACTTCACCATTCACAAGATCTCAGATTAACAAGGGGCACATTACAATGGAGTACCTCCCACATTCTTCTTGTCATTGCTCACTACAGAAAGTCTAATAGGGTAATGGAACATGCAAAGTTTGCTTAGGTCTAGTAACCCACGGCAATGAGGAAGATCTTTGGTTTTTAAAAGCCGATTGGTAAATGCCACCTAAAGATTTGTTGCTGTTGGTTATTCAACATGGAGTTAACGTTGCATCTTTTATTACATTATCTCAAAAGACACTGCATGCCAGAAGAAAAATAGAAGATTCTGAGTAAAAGCATTCACTGTAAAAGTAAAGCCTGGTAATGGAATAGTCTTGTTTATTACTAAAGATGTTAGGACTTATATGTATGTTCACAGAGTTAGCAGCCATGCTAATAGGGAGGCCTATTCACTCTGTACCACCTTGGGGTACATGATGTGCATGCACACCACAAATCAGAGATACTAGGCCCAGCACTCATACAACCTTTAAATGGGATACATCACGTAAATTAAAATGAAATTTAAGATTCATCTCATTGAAAGAAACCTAAATATACTAATTATTTACCATTTATGAAATAATGTAGTTACTCTTCAACCTGCCTCTGTTCATTCTCTGTTCCTGCAGTAGGCAGCATTGGATTTTGATTGACAGTTAGGTCTAATACATCCTTTGAGGTGGGGTTTGCACCCTTTGCCAAGATGATGTACGAGAGCCATGGCCCCACTAACGGGCCCACATTGAAATCCTGTTTGTCTGCATAGAGGATGTGTGCCAGAGTCAGTAATTTTGTTTTTGTCTGAGTTTGTTATTTGAGTGAGCGCAAAAACATCTGCTATGAAAGAGATCCCCCCTAAAAAACTTATTAGACCCACCTATCAAAATCTGACCCCGGCTTCTGCAGAAAGAATAACGAGTACCTAGCTGCTGAGAGGAGATAGGGAAGAGTAACTTGATTACTTCATTAACAGTACAGAATTTTTAACTGGTTATACTAAGAAAGGGTCTTATTTCAGCGAGGCGATTCATTACAGATTCTCTTTAAAGGGCACCTATTGGGGCAAAATTATACCCCCAACCAAAAGTGCGGGCTGATAGAGCCCGCATTCCGGTTGGGGGTTTCACTATTTAAAAAAAAAAAAAAATGCCCCTCGCAGGCGCTAGCGGCCTCGCTCCGGGAGCAGCCGTCTACCCACAGGCGCGTTTGCGCAGAATGAAAAAGCGGTCACAATTCTGGCTGCTTTTCATTCTGCGCATGCGCGTGACGTCATTAAGACGCACGCCTGTGGGTAGACGGCTGCTCGCTCCCGGAGCGAGCCCGCTAGCGCTTGCGAGGGGCTTATTTTTTTTTAAAAAATTGTGAAACCCCCAACCGTAATGCGGGCTCTATCAGCCCGCACTTTTGGTTGGGGGTAGAATTTCGCCCCAATAGGTGCCCTTTAAGGCTACGTCAAACATGCCCATTTATCCAAAACATGCGATGGCCCTTAGTCTGGGAAGAAGGCCATGATTCTCAAAATTATGCTGGTCATACATGGGCAGACCAAAGCTATTGACAGACAGAGTCGGCAGCTTATTGGCCGTGTATGGGGCCCTCCAATATTGATCTGATCGTGGGCCCTAGGGCCCACTATCAGATCAATATTGCCCATTTCAAGGTTTATATATCGGGGAGAGATGCACTTGTTTGACAACATCGCCAAATGAGCGGATCTCTCAGTGTATGGCCACCTTCTCATGAAAACATGCCCTCCCCTCAAAAAGTAATGAGTGTCTACTATACCATGTAATAAAATAATTACTGCAAAATATGCATTTTTCTGTCTCTTGCATATTTAATATACATTACATGGATGATTACAATTAAGAATTACATTTAAAGCCAAGACATTTTTTTTAAACAATGTAGCAAAGTAAATGTGCCATTAATGTATTTCAGACGGAGCAAGTTGTAACATTTGCAGCAATAATCAAAAGATTCTAAAATTTGCCCAAAATTGAATCACCAGAATCTAAAATTTACCAAAAATTGTTATTCTAAGCATCTGCCAAATATACTTTAAAGGGGTTGTTCACCTTCCAAACACTTTTTTCACTTCAGTTGTTTTCAGATTTGTTCTCCACAAATAAACTTTTTTCAATTACTTTCCATTACTTATTTTTTTGCTGTTTTTCCAAAATCTAATGTTCGTGTCGCTTGTGTTTAGGTCTGACAGCTCAGTAATTCAGGTGCAGATTCTAAACTGTTACAATTTTGCAACATTTAGTTGAAACATTTCTCAGCAGCATCTTTTGCAAAATTTAGTTGTATCAATTCTAACAACTGTCTGTAATGAATTCAGGGATTCTGCCCAGCAGGGACAAAGATAAGAAATGTATCCATTAAATGTATCAATTTAGAACCGTTTTGGGGGTCTGCAACCTCCCCCCCCCCCCCGAGCGGCTTTAGAAGGTGAAAAATTACATTTCAATTTTAGATAGAAAATAGAAAGTAATTGGAAAAAGTCATATTTCTGGTGACCGATCTGAAAACGATTAGTTGATTGAAGGTGAACAATGCCTTTAATAACAAACGTTTGGTGGATGTTAGGTTACGGACAAATGAAAATGCTACTTGAAAACAGCATCAGTTTACATTGGAGTTCTCTCCTTATACAATGTAGCAGCAGCCAGCAGATTAATAGAAGTGGAGAGGAACTGTCTTCTGCTATGTTGTTTTAGGATCCAGAAAAGGGAATAAACACTGCTTCCGAATACAACTGTACCATTTAAATGATTGAAGGGTGCTTAGAATTACATTTCCTTCCACTATGCAATTTGTGATTCAAGGGGTGGTGTTCCCCTTTTTCTACAAATGACAGTAAACGCCCACACTTATGTACGGCCTAAATCAGACACATCCATCTGTTAAACTACAACTCGCAAACAAATGTGGGGTGATACATCGAGCTACAGCAGGAAAGACATCCACACCAAAACCGAGCATATTCTAAATAAAAAAGCATCATTACATTTGAATCAACGGGGATCAGCATTACAATAACAACAGCACAGCTTGAGTGAAGGCTTCAGCGCATGACACTACTGGTGGTCTAAAGGGGCAGGAAACTTATAAACTCGCTCCTCTCCAGCATAGCAAAACCACAAATCCCAACAGCATCTGTAATGCAGAGTCGGGACGTGATGAGAAAGAAAGCTCCCACACAACTGCTGGGGGGTCGTACAGCGAAAAGCTCTGCGAAAGAGCGTTTCTCGCGGTATAAACCCAATGCTTACTGTGCTAGGAAAAACCTCACCAACATACAAATACACTCCATTCCCACCAATACTTAGCACCTCTGCAGGAGGGTGGGGGCAAACCTGGCTATCCCAATACGCCTTGCAGCAGACAAACTGATCACAGTTAGATGATGTGGACCTTTTGTGGGATTTCCGCGGCCCCGAAGGAGTCTGTGTACATCAAACGATCTTTTAGCTCCAGTAAAGTTACTTACGGCTTTCTACAAGGTTCCGGTAGGACTTCGCTCGGTCCCGGGTTGCACTCAGACCCCGGGCTCCAGGCCGCCAGCTGGGCCGAGGCTTCTGGTTCTGCGCAGCTTCCCCCGGGACTACTGCTTCCGGGTCACGCGGGCAACGGAGCGCGAGAGTAAGAACGCGCACAAGAGTTACGGGAGCGCGCTTTAAAAGAATGTTTTGTAAAGTTGACGTCAGCAGAGCGGTGAGGGTGATTCACGGTGCAGGGTCTCCGTAGTGGTGTACCAAGGTACAGCTACGCGTATATGTAGCAAAGAGTGTCAAACTCATAAGCCGACTGTTGTTCACCAAAGGAACATTTCGTACTTGTGTGGGATTTATAGTAGTGTAAATTGTATTTATCAAAGAGTGGCAATCGAGGAAACTCCGTTTTAAGTTTCATTAAAGTAAAGCTATACCCCCAAAAATAATTTAAGCACTTAATTTTAAATTAAGTGGCAAATCAAATAATCTCACCGGTTTATATATTTAAGTAAATACTGCCCTTTTACATTTTGTGATGGTCTATGTGCTGCCTCAGAGATCATCTGACCAGAAATACTACAGTTCTTACAGGGGCGCTCGCCTCAGGCGGCAGCGCTCCCCCTGGTTACCAGGGGCGGCAAAAAAGCTGCTCCTGGTAACTAAGAGCCGAATTTCCAGTTTTCAACCCGGAAATTCAACTCTTCTAGTGCCGTGGACCCCCCCTACCCCTGTACGGTGCTGAAAAAGTGAGCGCCGTGGGGAAGGGGGGCGGCATATTGGAGTGGAGGGCTATACTCCGAACATTTGGCCCTAGGGCCCAACGATCGGATTACAGCGAGGAGCAATGGCCTCTGACGGTCCGATCAGAAGAACTGTTGGAAACCCCTATACATGGCAGATAAGCTGCTGAATTGGTCTAAAGTAACGATATCGACAGCTTTTGGCTAGAGACACACAGTGCCTCTTCTTTGGGCAACTAATCTCTCCGAACTGTCACTAGAATCTAATGGCCCTAAATTTTATCATGAGGGAATTTCAGGCGACTTCAGAAAACAAAGTGCTCCTAATGCCATCCTGCTGGCGATTTAGATTTTAGCAGGCGGGGAGGCAGTTTGGAGAAATTAGTCGCCCAAGGTAGATGCGATTTTTTGCCAGGCAAACTAAATAGCACTGTCTCTACCCTTAATCTGCATTATGGAAGCAAAAGACAGAACTCTGTCTGTTAATTGGTTCATGTGACCTCCCATATCGTTTGTTTGTGTGCAAAGTATCCTATGATCCCAGGGGGCAGCCTTTATTTTTAAAATGGCAGTTTTCTATGTATGATTACCTAATGGCACATACTACTAAAAAAAGTATATAATTATGAAAATGGTTTCTTTGCATGAAGCAGAACTTGCAATTTTTGCTTGCTGCCTGTCAAATAGAAAAACACTACAGGCTATACAAACCATGTAAATATATAGGCACTCGAGTGACCATGCCTAGGGCAGTAGCTTTAGGGGCATGGCCATCAGGCGTCGCTAATCATCTTGAATGACAACAAAATACAATATCTTTTAATTTGTTACTATGGGTAAAGGAAGAGCCAGCATTTAAAAGATATGTAAAACCAAAAATGTTTATAGTCGAGTTGTCTGGGTACTTTTACTACATAAATTCTTTATTCTCTTTAAAGGGATACTGTCATTAGGGATGGCGCGAACCGCCGCAAAAAAGTTCGCGGACGCATTCGCGAACTTGCGACAAACGCGCGAACAGTTCGCGACCGTCGCGAACCCCATAGACTTCAATGGGAAGGCAAACTTTAAAAGCTAAAAAAGACATTTCTGGCCAGAAAAATGATTTTAAAGTTGTTTAAAGGGTGCAACGACCTGGACAGTGGCATGCCAGAGGGGGATCAAGGGAAAAGAAAAATCCATTATTTTCTTATGTCAAAAGTGTTACAAAGTATCTTACCTGCACCTGTTAGCTGTTCTGGACGCTGTTCTGGACTCTCTGCCAAAAGCCAAGTTCAAATCTTTGCTTCTTTTTCTGGCTGTTCAGTGAGGGTCTTTCCAGTGAAAGAGGGTCCTCCAAAAAGAGGGTCTTTCCAGTACAAATGAGGGACAGAGGGTTGAGCTCGCAAAAGAGGGACAGTTGGGACTCGGGAGGTATGCACATTTTTTTTTTTTTTAGTCCAGGGGGTGTGTGGGGGTGGCCCAGGGAGATCTTCCTGATTGGCTGCCATGTATCTGCTGGTCTGGGGTGAGAGGGCAAAAAAATGCGGCAAAAAAAATGCGCCAAATTGACGCGAACCCAAAATGCGAACGTCGCGCGACGTTCGCGAACTTCTGGCGAGTGCGAACAGCGGATGTTCGCGCGAACAAGTTCGCCGGCGAACAGTTCGCGCCATTCCTAACTGTCATGGGAAAACATGTTTTTGTTTTTACAAAACGCATCAGTTAATAGTGCTGCTCCAGCAGGATTCTGCACTGAAATTGATTTTTCAAAAAATTAAACACATTTTTTAATATTTAATTTTGAAATCTGACATGGGGCTAGACGTATTGTCAGTTTCCCAGCTGCAACCAGTCATGTGACTTGTGCTCTGGTAAACTTCAGTCACTCTTTATTGCTGCACTGCAGAAGTCTGCTATAAAAGTTTCATTGTGTGGAATCTATTGGAGTTCGTATTAATACTAGCAGTGATTTAGAAACCTAGGATTTTGTCATGTAGCAGAATATCAAGATTAACAAAGCAATGACTTAAAAATGTGAGTGGCACTGTCACACCTAAATCTACCACCCAACTGGCTTTCATTTACCAAACACCTTCAGAAATAAGATCTTGCAAGTTTTCAGAAAATACACACCTACTCAAACCTTGAGTACACAGGTATCTTAAATATTTAATATTTCTGTATATGACTAAAGGCAGGCAGCTGTACTATGAACCAGCCAGAAAATGTAAACCAAGTATGACAGATGCTTGAATCATGAAGCATATTTACTTAAACATGCACAGACTCATGTGTATTAATTCACAGAAAGAAATCAGTACAATCACTTTGAAGTTTTATGAAACCCTTATGGTTTTCATAAATGTCATGAAACTTAATAGGGGTCATTTACTACAGATTGGAGGAGGAGAAGTACAGAGCACCAATGTACTTGCACTTCTTCCCTCTGCCTGTCTGCAGCCCATACCTCCTCTGGAAAAAAAAATCAGTGTCAGGTCAAAGTGATTTGCATCCTTTACAGGTTCCTAACTCTTGTGTGTCTGAATGAGTAAGGGGGCTGAGAAGGGGGATAATTGTACATTGCCTTGTAAATGACCACAAATGTCTTCATAAATTTAATTAAGGGTACAGTATCCTATAGAGAAGTGATCCCCAACCAGTAGTTTGTGAGCAACATGTTGCTGTCCAACCCCTTGGATGTTGCTCCCAGTGGTCTTAAAGGAACAGTTCAGTGTAAAAATAAAAACTGGTAAATAGATAGGCTGTGCAAAATATAAAATGTTTCTAATATAGTTGGTTAGCCAGAAATGTAATATATAAAGGCTGGAGTGACTGGATGTCTAATACAATAGCCAGAATCCAACTTCCTGCTTTTCAGCTCCTTAACTTTGAGTTAGTCAGCGACTTGAAGGGGGGCCAGATGGGACATAACTGTTCAGTGAGTTTGCAATTGATCCTCAGCATTCAGCTCAGATTCAAAAGCAATAGTTATGACCCGTGTGGCCTCCCCTCAAGTCACTGATTGGTTACTGCCTGGTCACCAGGGTAACCAGTCAGTGGAAAACAAGAGAGCTGAAAAGCTGGTAGTGTTCTGTCATGTTAGACATCCAGTCACTCCAGCCTTTATACATTACATTTTTGGCTAACTAACTTTATTAGAAACATTTTTTATTTTGCACAGCCTATCTATTTACCCAGTTTTTACTTTTATACTGAACAATTCCTTTAAAGCAAATGCTTATTTTTGAATTCCAGGTTCGGAGGCAAGTTTTGGTTGTATAAAATACTAGGTGTACTGCCAAACAGAGTATCTATGTAGGTTTACAGTCCACATAGGGGCTACCAAATGGCCAATCACAGCACTTATTTGGCACCCCAAGAGCATTTTTCTTGCTTGTGTTGCTCCCCAACTCCTTTTACTTCTGAATATTGCTCACAGGTTCAAAAGGTTGGGGATCCCAGCTATAGAGCCTTACTGTCAGACTGGGGAACCCAGGACTCACTGCATACCTGACTCAAGGGCCCACCACCCAGCCCTGCAGCTCCCGCTTCACCCCAGCCAAAACTGGAAAAAAGGAGAAACGGCACAGGTTACATACCACATAAAAGATAAACTCTGTCCGATGCAATGGTGTTTTATCTATTATCTGCTATGTGACCTTTTTCCAGCTTGAATAGCTGCCCCATGGCTACACAGCAGCTTATTTATATATAAACTGTAGTAATCTTTTTTTAAGCAAAAATGGCAGTTTTACCAGGGCAGAGCAACAGTACATTATTTATTAGTTACTTTAATAAACTTTCAGTTTTTGGTGTTTGGAGTCAGAGGTACCATAAACTGAGGATTTGGAGTCAAAGTATTTATGTGACCACTCCACAGCCCTGTTCAGCACTGACAACTGCATTACGACTACAAACCCCATAATGCACAATGGTGCTTTCATTCCCAAATGAGATGTGGGAAGTGGAAGGTAAGTTTTTGTTGCTCCCATTGTACTGATAATTTATTGTCTAAAAGCCCTAACTGGTTTAGGGCTAAAAGCCCACAATGTATTACCCAAATGATTTCAAATTAGTTCTATTTGTGTGTTTTTGTTTGTTTTTTTAATATGTGATTAGTTATGCATATTTAGAATTGTCTGACAATGGCAGTTGCCATTTTGGTTGCATTACATCCAGTCACAGCATTCACTAAGATGATTGCTAACCAGGAACATGCACATTTATATACAAGACTAGGTCAGCTTCTAGTGTGCATGTTCCACTAGAAAACTCTGCTTTTTGAGCCCAGTGGGTCTTATAAAACAAGATAAAGTCTTATATATTTGTGTGTTATTTAAATACATTGACTGCTGAATGTAGGAGCATGACAACAAGAAACATCCAACATTATTTAATCAGATTTTACATTATAGCCACTGAGGATAAGATTTTGTAGAATCTATTGCTATTGCATACTGTTGCATGACAATATCCAGTAGGTCAGATAACATCAGACCCACAAAATTTGACAAAAATATCCCATGTAATTATGCCCTTACAGTCAGATCTTATGATGTGGTGGGACGTTGGGAGAAGGATGCAGATAGCCACCCTTGCATTGCTACTTGGCCCAGCTCTGACTCCTTTTATGCAAGTAAAACGGACAGGTTTCTTAAAAGTGATAGGAATAGTTCAGTTACAATGAACTGCACAATTCCCAATTGTACATTATCCAGGAGTTATGTTGCATAGGCAATACTGTATGAATATCAGCATGAACTAAATCGGAAGGTAGAAAAACTTTCATTAAGGTTTCAGGCAATGTTGTTTGGCAGCAGGTTGATTTTCATTGTGTAATGCTGTCCAATATTTAATGCACCAACAAATTTAAAGTAGCCCTCAAGATTTCCAGGGCCCACCAAGTCCAGGGCCCACTGGATTTTCCCAGTGTTCCGGTGGGGCAGTCCAACCCTGATAGCATATTTAAGTAGTGATGGGCAAATTTATTCACCTGCGGCAAATTCGCTGTGAATTCCCACGATTTGCCACAGACGAATAAATTCACGAAACGCCAGTAAAATTTTGCCTGGCGTCTGTTTGTTTGTCCAAAAACAGATGCCCGCCTCCAAAACGAGACGCCCATCACTATATTTAAGCTAATTAAGATAACCTCAAATTGCCTCCTGTCTCTTCCACTCCCTTTTTGGGATGCATCAAGACAATAGGATCTGTAGGCATTATGGTGTGCGTTTCAACTAAACAATTAGTATGTCACCTCATTGCAGCAGTACTGTCACCATGAGTATTGGGAGATGTGTAACAGTCTGAAGGAGTTATGCTGTCTTGCACCTATTGCTTGGCCCAATATTCCTCCCTTATGAAAAACTATAGTGATAGTGGGTAGACACAGAGACGTCAGCCTGGGCAAGGCTTAAGCCAGGGGGAAAAGGATGAAAATGTCTTGTGTCGTCATCAGAAGTAATGTCATTATGCCCTCCACCAGCTTTGACGTCACTGTGCCAGGGCCGCTCCTGCCATAAGGCAGGATGAGAACCTTGCCCAGGCAGCAGTGAGCAGCCAGCGGCAAAAAGGCGCCTCTTGTAACTTTAAGAGCTGAATTTCTGGTTTTTAAAACAGTACTTCAGCTCTGCTAGTGCAGAGAGTGCTATATAGTCCTTAGATTTAGGGTCTCCCTAAGAGCTGTGACACATGCTGGTCTTATGCCATTTTACTATGAAGCTGCAACATGGTTTAAAGGGGATGTAAAGGCAAAAAAACTAAATCCCATTTTTACTTTCTTTAATGAAAACAAATCTATCTCCAATATACTTTAATCAAAAAATGTCTATTTTTACAATAAACCTGACTGTATGCAGTGAAATTCCACCTTAGTTTTACTTGCTCCGACACCTGCGGATAGGAAACATCAGACGGTCCCTAACTGCTCTGCAGGGAAATTATTATACTTCCAAATGGCAGGGGGGAGCCCCCAACTTACTTACCAGAAGTTGAGCAGATTTGTTTGTTTCCCTATAGAGCAGCCGGCAACCAAGTAAAGATTTGTATCCACAGACCTGGTGCAGTCTGCATATTCTGCTTAATAATCAGTCTTGCTGTATCCGCTTCAATGGAAGATATTATTTGACTTGTGCTGTTTTGATCATTTAGGACGACTCCTAAGCTTAACCTCTCAACTGAAGCCAAGGCCACACTGAGCATATGTGCAGACTTGGTCTTGCAAAGATGTTTAAAGGGCACCTATGGGGCTAAAAAGATTCCCCAAACCGAAGGTGCGGGCTGATAGAGCCCGCATTCCAGTTTGAGGTTCTAGAAGTTAAAAAAAAAAAAAAAATTCCCCCTGCCTGCGCTGGCTTAATCTCACTGGGAGGGAGCTCCTGGTGCGAGCCGCCATGACACCCCAAACCGGAATGCGGGCTCTACTAGCCCGCACCTTCAGTTTGGAGAATCCTTTTAGCCCCATAGTTGCCCTTTAACAAAGTTACAAGATGACAGCCCCCTGCACCAACTTTGAAAGCATAAATCATTTGTTGAATTGGGCTTCTGGTGCAGTAAGTTCCTGTTTATATTTAGTATACAAAATACAGCATTTCTAACATTATTCAATTTTCGACTTTAGTTGCCTATCAAAAGGCTTAAAATATGTCTTAAAAGGGTCTATGGAAAATACGTTTATTATCCATGATTTGTTTTACACTCTCACAAATCTTTGCAGAACATTACATAAATCTGAGTTTCATCACATATTCCTTCTCATAATTGTAATGTATAATTAAGCTGTGCATGTATTCTGGTGGTGTGTACAGTCCAAAATGCTACAAGGCACACCTGGATGAACAGGAAAATAATGCCACCAAGTTCTGTAGAAAAGTAGTCCAGGCCAGTTAAAAAAGCCACACAGGTTACATTGGTCAGTGGGGGTGCCTAATATTTTGGCATCCACTTTTCTTTTACTTCTTGTCTTTTATATTTCTCAGCCACTGCTTCTTCCAATGTATTTATTTCTGCCCTGCAGGCCCGGACTGGCAATCTGTGGATTCTGGCAAATGCCAGAGGGGCTGCTATACTGTGCCATAGAAATTCAGTATTTAGTGGGCTGGTGGGGGCTCTATGGGCCAGTGTGTGGGCTGATTGGGCCTCTGTGTACCTGAAATGACAGGGCCTACTTTGACTTCCAGTCCAGGCCTGCTGCCCTGTATTCATTGTGTGTATGTTGCAGGCACATATATTGTTCAGCCAGCAGTACATTCCCACGGCTGTGTTTTGAGGGGGTTGTTTTGCACTGCACCAGACAGTCTGCCTGGTGCAGAATTACACTGTCTCTGTCTGGAACTGTTTAGGCAATCCCAGTGTTCACTGTGCAATAAGGATGCACCTTTTATGGTCTGATCCTGTCAGTAATATGTGTGTGTGTCTTGGCAGGTCTCTAGAGCTCTACAGTCTTTTAGTTCTGTTTACACATGTTGGCAAATAGTTCTTGTAAAGTAGCCTGGAGGTGTGGAATGAAGAAATACTCTGCATAATCCATGACTCTTGCTTACATTAGATTTTATGTTTGGCTTTCGCTTATAGTGCATTATAGTTTGTAAAGTGAAATAATTGTTATTGTGCACTTGTAGATTTTCTATTGGTGAGGAAAAAAATGTTTATCCAGTGCACATACACAAAAGAACTGGTAAATCAGGTTGGTGAGCACTATTTCCTTAACCCTAAAGCATAGAATAAATGGATTTGGATTTCCAAGCATGAAGAATAAAGCCAAAGATTTTTGAAGGTGTTTGGTCTCATTGTAAAATAATGGGGCAAAGTGCATAGTACAAAATTCAAAATGGTTCAAAATATGTTTTGCACCTTTAACCAAGTGCAATCATATTGCATTCCAAGTTGTGACTCGCTCTGGATGAAGGTGGGGAGGTGGATGGTGCATGAGCATCCCCAGAGCACCCCTTACCTTGAGCATCACTGACAACATTGGTTGAGGTGGGGAGCTCAGGACTTTGCATCCTGCACCTAATTTTTAATTGGGAAAAGCCACAGTAGCAGCACTTAGTAACACTAAGTTAGGTTGAAAAAAGTCACACGTCAATCAAGTTAAACCTTTCAAGTCTATATACAATCTGCCTAACTGCTAGTTGATCCAGTGGAAGGCAAAAAACCCCAATTTGAAGCCTCTATAATTTGCCTCAGAGGGGGGAATAAAATCAGACCAGTCCCTTGATCAACTTGTACGATGAGCTAGCTATCATAACTAGGGATGCACCGAATCCACTATTTTGGATTCGGCTGAACCCCCGAATCCTTCCTGAAAGATTCGGCTGAATTCCGAACCCTAATTTGCATATGCAAATTCAGATTCGGTTCAGCCAGGCAGAAGGATTCGGCCGAATCCTGCTGAAAAAGACCGGATCCCGAACCAAATCCTGGATTCGGTGCATCCCTAACCATAACCCTGTACAGGGTCGGACTGGGCCGGTGGGATACAGGGAAAAAAACTGGTGGGCCCCACTGGCCCAGACCTGAACCCCGCCGGCACTTTCTCAGGCCACTGATCTCAATGCACTGAGGTAGGTTTTATTTACAAGGCGGCAGTGGCCCCTGTAGTGGTTTGTGGGGGGCAAAGATGGGGGGCCCTGAAGCGGCAGCCATTCAAAGGAGAAATGGCTCAGGGTTTTTTTTTTAATAAGCAGCTGTAATTTTTTTTGTGCAGAGTTTTGTGTATTTCTATGTATATAATTGCGCAATCGATTAAAGTTAGACAACAGCTTTAACTGTTATTTTAACTTTCTGAAGGGGTGGTAAGAAATTCCTCCTACAACAAGTTTCCTTACACTAACACCTTTCAGGCATGCAGGGAACATTTTCAATCTATGCCTGGGGGAAAGCAGCTGAATACAGTTGCCACCTCTGCATCCATTCTCTTTCCCAATGCAATGTTTATTGCATCGTAGTAATCACAGTTACAAATGAAGTGAGACCAAGTAAACATCAAACAGTAAAGAACCTCAAATTGTATTTATTAAATCAACAAATCCATGCCAAATACTGTACTTATGAGGTTTTAGACAGCTAGCAAGAATAGATTACAAAAAATAATAAGGGATGTCAGTGGAATAGGCCATAATGCCCTGTCCTAGAGACTTTCTAGGGGAATTAACCCAATCTGGAGTGCACTACAGACATGAACCTAGGGGAAATATATCTCCCTTCACACTGTGCTCCAGTTACCGGTTCACATAATATATATAGACAAATACAAGAGGTCCTCTGCACTCAACCCATTATCAATATATTTAAGACATTGAGACATTCTGTGCATGCAGCTACTAAAAATGCCTTACCCTTTAAACAAAACAGGGATTGTTTGTCCATATATTGCAATATATTAAACTGGCGCCTAATAGTTTTAAAAATGAGTGGGGAGCACAACTTTCCCTTGTTTGTTATAGCTTATACAGGAGCAGTGGCCAGCTCCATGTTGTAGCTTCCACCCTTCCCAGCTATAGTCCGGTTATCCCACTGGTGGCAAATAAAAGAGAAGCAAAGTTTGGGAGTTTAGCTTTGCAACCAGCAAGTAAGTTGCAGGTAAAACTTAGTCCCATTGCAGAATGTATAATTAAGCAATAAAATTCTTAATGAATGAGATGAAAACTGAGTGTAGGACTGGCCAGACAAAGGATGACTTCAATGTAGTTGGCCAGCTTAACTATATTGCAATATATGGACAAACAATCCCTCTTTTGTTTAAAGGGTAAGGCATTTTTTAGTAGCTATATGCACAAAATGTCTCAAATATATTGATAATGGGTTGAGTGCAGAGGACCTCTTGTATTTGTCTATAATATATATATTTATATACTATGTGTATATTAGCTGCCATCAGAGGCACTAGTATAAGGGGCTCAGTGAAATTTAGGCGAGGGGGAGGGTGGCTTGCCAATAGCAACTCATTAGGTCACTTCTGTTGCTTTGTTTTTCTTGCATTTAAGGCATCTATAACCAACATTTTGGGATGTTCCAACTGAGCAAGTTTGAGCAAAGTCTTTATTGAAGTGCAGTTACAGAGTGTCTGATTATTAGTAGATATAAGACTTTTAGCATACTTCTTTAAAACATTTTACAATTTTTTAAACCTGTAATTAATTATTAAAACATATTTCCTTTTACTCTTATAATATTATAGTACCTTATACTTGATCCTAATTAAAATATAATTAATCGTTATTGGAGGCACCGTTATACTGTTCATTTAATATTTAACTGATTTTTTATTAAATTATAATAAATTAATTTATAATACATTTAATAAATTTTAATTATAAATTATGGGAAGACCCCTTATTCAGAGAACCACAAGGTCCCAAGCATGTATTAGTGTCCAGAGTTTCTGCACTCCCAGTATATGTTATTTAAATATCTATTACATTGTGCTTTTCCATTTTCCAATTCTTCAAGTGATATTTGACCCCAATAGGGAATGAAATGTTGAAATGCACCGTGTATAATAAATATTTTAATTACATATATTGGGGAGTATGGCCCATCACATGCTCCCTTGTTTTAAAGGTTACAAACATTTATATGTGAAATGTGTCATTATTGGAACCCAGCATTTAAAAAGAAAAAAAAACATAAAGGTACACTGTGTGCAACATATTACTCACAGAGGGAGATCCACAAATGCATTACTAGGCTTGCTGTGAATTCCACAAGGCATACGTACAAAGACAAACTTGTAGGCACTGCCCTTTTAGCAGCAGTGGAGTGTTTGTACATATGCAGTTCTGAATGGATCCATTTATATAACAAAATTGCACAGAAAATGTCCTGTTGAGGGCAGGCAGAGGACAGCAACAAACAAACTTTTAACTGGTAAAATAAGTGCCTATAGCCTAAAATATGCACACTATTTTGTGTATATTTCTTATATTTCTTCTTGATGGAAATTATTCTACATATACTACAAAAAGCAGTGCAGTTTCTTTACAGCTCTTAGGTTGAACAAGGAAACTATTGATAAATAATTTGGTGACAAAATGCCTTTCCTGTTTAAAAATAAATTTCACATCTTGGAAAAGATAGTTAACCAAAACTTTGCTTGATTACAACTGCCAGCACACTATCATTTTTGCTATTGTTAAAGTATGAAGGGAATATCACTTAATATTTTACTTAATGGTATTTATGTTACATTTATTGACTTACACGCATATTTATTTGGCAGTGTTCAGTACCCAAGATAATAGGTAGAAAATACACATTTCTACTCACAAACTCCGCTGGAAACTGCTCCGGCAACAAAACTCCTCTGAACAGTTCTTTTGGAAATTACATACTTTTCATAAACCTCTTGATATTATCAATTAGTGCTCCTCTTACCCCCCCCCCTATATTTCCTGTACCCCCAGCTGTCTACAGTTTTAATTGCTGGCATTTGCCGATGTTGCCAAAGGAATATATTTCATCTAATTATTAACAGGGCAGGCAGCTTGCTAATGGAGGCTAGAACAGTAGTGGAACTGGCAATTTTTAATTACCTTTCAAACCTAAAGTGTTTCACCACCCAATTTGCATTCAAGCTTTCCAATCCGCTCTTTTAACACATGACTCCCAAGCCACCCACTTCCAGCCCCATATAATGTTACTGCCCTGTGATGTCACTGTCACTCTGCACCAACACAAGTCCATGCATTTTACAGAAAAAGGTGGCAGTACTACTGTTAAAGGGAATGTAAAGGCAAAAAAATAAAATCCCATTTTTACTTTCTTTAATGAAAAAGAAATCTATCTCCAATATACTTCAATTAAAAAAATGTCTACCGATTTTAGAAGTAACAGTGAAATTCTCCCTTCATTTACTGCTGGGGATAGTAATTGTCAGACGGTCCCTAACTGCTGTGCAGGAAAACAGTCATACTTTTCAAACAGCAGGGGGATCCCCCCCACCTTACTTACTAGAACTGGGCAGCTTGTCTGTTTCCTTGTAAAACAGCCAGTGACGTGTAGAGATTTGTATCCACAGACCCAGTGCAGTCTGTATATTCTGATTAATAATCAGTCTTGTACTGTATCGGCTTCTATTGACTTGTGCTGTGCTGTTTTGACAATTTATGATGATCCCTTAGCTTAACCTAACAACTGAAGCCCAGACCACACTGAGCATGTGTGGAGTCTTGATATTGCAGAAGTGTCTAACAAAGTTACAAGATGACAGCCCCCTGTGCCAACTTTGAAATCATAAATCATCTGTCTTATTAGGGTTCTGGTGCAGTAAGTTTATGTTTAGTATACAAAATACAGCATTTCTAACATTATTCTATTTTAGATTTTAGTTGCCCTTTATATGGGGCTTTCAGATAATATAAGGCAGTGATCCCCAACCAGCAACACATTACTCTCCAACCCTTTGGATGTTGCTTCCAGTGGCCTAAAAGCAGGTGCTTATTTTGAATTCCTGGCTTGGAGGCAGGTTTTGGTTGCATAAAAACCATGTGTTCTGCCAAACAGCGCCTCCTGTAGGCTGTCAGTCCACATAGGGCTACCAATAGCCAATTACATTCATTTGGCGTTAGGGTTGCCACCGGTTTGGTTTTGACCTGGACAGCCTGGTAATTTGAAGGACTGCCTGGATCAAAACTTCCTGCCTGTTTTTTCCATATTAGGAAAACTAGTCAGGATTCCCCATGATTGTCACATCACTACCCCACCCCTTCACGGCCCCCCCTGCTCGGTGGCAAAAGGTGGCAACCCTATTTGGCATCCACATGAACTGTATGCATGCTTATGTTACACTCCAACTTTTTTTTTTAATGTGGCTAAGGGAAAGGTAAAAAAAGGTTGGGAATCCCTGATATAAGGAGATGCATAATAAGAAGCTTATGCATAAGGGACATATTTATCATGGGTCAAGTTGAAAATCCGAAATTCTAATTTTCTAGTTTTTTTATGGTCAAAACTGTCAAATTTTACTAGGGAGTTATTCAAATTCAATTCAAGTTTATAAAAGAATTCGATTTTCGAGATTTATCATACTCTGGCCCTTTTAACAACTCAAATTTGACTTTTCACCTCCTAAACCTGCTGAATTGCTTTTTAGTCAATAGAAGACATCCATGGATCAATTCAGAGATGTTTGCAGCCTTCCTGACGTTCAAGTTTATTGGAGTTTTAAAGAACTTGCATGAATTTGAAATTTCAACCCTTGATATATGTGCCTCCCCATGTAGGTTGTTGGGCTGTTCTTCATTGCATACATTTTGATAAAATCCTTCACAATTCAAAAGCAGATACAGTCTTGCCCTTGCAACTGCAGAAGCCTCATTTATATCTGATGTGTTGCTCCTGTAGTTGGTCAGCTTTTTGTCCAAGGTCGCTGTAAGGCGAGAATTTCTGAATCTGTGCAAGGCACATAGAATGTGGAATCAGATATGTCTGTGAATAAAAAATAAATACATTTATATATATTTTCTGAAGTTCAGATAGTGTTTTGTCAAAATGCTTTGGGTTGCTTTTAACATGTTCAGGAGTCTGTCTGCTGGAAAATAAAATGTTGTCTCTCTCCAGATTCAAAATTGGCATTATCCTTCATTACATCTACACAGCTCATCTATGTCCCCACAATACTCTTAATTTTTATAGGTACATTATTTTACATAATACACAAATGGCAATTAGTCAAGTGATACAGTTGACATCAAAACACTGTCTGTAATTTTCAAATCACTAAGCATCAATATAACAATATATTTTACAGAATTCATGGTGTAATATAAAATAATAAAAACATATAGGTATGAATTGCTTTTGTTTATTATATACTGATAAAATTTATGTTGTTATAGAGGCTGGAAACGCTAAGCTTCGAATACTAAAGGATGTTGATACACTGCATATATTTCAGCAGTACGTGGTACATTGTTCATATGTAAAATTGTGGGTGTAAGGTAAAATACCTCAACAGTAGTCAATATATGCCTGATCTGAATCTAGAGAATTTGTATCAAGCTTACTGTACCAACATACAACTGATAGTAAACAACAACAAAAGAATTGTCCTTTTGGCAACTCTGGCTTGTACTAATGTCATTCTACTTAGGGTATCTGTAAGGGGGTTTTGAGGAACAAGAGTATTGCAGCATCATTCCAACTTTGTTTAAAGTTGTTTTTTTTTTGGTCTTTTATGCTGAAAATTTCTCCTGTGAAACCCTTGTGCCCTCTAGTGTTCAAAGGAACAAACAGGTTATCTCTTGCTTAAATTTGAAAAGGTTTACCTCCATTATGACGTATATTCATAATGTATATTTATCTTTTTATAGGAAGTGGTGCACTGGTGCTAGGTCAGCTGATGAACCAATGGAACTGTTTATTCTAATTAGATTCTTGTCAAATCCTTCTTTTAACGCCAATGGAAAAACCATGTTCACTGCCTCATGGGCCACCCTAAAATAAAATTATACCTTCAGAATGAATACTTAGGGGCAGATTTAATAATGGTCGAATTTCGAAGTGAAAAAACGTCAAAATTCGACCATCAATTTTTTTTAAAAAAGGTCCATTTTTGATTGAAAAAGCCCATTTCGATTGAATAGGTCCATTTTCGATCGAATAATAATCGTTCGAAACATTCAATCACATCGTTTGAATCGAACGATTTTGTGCAAAACCCTTCGATTTCCTAGGACTTAGAAAAAATTTCAGGACAAATTCTAGGAGATCCCCCATAGGATAAAATGACAATTTGAGAGCTTTAAGGTGGCAAAGTGTCGAATGCGAAGGACAGTACTTCGAAAATTCGACTTTTGGCCTATTTGATAGTCGAAGTAGCCCAAAATTATTTAAAAATTCCAATTTTTTTAAATTTGAATTTTATTTGAATATTCACTTCGAGCCTTAGTAAATGTGCCCCTTAAAGTGATAAAAGTGATTATAAAACGTGTGTGCGTGTATATGTATGTATGTGTGTGTATGTATATATATATATATATATATTTGTATATATTTATTATTATTATCAGCACCCCGCTTCAATTTCAGCCCCAGGTGCATGGTAAAAGGTTCAAATATATACTCAATGAAGACCAGCAACATCAGGATTTCTTGTAAAAAAAGATAAATGTATTAAAACATGCACGTACAGCCAACATGATGTTTCGGTCCTATCAGGGACAAATGTAATGTCTCCACCGCACACCTCCACTCCTTTTTCACCGTTGACCCGGCCGGGTCCCTTAGCAACCGTGAAAATGTAGAAACGGATCAGCACACACAAATATCTGCAGTCGGGGAATGTGCCCCTTTTATTATGCTTCCTATCAGGGACAATTCTCAAGGCAATCATAACCCAATCACATACTCAAAGTGAACCAATCAGATAAAAGTGACATCAGCAACTTCAGTATTTGTTTCGTTTTAAACTGACATGCTACAAAATGACTTATTGCTAATAGATATATGTATGTGTATGGTATATTCTATCTTGTGCTCATATATTATACACAAGATGAAATATACCATGTTCATACATGTATTTATTAGCAATAAGTCACTTTGTAGCACGTCACTTTAAAAACCAACAATTACTGAAGTTGCTGATGTTGCTTTTTTCTCATTGGTTCACTTTGAGTATAAGCGTGTGATTGGGTTATGGTAATGGTTGCCTTGAGAAAGGTCCCTAATGGGACCAAAACGTCACGGTGGCTGTACATGCATTTTTTTAATACATTCATCTTTTTCACAACAGATCCCTGTGTTGCCAAAAATGTAATGTATAGAGGCTGGAGTGACTGGATGTGTAACATAACAGAACACTACTTTCTGCTTTTCAGCTTCCTAAATCTGAGTTAGTCAGTGACTTGATGGGAGGCCACATGGGACATAATTGTTCAGTGAGTTTGTCATTGATCCTCCGCATTCAGCTCAGATTCAAAAGCAACAGTTATGACCAATGTGGCTCTCCCTCAAGTTACTGATTGGTTACTGCCTGTTAACTAGTCAGTGTAAACCAAGTAGTGTTCTGTTCCTTACCGTCACTCTATCCTTTATACATTATATTCTTGGCTAACTATATTGGAAAAAAAAGTTTTATTTTGCACAGCCTGTCTATTTACCTAGTTTTTACTTTTATACCGAACAATTCCTTTAAAAACCAATCAATATTTTTAGAACAGTTACATTAAATACATCCATATCTTATCAAGACTAATATTTTTTTACACAGATGAGGGTTCTGTGAGTAATAGCTGAATATAGGTGGCTGAAGTTCTTTTTATTTATGGACATGTATAATACACAAATACTACAAGAACAGGTCAGACGATAGTGATGCTCCTCAGTCAGAGGTTACCGCTCTCCCAAATGGAAAACTTATTCGGATGAAGGGGTTACAATTATATATCCGCCATCTTTATTCAGGGCTAGCTGACTGCTTGCTTTGTCCTATCCACAAGCACTGGTTTGGCAGTGGCACATTCATGTCATTGGTTTCTTCCTTCTTGTGAAGCGCCGCTTGGAGCCAGGCTTGAATGCAGCCGCTGTGACGTGTCAAGCACTAACAACGTGCAAAAGCTTTTACCCCGCCCTGTCTTCTACCCACATGTCCGGCAGTCAGCCAACGGCGGAGGAGATGTGAGTGATCGGAATAGATTGGGTACGGGTAGCGGAATGTCAAGTCACTATGCCTTAGGGTACAAAGAGTTGCACCTACGAAAAGCTGTCGTTCCCTCATTCTCCAGTCTCCCTCCCCTTACTCCAACAGCAGCCCGAGCCTTTCAGCTTATATTTTTTATTGTGAGGGAAACTGTGAATTCCCTGCTCGTGGACATGGCAGCCCTATAGCCCGTGGAGGATTGCTGCTGGTTTTCTGGGCAACAACCTGCTATCATCTAGCTGCATTGTGTTTGTAAATAAGTGGATTTATGTCCATTATGGATTTCCCAACATGAGCCTGACACTGGTGCACTTTGTAGTAACCTGGCTTGGACTGTACTTGTGCCAAAGACTGGGGGTCTTCTTCCCAAAGAGCCTCTCTGTTTCCAAAGTTGCCCTGCTAGCCCTTAGCTTCTGCGGCTTTGTAGTATTCACTAACTTGTCTCTTCAGAACAACACCATAGGCACTTACCAGCTGGCCAAAGTTATGACCACACCAGTCATCATCCTCATCCAATCAATGTGCTATGGGAAGACTTTCTCCTTAAGGATCAAGCTCACGTTGGTGAGTGTGCCATTTTGTGCCTTGCATCATCCTAGGACAGCAATATGACATTGACTCTCAAGCTGCTGAACGCCAGACTGGATGGCACTCACAAAAGTATGGCTCGAATATTGAATTGGAAAAAGTCAGATGATTCATTGAGTTTTTTGACATAGATTTTTCTTGCGTAATATGGTATTTTTATGACATTTTATTTTTCTAGCCCCACAAGTTTTCCACTGTTTGTGTTATCTATCAGTTGAATTTTCCCCAGCGTCTCCAGTTTAGGGATTCACAGCCTGTGGTTGTAGAAATCATTATCTACCATAAATATTCCAGTGTGCCAAAGGGAGATTCCTGTTGCCAATAATATATAGCAGACAGTAGCAAATCCTTATCATTTTACAAAATGGCATGTTAGCTACCTACTCTTGCCTTGTAGATGTGAGAGAATGAGGAAGTGTTTGCTGTGAAACTCACTTCTAAAACACATCATGTATAAATGCCCCTACTAGTGATGTGCGGGTTGGGTATAACCTGAGCCTGACTTCCAGATTCTATTTATACACCCGCCCCGCCTATTACATCATAAAAGGGTTGGGGCGAGCAGGCGCGTGTCTATAAAAAAAGAAGTCAGAAGCCAACAGTGTAAAGTGGTGGGCGGGGAGAGCAGGAAGAAGAGCCTGCAAATGGGGGTGCGACGTCAACCCAAACCTGCGGGTATCGGTCTGGCCCGCACATCACTAGTCCCTACAGCTCGGCAAGCATGTGTATGTATATAATACACATGAAGAGCCATGAATTATACTGTAAATTATATCTTTATAATACACAAAAGCCGTGAATATCTTGTAAATTATATACTAAGAAACGGTGAGTTCTGATGTCATTTATGTAACATGACTCACTGAAAGTACCCCCACTTTATAATAAAGTACCCACCAGTATCCTGGGATTCAAGGGTGCACACAAACTACCAAACAAACTATACTTGTTAGGTCACATGAGTCAATTAACAGACAGAGTTGTGTCTTTTGCTTCCACACTTCTTCCTGTTACAGTTAGTTAAAATATTTCTGGTCAGGTGATCTCTGAGGCAGCACACAGACCATCACAAAATGGTGGTTCAAGGCAAGAGATGTAAAAGGGCAATATTTACTTAAATATATATACCAGGTTGGTAAGATTCTTTAATATGCCACTTAATTTGATATAAACCATCTGTTGCTCAAGTATCCATTTTCAGGGTATAGTTTTCCTTTACATAAAGATTCTTCATAGTTGAACATCAGTAATATGATATAACTCATAGATTTATTGCTTCTTGTTTTAGGGGAGGTTTTGGTTGTTATTAAACATTTTGCTCTGTTTCTTTTGCAGATTCCAATTACATTGGGAGTTTTTTTGAACTCTTACTATGATGTAAAGTTTAATGCTCTGGGAATTCTATTTGCTGCTCTTGGTGTTTTGGTAACATCAGTATATCAAGTGGTTAGTACTTTTTGTCATTGCTACTGTTTTTTTTTTTTTTTACTATTTTTCCAAAATCTAAGTTTAAAGTTGAATGTTGGTGTCTCTGGTGTTTATCTGTCAGCTCAGTAATTCAGGTGCAAACTCAGCAGCCTCTCTGGAGTATTAGCAACTATTGTATCAATTCTAAAAGCTGCCTGTAATGAAATCCAGGGACTCTGCTCAATAGTTTTGGGGGGTCGGCGACCCCTCTCTGAGCTGATAAGATTCCACTTCAATATTAGAAAAACAATCACAGATAGAAAATAGAACTAGCGATGCAGCCCCTCCTCCACCCGCTTCAATGCTAATTGGGGAGCAGGTGGGGGGGGGGGGGGGGCAGCCCCTGAAACCTTAGTACATAATCTGCTATGTAACCTGTGCCTTTTCTCCTTTTTCA
Source organism: Xenopus borealis (assembly GCA_024363595.1). Taxonomy (NCBI): domain Eukaryota; kingdom Metazoa; phylum Chordata; class Amphibia; order Anura; family Pipidae; genus Xenopus; species Xenopus borealis. The sequence continues at coordinate 50,424,892 of CM044435.1, read as the reverse complement.
GCTTTGAATGACTGCTCCCATTGCTACACAGCAGCTTATTTAAGTAAACTATATGCTTATTTCTGAAGCAAACACGCATATTTTAACAGTACAGAGCAACATTACATTATATTTTAATTACTTTGTTAAAATTTCCATTTTTGGTGTTCCTGTTCCTTTAAAAACAGAGGAGTCTGAGTTGAAGGATTTAAGTATCGACTCCACAGCCCTGGGATCCTCCTGCATAGTGAAGCAGTGTTAGAACTCATCAAAAAATATTAAATGCAAATGATCTCATTAGAACACTGAGCATTTTTAGTTTTCGTTTAGTTGCGTTTTCATGAACTTGTTACACTTAACCTTCATGTTGAAAATAGCCATTTATTTTATGGGAGTTGTCATCTGCCCACTCATTATTTCACCAAGACAAGGCCAAAATGTAATTGTTTTGTATATGTTTCAGGAGAGTTGTGAAAATAGAGATAACATAGTAAATCATATATGTAGAGCAGCACTGTTCAGCTTTTCATATTTTAGGTTAGTTAGAGCTGCAGAGACCCTGTGTTGTATTACATTATTCTTTATCGGAAAATGAGCCATTTTCTAAATCTGTGTACTGTATATGTCAGTGCTAAAGACACTCTTGTATTTTTAAGTGATATATTTTCATTTCCTTTAGTGGGTTGGATCGAAGCAGCATGAGTTACAAGTGAATTCAATGCAACTGCTGTACTACCAGGCCCCTTGGTCATCTGCCATGCTGCTGTGCATCATTCCCATATTTGAACCAGTTATTGGAGAAGGGGGCATTTTTGGACCTTGGTCTCCTTCTGCTATCGTAAGTTATATTTGTCATTTCAGTCTGTTGATTTCTGCATTACAGGGCACTTTGCTGGATGATTCATGTAACAATTTTAAGTGCTGTTTTTCCTTCACAGGCCATGGTACTCCTCTCTGGTGTCATTGCCTTTACAGTAAATTTATCCATCTACTGGATTATAGGAAACACTTCACCAGTCACGTATCCTTTTCTTGATTGTTGCAATTTTTTTGGTTTAAATGTTTTTTATTAAGTAAATTATTGCTAGGGTCCAAAATACCCTAGCAACCATGCAATGATTGGAATTTGAATAGGAGAGGGTCTGAATAGAAAAGAGTAATTAGTAGCAATAACAATACATTTGTAGCCTTAGAGAGCATTTGTTTTTAGATGGGGGTCACTGATCCCCATTTAAAAGCTGGAAAGGGTCCGAAGAAGAAGGCAACTAAATCAACTATAACAAATAAATAATCCAACTGAAATGTTGCTAAAAACTGGCCACTCTAGAACATAAATTAACTTAAAGGTGAACCACCTCTTTAATGTATATAGAGAAGTTGGTTAGAATGACTTTTTCTTGGATTACTTTTCATTTACTTTTCTTTCCTCTTGCCAATGGCAGCAGTGGTCAGAATATTCTGTGTACCATTATTCTTAAAGAAGAGATTTCCTAGGATAATGTGAAAAGTAAGGACCACTACATAAATCAGGACCGTCTGCAACCACCAACATAAGCTGTATACGTTTTATGAACAGCTGGAGGGTCAGAAACTAGATAAGTCACAGAAGCTGAATTATACATCAGTTTCTAAGGCTTGTCCTACTATAGTGACCTGAAACCAGTCAAATATAAATGTAGCCATCTGGGCTCTTGTATCTATTTTAATATTGTATCTATGGTTTTAGTATTTGATTTTTTTTTCCAAATAAGAAAATAAGAGCATGCATAAAATATATATTTAAAAATTAGCAATCATCCTTAACAAACCTCTTTCAGATACAATATGTTTGGACATTTCAAATTTTGCATTACTCTTTTGGGAGGATACCTACTATTTGAGGACCCCCTTTCTCTGAACCAGGGCCTTGGAATTCTCTGCACACTGTTTGGGATTTTAATTTACACCCACTTCAAAATCACTGAACAGGACGTGAATAAAAGTAAATTGGTTCAACGGCCCTGACTATTTTTTTTTTTCGTCTCAAGATTATATTATTAGAAAATATTTTTTAAAGTATTTTTTTATTAAAGACAGGTTAATTTGAATGTTAATATAATGCATTTGTATTTGTATTGAATAAATATATTCAAATAAATTGTGTCTATATAACTTTATTTTTACATACAAATTTTGTAACCCTGGCATATTATGCAATGCCATCAAATTCAATGTTTTCACAAGACCTAAACCTACAATGGTTTTTGTTTTTTTAATCATTATAAAGGTTTTCCATCTGGGCTTTAAGGTATGGAAAGACAACAGTGACATACACATCATCTTGAAGCAAAGACTGAAGCTTGTCCTTTCCTTCCTCTAAGGAAACTATTGCATACAAGGCTGTAGTCTCTCTTCTTTCCCTACAGAAAGATCATTCCAGGGAAGAAGTTAAATATAAAGATCACCAAATATTCTACAAATATAAAGAGCGCACAAATGTGTTTCATCCTAATAGTATACATGAATCCAGATCAAGATAATGTAAAAAAAAAAAAAACATCTTGAAGTTCAACTTTTTCAAGGTGCAATCTGCAAAAAAAAAAAAAAAGCACATTTGCTTACAACTGTTTTGCTTTGCTTCAAACGGCTTTACAAACATTAGATTTATTTTGCTTTCTCAGGTATGAGGTAATGTTCTATCTATATTGTGCACAGCCTATGATGACTGTAACTCCTACCTACTATACAGTTATAGATACTTCCTTCAGGGTCGGCCGTGTGCCCTAGGAAAACTGTCCAGCCTCCCTGTTCCCCCAAATGGATCACAACTTGCGAAGGATGGGGAGAGAGCGGGGAAAGAGGTGAGAGCGATGGAGGGGAGGAGACCGACTGGGGGGAGGGGAAAGGGGCAGAGTGACCGGGAGATAGAGCGAAGGAGAGGAAGGGGGGAGAGTGGCGGGGAAAATAAAGAGAGCTGCAGAAACAGACAAGTGATAGGCAGAAGACAGTTTAAGAGTGCCCCCTAGGCAGGTGCCTCTTCTACCTACCCCTAGTTCCGTCTCTGACTTACATTTTAGGCAAGTTTGAAAAAAGACATACTTCCACCAAAAAAATTAAATGTTTTAAAGTAAAGAATATATCATGTAGTGTTGCCCTGCGCTGGTAAAACTGATCTGTTTGCTTCAGAAACACTACTATAGTTCATATAAACAAGCTGCTAAGTAGCAATGGCGGAAATTGAAAAATGGCTAAATGGCACAGGATAAGTAATGGATAACATTATGTTCTACAGAGCTTATCTGCTGTGTAACTTGAGCCTTTTCTCCTTTGAATGGCTGCCCATATTGCAACACAGCTGCTTGTTATAAACAATAGTAGTGCTTCTGTTGCAAACATAGCAGTTTTACCAGTGCAGGGCAACACTACATTATATTTTCATTATTTTAAAACAATTACATTTTTTGATGTTACTGGTCCTTTAAAACCTTCCAAACTTGAAGCTGATTTAGAGGAAAGCAAAAAAAAAAAAAAAAACTTTCTAGGCAGAAATGCTTTAAAACATGACCTGTCACATAAAAAACGTATAAAACACCTTTTCTATTAAACATTAAATCCTTTTTTTTTAATAAATATATATTTAAATATCCATAGTGTTTATTAGGGATGCACTGAATCCGGGATTCGGCATGGATTCGTCCTTTTTCAGCATGATTCAGTCAAATTCTTGTGCCTGGCTGAACTGAATACTGGATGGGAAGGGAAATCATGACAAGAAAGTAAACATGAGGAAGCCATTACACGGCGAAACGCGTCGGAATCTTGAACCTGTGGGATTCGGTGACGGAGCCAAGCACGGAGCTATACGGAAGAGGGGACAATTTCGCGGAGAGAGACCCAAGTGCGGAGGACTTTAAAAAACCGCTGTGTCAGTGCCGCGACCTGAAAGAAAAACCCGCAAGTACAGCCGTGCAGGGAGTCCGTTTTGATTTTAAAATGCGAATTTAACAAGAATTCTTGTGAGTGCAATATTATTATTAAAGCTGTTTTTAGATACCGTTTCCGCACATGCCGCTCTTATTGTCATTTATCTAGATTGAAAACTTTGATGGAACATTTCGATTCATAGATACATGCTGGTCTCACTTTTAACGTCTGTGAGTATAATCAGATAAAGACCTGAAACTGTGTGGGTTTAATTTTAACAGCACTGAACTGTTTGCGCAAATTCTTTCGACTTAAGGTTTGCACAATTATTTTTACACAATTTTCTGTGTGATTCACGTGAACACTGATTGATGGTGGTGGAATTTAAATGCTTTTTGTCTCACAAAAATAATGAATTGCTAATGGGACACTAATAAGCACACTGAGAGTGTAAAAATTCACTCCACACCCTGGGTGAAATTTATTTGCTTTGAATACTACACTATATTTGCATTTTAGTTTTTTTGTCTCCCCCCCCCCCCCCTTTTCTTGGAGGTACGGTTAGCAACATTCCTTTTTTGGGATTTCGTTTAAGAAGAAAGTAAACATCCCCCACCCCTTTTTCCTTTCCTGACCCTAATTTGCATATGCAAATTAGGATTCGGCTCAGTTTTCGGCCAAATCTTTCACAAACGATTCAGGGATCCCAAATAGCGGATTTGTTGCATCCTTAGTGTTAATTATCAGACTGCTGCTGGTACAGCAATTGCTGCACATATGTCATTTCAGCCACAATGAGATCAACTGTATTTTGTCCAGACCCTGGCTGCAAATTACACTAATTTCTATAAAGCTTGTTACAGATATGGATTTCACACACAGCCAATTTTAAACAGCTGAGGTCACAACTTCACTCAGTGGGACGATCTGTCTTTCACCATATCTACCTTTTAAACATCAATGTCCTTCACCAGATTTACTGTAATACCCTCCACTAGCAGCCATACCGTCCATTTCAAAGTCACTAAAATAAAACTTCTGAAGTGCACATCTGGAAGTACAAAGTTAAAGTTTTGTACTATAATGGGGTTGTTCACCTTTCATTTTTTTGATCACGCCTACTTCTGATGACTTGCAGGTCAGATAGCGGGTAAGAATGCAGGTTGCGGATTGCAAAAAATGGACTTGCGCAGGACTCTAATGCAAGCCACTTATACCCTTAATGGGACTAAGTTAGGCACATCCAGTGACAGGAAGAGTCATTAAAGGAGGCATTATGTAAAAAAACAAGAATATACCAGTGTATTAGTCTTTTAGATATAGAAGGAATGTGCTTTAAAAAGTTGTGTTTCTGGTTATTTTTTTAAAAATTAAGCAAAAACCCAACTAGTCCCACTTCCTGCTGCCTCCTTATACAGGCTGTGTAGGGGATCCAACAGCAGTCCACACACTGCACTGTAGAACAGGAACCAATCAGCTGCTAGCCTGACCTGATAGGGAATTGAAGATGGTCTTTGTGTGACTGCAAGGCTGTGATTGGCTATCCCCCTCCTACTGTGCTTCTGGCAGACTGTTAAGACATACCCAGGACCAGAGAACATCTTTGGAGATACCATGGGACCATTTAAAAAAAAATAATGTTAATGTACAGTCAAAAGTAAAATCTGCACCTTATAGTTTACATTATTGACTACAAAAGTGGGGGGAGGGGGGTTTATTTGTCCTACAGGTCTCCTTTAAGGTACAGCCTTATCCTATAAAGGGGTATAGATTAAAGGGTGGAGAGAGCCATCTTTCACCTTTTTCTAAGCTGTTTGCACTGGAGAAGAAGCATGGAATTTGATTCGGTCTTTATCAGCAGGATTTGGATTCAACCGAATCCTTCTGCCCAGGTGAACCAAATCCTACTTTGCATATGCAAATTAGTGTCAGGGAGGGAAATCGCATGACTTATTGTCACAAAACAAGGAAGTACAAAATGTTTTCCCTACCCATACCTTCTTTGCATATGCAAATTAGGATTCAGTTTGGTATTCGGATTAATCTTTCACGCAGGATTCAGCCGAATCCAAAATAGTGGATTTGGTGCATCCCTATTTTATAGCATACAGTACTTCCCAAGGCTATGGGTACTGTTTTCAGCAATAGCCCTGAGCAGCACATGATTGTCTTTGCTTTGAAAACCATCAAATAAAATATTGTCAAGAAATTGTCAAGTGTAAAAGCGCAGATTAGCACATATGTTGGTAACTAAATCCTTACAGGTGTATTGTAGGGATCAAAAAAAATTATGCAAAATCCAGGAAAATGTAAAATCAGGGAAATATATTGTACATATTATATAGGTGGAACCACAGAACAATGTAAAATGAGGGAAAACTTAAAGGGATGTCATGAGGAAATTTTTTTTTTTCCCCTTCAAAATGCATCTGTTAATAGTGCTGCTCCAGCAGACTTCTGCACTAAAATCCATTTATCAAAACAGCAACCAGATGTTTTAATATTTCATTTTGAAATCTGACATGGGGCTAGACATATTGTCCATTTCCCAGCTGCCCCTAGTCATGTGACTTGTGCTCTGATAAACTTCAGTCACTCTTTACTGTTGTACTGCAAGTTGGAGTGATATCACTCCCCCCCCCCCCCCCCCAGCAGCCTAATAACAGAACAATTGGAAGGTAACCAGATAGCAGCTCCCTAACACTAGATAACAGCTGACTGGTAGCTCTAAAGGTGGCCACAGACAGGGAGATCCGCTCGTTTGGCGATCTCCCCGATATGCTCACATTGAGGTGGGTGATATCGGGCTGATCCAATCGTGGGCCCTAGGGCCCAACAATCGGATCATAATGGAGGCGATATGGGCGGTCTGATCGCAGGACCGCATACACGCAGAGATGCGCCCGCGATCCGACTGAGTTTTTTAACCTGCCCGATCGAAATCTGGCCAACTTTCGGCCAGATATCAATTGCGGAAGCCCATTAGATGGCCCCACACACGGGCCAATAAGGTGCTGACTCAGTATGTTGGCAGCTTTTATCGGCCCATGTATGGGGGCCTTTAGAACAGCACTCGATAGTAAAAACCCATGTCTCACTGCAAACTATTCAGTTACATTAAGAAGGAAAAAAAACAACAACCTGCCAGAAAGCAGTTCTTTCCTAAAGTGCTGGCACAATGACCATGCTTCAGCAGCTGGAAATTGACAAAATGTCTAGCCCCATGTCAGATTTCAAAATTTCAGTGCATAAGTCTGCAGGATCAGCACTATTAACTGATGTGGTTTGAACAAAACATGTTTCCTATGACAGTATCCCTTTAAAATTAGTGGATGTAAAATTGAGACTTTACTGTGTTCAGCAGCTGCGTCCTCCGCTTGTTTATAGATATTGCTCGATGCCTACTGTTTCCGCCAGGGGGCGCAGCTCTCGATCCATTTCTCACAAATTGTGGCGTACTTTACGGTTGCCTACAGGGGGAGCAATTCCCAGTTACACCACAGGGCCGAAAACGAAATGGCGCTGATCTGCCATTATTGTGATGTATCAGTTGTTATACTTAAATTCCATGGAGTAAGATAAAGCGACTAGCCGAAATGGCGGAGGGCGAGGGCTGCTCGCAGTGGAGGTTAGTGTTATTGGGGGTTATGACGTGAAAAAAACCCACTAAACACGGTGAGGAGGAGACCGAGGCCTAGGGAGCCGATCAGTTTAAGCACGGACCCCGTGTACTGGTCTTGTTGGTTCCAGGCGTGGCGAGGCCGCATCCTGCTGCTGTAGTGGAACTATATCACCTGCGCTGCGCGGATGTAGCTCCTTACTCCGGCCTAACGCTCGCACTGAAAGCTGCCCGGACACAATTGAGCGGTAGTTCGCCCCCCTAGTCAGGAGAATAGTGTGTTGTGCTGCTACTGCACTCGGAGTCTAACTCGGGCTAAAGCTGCTTTATTCCAGCTCCATATAGTCTGTCATCGCCGCCGCCGCCGTCGCCGTGTATCACTCTCCAGTTGAAGTAGGAAAATGTGCGTGTGGGGGGGAACTTTAGCGCTGTTTCACATAGGAGCCATATTGTGCGCATTAATAATGTGATTAGGGGGTGTTATTGACGAAAGTCTCTTCCGGGTCTGTTTATGTTCCCTGAGTGGTGTAAGACATGCGGCCTTATTAATTGGGCTATTGCGGCTGCAGTGTAGTTCAGCCCCTAGATATTGTTTCGGGGCGTGGCAGCGGCGGATGCTAATGCATAGCTGGACCCCTGAAACTGTCGTGTCTGTGAGTTGTACAGAGGTGCCTGAGGCGATAGTGGGCGCCATGTGGTCAATGCAAGGTCTGAGGCGGTATCGGGGCAGCAGCTGGTCGAGGCGGTATCGGGGCAGCAGCTGGTCGAGGCGGTATCGGGGCAGCAGCTGGTCGAGGCGGTATCGGGGCAGCAGGCAGCGCTGATGAGGAAGGACAGGTGGTGAGTCAGCGCTTGGTGCCGCGGGTCATGCTCAGACATGCGAAGGATCTAGCCCTGACTTGTCTGCTCTCTCCTATTTATACCTCCTGTGAGCTCGGCTACCCGGCACTTTCCGTGGGGAGAACTAGATCCCCCTGCATCCGCACTTTACCCTCTCCTGCCACAGGTAACTGGGACTTTCCCACATTCGCTCGTTTCTTACTATTCGCTCCCCTGCCTGTCACAAACTCTGCACAATGTTTGGCCAGTGGTGTCCATTCATACAAATAAATATTGGAGCTAGAAGGTTCTTAATGTCATGTTATTTCTTTGTGTGTTTATACAGGCAGCCGTGCAATATGAATCTAACATCCACTACAAATTGCTTAGAGAATTCCCACATCATGGCTTCAGATCAAGAGAAACTGGTGAGTATGGAGCTTTTTATTGAACGGAGACCAAATGCTTTGTGATGTGCTTGTGGAGAAGTGTATAGTGACTGTGAATGGGTTGCGTTTATCATTTGGTGTGTCCCCCCTCTCTGTATATACAGTATGTGCAGTTATCACCCAAAAATTATAAGTACAACATTACTGGATAATAATAACAGCTCTGTTTTCCACATCCAGGAACCTGCATTGTAAAAAAAATAATTTATCCTGTTCGTGTGCTTGAGTCCTGTGATGTTACCCTTAAAGGGCTTCAGTTCTAAACCCTCAAAAATTATTTGATATAAACCTATTCAGAGTGATCTACCTGGCCTCTGTTTTAACAGGTTTTTGAGAGATTGATGGGTTTAAGCCCTATCTATGCATTTTCTCCTGTATTCAGTTAACCATTGGGTTGCTGAGTCTACATTAAACTAAATTTCTGCTATTAGTTGTCTGAAAAAAGCAAATATGTCAGTCATGCATGCTTTAAAGTCAGACTCTCATAACATGTTTGTACAGGTATGGGATCTGTTATCCAGAAAGTTCCGAATTATTATAGAAAGGCTGTCTCCCATAGACTCCATTATAATAAAATAATCCAAATATTTAAAAATGATTTCCTTTTTCTCTGTAATAATAGAACAATACCTTGTACTTGATTCAAACCAAGATAGAATGAATCCTTACTGGAAGCAAAGCCAACCTAATGGGTTTATTTAACGTTTACATGAATTTCTAGTAGACTTAAGGTGTGAAGATCAAATTAAATAAAGATCCCTTATCCGGAAAACCCCAGGTCCCAAGCATTCTGGATAACCAGTCCCATACTGTTACTGTATAAATAAGTGTCTGCCCAACTTTTTCCTTACCCCATTTGTGAAGCAACTATTCAGGCAATTAAGGCAAATTATAAATTTAGAATTCAACGCTTGCAGGTGGCAAATGTTAAAAAGTTACTATGCAGACAGTGGCGTAACTACCAGGGGTGCAATTGCACCAGAGCCCCATACCCTTGGGGCCCAAATGGTTATGGCAGGCAGTTATCTTGGGGGAGATTATACATCACACATGCCATCAATACTCCAGCATGGGATTTATAGAGGTAAGGGCCCCACAGGGTGCCCATCTTGTGCGGGGCCCACCAGGGAGTAGTAACACCACTGTATGTAGAAAGTGTGTCATAGGTCATTGCAGTAATTTTTTATTACTGCAGAATTACTGCTCCCCTTTTCAAAGATTTCTGAGTGTAACTTTTTTTTTTTTTTTTTAAGGTAAAACCAACACCACTCCTGTTATCTTTGTTAAAATCTGCAGGTGCACAAAAGGAAACCTTTACAATGAAAGAGGTAAGGTTTTAATAAATACCTATCCCGTAATTCATATTATGAAGATAATATATAAAGATGAGAAAAAAAAAAGGTTTACCTATTGTAAAATTGTATAGTTCATTGCATTGTCTCCATACTTGCGCTATAGGTTATTTACCATCTTGGTCAGTACATAATGGCCAAGCAGTTGTATGACGAGAAGCAGCAGCATATTGTCCACTGCTCCAATGATCCTCTTGGAGAACTATTTGGTGTACAGGAATTTTCTGTAAAAGAGCCAAGGTAATATAAAGCATTTTGACAACTGTACAATTTAATGTTAATTTCTAGCAGTATGGAAAATAGCTGTTTTATGTCAGCTGTTAGGGAAGTTTACATTTACATTTTTTTCCTCCTCCGTCCTTATCCTGTAACTATGGTGACCTTTTTTTAATTCTGTTTTTCTTTTTTTATTTCAGGAGGCTTTATGCAATGATTTCTAAGAATTTGGTGTCAGCAAATGTTAAAGGTAAATTATTGAAATGTGGTGTTTTCATTTAGTATACTGGTAAATCATTTTCCCAGATTCTTTGACTTGCCTTTAGCTCTACACATTAGACTGGCATTCCCTTGTGATTGAGAGAGAAAAAGCTACCAGCGTCATAGAAAATATAATAATGCCTCAAATCAGGATACATCCCATAGTCCGTATGCAGAGTATAATGGGTCTAACATGCTATACATTAAGCAGCTTTACTACTGAAACTACACATAAAAAGGGTAACTCCAAAATACATAAATGAATGTTGTTTCACTTCTCTCTGGAAGTTATTTTTTGGCATTTTAATACAGCAAGAAAGTCTCTCACCTTGCCCAAGACTAAAAGTATAATACAGGGATCCCCAACCTTTTTTACCCGTAAGTCACATTCAGATGTTAAAAAGAATTGGGGAGCAACACTAGCATGGACAAAGTCAATGGGATGCCAAGTAAGGGCTTTGATTGGCTGTTTGGTAGCCCTATTTAAACTGGCAGCAGGAGGGTCTGTTCAGAGGTATACCTGGTTTTTATGCAACCAAAACTTGCCTCCAAGTCAAAAATTAAAAAATAAGCACATCCAAGGAGTCAGAGAGCAACATGTTGGCCATGAGCCACTGGTTGGGGATTACTGGGATAATAAAATACAGTTACAAGAGAGACTGTTATCCACAATGCTCTGGACCTGGAGTTTTCTGGATAAAGGGTCTGATGTTAATTTGGATATCCATGCATGAAAAAAAAATGAACATTGAATGAACTCACTTTAGGATCAAATACAATGGACTATTTTATTATTAATATAGAGGAAAAAAAATTAGAATTAGGTGCTTAAAATTGACTATATGGATAAGTGGTCCCAATACATGAATTGTCTAGTAGGGGTTGTTTTCGCCCTCAGTGGCACTAAATTAAAGTAATACTGCTGAGAGGTTTGTTTTTGTATATAATTGTTATCTGAAATTTCTAAGCCTGACTCTCTGACACTCTTACTTTGCCAACCTATCAGTTCCATCTCAGTCTGTTGGTTACAGTTTCTAATGATAACAGATGCCTGCTGCACAAATATGGCAGCTCCCTCATACAGGAACATGGGGGATAAGACGGGTAAAAGCATCACGCAAATACTTTATGGCAAAGTTACAAGTGGCTTTCAAAGGCAATATTATAAAAGATGTAAAAAATAGTTTAATTTCAGGTGTCGGTATCTCTTTAAGAGGTTATTTCTTATTTTGTTCACAAAATATTTTTGCATTTAAACATAATTGGATCTTTCCCATAAACTGCAATTGTGAGGATCATTTAAGATTTATTTAAAGATGCGCTTTAAGCACCCTCTGACCTTTCCCAGCATCTCTACCTGATCTTTCTCTTGATATAATATTAGATGCTTAAGTGTTTTTGTTAAACTAACAAAGGTCTGTTATAGGCGACTTTACAAGTGTGCCATTACAGCAACTGTGACAGTCAACGTTGCCATCCAAACCACTTCCTTTTAAATTTTTGCTTCTCTGTATTAATGCCATACTTTTAGACTGTTATTTGTAGTTACTTTCAATAAACTGCTACCTCAAGTTATTACAGCAATAACATCTTGTCATTTTCCATGTAGAGTCATCTGAAGGCATTTTTGGAACTGATGCGTGCAGTTTCCCTGACAAACAGAGTAGTCAGAAGGTATGACATTACTCAATTATTTTGAAATAATTCAGATCATACTGTTCCTCATTGAAATGTTATTTCTACAAAACATTAATCTCAACTTATTTTTGTTCAGGGCAAGGGCCATTTTAGAGTTTTTAAAATAAAACATTTAATTATCCTTTAGGGTGTAAACTTTGTGCTGAATACTAATGTGTTCTAAAACTGTTTTTTTGTGTCTTAAAGGGACAATATACTCAAATATGTCTGTGTAAAGAAAAGAAATAAATGTATATGTATTTTTGAAGGTTCAGATATTCTTTATGCCTCATTTTACACAAGCCCAGTTGAATCTGCTCACTAGCTCATGTCAAAAAGGGGGTTCTATTTTCTGTAAATAACTTAAAGGGTACCAATCATAACTAAAATCATTTAAAGACACTATGTGGAAGTTCAAAAAAGATTTTTAAAAAAGTTAGAATTGTTTATATAATGTAAATCATCAGGTCACTTTACCTTCTGCAAAATTGCCCCTATCTCCACTGCAGTTCTATTTGAGACAGGCATCTTGGATTTCACTGACTCCTCCTACCTATATCTTCACAGCCAACTGTATCTCTGAAATCTCACACATGCTCAGTTGAAATTCCTTGCTTGCCTAATAAACCTTCTAAGATAGTAATTTGCATATTATAGTCACAGTATGGAGTCCCTCCATGAAAGAACCCATTTGACAAAGTATGGTTTGGTGTTTTTTTTTTCTTAACTGTTTTTTTGTTTTGTTTTTTTTTAACAACTGTATATGTAGTTTGATTAAACATGTATATGTTCTACTGGTTAATATGTGTTTGATTTTGGCTGTGATTGGTGCCCTTTAAAGCAATCTTGTCATTTAATGTGGCTGTGATATAGTTGTTGATATAAAAATTTGCAAGCAATGCAGCTGAGGTGTAGTTTTTTAATTTTATAGATATGCATTCTATACCTATATACAGGGCTTTACGCAGGACAAGAAGTAATGCCTGTATGTGATTCGGTGGTGCAGATATGGCCACATTGTATTGATCAGCTAGTTGGCCTATGCTATGTTGATAACATGCAGAATAGTATGTGTTTTTTTTTTTTTATCATGCAACATGGATTTGCAGCACTTTATAATATATAGTTCTCTTCCCAAGAGTTATGTCAAGAAGAAAGGGAGTGTGAGTTTCATATCACTGTTAATGGCAATTTAGCTTGCATCAGTTTATAACCAGCGAAATCTGGTGTGTTATATCCTATTTTCATGGAAAGTAGGTTCATTTTTGGGATGCAAACTGTACCCATACAGTAAATAGCAAATGTACCTGTTATCTATGTTTCAGGGAATATTGTCCCTGTAAACACTATCTACATATCTTTTGGATAAAATGGGATCATTGTTTTAATTTGCTATGGTACTGGATCTCACCATAGGCAATACATTCAGGTATTGGGACACAAAAACCTTTTTGATTATTGCTTTTATTATTTGGCAACACTTAAAATGCCATTTACCTGCCAAGAATTGCTTTTAATTTACTTGCATGATACCAGCAATTAGTGATCACTAAATGCAGTGTTTGTGAGCACTTAATCCAAGAGTCCCACAATGCTTTTCCTTCACATGAACGCTACAATGGGTGGAGGAATTTTGATTTTCACCACAAGTCATGTCAATTAAAGGAAAAAATTAAAGTTAAAAATAAAACACAAACCTGCCTCCCC
>CM044435.1:50381069-50410243 GCA_024363595.1 Xenopus borealis | reverse complement strand
TTATGCAATATCTGTTTATAGAGACCTACATTGTTTGGGGGATATAGTTTTCCTTTAAATCTTTTCATACAAGAGATTCCAGACATGGAGCCTGCATAGTTGAAGCCACATTTAGATAGGCTTGCTTGGTGTCGGCAGTCGTTTGGAGGAGAAGATTTACCGATGTGACAGGGTACCTGCTAATCCCATTGTACCTCGGCATGTGTCTATAAACATTTGCCCTTTACACATTTTGGAAAGTTACATTTTAGTAATGTCTCAAACGGTGTCATTCTAGTATTGCAGAATCAATGCAATCAGTGTTTATTTTGTAATATAGGTTATCACATTTTTGCGTAAGTGAATGTTTGTAGCAAAATATTTAGATGATATTTCTTTATTGCAACTTAGGAAGTACTTCAAGAGCTACCTGAGAAATTAATAGCACCAGCTTCTGACTCCAAACCATGCAACTTATCCCAGAGGAAAAGTAACAATGAAACAGGTAAATCCCTGGACTCCGGAAATGTTTCTTGCTCTTGCATGTGCTTCCTGGATCAAAACAATCTGCATAAACATACATGGATAATTCTGTATTATTTTCAAATTTTGTAGAAGAAATCTCTTCAGTTGATCATCCTGCAGAGCAACAAAGAAAGCGTCATAAGTCAGACAGCATTTCTTTAACCTTTGATGAAAGCCTTTCCTGGTGGGTGATAAGTGGCTTACGGTGTGATAGAAATAGCAGCGATTCGACAGACACTTCCTCCAACCCAGTAAGTAAGGCTACTAGTACAGAAGCATATAAAAAATTAAGGTTTTTGCAGCCGTTCCCCTATTGGACATTTACCAGGGAAGGTAAACATGTAGAAAAGATAACTCAACTTTCATCCCAGTACTCTGCAGGACTATTTGCACTATTTCAGCCGAATCCTGCTGAAAAAAGGCCGAATCCTGGATTTGATGCATCCCTAGTTCCAATAGTGGATAGTACTGGCCAGTTGCTGGCTGAGAAATTGAAATTATACTTAGTAATGCAGTGAAATACTATGAGGTATATCATGGATGATGTCCAATACTTATATTCCTGCACTCCCTCTGCACACTCCAGATTAAATCAGGCCCCCTAACCACAAAAAAATGTAGCTAGCTTCTCACTAGCAGTAGATACATCTGATAGGGCCATGCTGTGTGCAGTCCTGGGCTACGCTAATGAAAATGGTATGAGTGCTACTTTAGAAACTACTAAAATGTAATAAGTGGAATATATTTTGATAAAATTAAATTGCTTGGTTTCTTGACCATGTCTTGCTTGTTAATTGCTTCTTACACTGTGTGCCTACCTGAAACCTTGTGCTATTGGAGCATTGGAGGGAGTAACATTTTTTCCTTTTTATGTCTTGTAACAAGCATTGTACCTGCTTAAAATTATGAGAGCTGCAGGCTTGTTACTGAGGAGAGATGTAGCCCCTGATGGTGTTGGAGAACCACTGCACCTCTCTCACTCTCTGTCTTTCTGTTCCTCTTTCAAAATAATTTTACCTCTTCCATTTTTCTTAGTTTCTTAGCACTTTCTTAAAATCTTGAGTTTAGCCATTTGAAATTTAAAAAGATGGATTAAGAACAAATGTATACAAAATAATGTTACAATTTACATGGGATGAACCCAATCAAGTCTTTGGTTTGGATATAATTCTTTGCAGGATTCTGCCAAATCCTGTTGGCTCTCCGTTCTCATTCACTCTAGTTTGATAATACAGCCTACACCCAAACAGCACAATTTCTGCCTGTCTGAAATTTTGGTAAATTTTGTACTGTGTTCCTCTGGCTAAGTGTATGCTGTAAGCTCTGTAGACCATAAAGGTTCATCCTCAAGTGAGCTGCTACTAGTATGTAGACAGAAGAAATATGAGTTTATTTTTTATCTTGATAATTTCAGTTTCTTACTGTACTTTCTAGCCTAAAATGCTACATTATTACAAGTCGGTGATTGTCTTCATAAAGCAACTTAATAGATGTATTTAAAGGGGAATTTACCCCCCCCCCCCTGGGCTATTGCCCCTAAGTTTCTACTTACTCCTCTGTGTAGGTCCCCTCCAGCGAAGTTCACAGGGGCCATCTTCTCTACAACTGTGCCTTCCTGGATCCGTCGGCGCTCGATGGCACATGTGCGCAGTAGGACGCTGGTACCACTGTGCATGCTCACAAAGTTTGCCTACTGCGCATGCGCTGCCGACGGAACAGCATCCAGGAAGAAGCCAGAAGCCTAGGAAGAAGTGGTTGGAAGAGAAGATAGCCCCTGTGAACTTCGCTGGAGGGGAATTGCACAGCGGGGTAAGTAGCAACTTAGGGGCAATAGCCTGGGGGTAGAGGTAGGTTGGAGGCCTACAGGGGGGTTGGGGGAGGAGTTAGAGCCTGCGGGGGTTTGAATTCTCCTTTATAGCTAATAACCACGTCTACATCATGATTAAAATGAAGCATTTTGCCATTGTGCTTCGTTCATTTTGTATAGATAGATATAAAAAGATGTGTACTTTTAGATTTCTTATGTGTCAAAGCCCTATAAATGTTTAGCCGCTTTGAGTTGCCTTTTGTACTTTGGCATGCCAGGGCCTGTTTCCTTGTGTTTATGCCTTATTCCAACTTTTTGTTTTAGGATCCAGAGAGGCACTCTGTCAGTAACAATTCTGATCAAGATTCTGATTCAGATCAGTTTAGTGTTGAATTTGAAGTAGAATCTGTTTATTCAGATGATTATAGTCCTAGTGGAGATGAACATTGTGTTTCAGAGGAGGAAGAGGATATCAACGATGAGGTAGGACCAGGTTTCATTGTGTTTCTTTCTTTGCCACTAGATGACAGTACAGTTCCAGGAATGTATATGTATTTTAATGTATCTGTGGTGTATGTAGTTGCTCATCTTCTTTGTTGCACTAGAACTTGACATTAATAAATCCTATTTTGCTTCAAGTTTGGCATGCAGCAGTATTTCTGCAGCTTATATATTTGATTCTACTGGAAGTTACAAATTAAGTAAGAAGTAGTCATCCAATTCACTTTTCTTTGTTTCTACAAATTAAAAGAACTAATCTGTACTGATCTGTTTGCTTCAGAAACACTACTACATTTCTTCTAAACAAGCTGTTGTGTAGCAGTGGCAGAAATAAAAAAAATAGCTGTATGGCACAGGTTAAATAGTGGATAACAGCACCGTTATGTTCTACAAAGCTTCTTTGCTGTCTGCTGTGTAACCTGAGCCTTTTCTCCTTTGAATGGCTGCCCCCATTGCTACACTACAGCTTGTTTATTTAAAAAAAATAGTAGTGTTTCTGAAGCAAACAGCATTTTTACCAGTGCAGGGCAGCACTGCATTGTATTATTAATACTTTAAAACACTATTTGTTTTATGTTCTATATCTATAAGACTAAATAACAATAAAGTAATATCACAGGGAAGTCTATGGATGCCCTAAGAAGCCTGCTGGGTTAGAGATGCATTGTTAGGCCACAAAACATTGGTTGGTATAGGGCTTTATATAGCATTATTAAGGAGATTGTGATTAGATTAAATCAGACTTACAGATCTGTTCTCTTTTTAACACATAGGTATATCAGGTGACTATATACGAGGCTGAAGAGAGCGAGACTGACTCTTTTGATGTTGATACTGAGATTTCAGAAGCTGTAAGTTAATATTTATTTCTACTATTACAGCACTGCGAAATATATTGGTGCTATATAAATACATGTTAGGAATATTATTCCTGATTTAAAAAACACCTGATTATGAAACGTATTTATTTATTTAACCTTGCTCTAATATGCAAATTCTGTTATAGGGACAGGGCCCATTCCATTTGCCAGTGAACACATTTGTGGGGGAAAAAATTTAATAAAATAATTTATATAACAGTCCGCCTGCACTTGTCACCATTTATAGGAGACATATATTTATGTATTGTTTTTTCAGGGGCAGAAGATAGATTTGTTTATACAACAGGTAAAATATGGTTTAAAGGTAATGGCAAATTATCTGTTGAATGAAAGGGGAAGTATCACATTATATAAAGACAGATGTATCTACATCCTAAATATGCATGTTTTTATATAATTGGGTATTTTAAAGGTATTGCATATGTAACCCCCTTCACTGTTCCCATTTTATCACAGTGCTGGGTAGAGCAAGTTGTGTCCATGGTGACTGACAGGGAGGTGGGTGGGGCAGAGCTGTCCATGAAAGAAAGGGACAGATCCTGACAACTCTATAACCGTCCCACCCCCTGTCAGTTGGGATTTCGCCAGAGAAAGATCTCTGCGGCTGCATTGTAACTGAATAAAAGTAAAGGTAACTTTTGTCTCCATAATCAGTTTTGTATTGTATATGGACAACACTGTTTATTAAGAATAGCTAAAGCTCTGGGCTAATGTCATCCAGCACAGATTCTTATGGGGACCAAGGATCACAGCATTTAGCATAAACAATACATACCCCTGAAGATGTCTCCCTGTGCCTGGCCAATACCATATGTCCTAGCTGGCCCCTTTCTAGCCAACTGCCGTGGAAGTTCAGTAGAGACAAAGTATGTGGTTGCTCCATAGACTTTAGAGGGCTGTCTGTGCCAAAGGATTAGCAAGATTTCTGAGAGAAATGGTATGAAAGGCGGTAACTTTATGCCATAGTGTTTCTGTACCTTACTGTGTCACGACAGCTTTATGGTATAAGTTTTGCTACATTGGTACAATTACATTATGATGTTAGTTAGCCTTTAAATAAGAATGTGATACTTCCCCTTTTTCTTTATCATATTCTTGTTTAACTTATGTTCCTCATCAACTGATTTTCAGGATTATTGGAAATGTTCAGAGTGTGGAGAAGTAAATCCCCCTCTTCCAAGTCATTGTCCTAGATGCTGGTCTGTCCGCAAAGACTGGCTCCCTGAACAAAGAAGAAAAGAGCTTCAGTCATCGAAGAGAAAAATAATGGAAACTGAGGAGGATGAAGGCTTTGATGTCCCTGATTGTAAGAAAAGTAAACTAACAAGCTCTCCGGACACAAACGTTGATAAAAAAGAAGCTGAAAACATACAAAGTTCTGAGTCTCAGGAAACTGAGGATTGCTCTCAACCTTCTACATCTGGCAGTATTGCTTCATGCAGTCAAGAGGGGACCAAGGAAGATACAAGTGAGGAAAGTTTGGAGTCTAGTCTTCCACTTACCAGCATCGAGCCATGTGTCATATGTCAAACTCGCCCCAAGAACGGCTGTATTGTTCATGGCAGAACAGGTCATCTGATGGCATGCTATACCTGTGCAAAAAAGCTCAAGAAGAGGAACAAACCTTGCCCTGTGTGTAGAGAGCCAATCCAGATGATTGTGCTAACTTACTTTAGCTAGAATATCCTAACAGCCTAAAAGACACTTAGAATAATTAAAGCACTATATGAAGACATTAATAATTTAAGAAGAAATGTCTATAAGAAAAAATGTCTACATACGTATTTATAATTTTCTTTCACATGGTACACAATCCAGAATTGAAGGAAAATGGCATTGGGTCCTTATAGTGCTCAAGGACCTAATATAGCGGATTGTGCACTGTTTTTCCATATGCAAAGACTGCAGTTTCCAGCCAAATATGGAAGCTGATGGTATTAATGTTTAGTGCAAGTAGTCTTTTGAGATGCCTAATGAAATACAATTGCTTTATTTAGAATGTTTTATTTTTCTCCAAATATTTATAAAGCCCGATTTCTATGACTTTTCGGATCTTACAGATGTATTGTTAGTAGACTAGATAGACATGAGTGCAGGGCTCCAATATTCTAGGCTATATCTTGGGGTACAATTATAGTTTTATGGAATTTTAAATTCAACTATAGGCTCCCTAATAACATGTGTGGAAGAGTTCAAGTTCAGTTACAATATACTCCTGTATGAAAAGTGTATTACATTTTTATCAGATTCCCTTCTTTCTGAAGATTTAGACATAAGATGTCCCATTTTTTTTTTTTTTTCAATTTGCACTGGAAAATTATTGTTCCTAAATGTTAGTTATAGAGGTATGGCATTTTTGAAATGATTATTTACTTTGCCAGTGGCACATGGAACATTTTAAAGGAAAACTATACCCCCAAAATGAATACTTGAGCAACAGTTTATATCAAATTAAGTGGCATATTAAAGAATCTTCCCAAACCGGTAAATACATTTAATTAAATATTGCCCTTTTACATCTCTTGCCTTGAACAACCATTTCTTGATGGTCTGTGTGCTGCCTCAGAGATCACCTGATGAGAAATACTACAACTCTAACTGTAACAGGAAGAAGTGTGGAAGCAAAAGACACAACTCTGTCTGTTAATTGGCTCATGTGACCTAACTTTATTGTTTGTAAGGTATGTTTGTGTGCACCGTTGGATCCTAGGATCCCAGGAGGCTGTCCTTATTTTTTAAAATGGCTATTTTCTATTTATGATTACCCAATGGCACATGCTACTAAAAAGTGTATTATTATGAAAATGGTTTATTTACATGAAGCAGGATTTTACATACGAGTTGTTTTATGCAATATCTGTTTATAGAGACCTACATTGTTCGTGGGGGGGGGGTATAGTATTCTTTTAATTAATTTTCAGGAAGAATGTACCTTTCCCCTGGCAGCTGCTTTACCTTTGCTATTTTGCCTCTGCGTAACATCCATTTACATTTAGTCTGAGTGTGCCAATGTGTACCAGCATGTGAAACAGCTACTGGTGATCTGCAGTCTCCCACTGACTCTCAAGTGGGGTACATCCCAACACCAGAGACAATAGTGTAATGTGCAACAGGAAATCCCCCCTTTATTTGAGCCTCATTAATGGAATGTATTTTTTTAGGAAAATAAAGCCTGTGTCACAACATAGTATTACAGGTCTGCTGCCTCACAGTGCTGCAGCAAATGGGGCAGAATTTTGCTAGGCACTTTTTGTGGCATGCTGCACTTTGTATGGTCATCTTTAGATGCACTGAATTTGTTTTAGAGACACTTGTCTCCCAATGACACTTGGATAATCCAATAATGGTTGTTGTCATCAGAGAATGCCTTCTCTGTGTCTGAGAGCCAGGTGCTTATCTGCACTTTCTCTTTGCTTTACTATACTATGAAAACTAGCCTTTATGTAAGATGTAGTAGTATAAATCTAGTCTTGTTTGGAGAAGGGCAGAATACACTAACAAGGGGAATTTTATGCAAAAATACTCTTGTTCTTGCTTAGTGCACACTAAGTAAACAAGTTAATTTCCTGGTTTTACTGCCCCTTTAAATCCTGTTTTAACCAGGAAGGTGAATGAAGTTGTAGTTAAAATGCAGTGGTGCTGCTGCTGACTCCATGGAAACGAAATCTTTTATTTACTGCCTCTTTAGTTTATGCCCCATGAATATTCTGTGGTATAATGAAGCCTAATACATATTTTTGTTACTCAGAATTTACGAGCAAAATAGAATTTTTCATGCGATTGCTTTTGTTTCTCATAGAACAGAAGCTTACTATTGACTTCAGAATGAAGATACATTTAGCTAGCTAGATTCATTGATGCCAAATGTGAAAGTTCTTATTCGCAAAGCAAACCCTATATTCAAGTTTGTACATTTTGCTGTACATGTGCTTATTGCCCCATTATATTATTTCATTTCAATAGATTTCCAGTAACGATGCTTTGGCAAAACTTGTTTTAAATTCTTGGCCTGTTTCTTGCATCACACTAGGATTTCTTTTCAACTTTAGCCATTAGATGTTGCCATTTTCTTCCAAAGATAGGTATAACTCTGGGTCCCATGCCTGTATAACGAATAATGTTATAGCTTTCAGACTTGTTTGGTGTACAGCTACCTATCGTTTACATCAAGCTCCAAGTTTTACTCCATATGTTGTGTATTTTATTTTGTTAAATGCATAGGTGAATAATATGATGATTAGTTTGAATGTGCTGACTATTGCCCTTACACAACTGCTGTATCCATGGCTTTGGCACAAATTCTATTGATTTCTTGTACTTGTATGTTCCAAAGCCATACGGCACTAAATAAGTATATAAGCAATAACAATAAACAAAAATAGCGAGTAAAATAAGAAACATAGGAAGGCTAATTAAAAAAAAATCAAACAAAATAAAACTTTATTTAAAGGGAACTGTTTGCATCCTGCTACAGGTTGTAGATATCCATTTTCCATGAGCTGTGCTATAATGCATTGCTAATACAGGTATGGGACTGATTATCCAGAAACCCATTATCCAGAAAGTTCTGTATTATGGAAAGGCCGTCTCCCATAGATAATAAATGAATCCACATTTTTTGAAAAAAAATTTCTTTTCTTATTAGTAATAAAACAGTAGCTTGTACACAATCCCAACTAAGATATAATTAATCCTTATTGGAAGCAAAACCAGTTTATCGAATATATTTAATGTTTACATCATTATATATATATATATATATATATGTTAATTATCCAAGCTAATGGCTATATTAATTTTCTATATATAGGTTAGTTATCCAAGCGAATCTAAATAATGGCTATATTTAAAGTTAGAGTCCTTACCCAACATTCCAATTTAATATCTTTCTTTACTGCAGTTTTGTGTGGTTTTTGTGAGATAACTGAGCATTTCCCTAGTTTCATCTATCTTCAATGTGTCCAAAGTATGTAAAGTAATGTAAAATTGACTGGTTAAAGGACCAGTAACAAAAAAAAAAAAAATCGAAAATTTAAATTTTTAAATCCATTAGTATACATCGTAAAAAACCACCAAGACAAATGAAACTTTACAATCACATAGTCTTTATCAAGAAATAACTTGCAGAAACTCCGCTTATGCTCTTCAGAAAAAGCAATCGGGCAATCCATCGTACGGCGCTTGATTTCTCCTCCAGAAGTTGAGAGACGCATGATGGATCTTCGCCCTGTCTGAAGAGGAGCGGAATTGGAGTTTCAGTAAGGTATTTCTTAATAAAGACTTTGTGATTTTAACATTTAATTTGTCTTGGTATTTTTTTTTATGTTACTGGTCCTTTAAGCACAAATTTGAGTGCATGTGGGTATAACCAGGCAGAATAATCTGGAAGTGGTTTGCCCGAGCCTAAATCTAGTTTATCTGAGTGCCTTGTATTCTTGTGAAACACACCAGATCCAATCCGCTGTAAATGCTGCAATGGTATATTCATTTGAACATAATCCGTATGGATATGCCTTCTAATGGAATTGTTACATGTACTTAAGTGTTGTAGTATTTATTGTTAGAGTTCTGCTGATATTGTGCTTTCTCAGTACACTGCTGGTGTTCTATAAATGACTGCACACTAGTGAGTTTGCTTTGTTGTGTATTGCATTGTTGTCCTATAGCACCTTACCCTTAAGCAGTGGCATATAGGGCAGCTCCGCATGTTTTGTGGTTCAGTAATTGCCCCTTAAATGAATGAACATAATACAGCAAGTCTTTCTTGCACACAGTTTTGGTTCCAAGGATCAGACCTCCAAAATGTATCCCTGGTTAACCAGGAATTCTGGCAGCCATGTTTTATTTCCTAAGCTTCTCACTAAGGACACTTTTAAGTCCTAACAAAACAGGTGCATATGCTCCATTAGCTTTAGATTTTACTATATGAGCTTTAGGTACTATTACCTTTAATCATCAGGTCAGCTGTCAATTAAAGGGACACTTAATATAAACCTGATAAAATACATTCTATAGAAAGAGAAGGCATAGGTTAGGCATGCAACTTGGTTTCTATTATCCTTCTTCTTTCATAGACTCAAATTAGGTTCTGACTGATGGCCATTCTACTAGAATGTAAAGCTGATTACAGTCTAGTAACTTGTGCAGACTCCCCATCCCCCCCCCACATACTTTCTTTTTCTGGGCCTAACTCCAGCAACATGCAAATAAATAAGGGCCACCTATGATACTCAAATTACAGGTGACCTGTGTTTCTCTTCAATGCAGGTCACCCACGGGTCCTCTATACAGAAGAATCTGACCAGCCCCCCCCCGTTCTTCTTCTTCCTCTATAGTTCTGTCTCTAACTGTATATCTATTGCGAATAGAGCTGCTTTGTAATATAAAACCTTGCTAAATATAAGCAAATAGTGTGTAACCAGTGAAAATCTGACCTCTTCATTTTGTCTGAAGATTTCCTGATGAAGCAGATCCAAACAGCTGGTACAGCTCTGAATTACCAAGTAAGACCAGATCACAGAAACTCCTCTGTTCTGGATAAAAAGCATCAGTAGAGCCTGGGCTCAGCTTTCTACATTCTGTGTATCCATTCTGTTGTAATGTGCTTTTAGCAGGTCTATTGTACATATTATTTACAGTACCCTCTCTAGTTCTTTCTTCCTCAGAAACACTGGTTTCCCTGTTTTTACCTCTATGTACTGTGAAATACATGGAAATCCTTAGCTAGAAATTGCCTTAAAGGGAAACAACAATCAGAATATCTTTTATATGGACCTAGAGATAGAGGTGCCTTATTCAGAATATAACTTACTGTCTCAACAAACATTTGTTTTTTTGAAACAAATGGGTGAAGTATTTTTCATCCTCACAGTGATAGCTCTTTGGGAATTGCTGAAATGGATACATTTGACCAGTTACTGAATATTATTTTGCCCACAAAAATAAAAACCAGATTTGTGTGAACTGTATGAGTAGATGCCAGCGGTCATTGGCTTTCACCAAATCCAATTCAGTGTATTCAATTTCTTATGAGCATCTCTTGTAAAAGTGCAGACAGTAACATACAGTTGATACTAAAATATTGTAACCCTTAAATTAACTTAATAAAACCATTTAGATACTTTTCTTGTTTTATTTATTTTATACAGAATGAAAGTTCCCTTTCACTGGAATAGAGTGAAAGCGTATTTGACTTTACGTGAGTATTACTATTGCAGAGATCCAATTGTGCAGAGTTTAGAAGCTGGAGCACATCAGACCACCACTGATCTGTCAGAAAGAGCCCCAGCAATAAGTGAAAACATACTGCAGTATTTCAAATCTTCCCAACCGTAGTACATGGATAAGTGTTCCAAGACGTACATTACATTTATTTGTATATTTGTTGCCACTGAAATCCGTGTTTGGCCCTTTCCATTCTCTGCCCTGATGACTCGGACTATTAATACAATGTAAGACAAGCCAGCTGATTAACAGACCTGTCTTTGCTGGGGAACTAAGCGGTATATTTGTCAAAGAGTGAAGTTAGAGATCGCCACAGTCCTCTAGAGTGAAATGCCACCACTCTCCATTCATTTCTATGGGATTCTGAAAGCCTTGGGGCACATTTACTAATGGTCAAAGTGATTATGCGAATTAAATTATATTTTTAAAATTCAAATTTCTAAGTAATATTGGGCTATTTCGACTATCGAATAGCCCAAAATTTTAATTGAGAAAATTGGAATTTCGAAATTGCCATTTTAGCTTATGGGGGACCTCCTAGATCCTGTCCTGAATTTTTTTTCTAAGTCATTCATTCAAATCGAATGATGCATTTGAACAGTGCAAAAGTTGGCTGGAGTAGCACTATTAACAGTGACAGTATCCCTTTAAGTGTGCAAGCCCATAATAGTAAAATGAAAGTTAGGTAAGCTTATCCTTGCCACATATTATAGAGCCTATGGAGCTACAGAAAAGAAGCAATGTGCCAGTGCTATTCAGTCTGTTTTAAAAGGTTACCAGCATCATAGACTAATGCAGTATGGAAAGGGTTACAACAGGCTACTGGCTTTCAAAAAGCAGCAGAAATGTGGGGCTGCAGATCCTTGGTTTCTTTATATTGTGGCCATGCTGCTGAGCCCAACATGCAAGACATAAAAACAAGTTCTAACAGCTTTAGTGGTGAGAGTAAGAGTCTTTCCAGAGAACAGTTTTTACCTTATGAAAATGCAGACATTTTTACAGGTAAAACCAGTGCAGCTTATATGGGTGCCAAGTACTGCTAAGGATGACATGGGTGCACTTCATCACCAAAAGACTCGTGCTACGAAATGTATAGGCAACCACAGTCCTCTAGCAGTAAAGATCTGTCTCCAACTATGCCCCAGTAGCTCCCCATCTTCTTTTCTACTGATTCACTGCACATGCTCTGTGCTGCTGTCACTTACTGAGCTTAGGGACCCACTCACAATATACAGTACATATAGTATATAAGGCTTATCAGTGATTAATATGGATAATTACTACATGGCAGCACAGAAACCAGTGCAACTAGCATCTGAAATTAATAATCAGCTCTGTAGCATCATCTTATATTACAGGCAAACATAATTTTCTGCTGGATAATTTGTGATGACCCCTAAGCTTATCTTCTCAACAGCTGCTCAGAGTCCACTGAGCATGTGAGCGTCACAGACACTTTCCAAGATGGTGACCCCCTGTGACAAGTCTGAAGTCCTGGATCATTGTAGCTACTGAGAAGCTGAAACTTTAGGCTGGTTTGGTTCCTTGTGAGCAATGTGTGGCCACAGTCACGCTGATGATGACTGCTAATAACGGTGTTAAGGCGTACAGGGTCAGAGCACGGGGAGCCCACTGGGTCTACATGTCCTGTGCCCCCCATGCATGTGCAAACACTGGGACGAACCACACATTCCTGAACGCCGGCACATACCACACATGTGCAAACTCCATCATGAACGCCAGCACATGCGCAAACACCAGCACTGCCATGCACATTTCTTTTTTTGGGGCTCATAAGATTAGGGGAGAGGGCCTGGGCCGGCACCCACCGGGTTTTTTCCCAGGGTCCCACTAGACCAGTCTGACCCGGAATGCATAGCGGCACTTGTGCTATCTGTTTACATTATACATTTGTGTTTTGCCCTCGTAACATGCTGTTTGTTAGAAAATCATTTACAAGAGCAGACCTTGTAGATAATAAAGAAATTCTAAGTCACCAAGGAGTTTTGTCACTCTATAAAATATGGAGAATAAAGTCTGACTGGCAGAATTCCAAGGGTAACTTTAATAACATAATAATAAGGTTTAAATAATAAAGTTACTAAAAGACATACAAGGACAGTTTAACATATAAACTGAAGAGTCAAACAAAATCTGCACAACTTCTGAGCAGACATGAACAACATTCAATAAAAAAAAAGACATGTTTTGCACAGTGTTTCTATACAGTGACATATTGCCTAAAACATGCCATTATTCACACTTAATCAAAACTGCAGCATCGTGGGTATTTCTGTAGTGTGAAACAATATTGTTTACTAGATGCTGTATTTGTTGTACAAATATTGTAATAGTCGAAAAAATGCACGCACTCCTGCAGCCAGACGGTGAGGTAAAATATCAGCTTTATTCCATTAAGTTAAAAGTTAGCGTCCTAACGCGTTTCGTATCTTACGATACGTAATAGTGATTACGTATCGTAAGATACGAAACGCGCTAGGACGCTAACTTTTAACTTAATGGAATAAAGCTGATATTTTACCTCACCGTCTGGCTGCAGGAGTGCGTGCATTTTTTCGACTATTGGATTCTGCTTGGGCTACAGGCTTGGGGCACTGCACCCGAGCCACTGAACGGATTTGGCGAGTTATACTATCCTTTGAACAGCATCGTGTTTAATTTCTTATTTGGCATTGCATCCACCAAAGTGCTGGACTAGGGGTATTTACACCCGGGTCATTTATTTCACAGGGTGAGCTTTCACTTACACATATACATACATATATATATATATATATATATATAAATTGGGCTTGAGCTGGCAGTTGTTAATTCTTTCATTTTGGAGTACAAATATTGTATATTCACTGTAAACTCTGTACTTTCCCTACAAGGCATTTCTACTTTTAAAGGGCGTGATTACATCAGGGAACGGAATGTTAGCAGGGAAATTCTATTGTGATCAGTGATGGGTGAATCTAACCCTTTTCACTTGGCCACAAATTCACAAAGCAGAAAAACTCTGTGAACTGCATTGGTCTAAGGGTGACAAAATGTTTTTGATGGGCAACAATTTTTTTCGCTCATTGGAGTCTATTGGCTTAATATTCTCTGAGAAACATTTCACTCATCACTAATTGTGACGTTACAAGCACTTGATAAGAAATTTAGGATTATTGCTAACTCGGAGTGGCTTGAAGGGGGGCCACATGGGACATAACTATTCAGTGAGTTTGCAACTGATCCTCAGCATTCAGCTCAGATTCAAAAGCAAACAGTTGTAACCCATGTGCCCTCCTCAAGTCACTGATTGGTTACCATGTGCCCTCCTCAAGTCACTGATTGGTTACAGACTGGTAACCAATCAGTGGAAATCAAAAGAGCTGCAAAGCAGGAAGTCACAGCCAGTCACTGCAGCCTTTATACATAACATTTTACCTAGCAAAATATATTGAAAATATTTTTTTTTATTCGGCACAGTCTATCTATGTACCCAGTTTTTATTTTTATACTGAACAATGTATTTAAAGAATTTTAGTAAAGTCTTCATCAGGTAAAATTCCTTATAGTGGCCACCTAAGTTCCAGCTGGATTGAAAAAAATATATAATTTTTCTTCCATAAGAAAAGAAAAATTACAAAATATTAATACAGACAATTTCTTTACCTGCCTTAGGCTGGCAGTGAATCGCAAAGCTCTCTCCTTGTTCTATTGTGAAGTGTTCAGGGAAATGAAGTCTTTCTGTTTTTCATAGTGGCTGGTGAACAAATTATTTGGAAAGCAGAGGGATTTAAAGTCCCACTGACACCTAGGGGCAGATTTACAAAATTTGTGTGTAGAATTCAAAGTTCGATCAAACTTGCATAAAATTCGAATCTTCGAATATGCAAATTAGGCAAATTCGACCAATTCGAATAAATTTTATTTTGATATTTGACTATTCGATGGTCGAAGTACTTCCCCTATTTGACCACCTAGTTCGCCAGATCCAAGCTGCTGAATTCGGGACCATTATTTTTGATCAAATAATAAAAATTCGATTGATCGAATTTTTTCTATTTGATCGTTCGATCGATCGAATTGTGATAAAATCCTTCGAATTCGATATTCAAAGGATTTTATTTCACATGTTCGAATTTCAAATTTTTTTTAATTTGAAAGTCGACCAATAGTAAATTTGCCTCTTACAAAGTAACAAGGTGAGGGCAGGCCCAGGCTGGCAATCTGTGGGTTCTGGCAAATGCCAGAGCGGCTGCAAATATGTGCCATAGAAATTCAGTATTTAGTAGGATGGTGGGGCTGTTTGGGCCTCTGTTTGAGCTGATTGGGCCTTTGTGTACCTGAAATGGCAGTGCCTGTTTGAGTCCAGGCCTACGTGAGGGTGTGAGCCAAAGTGGACTGGGGAAATACTACCCGAGAGCATAGACAAACTATCATAGTTTCCTTTTAAATAGTGCAGTCAGGTATGCTTGTGTAATTAAAATACATTTATATCTTTAAATTCAGACAGTGTTTGTGCAACTTTTCTGTGTAAGCCCGACTCAATGAGCTCATGTCAAAAAGGACGGTATATTTGCCCTTTAAACTTCAAGTTTCGCGGTGTGACTAAATTACACGCTTATAGTTATACACTGATTTAGTCATGTACAGTATCTCACTCAGGTATTGTTTAACCCCATCTTTGTTGTCATTTGACTACAATATACACATCACCATTACAATCCCAGTCTAATCCCACATTTGTGTGGTACCAGAATATGAATGTATTCCTATCAGTACTATTGCATGAACAATTTCCAAAGCAAAACATAGTCTGAGGCAAAACTTCAGGCAATTTCTGAAGAAAGGCACCCTGCTTGCACCCGAATATCTAAAAAGCATTGGGAAAGTATGTCCATTGCAAAGCTGTACCACGGCAACAAGAACATGACATTGTTCTGCATGTAGGTTAGTCTGATACAATCCCTTATATACGTATATATTTAATGTGTTATATAAATTTTATATACAAACAGATCATTATTTAACCAATATCTTGTTTCCAGTAGATATTTATCGGCAGCTTCTCTCCAAGGGCAGAGCACTGAGGCAGTTTTGGGACAGCAGATTTCTCTAGTTCCGCTTCTCGGGACAATCATGTAGAGAATATTATCAATATGCTACTTAGGAAGGAAAGCAAAGTGCAAACTTGTAGATGGCTATTTACGCTTGATTTTGGCAAACGTAATGAAAAATCGTATTTCATTGCATGAAAATTCTTGCTGTTTGTGACATTAATAGTCTGAAGTATTGATACATTTGAGGCTGATACCTAAAAGAAGAAAAGAAAGCATTTTATTTTTCTTTGTATGAAATTGTTTGAATTTACTTAAACTCAGAATGGATTTCTTTATATGATATTTGTCATTTGGACCCTAGCAAACAGATTGCTAAATTGCAAACTGCAATAAAAAAAACTAAATAACTCAAAAACCAAAAATAATAAAAAATGAAAACTAATTGCAAATTGCCTCAGACTATCACCCTCTACATCATATTAAAAGTTCATTCAAATCCTTTTAGGACCTGAAATTTACTCAGGAAGTTTTTTCTTTTTTAAATGTTAATAACTATGTTTTTATCAAGTAGTAATGATATGTGGTGTAAAAATATTCTGTGAGGCAAGCTGTAGCGAAAAGGAAGTGTTTGAAAAACAGACAGGAATTTTAACAAGCTGATTCAAAGAATGGAGATATAAAACCTAATATAATAAAAGATGATTAAGGTCAAGCAAGAAGATTAGATAGGAAAGAATTGTTAGCAAATAATAAGGAAGAGACTAAAATGGATTCAAGTTGACTATATTTTATTACTTGTAATATGTAATAGGTTTACACGCTGAAAAAAGAAAATCAATCACAAACTAAGGTGGTATCAAAAGAATCCTTTTTACTGTTTATAAATATATCCACTCCTTGTTGTTTTCCTTGTGCCCAAAACAAAAACCTTTGGGTGGTAAGTACATTATTGTTATGTATGCTCATTTTTCTGCAAATGTCATTGTTATTGCCAAATAACCATTTCAAACAGTAAAAAGGATTGATACCACCTTAGTTTGTGTTTGATTTTTTTTTATGACTGTGCAAACCTATTACATGTTACAAGTGATTATTCAGTTGCTCTATGTAGGGCTGTAGGGTTTTTTGCACCTCTATACAGTATGCACATTTTGCTGGTAATCTTATTGATTGGTGTGTCCTCCGTTTATCCATATTTGAATATATTTTATTAAGTCTGAAAGTGATTATATGTAGACATTGGGAGACTATTCATGAAGGCACCTAATTTAAGACAAATATTATTCCACTACTGCATTTCGCTGAAAATTAAAGACAAAAGTAAAAGTCTAGCAGTCTTTTTTCATATGTAACTAATGCCAAAAGTTGGGCACCCCAAGTAATTGTATATACTTACCTCACACCCCGGGTAGGGTTGCCACCTTTTCTAGAAAAAAATACCGGCCTTCCTATATGTTTTTCTTTTTTCCCTATTAATAACATTGGGATCAACCAGCATTTATAGTGGCAGCCCTAACCCTGGGTCTGTGCCCCTATCAGGAGAAAACTGTACTGGTCTGGATTCTTCCAGTGCGCACCACGGAGTGATTCGCTTCCTTCTTCTTCTTTATTCTCACAGCTGCACATGGGCAGTAGCACAAAAAAGTCAACATTTAATGAAGAAGTTGGCTGTTTCGTTCTATTGCCCTTGTATCTGCCTTGGGAAATAAGAAGAAGAAGGAAGCTGATCGCTCCATGGTGATCTCCGCAAGAACCCCCCCGGACCGGTGCAGTTTTCTCCTGATGGGAGCCCCTGCCCAGGGTGTCAGGTAAGTATATAACAATTAAAATATATATATAAATATATATATATATATTAAAAGTTACAGAGGAGTTTCATGACCATATAAAAACACGAGGCCGAAGGTTGAGTGTTTTTTGATACATGGAACGCTGAAGTAACTTCTAATATCCTCACATTTTGCAACAGCCACTACTTTGTTTATTATAATACACAAGTTTTAGTGAGACAAAAATTACATCATTACTCACCGTTTATAACTGATGACATCACTACTTACCATTTATAAGGATATAATTTATAGGATATCCATGGCTTTTGTGTATTATACATATATATATATATAATGTCCCTATGGGCTACAATATGTGGGGAATACCAGTCGTATTAGGGAAAGATTAAGATTAATGTGAATGTCATAAGTATATTAAATGTATACATTTTAATCTGGGGTCATGAGACGGTTCTGTTACCAGTTATTTCTTGTATTTCCATGTGGTTGAGCTAAAAAATTCAATGCACAGCAACACATTTGAAAATGGCCGGTGTTAGAGCCCTATTTAAAAAAAAAAAAAAAATCTTTTTTTCTAAAGGCTCATAAAAGTTACTTACACTGAATGTGTAGACTCCTGGTAGGAGAAGAAGGTAATATTCACCAATTCTATTGGTTTTATAAGGTTTTACGTGTTTTCTGTTGTTGACTTCCACAATTGCATCAGGAATGGGATTTCCTAGCTGGTCAAACACCCGCCCTTTTATTCCTGTGATGACAGACAAGATAAAATGGTTTGTTACTACCAACATATGATCTCCAGCTCAGGTCTCTCTCTCTCGATTTTTAATATGGTGCCATCAACGTTTCATGAGCAGGATTTGTGGAAAGGCCACCAAGGCCCTGGTTTAGGGCAGCGGGATTGTTTGGGGGCGGTATGAAGCCCAACCACACCCACATTGGTTTGAAAGCTCTGGGGCTGAGCATGACATGCAGTTGTTTTTTTTATTTCCAGTGTGCCAATCCCTAGTGCTATTGACCCGATGAAAATTTGTGCATGTATATAAATGAAGGGGAGGGGACAGGGCACCCACTTTGTAAATACGGCCCTGTTCATGAGCTCTTTGATCCATATTTTATCTACTAGTCCAGTCTATAAGTCCACAGGTACACAAATTAGTTCTGGAAAGGAATGTATGTTTATGCTTAAATGGAGGAATTTTAATGACAATGGTAACTATTTTGTTTATTCTAGGGACATGTCAACATTCTTTTATGTCTATGTGAAAAAAAATCTTAAGAACTGAAAAATATATAAAAACAACAGAATACATATATTTAAGCCTTTGTGGGAAGTCTGTGGCAGTTTGCAGTGTCTTTGAGATGGATTTTGGCCCATTCTTTTGGTAGATTTGCTTCTGATTATAAGGTTAGTTTGTGCACCTCAGTTATGAAATAGTGCAGCAAGGTTTTCGGCTAGATTGAGATCAGGGATTTGACTGGCCCATTGTAGGATATTCCCCTTTCATTGTTCAGCCACTCCAGCATACCATTGGCCTTGTATTTGAGAAAATTGTTCTACATTAACTTTTCCCATGATTTAGATTTTTATTGGCTGAAACAGGTTTTCACCCTCCTGTAAGTATTGGTCACTGATAGAATGAATTTGCTTTCTGCACACTCAAATTTGTATAGTGCCCAGTTTCTTGAAGGGGTAGTTAGCCTTCAAGTTTACTTTTAATATGTTATGAAATGGCATATTTGTTTGCAGTTGGGTTTCATTATTTATTTTGTATAGTTTTTGAATTATTTACCTTCCTCTTACAACTCTTTCCAGCTTTCATGTGTCACTGACCCTGGCAGTCAAAAATTATCGTTCGGTGAGACTTTAATTTCATTGCTATTGTTACTCTTTATTATCTTACTGATCACTCCCTTTCTTATTCATATTCCAGTCTAGTAATCAAATCAGTGCATGGTTGTTAGGGTATATTAGACCCTAACAACCAGATAGCTGCTGTACAAAAGGCTAAATAACTGAAAAAACATGAACAATAAAAAATGAAAACCAATTGCAAATTGTATTAGAATAGCAATGTCTACATCATACAAAACGTTATTAGAAAGGTAATCAACCCATTTAACCTTGGGTCCCCAATTGTTAATGGACTCGAACTAAGGACCAGTAACATCAAAAAATTTTATTATTTTAAAATAATACAAAAATTATGCAGTGTTGCCTTCAGAAACACTACTATTGTTTATATAAATAAGCTGCTGTGCAGCCATTCAAAGGAGAAAAGGCTCAAGTTACACAGCAGATAGCAGATAAGCTCTGTAGAACCTAATGTTATCTGTTATCCATTACTTATCCTGTGCCATATAGCTGTTTTTCAATTTCCGCCATTGCTACTTAGCAGCTTGTTTATATGAACTATAGTAGTGTTTCTGAAGCAAACAAATCAGTTTTAACAGCGCAGGGCAAAACTACATGATATTTTCATTACTTTAAAACACTTAAATTTTTTGGTGTTTCTGTTCCTTTAAAATACTTTACCTCTTGATTAAATAAAGAAATGAAGAGTTGCAGTCCACCAACATATAAGGGTGGATACAGGGTTATAGTAGAAGGATTTCTTTTTCCATTGGGAACCAATGGCTTAGACATGATTTCTACATACCTAAATGAACTTGCTTCATGTATTCAATTAGAGAAACTTTATTTTCGTTCCAAAACTGGGACAGCATTGATGCATTTGGATATTTGCAACATGAAATTTCAATGGTAATTTCAAAACATTGGCCATGAATGTAATTGTAATCCTGCATCCCACCTAAAATAAATCATATATTATATCATGTTACCTTGTTTTACAAGTCCATCATTTTCCAGAATGTCACAAATAACTCATTCTAAGTTAATCAATTCTGCTAAACTACAATGAACTTTATAACCCATCAGAGGAGCAATCTGATGATATTAACTTGACTCAAGTCAAAGAATTTTCATTTTTCAGAGGAATCAACTTATTTCTTGGTAGAAATCCCAAACATTTGGGATGTTGCATCATGGATGACATCTTAAAGCTGGCTACCATATTTCACTGACAATTGGCTGACAAAGAACATGCCCGTCCTACTTACATAGGGGTGTAACCTTTTAAAAACAAACTTACCTGGTGGGGGGGGGAGCTCCATGTCATAAGGGGGTGTTGATGATGCAATAGGGAGGAGCGATGGTGTAATTTGGCAGGATGATGAAAGATTCTTCACAGATTAATCAGAGAAGATGGTAAGAATTGGGGTAGATCAGGGTTTTACTAAGCAAGGCATGGGGGGTGGGATAAGAAGGTACTGAAAATTTAGAGGAAGGTACTGAAAATTTAGAGGCAGGTGCATTGCTGCTAAATTTGTAATACCAGCTCTGTTCTTAGAAGGTGTTACAAGCTAGTACTGGCTGGGTGGCAACCCTATACCTATAATATAAAGAACTGTCATTCTAATATAGCAGTTGTACAGCCATTCCTAAATTACTTAACAGATTTTCAAAAGATACTGTACATGTCTTAATTCAGAATATGTTTTGGCAAACTTTTTTCTCATTAGAAAAAACTTTGTTTGCTATAGAGTAAGCCAGTCCCTCTGTCATCAGTCAATAAGCCTTGTCAGGGTCAAGTTGAACTGCTTCAGGCCTTCAGCATAAGTTCACAGACTAACATTAAACTCTGCACCCACCAGATCAGTAAATGGCATAGGGCATTCTGAGAGGGGAATTAGGGGCAGGACTGGACTGAGAATCAAAATAGGCCCTGGCATTTCAGGTACACAGAGGCCCAATCAGCCCACATAGAGGCCCAAACAGCCCCCACCAGCCCACTAAATACTGACTTTCTATGGGACCTTATAGCAGCCCATCTGGCATTTGCCCTAACCCACAGATTGCCAGTCCGAGCCTGATTAGGGGTAGGCAGAAGAGGCACCTGCCTAGGGTGCAAAGATGCGGGGGTGCTGGGCACCTTTTCAAAAATTTTCTGTCTACCCCTAGTCCAGGTTTCTCTCTCCCCTGCTGCTCTCGCCTCCTCCTCTCCCCCTAGCACTCTTCCCACCCTCTGGCACTCCCTCCCTGCCCATCCCAGTCCCTCACTCCGGCACTCCCTCCCCTGCCCCTTCATTACTCTGCTGGTGTCTTCTTGTTGTGCTGCCTTCTTATTGAGCATGCGCAATCATGCATGCACACACATGGTGGGTGCTACACTTTTTTAACCAACAGCACATACAGCCCAGTCATTTTGTGCCCAGCAAGTCCTCCATTCTGATCTACCTTTGAGACCTGGTACAGCTAATACATTTCTGAAAGATTTTTTACTCTTAGAAGAACAATAAAGTGGAAACATTACACTCGCAGGAACCTAAGTTATAAATGTAAATAGAATGAGCATCACTATTACACATACTAAAAGAGAAGTTGAACATTCTATATAAGAGAAGGTGGAAGAGGACTGATGGATGTACTTGAACTGATGTCAGAGCATTGATTACAATCACAGTAATTAATGAAGAAGGCTTTTCATTATATACAAAGAACTGTGCTTTCCATTTGTCATACAGTTACACTAAAACTTCAGTGCACAGTCACATCTGTTTCACCACAAGTCAAACAACATATCTGTAAACCCACTTACCTCGAACGGAGTACCAATCATAACCATTGGTGATGCCACCAGGAAAACTAGCCATGTTTTCACACTGAATGCCATTACTCATGTTAGCATGTTTGGTTGCATACAGTGTTGCAAGATACTTGAAGAAATCATCATCTGGACTGATTCCCTTGTTTCCTAAAAGGATGAAGACATTTTCTAATAGTCTGTGTGATCTGCTTAATAACGGGATCCCATTCAGTGTTGCAAAACATATACATAGGTTTAGGGTGATATATTTTCTCACTCGTGTTGATGAAATTGATCATACCATGTGTGGCACCTTGTGCATTCTGGGAGTTATTTACTAAATCCAATTTTATCTAATTTTTTTTATCAAACAAAGCTTGACCAAACTCCCGTCCATGATTTTACCTTATTATAAATAAAATAACTCGAAAAAGTCAGATCTCGAAAAAATGCAATACAAATAGAGCAAAAACTCAAATTGTAAACATTTTTTGGAATTGTTTCCGTTATCACCCGAAAACCTAAATTTTTTTGGATTTTTAAACTAAACCCTGCACAGACCACAATATCTTCAAATTGTGACATCTCATATTGATTTATGCATGACCTTGACTTGAACCATGAGTTTTTTCCACAAAAAAATCCTTGAGTTTAGTAAATAACCCTGTCATGATACAGGCCTCTTTTCACTAAGGTCTGGAGTCAGCCATTTGTAACAGGGTCACAACCTAACCTATTGTGTTCTTCTTTAAGCCCTGGCTGATAAGAGCCATTCCATGTGTAGGGGGAAAGCCCAAGGAGGAAGAACTTAAAGCTCACAGCAAGGCCCCTCATAGGTGAAGTGAAGGTCAGACATAACACCTACTAAAACATATTCATCCTCATAGAACCCATACCTGTTGTACAGTATAAGACACTGGTGATGGGTTCAAGGTAATATCAGCTTTTAGATGAGTCCAAACATGACTAGGTTTGGTACTCTGTATATCAAATGAGAATATCTGGGCACACAGTATTGATGTTTAGTATCTATGGCATCCATGAGAGAATTAATAACCTATGAATATAATATCATATAACTCCTATGTTCATATTAGGCAGTGGTTCTCAACCTGGGGGTCGAACGACCATTTCCCAGGAGTCGCCTAAGCAGGCAGAAATTCAGGCAGCATTAGTTGCATGCGCATATGCGCATATCCAAGACGCAGGCACAACCGGACGGTCAGGACAGGGAGTGCAGTGGACGGGGAAGGGAAGACAGAGGCGGCTGGGGAGATGGAAGGGGAGGCGAAAGTGGGGAGGCAAAGAGAAAGCAGAAGGGGAGGTGGATGGGGAGGCAGAAGGGGAAGCGGATGTGGAGATGAAGGGGAGGTGGAAGCGGATGGGTAGGCAAAGGGAAAACAGAAGGGGAGGCAAAGGGGAAGCGGATGGGAAGGCAGAAGGGGAAGTAGATGGGGACAAAGAAAGGAAGAGGGACACGGACAGAGATGGGGGGCGATGAGCAGAGGTGGCCTAGGGGCACCCATTTTGTGAATCCAGGCCTGTGCCTAAGGTGGCGCCCTAGGCCCCTGCCTAGCTGCCAGCCCAAAATGTAGCCAGCCCAAAATCACCTGCCCAGCCCCCCACCAGCCTGCAGGCTGCATCCTTTATGTTCCAGGCCCCTGTGGTGACGTCCGGCCGAAGAACAACAGGGTGCCCTCTCTCCCTCACTCTCCCTCACAATTCCAATCCACAGCACTAAATGAAGGGAGAATTTCACTGCATACAGTCAGGTACACATTTTTTAATTACAGTATATTGGAGATTGATTTCTTTTTCATTAAAGAAAGTAAAAATGGGATTTTATATCTTTTCATTTCCTTGCCATTTAAGGTGGCCATAGAAGCAGAGATCTGCTCATTTGGCGATGTCGCCAACGAGCAGATCTCTCCCCGATATGCCCACATTGAAGTGGGCAAAATCGGGCTGATCCAATCCTGGGCTCTAAGGCCTAATGATCGGATCATAATGCATCCGAAAGGGGCGGTCAAATTGCAGAAACGCATACACGCACAGATGCGGCTGTAATCCGATGGAATTTTTTAACCTGCCCGAACGAGATATCGATCGGGGAAGCCCATTGGATGACCCCAGCAGCTTTTATCGGCCCGTGTATGGGGGCCTTAAGATTTGGATTTACTTTGGAGGACCAATTGCAATTGGAAGTTATTCTATTTGTCTTGCCTTGCCTCCTGGAGCAGGAATTCTATACCACTGACGCTAAATATAGGTTTTCCATGTTTTCCCTTTTTATTTTATAACTGTTTGTAATTGTATTATTGAATGTATGTCTCTTTTTGAAACTGTTGCACTGTTATATCAGTGAAAGTTGGACCTCCACTTGTCACTTGTGTACACCAGCCACAGAACATTTCATGCTATCAGAAGCCATTGCAGGCAGACAAGTGCTTTCCATCCAGTGCAGAAGTAAAGAGTGACTAAAATTCAATGCCTCAAATTTCAAAATTAAAACAAATTTGCTCTTTTGAAAAACAGATTTCAATACAGGATTCTGCTGGAAGTGCGCAATTAACTGATGTGTTTTGAAAAAAAAAACAGTTTTTCCATGATTAATCCCTTTAACATGTACAATATAGACCAATCAAATGAATGCTTTGGACACATACCTGCATTTCCATTATCGTATGGATAACTAGCCACTACAGCTCCACCATGGAAGTTGGCAGACAGGACGAATGTTTCATTATAAATCCAGTCCATCACTGCCTTGGTCTCTGGCTGGATAGGTTCCGGGTTTAAATCAAAGGCATCAGGAAAGTTTCTGTTCAGGTCATAGTTATTTTTATTTGTCCTTCAAAAAAAGTAAAGCAAGCAGTATTGTAATTAGCTAGTTAAAGTGGACCTGTCACCCCAAAAAAATATTCAGAATCCTATTTTATCACGTTAGTCAAGCAAAATGAACATTAATCACACTATATAAATTATTTTAGTCTGGGAATTCATAATTATAGCAAGCGGGCAGTAGCCATTTTGTAGACACTGTTATTAAGGCAAGCCTTGCATCTCAGAATCTTGTTTGTGCACCAGAATGGGGGACCCAATGTCTATCACCATGTCCTGGCTACACAATTAAATGGTTAAGAGAACTGGGGGAATGTGTGGGGAGCAGTGACATCTAGGAAGTGCTAAATGGAAAGTGAAAGTAATTATCTGCCCCACCTCTATGCCTAAGGCACAGAGGAGTGTAAGACAATATTTGATTGACAGCTGAGATTTTTAAATGAGCTTAAAACAGCTATGAATGCTTTAATAAAAAATTGAAATTGGATTTCATGTTTAATTTGAAAAGGTCTTTTATTATACAGATTTTTGTGTCTGGGTGACGGGTCCACTTTAAGTATGACTATTCGTACCTTTACTCATATTGTCTATTAAACATCTTTGAGATGTTGAATGAGGAAGAATTCTGGATTTCATGTCTTTAATCTTGTTGGTCCCTGGGTCAAATAAGAGACCAGCCAGGTGTTAACATTTTTAAATAACTGCCCAGAATGCTCCAGGGCCTGGTGTTTGTGAAGTTTCTGCTCCTTGCCCCTTCAGCACTAAATTTTAATCCATGAGGATTTATGCTTTCTGTTATGAAAGCAAGGTTATGGCTAGACATTTAACAGCCAGATACTTAGAGGTGTACCATTGTATAGGTTCCTAAAATTATGATTTTACTAAGAAAAAAGTAATCTTTGTGTATAATGCCTGTTCACTTGAAACCAGTGCTATATTTGGTCCTAATACCTCTCTGAATATCATAAAGGTATATAATTATATTTCATCATCTTCACAATCCTCTAAAATTATACTGATTATATTAATAGGGCCTGGGGGTTTCTGGATAAGGGATCTATCTGTAATTTGGCTCACCATGCCTTCTGTTAAAAAAAATATTTAATCATGAAATGAACCCAACAGGATTTAGTTGCCACCAGCTTAGTTACCATCAGTCTCTCGAAATGGACCCTGCTCATTGGAGCCAGTTCATAAAATGCAGAATTAAACAGTACGGTTGGCATTTGCCTTGTCTGGTCACATCCTCACCTTAAAGCTTTCACTGTTAAAAGGTTTGTCCAAGAGCATTAGCACTAAAATGTGAAACCATGTCAGCGTCCAGTTTACATTCTTCACGTAAGCTCTTGCATAATTGGAAGTTTAGACAGTATGTGATGAGTCCAAAAATGTCAGCCACTAAACCCACCTTGCAATTCTGCATTTAGGGTCAATGTACTGGGGAATTTTAATAACAATAGGTAAGGATTATAGCATTATTTTGTTTTTTATTTTTATAGGTGCCAGAAAGGTGTTTCTTGGACTTAGTATGTGCTCTATCATGCACCGTCTACCCCTCTTCTTAGAGAAATCCTTACCTGCCAATTATTCCGGCACAATTTGGAACTGATACATCAAACCCATCTGGATTCATAGAAGGCATGATATGGATCCTAGTATTGTTTATCAATAGTGATATCACAGTATCAGTATTATAGCTTGTGACCAAGTATTCTATTAGGTGAAGCATTAATTCCCTTCCAACCACCTGAAAGACAATGATTGATAATGGTACAAAACACACAGTGAAGCCTGGGTTCATCTATATGTAGTAATCAACAAATGTTCAGTTTATAAATTTACACTGTCATCTTGTATTTGGCTTATGATCATATTTAATTTTGACAAGACCATAACAAACTTAGCATTCATATCATCATTTAAAAGGTGCCTGTATTGTTTGCCTGCTCTGCTTTATACACAGAGATGCAAAAGTATTCAGAGTTTTCAACAACTCACTTCTTTTGCTGAGCAAATACTACAGGTATGGGACCTGTTATTCAGAATGATTGGGACCTGGAATTTTACAGATAACGGATCTCTCAGTAATTTGGATCTCCATACCTTAGGTCTAAAAGAAATTAATGTATACATTAAATTAACAGGCTGGTTTTGCTTCTAATAAGGATTAATTATATCTCAGCTGGATCAAGTACAAGGTTCTGTTTTATTAATACAGGTAAAAAGGAGATCATTTTAAAAAATTTGAAATAGTTGGATAAAATGTAGTCTATGGGAGCCGGACATTCTGTAATTCTGAGCTTTCTGGATAATTTCTGGATTTCCAGATAACAGATCCCATACCTGTACTCCAAAATTTAGTTTTCTGAGATATTATTTCAAAGTACTGAAATTTAAAATAAATGTAAATTACATTTTCACAGTAATATTTTCATAACACATTACCTAGTAGTTGTTACTAATTGTTAGGGGGATTCGGGGGTTCGGCCGAATCCAAAATAGTGGATTCGGTGCATCCCTAATAATTGTTAGTAGTTTGGTTTCACAATAGTGAACCAGTCTACGTACCTGCATTTAGCACAATTTAGCCCCCTTCAAATCTTTCTTAATTATGGAGAACCTTCAAAACAATTCAACTTTGTGTACATCTAGAATTCATTTTGCTTTTATCCTAGTTTATAACCTTACGTTTATTATGTGAACCACATTTGCCAGTGCAAAACCTTAGCACTGGGTGTGTGCAGGATACATGCTAATTAAGTTCAGTTCATGTATCCTGTACACACCCAGTGCTAAGGTTTTGCTCACATTATACCGAATGGGGACAGACACACTTGTATGAAACAACCTTGACAGTCCCATCTTGGTCATTTTGATGAGTGTGGTTTAAAGTTAAACGTTTCTAAGTACCCAACCTAAAGCACACACGTGGTGAAAGTAAGGAGTAACTTGACACCTTATAGTAAGATTGGGAAGTCTAGTACACTTAGAATTCCCTTTATGCTGCATTCTTGTTTCCCCAAGCCTTTTTTAGCGCTGACTCATATGGACTTGCCTGTATTTGTGTTTTTTGTTGCATTATTTAAATCAAGATTTACCAACCTCTATTTTTGATACAGTAAATCTGCCCCCAAGTATCGACATCATAAAACAGCATCAGTGCAATAGCAGAGACTTCCAAATTGCCAGTACACATATGCAAAACATAATTGGTTTGTGGATCTCCCACTGAATATGCTCAGTCACTTCCTTCTCTGTGAAGTTGTATTAGCCAAGCTGGTCTAAAGAAAACCTCAAACATGTATCTCTTTAGGTCTAGGCCTCCAGTCAACCCATTAAAAGCAAATATATATGCAATCCATGGGCTCATCAAACCCATTTCTAAAAAATGGAGCAAAACCAATAGTAAAAATTATGGGAAATATATATGTAAAAAAGTTGAAAAGACGAATTACACCACCGCAATTTATTGACTTTCTCTCCGTAATTGACTTGGTAAGAGAAATGGGATGTGGCTGAATAAAGCAAGTATCATTTACATAAAGTGCCTTAGGGTAACAGGAGAGCCCTAAATATATATTTATGTTAGTGTGTGCTGCTGCTGTGCAAATTATTAAGGAGCTAAATTATACATACCTCATTACCATGCATGTTTGCAACATACTTCATTTCTGGAATGCCAATCATATGCTGGGAAGGACGTAATCCTATGACCAAAACCCACAGTTGGTTACCTTAAAGGCATAAGAAAAACAACTATTAACACGTTACACTGGTTTACTGCCCAAACATATTGTTATAAGCCCTTTTATACTTTGGCTTCAAAAGTGACAATATATTTGGAACATTTTGGAATGCAATTAATCTGTTTGTAAATATAAGGAATAATTGAGCCTAGGTACAATATATATATATAT
>CM044435.1:50282676-50378190 GCA_024363595.1 Xenopus borealis | reverse complement strand
GCAAAAGAATAAGAAATCAGGAAGGGGGCAAATAGTTTTTCACACCACTGTATATGAAGGCAACCCATTCCACAGTGCTTTAGAAGTTATACATTATTCACATATATTCTTTCTAGGCTTTTTATGAATATATTTGTCCCACTGTAATACATTGCTAGTGTTATTCAAAAAGGCGGTGGCAGTACTCTCCTATAACCCATCTGCCTTACTAACAAATAATGGTTTACACTTAAGCCAGGTATAAGCTTGAGGCAAGTACACTTGTGATACAAAGCTCTCATGAAAGTTCCATGAAGTCTCATTTTAAGCAGGTGTGGAGATGCATTCAAAGCAAACACACTGGATGGATGTTGCTTTATTTGCCTACAATTATCATGTCACATCAAAGTACATTTTAAATGTGCTGTTTCCAGCAAGATGCTTAAATTGTATTATTTATACATCCATTACATCTTAAGGAAATATAATATATTTCATTGTAACAAACTGTTTGTGTGATGTGGTCAAAGAACTAAAATACGCTAAGACATCACTGATGACCACAAGTGCAGTTGCATTCCTGCTGTCAGTTGTGCATAAAACCCCATATATTAGATGTACTTGCGTCAAGATGAGCTTGTTGCACTTAGGGTCCTTACACACTAGCGTTTCTTACCTGCGCTCCCCTGCATTCCGTTTGGCTGTGTCTGAAACTGCGTTCGGCGCTTACACACGTCTCGTGGGTACAACGCCATTGAAACTAATGGAGTGTGTCTAGACCTGCGCTCCCCTGCGGCTGAATGCAGCCAAACGGAACGCAGGGGAGCGCAGGTAAGAAACGCTAGTGTGTAAGTGCCCTTATAGTTGTGCTTGTGACCATTGCCTACCTCCTGTTCCCAATGGAGTACAGGTGTGCAAACAGTCGCAGGAGAACCCTGGATCAGGGGCTTAAATGATTTCACTAATTACTCATCACCAGGGGCCCCAGAGCACCGTACAACAACATTTTCAGGGCCCATTGGGCCCCAACCACCCCAGCCCCCAACCCCACCCCAGATCCCCTTTAGGCCCAGTACAAGAGTACCCCCTGTGCCCCCCTGATGGCGGCCCTGTTCTTAACAAGAAAAGCATATGCTAAGAAATTCAAATAGGCAGATATATGAGGCTCTCTGGGTACAAAATCCCTTGCCTATGTTTTAGTGACCATTTATTGACCAATAAATGTAATATAATCCATTCATATAACATATGTAAAGCCCCCATAATAAAGACATATGTATCAACCACTGAGCATTTCATTTGCTTATGACTGGTCAAAATAAATTATTTATTATACCTGTATTCAATTTAACAATACTAGTCATAGAGATAGATGGTAAGAAAATATTACACAAGACTCAAAATAAGCAGCCTGGGGTCCAAAACTCCTAAGGGGCCCTGTACTCTTGGAAAATCTGCAGAGAGCCACAAGTATAAATCCACTGGGTAAAACAAGCTAATACACTCACTCCTTATGTGAATGCATGTTCCTCAAGCAGCGGAGAGCTTACAAGGGATGCCCTTTAAAGGGTAATTCAACCCCATTGGTGCAAAAATCCCTCCCCTGTGTAGACCTCCTCCCTCTGGCCTACC
This sequence comes from Xenopus borealis, assembly GCA_024363595.1. Taxonomy (NCBI): domain Eukaryota; kingdom Metazoa; phylum Chordata; class Amphibia; order Anura; family Pipidae; genus Xenopus; species Xenopus borealis. Next base: position 50,376,579 of record CM044435.1, on the reverse strand, counting down.
TCCCCTAACTTTCTACTTACCCCTCCTTCCAGGTCCTCTCCAGCGGAGTTCACGGCAGCCATCTTCTCCCAAGTGCTCTTCTTCCAAGATTCATCTGCGTTTTCTTGCGCATGTGCAGTAGGAGGCATTTGAAGGTGTGGATCTGCTGTGCATGCGCCGAAAGTCAAGACGTTTCCGAATAAAGAATTTTGTGACTTTTAGGCGCATGCGCAGTAGCTCTGTAATGGCAATGCCTCCAACTGTGCATGTGCCTGAAAGTTACGAACTTTCTGAATTTTCGAGCACATAAATCAATAATATTTTCCACTGAACGGAATGCTAACAATGCTTTTATGGATGTAGACCATAATGGGACAACATCCCTAAATGTAGACCCCGCATTAGTAAAGTATGGGCACTCCTGCTTTAAGATATGCATTTAAGCCCTGTCCAATGGTCCTGCAATAAGTTACCCCCAGCCTCCTCATAATATGTTTGACCTCAGTGCCGGTCTTAAGCACATTGGACCAATTTGGCCCAATTGGGCACCGCACTTATGGGGGCCCCGCTCCAGTGTGAGCTCTGATTCATATTCCCTTAATTCCCCAGTAGCCCAGTCTACCCCTAATCCAGATTGGCCCAGCCTGCTCAAACCTGATTGGCCACAGCTGAACCTGATTGGCCCAGCCCACCCCCAAACCCAATTCAAACAGCCGGCCCAAACCCAATTAGCCCAAATCTGTGACCCTGCGACAGACAGCAAAGTTCCATCTAGGGGGCCCCGCAAAAAAGGTTCCAATTGGGCCCCGCACTTGGCCCCTGTTTGACCTAATATCTGTATAGTGTGCTATAGTGACCAGAGGAGCAGACATGTTATGGCACCATGATGCTGCCTGTATCATCTATTGATGATAATCTTTTTAACTTTGCTGTGGAAACCATTTGGTACTCCCTGCTCATCATGATAAATAAGAAATGTAAGTACTTTTTGTCTGTGAAGAGTCAACTATGCCCATGTGTTTTATTGCATATTTATAAAAAATAATGTATATTTAATTATAAATAGGATGTATTCTTCATGTAAATATAGCACCAGTAAATGTATCATTGACATAACACAGGCAGAATGTGCAGCTCTCCCTGATAAACACAGAAGTACTATACTCAATAACCAGCTTTGTTTTTATACTGGCTAACTGATCCATGCAAAGTGCGTGCTATGGGAAAGCATATTGTGTGGCTTCTCATGCTACATGTGCAAACATATTACAATAACATCAAAACTAAAAACTCTCTTGTGCATTAATCTAACTTGGTAGCTTAACTGTTGTGGTTATATGAAAGATTTCACCCTTTGATATATGTTCTATTATGCTAAGTTACACTAGGGTTCAAAGGCAAATGAAATACCCTATGATAAAATACATACAGGTATGGGAAATTGTCTTTTTACAAGGTAAGAAAATGAGTGCTTAGTGACACTGGGGAAGAACCAGTCTTTTTGCTCAGCAGCCCTCAATGACGACACCTGAGCGGAAATCCAATTTAGCAATATACTGTATAACTTCTAATGGCCTTAAATGAATTGTTCCTTTGTAGCCTAGGAGCCCCACTGGTCCCTTAACTACCTCCAGTAAACCTCTGCTTAGTGTAGAAAACATGCCTTTCTTTTCTACTCAGTTTTTCCAGTTCCCCTTTAGGTGTTATTACTATGAAGCTGGTTTATAAGTATGCTTCCTTAATTTAAACAATAAGTTCCTGCTGCAGACAATTCATGCATGGTTCACTGGCAGTCAGCAGCCTATGAGGCCATGCAATGGGGCAAAGTGAAGGCTTGCCCAATCAGACAAGTTTTAAAATCCTTTCAGGAACTTACATAGGTGATCTGATCAAGGACTTTTAACAAATGGATTGTCACATTTTTATCAGGTAAAATAATAACTGTGTTATAAAACACAACAAAGAATAATCTATTACAGCAATGTAGTACATATATGGGACCTGTTATCCAGAATGCTCAGGAACCGTGGTTTTCCATATCACAGATCTTTGTGTAATTTGGATCTTCAAACCTTAAGGGGCAGATTTACTATTGGTCGAATGCGAGGGTTAATTAACCCTCAAATTCGTCCATCGAATTGCTGCCGAAGTTTTTCCAGCATTATGAGATTGAATAAAAAAATTCGATTGAATGGTTAAAATCGTTCGAATTTTTTTTATTCAATCGTTCGGTTTGTCGAATTGCCGTTAAAACCCTTTGAATTAGGGTTTTAACGCAATTCGAACGATTTTAACCATTCAATCTAATTTTTTTAATTCGATCTCATAATGCTGGAAAAACCCTATGGGAGCTTCCCATAGGGTTATACAGCAATTGGGTAGGTTTAAATTAGGGATTTGAATTTAAAGGGCAAGTACTTCGACCATCAAATGGATTTTTATTAAATCTATTCGAATCATTGGATTCGATTGAATTTTTTAAATTCAATGGTCGAAGTGGCCAGACAAACTATTTGAAAATTCGAATTTATTTTTAAATTCGATCGAATTTCCAATCATTCACACAAATTTAGTAAATCTGCCCCTTAGTCTACTAGAAGATCATGTAAACATTAAATAAACCAAATAGACTGGTTTTGCTTCCAATAAGTATTATTTCTTACTTGGGATCAAGTACTAGGTACTGTTTTATTATAACAGAGAAAAAGGAAATAATTTGTAAACATTTGGATTATTTCATTATAATGGAGTCTATGGGAGACAACCATTCCGTAATTCAGAACTTTCTGGATAATGGGTTTCCAGATAATAAATCCCATGCCTGTATACACAAAAAATAGTGCTAAATTTTAAAAAAACTGGGGCAATCTGCCATTTTATTATTATTATTATTATTATTAATAATAACATTATAGTATTTCTATAGCGCCAACATATTGCGTAGTGCTTTTCTTGCACTTTGCACAGTGCCTTCCAGCATAAGTGTATTGCCTCCCCCAAGAATTAGGGATGCACCAAATCCACTATTTTGGATTCGGCCAAACCCCCTAATCCATTGTGAAAGATTTGGCCGAATACGGAACCGAAGCCTAATTTGCATATGCAAATTAGTGAGAGGAAGGGTAAAAGGCAGGCCCGCACAAAGTGCGCGGCAAAACATTTTTTTTTACTTCCATGTTTTGTGATGAAATGTCACATGATTTTAAGGATTCAGATTTGGTTCGCCAGGCACAAGGATTCAGCCGAATCCTGTTGAAAATGGCCGAATCCTGGCGAAACACCGAACCGGATCCTGGATTCGGTGCATCCCTACCAAGAATAAAACATTGCCTGAGTTCACAGCAAAGGGGAAGGAGGTATGCAGGCACTGTTAAACTGTAGAACTTAACAAATCAATCAGTATGTTGATTCCATAAATATTTCAATCTAAATAAATGTTTATAATTTTCAATCCTACAGAAACTTAGGGCCAATGAAATGTTTTGTCAATGCTTCAAGTCGACACCATTATTGATATTGATTGAATCCACGTTTCTTGGAATACAATTAAACTCATCTATCACAAATCAATCTGATTTATTATGGATCAGTTGAAGGAGTAAATGCAAATCATCATCATCAGAATCTGTTGTTCCATAACAGTCATACGTATATATCAACCCCTAGTAAACAAAATGTTAAAACATTTTATTTTCTGGAGTTACTGGCCTCTAAAAATTAATAAGCAGACAACCTCAAGTCTTGAATAAATTGTAGATTGCCCCTATTTTTGCACTTTGCACCCCGCCACATGTCATAAATGAGCTCTCTGGACTTCAATAAAAATGTTTTGTAGATTACAGGAATTAATACAATATCACATCAATAACAGTTTTACTGAAGTCTTTCTACAGAAACAGTATCCTTTCTCCTCATTCTTAAACAAAAAGAGTAAAATTTCATTAAATATTTCTGCTCAATTATAAAGTTATACAAGATGATAAACCCAGCAGGCAAAGGGAAATGCGCCTGGTGTTATAATCAGGTTTCAGAGCTTGAACTGGTGTAGCTCAAAAGTGGGTTACTGTACAAAGCTCACTTTTGTACACGCAGCTACAGGTCAGATTAATATCAGCAATGATGAATATGAACAAAGGGCCTTAAAATGCATCTCCTAATGATTAAAAGGTAACATATACAGTTGTCTGAAAGCAGACAGCAGCTACAAGTTACAGTTATGACGATACCTTTAAACTTTAAAAAACATTTTTATATCTGAAAAACGCTCTCTGTAACTTTCTATAAAATTAATGTTTGTTTAAGTGCGTTTAGTGATAACATATAGGTTAGCAAAAAGTGTCTACTTTATCAAAAAGTGGGGGAAAATATAGTTACTTTATTTCTGACTTTAGGAGTGGCCAAATAAAGAAGCATGACAAATCTTACCCATCTTCTCTAACTCCAGGCACAGTATCAATTACTTTGGAAGAAGGAGGGGACAGGAAGCAGATCTAGCTGCTGATAGGCGTTCTATTGCCACAACATGTTTTGAGCACAACGTGTACACACAGCCATCATAGTGATGTAAAGGAGAACTAACCCCCCCCCCCAATAAGAACAGCCCATACCTACTATCCGAAATAGTCCTACCACCCTGCTTCCCCCTTCATAGTTCATTAACCCTGAAAGTGTCACAAATGCATTGATCATGTATATGTGCAGAGTAAGAGCAGCAGAGCTCATGGGCACCATCTTCTGGATCTTCTGTCTTCTTCAGGTCCTCTTCGTTCCCTCCTAGGGTAGTAGGTAGGGACTTTTCTTATTGAGTGGGGTTAGTTCTCCTTTAAAGGGTCACACAGAATCTTATGTAGGTAGGGGCTTTTCTTCATTGGGGGTTTAGTTCTCCTTTAAAGGTTCGAACAGAATCTGATGTAACCAAGGGCCTGCCCTTGAACTGTGTCTAACAGTTTCCGTACTAATACCCAGGATAAGTCCACTGAAATATCCAAAAATCTATGATATCCATGAGAGGAACAAGTTCTTTATAGAAACTGCTCCAGTTATGGGCCTACCTAAAGGTTATATTCAAAGATAAGCTCACAGTAAAATACAGCAATAATAACAGTTCCCATATAATGAAGGTAAGTGCTAGTAATGGTGTGACTTCACTGCTAAACAGTGAGTGTAGAGAACAGCAGGGGAAGATATAGTGCTTTCTATAGCAATAACATCTACAAATATCATTACGGTTAGGGAAAATGCTTATAATTATAATTATGTTTACTTTAATTAGGTAACATTTTATTTTGTATTTCAGTACCTTTAAAATGCTCTATGCACCATATTACATTGCTAAATTGTAGTCTAACTGTGCACTTTATTTCTGTTTACGGATTTGCATTTCCCCAGTGTTCCTCTAGTGCAGGGGTCCCCAACCTTTTTGACCTGTGAGCCACATTCAAATGTAAAAAGAGTTGGGGAGCAACACAAGCATGAAAAAGTTCCTGGGTTGCCAAATAAGGGCTGTGATTGGCTATTTGGTAGCCCCTTTGGGACTGGCAGCCTACAGGAGGCTCTGCTTGGTACTATACTTAGTTTTTATGCAATTAAAACTTGCTTCCTAGCCTGGAACTCAAAAATAAACACCTGCTATGAGGACAATGAGAGCAACATCCAAGGGGTTGGAGAGCAACATGTTGCTCGTGAGCTACTGGTTGGGGATCACTGCTCTAGAAGATGACTTGAGAGGATGTGCTAGCAATTAGAGATGGACAAGCTGGGACATTCCAGCCTTGCCTTTAGTCTCAACTTTCACCCAACCCTGAACCTGCCTAACCAGTGCCTTTCAAACTGATCAACTACTGGCTATTTTAAAGGGCAATGAAACCCCCCAGGCGCTAACTCCCATTTTTTTGGTTTTACTGATCGTTTAAGTCTGCAAAGTTCTGCCTGGCAATCTATAACATCTCTCCTTATATCAGATACACTAACTTGTAAAAGAATTCAGGTGATGCTCTACAGAGATTTGAAAGGTAAAGGTGTTCCAGTGAGGCTGCTGTATCTACTGTAACTGAAAAACAAGAGATGTAACTGTATGTTATGGTATAAACCTACCAAACTTCTGCAGGTTTTTTTTTTAACCTTAATATACTAGCATACTAGCACACGTAGTAAATTTTTATGTATGAGTGTATGCATGTCTAATTAACTACCTAAATAATCCATCCCAAAAAAACACCAGTTCATTCAATAGTTTATTTTGTTTTCAAGGACAAATATTTTTTCACTTCCGACTACAGGTATAGGATGCCTTATACAGAAACCAGCTATCCAGAAAGCTCCAAATTAAGTAAAACTCTTTACGCTGGTTTACTTTAACGGTGTCGTATTTATATAGCTTTATATAAACTTGTGCTGAAATGGATACAATGTTTATTAAAGTCTGCTGTACGTTTATATTCAAGGAGCAAGCTATACGTCTCATACAGAGACACATTCCTTACAGTTCCCAAGTCTGCACAGGCCATTCACTGTGCAAGATCATGTCACTTCCTTGGTCCATCAGTACTTGATCCATAAAAAAAAAAACTGCAAAAATATATTATACTGAATTTATACAAGGAAAACATATTCCACTACACTACAGAGATTATACATAATTACTCTTAGCCCCCAGCCAATAATACCACAACATAAAGAGCATACACTGAAACCTCAATTTTACGTACTCTGACTATGTTTTCCATAATTTTACACAATTTTTTGTTGTCCCACTAATATAAAATGCATTTCTCTGATTTTACATTTTCCTGGATTATTCACATTTTTTTCTGGTCTCCTGAAAAATTTAAACGGGGGCTCTACTGTACAAAATAGCACAGCTAATTCCATTAGCCATTTATCACAAACAAGAGGGCATTCATGAACGCCTCTAATCATTGTTAAAAAAATTAGTAACGTAATTCGTCAATCTGGTATCTAAATAAAGACCATTGTACTAATGTTTTTTTAAACTTTATCCAAGGAAACGTTCCCCTCTCCTGACTATGTAATATTATCATTTTTTCCTAATCTCACTATGGCACCATGATGGTTGATGAATCAATCACACACTTAAAGACTTAAAACAGTCTGGCACCCAAACAAAAACAGTTCTGTGCTGTGTGTTTAGCTTGGCAAAATGCTTTAATAATACTAGCATTGAATTTAAGATGATTAGCAAACCGTGCCTTTATGATGAATTAACAGGCACAAAAGCCGTACAGTCCTTATAGAGTGCTAAAATAGTGCTCTAACAAAATGCCTCACTTATTTTCTTAGAAATTGTCTAACTTCAATTATACATCTCTTTGAAGCCCAAAAGGAATGATAAAAACATTGCATTACAAATAACCGAAAAAAGTTATGTTTAGAAAAAAAAAGAAAAGAAAACAAGGTTATTCCTATATTTAATATTGTACATTAAAAGCGAACATTATCCTTTTTAAATCAGCTTGTCACGTCAAGCAGTACTGGAACTCATACACATAAATAAGAATATCTAGTTATCTCTACTTGGCTGTAAATGTTTAGGAACATATATGAGTAAAGGATATTTGCACACAGCTTTATTTAGCTTTAGACTGATGTGCTGATTGAACTATGTCTGGGAGCTGCTTGTCTTAAAAAGCTAAAAATTCTATCCATGGAGTCAGCATTGCTGTCCTTGCCCTACCCTAAGCTAGCTCTACACCCACACAAACTAGTCTCCCAAATACTAGCATAAATACTAGCATAAATACTAGCATAAATCATTTGTTTAATTGGGTTTGTGGTGTAGTAAGTTCGTGTTTAGAATACAAAATACAGTATACAAAATACAGCATTTCTAACATTATTCTATTTTACACTTTAGTTGCCCTTTAAATGGCTGCTTGCATATACCAAGCATTAGGAGACCCTGTTTGAATTGACCAAAGGCAGTTTAAACAATTTGGACTTGATCAAATACATTTTAAAAGTAACAAATACTATATTTATTTAAAAACAATCTTCCATTTATAGACATGGGTTATATTCTCCATTAGTGTATTTCATAAGTGCTCGAAAAAACACTGTCACCTCCTATCCACTTAAACAGGAAACATGTGATAACCCTAGCATGCGAGTTCACCATTTAAATGAATGGGAGATGGGAAAGTCATCATATGCTGCATATTTACTAAAGGCCAAAAGTTAAGATTTGGTATCATTTTACAAAAAATTATATTGTCAGTTTACTAAAATGCAAGTATGTACGGTTTGGGTGTTAAAGGGGAACACCACAAAAACATAAATTAAGCTTTCTGAAAAGTAAACATAATTTCAAACAACTTCACAATATACATCAATTAAAAATATATGAATACTTTTTATAGTTTTTTATTTATGAAAGTTACCTAAACCTAGCCCCCTGCTGATCTGACTACTTTGCTGAGCTGGCTGACTACTGTTACTTTGTATCAACCTTAGCCTGCATCCTCCAAACCCTACAATTTCCTGCACGCATGATTTCAATAAGGAATGGAACATCATAGCGCAATGCATTGTGGGTTATTTAGTCAAAAGACTTAAAGGGCACCTGTTGGGGCAAAATTGTACCCCCAACCAAAGGTGCGGGCTGATAGAGCCCGCATTCCGGTTGGGGGTTTCACAAAATTTTTTTTAAAAATGCCCCTCGCCAGCGTTAGCGGTCTCCCTCCGGGAGGGAGCTCCCGGAGCGAGCAGCCGTCTCCCCACAAGCGCATGTCATACTGACATCACATGCATGCGCAGAATGAAAAAGCGGTCACAATTCTGGCCGCTTTTCATTCTGAACATGCGCGTGACATCAGTAAGACGCGCGCTTGTGGGGAGACGGCTGCTCGCTCCCTCCCTGAGCGAGACCGCTAGCGCTGGCGAGGGGCATTTTTTAAAATAAAAAATAGGGAAACCCCCAACTGGAATGCGGGCTCTATCAGCCCGCACCTTTGGTTGGGGGTACAATTTTGCCCCAGCAGGTGCCCTTTAAAGGGATTGTTAACCTTTCCAAATTAGCCTAGCAACCATGCATTGATTTGAATGAGAATATGGAATAATAATAGGGGACGGTTGGAACAGAAATAAATAGTAGCGATAACAATAAATGTGTAACTTTAGAGATGATTTGTTTTAGAGGGGGTCAGTGACTCCCATTTGAAAGCTAGAAAGAATCAGGAGAAGGAGGCAAATCATTCATAAACTATAAAAAAAAAAATAATGAAGACCAGTTGAAAAGTTGCTTAGAATTGGCCATTCTATAACATACTAAAAGTTAACTAGAAGGTGAACAACCCCTTTAAGGTACATAAAACTGACTGCTTTTGTTCTACTATTTAAATAATACATACTGCAAGACAGCTTGAGTTTCTGTTAACTATATCTAGAATAGTTGCTTGTTGTCAGATAAACTGAACTGTTTGAATGTTTGCAGAAGATTAAGATGTTTGGGGTCTGATTTAAAATGCAAGAGCATTTTTTGACTAGGTGCCAAAACATAAAGCAAATTGTCAAGCTTTTACTGCCCTATATTACCCATGATCTTATTTTGGATCAAGTACAAGCTATAGAGAAAACTTGATGGTTGAGAAGGCATCCTTGGAACAGGAATCGGGGAAACCAAACTATTTAAATCTTTATTGCTCAATGTTAAAAATACAAAAATTTAAATCTTCATTGCTCAATGTTAAAAATACAACATACAGGTGGGCAGGGGAACCAGCTTCGAAATTCGACCATCGGATTTTTTTAAATTGTTTTTTGATCGAAAATTGACTTTTTAAGAGGGGTTAGCGCCTGGGGGGTTGGATTCCCCTTTAAAGGTTCCAGGAGGTCTCCCATAGGCTGAAATAGCAATTCCACAGGTTTACGGTGGCGAATAGTCAAATTCGAAAGAGACAGTACATTGATTTTCAAATGGTCTAATTTTAAAATTTGATTCAATTTTTTTTCAATTTGATATTCGATAGTTGAAGTTCCCAAAAATTACGGCAAAATTTGAATTTTTTTAATTCAGATTTTCTCTTCGACCCTTAGTAAATCTGCCCCTTAGTGTGACAGCATTTCCATAATTCGGAGATTTCTGGATCATGGGTATTCCAGATAATGGATCCCATACCTCTATTTTGTTATGGGGTGTACTCGTGCAGTTTAGTTTCCAACATGCAAAGCAGCATGGCACCCCTATTCAATCTTACATGAAAGTGAGAATGACACAGAATGAATGTTCAGAGAATGTTATACTGTACATATAAGGTACATGTAGTTTTGATGTATAAGTGTTAATTCCCATTATAAAACACATCTTATGTTTTCTATACATTGTATTATTAAAACATAGAAATGTTAGCTTATTTTCAGTGCAAATATTAAGTAAATTATTATTATTATTATACGCTTTAAAATGCCGTGTCAGCTAAAATGATGTCTTGGAATGAAATCCTTACAGCTATACAATGAGATACTTTTTCAGGATTATATTTTTAATTCATGTTTCACTTTTCTGCTTTACAGTTTAGGAATGTTCCATAACAAGATATAATCATGTGTTATTTAATCTGTTACTGCAAATTACCTGATTCAACAACATGTTCCAGCAATTCATCTCACCCACCTCATGGTTTTAGAAAGCTTTTTTTTTTATAGACAGTTAAAAAACATGTTGTAAAGAATCACTGATTTAGACAAGGACATTTCTGTAATACATGTACTTGTTTACCTAAATTAGCAACACATTTGAAGCAGCATTAAGGGTATTCACCTTAAAAAAATGGTTTCTGTACCCCATGTTAAAGAAAACATTCTATTATACAATACAGTTATAGAACCTATTATTAGAAGGCACTGGACCTACAGTTACTGGAAATGAGGTCTTTCCATAATTTGGATCTCCATACGTTCAGTCTATTATTAAATCATTAAATAAACCCAAATTATTTTGCCTCCAATACGGATTAATTAGATCTTAGTTGGGTTTGTTTAGATAAAAGATACTGTTTTATCATTACAGAGAAAGAAGAAATAGTTTTTTTTAATAATTTGGAAATATATGAGCGATGACCTTTCTGGAATTTGGATTTTTCTGGATAACAGGTTTCCAGAAAACAGATTCCATATCTGTATGATGAACAATAACTGAAGTCAATGGTGACCCACCCTAAACAGTTAAAGGAGAATTCAACCTGTAAGGGGAAAAATCCAACCCCCTCCCCTGTGTAGGCCCCCCTCCCTCCTGGCCTACCTGCGCCCCAGGCAAATGCCCCATACTTGTTACTTACCCTTCCTTCCAGATCCTGTCCAGCAGAGTTCACGGGTGTCATCTTGTCTCGATTGCTCTTCTTCCTGGCAGTACGCGGAATCTGCAGGTGCTAACATGTAGGCCGGGGGGGGGGGGCCTACACGGGGAGGGTTTTTTCACATACAGGTTGAATTCTGAGTTAACAAGTCCCAATCCACAAGTTCCGAATCCCTGGTTTATACTATAACTAAGAAATTGCTTGCACACTTGAACTGTTGCACTTGAATTGTGGATAGCAAAGTCACCAGTGAATTCAGCACACCAGCAGGATGACACCCTTTCTAACACAAACAAAGTGAAGCCTTCTGAAATCAGAAGGTATTTACTTGTCTCATGCCATACACATAGCATTGCCTAGATACCAAAAATGAGAGTTTTAATTAGGAATGCATTAATCCACTATTTTGGATTCGGGTGAACCCCCGAATCCATTGGAAAAGATTTGGGCGAATACCGAACCGAATTCAAACCCTAATTTGCATATGCAAATTAGTGAAAGGAAGGGCAAAAGCCAGCTATGGCTTTTTTTTTCTGACGAAAAGTCACATGATTTTAAGGATTCGGTTCGGCCAGGCACAAGGATTCGTCCGAATCCTGCTGAAAATGGCCGAATACTGAACAGAATCCGGGATTCGGTGCATCCCTAGTTTTAATTCTCTCGTAAGGCATCATGGGCAGAGACATGCAAATCACTCCTTTATGTCCCTTTGGCCAACTATGCATCCAGAACCACTGGTTTATAGCACAGATATAGCCTAATGGTTCAGAGCCATATATCCAAACATGCAGACAGCCTGATATTGGAAAACCGAACCTGGTTAGGGTAAGGACTAAAAGGAGCCAAAAAGCCCTTCACAAGTAATTACATGCAAAGTGAAGCCTTCTGAAATCAGAAGGTATTTACTTGTCTCATGTGATACACATAACACTGCCTAGATACCAAAAATTAGAGTTTTAATTGCTTGTGAAGGGCTTTATGGCTCCTTTCAGTTCAAATTCAGCTATTCGCCACCTAAAAGCTGCCAAATTGCCATTGTAGCCTATGGGGGAAAGTCCTGGAAAATTGAAAAAAAAAATTCAAAATCATTCAATTCTCTTGATTCGAATGATGCGATTGTTCAACTCGAACGATTTTAATTGGAAATTTGACCATCAAATTTTTTGGGGGGTTAATTTTTTTTTTTATTTGAAATTCGACCAATAGTAAATTTGGCCCTAAGAGTTGCCATCCAAATGACTACTGTCATGGGACATGAACATTACTTATATTCCATTTACACTCATTAAGTACGATTAAGCTTGTTCAATGCTACTTCTATATAAGAGGTATAAGGAGCAGAGTAGCACATGCAGAAACCACATTCATTTGCCATATATTAAGTTGTGTGAAAATTAAACAGCCATGATCCATGAACATAAAAATGTATAATGAAATGTATTTTTGCTTTGCCCACGGTACTTTTACAAAAATCTAACCCTTTTTTCTTTTTACATAGCAGATAGAAGATAACCTCTGTATGATACAATTAGATACTACACAGCTCATGTTTTGTTTCCTATTTAACCTGTGCCATTTAGTTCTAAACTTGAATGGCTACTCCCATGGTTATATAGCAACTTATATAAACTTTCTTATGCAAAGACACCAGTTTTACCAGTCAAGGCAATAGTACATTATATTTTAATTTAAAACACTTTATGGTTTTTGTGTTACTGTTTCTCCAAGTAATGTTCAACAATAACATGACTTCTATTCCACTCACCTGCCACTGAGCGCCCAATACTGTGAAGATACGTTATTGATGAGTAATTTGTATTAATATCCTTCAAATATTTTTCCACAGCTTTATTGTCATGGTAGTTAAAATCCAGACTACACAACACCGTGGTTACGCCCAGACAGAAACAGCATATCACTACCTGCTGGGTAAAAGAAAATTTTGAAAATTAGGTATTTTATTTTCTCAGTCTGCTCATTATAAAGGTAACAATGCTGTATCTAGATTAAAGGGTCCAGTCATATGGTGATTGTATGTAAAACAAGTGTAAACTGGATGAATTTGCATAAGCAAATTGGATGAAAGAGAACTGTGCACTCAGAAGACAATATCTTAGTTTCCTCGTTCACATGATGACAAATCACATTATTTTAAGGATCTGAACAAGCCAGACTCTGGTAGAAAAGGCCGAACCCTTCCCGAATCCCAAACTGAGTCCTGGATTTGGTGCATCTCTTTATACTACATATTTTCATATTTAAATACATAGATCGTTATAAAATTAAAGTTTCATGAAGTAACAAAATGAGTGCTTTAAGGCTACTGTCATTGCAGCAATATAGGGGAATTATATACCACCCCCTGAGCTACAATAACAGAGAATATTTCAGTGCAAAAATGCATACAAGTGTGTTTCCTCGCTAAAATTCCCTCCTTGTGTCTGCATGTAGGCCAACGCCATCAGTGGAGACACAAGAAGGAGCGGATGGGTGTGGATTGTCTCCTCCTGAGTTTATATGCAAGTGGAAAAACAGCCATGTGTGTCAGTACCCCAAGGAAGATATTTCAGACTCGCTGCGCACTGAAAACAAAATGGCACCGAGTCCGACAGATATTAATTGAGCGAAAGGCAGACCAGCTGAAGCAGGGAGGCTAGTGGAGGAGATAAGGGTTAAAGGTGGAGTTGCACAGTGAGCGAGAGCAGCAGCTTGAAAAGATACGGAGGTTAGTAGAATGAGGAATGAAGGCAGAATAGAGAATAGCTATGAATCTACATTTGCAGGGCAAAAATGTAAAAAATTAGGATCGAATGGGGAGTATAAAACACAGATCATCAGTGGAAGAAGCCCATACAGCTAACCTTTCTCCTTTCTGGAGCACAGATTCTTAAGCGTTAACTGATTTCCATGCATTTGATTTATTTCTACTTGTATTCCTAGTTTCTTCCTCACAATGAAAAATGTGTACATGTTTGGCGGGGAATCCAAATCAAAAGAAAATAATTTTAAAAAGATAGCAAAGAGTTAATTTAGGACTGGGGTGTCCTGGTCAGAAAAAAAGACATAATATATTGCCCCAGATAAGAAGGGAGCCAATTAATTATACAGGGCTGGCAGGGTTAGTGTCTAAAGAAGAATTGGCTCAGTGTAAATGAGTAAGCAAGAGCTAATAATTGCCCCAAACAACCATAGTCTGGGCTCTAAATAGGGTTGCCACCTTTTCTTGAAAAAAATACCGGCCTTCCTATATATTTATCTTTTTTTCCTATTAATAACATTGGGATCAACCATCAAAAATACCGGCCAGGCCGGTAAAATACCGGCCAGGTGGCAACCCTAGCTCTAAACCACATGCAAATAAAGAGGTGCAACCTGTTATATATACACTGCCTGTTCATATATTTGCTCTACCCTTTGTCTGCTGTAACATAGTAACATAGTAAGTTAGGCTGAAAAAAAGACTCTCCAAATTTCCTCAGAGGGGGAAAAAATTCCTTCCTGACTCCAAAATGCAATGTCCCTGGATCAACTTGTACTATGAGCTATCTTCCATAGCCCTGTATTCCCTCACTTGCTAAACACCATCCAACCCCTTCTTATACCTATCTAAATTATCAGCCTGTACAACCACTGTACTTGCTTGTATTAGGTTGTAAAGACAACAAAACTCTCAATCCTCAAGCATACTCAACAGAAATGCTTCAAATGCTCACTAATGATTGGTGGGCCCTTCATATTAGGTTCTCTGGTGGGCCCTTGGTATCCCAGTCCAACACTGGAACTATGTGCAGTGCTGTCCTTAGGCCCATTGTACCAATTGTGTCCAATCGGGCCCAGCGATGAAAGGAACCAGGAAAAGCTTTGTGGTTCTATTATTCATTATAATTAAAATTGTATTAGTGGATTTTTTTTCTCAGAATGAGATTTATACCTTAGGAAGAGCTAAAATAGATGCTTAGGTAGCTATATATTCAATGATTCTCCCAAAGCAGGCATAGTCTAAATCCTGCAGGAACAGCCACCTAAGATTGTTCATAGACTTTAAAGAGAGTTCCCATAAAACTATGGCTTTATAGGTATCCCCCTGTACTAAGCACAATTCAGCAGGAACAGTCCCTAAGTTTGCTCAGTCTGCACAGAAAGATCCCATAATACAGGGGTGCCCAGACTTTGTTACCTTGGGATCTACTCAGCGCTACGAAACAAGTTGGCGCTATAGAAATACATGTTAATAGAAATACATGTTAATAATAATCTCGACACCTGGCCCCATCAGGAGATCTACCTCAATAAAAATAGTGGGCGGTCTACAGTACAGCACAAGAACAAGTATCCCAAGGCAGGTGGTGTGTGTGTGTGTATTTGTATTTGTGTATGTATGTGTGTATGTATGTACAGGGGCGCTCCGCCAATGAGGCACAGGGGCAAGTACATGTATAAATACCCCCAGAGCCCACAAACAGATGGCATAGGGGCAAGTACATGTATAAATACCCCCAGAACTCACAAAAAGATGGCACAGTGGCAAGTAAAAGGCTGCAGAATGCAATGCTACACTGATAGATAGGTCTTTCCTAGCTTCCTTTTCTCCCGCGCTGAAATCTATGAACTCTGTGCTGCTGGCCAATCAGATGCTCCCTGGCTGCTGTGTGCTCTCTCTCCCTGTCACAGCTGAAGTAATATGATCCAGCAGCACTGTGACACGGGAGAGGGGAGCGAGCACCAAGGGAAGGCAGCATAAAGAAGAGTCGGCTGCAGAGAAGAAAGATCTCCAAGGGAGCGGGAGAAAAATCCACTGGTCGGTCGCAGTCTACCATGAACATTACGGGGATCTACTGGTAGACCGCGATTGATGTCCTGGGCACCCCTGCCATAATACTATGGCAGGTATTCCCGTGTACTAAAGGGAACCTGTCATGGGAAAAAAAAATTTTTCAAAATGTATCAGTTAATAGTGCTGTTCCAGAAGAATTCTGCATTGAAATCCATTTCTCAAAAGAGCAAACAGATTTTTTTATATTTCATTTTGAAATCTGACATGGGGCTAGACATATTGTCAATTTCCCAGCTGCCCCAAGCCATGTGACTTGTGCTCTGATAAACTTCAATCAGTCTTTACTGCTGTACTGCAAGTTGGAGTGAAATCACCCCCTCCCTTTCCCCCACCCAGCAGCCTAACAAAAGAACAAAGGGAAGGTAACCAGATAACAGCTCCCTAACACAAGATAACAGCTGCCTGGTACATCTAAGAACAGCACTCAATAGTAAAACCCATGTCCCACTGCATACTATTCAGTTACATTGAGAAAGAAAAACAACAGCCTGCCAGAAAGCAGTTCCCTCCTGAAGTGCTGGCACAAGTCACATGACTGGGGCAGCTGGGAAATTGACAAAATGGCTAGCCCCATGTCAGATTTCAAAACTGAATATAAAAAAATCTATTTGCTCTTTTGAGAAATGGATTTCAGTGCAGAAGTCTATTGGACCACCACTATTAACTGATGTGTTTAAAAAAAAAACATGTTTTCCCATGACAGTTTCCCTTAAGCACAATTCAGCAGGAACAGCCCCTAAGTTTGCTCATAGTCTGTACAGAAAGATCCCAAAAAACTATGACATATAGGTATTGCATGTACTAAGCACAATTCAGCTGGAACATCCCACTTTCCCACTGCAACAAGTTCATGTACCTCAGTTTGTTGTTATTCTTTTTCTGGGCTCACATGCAATATCAATCCTTTAGATCCAAATTGCACTGCACTAACCAAGAAATCAATGTTTTAAGGTTTGCAAATGTAAGTTTTCAAAAGCTGAACTGTCACTGCAATTGCCTGTGAATAAATGGGTTAAGTAGCCTAATTATTAATTACTATCTGTATGTTTTTGCTACATTGCTGTTTTTATTACGAGTGGTAATCAGCCTGCAGCCTTGTGTCTTTAATTGTTCTTTTATATCCTTATAATTTACATTATAATACATAAGTGATGCTCAAGAGTTCAGCCTGCAGCCTTGTGCCTTTATATGATCACAGAACAACCCCTCAGTGTCTTCTCATATCCTTATCATTTACAGTAGGGGGCACATTATCCCTTATAATACATGAGTGATACTCATAGTTCCCTGTATAACTCAGCCTGCAACCTTGTGCCTTTATATGGTCACAGAACAACCCCTCAGTGACTTCTAATATCCTTATCATTGACAGTAGCATATAATTGGTCTTCATTGTTTTTTTTTATTGTATTTTAATTATTTTCCTTCTTATTTTACATCTTTCCAGCTTTCAAATGGGGTTATCAACCCCATTTAAAAGCAAATGCTTTGTAAGCTTACAAATTTATTGTTGCTAGTTTTTAATTACTCATTTGAGTATGAACCCCTGTTCTATTTATGTTTCAGTCTCTTATTCAAATCAATGCATGGTTGCTAGGGTAATTTGGACCATAGCAACCAGAGTGCTGAAATTACAAACTGAAGAGCAGATGAATAAAAAGCTAAATAACTCAAAAACCATAAAAAATGAAAACCAACTGCAAATTGTCTCAGAATATCCATCTCTACATAGCTAAAAGTTAACTCCTGAGTGAACAACCCATTCATTTCTGTACCAAGGCCCCTAGGTGTCTAGTTACCCACTGTGTCCAGCATTGTCTATATATTATACTATAAAGGTACCAGCATTGCCATGAAACTGCAGATTAAAGATCAGAAAAAGAGAGGAGTGAGTGCAGGTAGAAATGGCAAGAACAAGAAGCGTTAGTCCAAGTTCCCAACCTTACCCAGTTCATCCTCGCTAGTCGCTACTGTCCCGCTGTCCTTGAAACAGTTGTCAGCAAGAAGTGCACATGGCTCTTTATCCTCTCACCTACACTTCTGAAAGCATGTCTCTCACCTACGTCTTGCCTTGTCTCCAACTCATCCCACCCCCCTGACTGCCCTTCCTACCTCACCACACACTCACACTCACAGCACCGGAGCAGCGGCTCTTACCCCTCTGTATCTCGCTCACATAACTTCAACCGGTACTTTTGCGCCACCTGCTGGGAGATTTTCATTGAAGTCTCCCTGTTCTCCGTTGAAGTCTTCTGGTTGATGCAATGGGTTGGGTTACGGGCAAAGGAGTGGTTATGAGAGTTTGAAATCAACATCAACGTCATCGTGTATTGTTTATAATTGTAGCAAACGCCCTCTAAAACAAAGGCTGTCCTGCAGACGTTCAGTAAATCATTGCGTCGAGCTGTTTATTTGCTTGTGATAAAAGGACTGTTTGGGCGGAAGGGTATATAGTGCCGTAACTAGACACCTAGGGGCCCTGGTACAGAAATTTATAACTGGGCCCCCCTGAATGGGTTGTTCACTGAGGAGTTAACTTTTTGTATGATGTAGAGAGGGATATTCTGAGACAATTGGCGGTTGGTTTTCATTTTTTATGGTTTTTGAGTTATTTAGCTTTTTATTCATCTGCTCTCCAGTTTGTAATTTCAGCAGTCTGGTTGCTATGGTCCAAATTACCCTACATTGATTTGAATAAGAGACTGAATCAGGAATAGAACAGGGGTTAATACACACATGAGTCATGTCATTAAAAACTAGCAACAATAAATGTGTAACCTTACAGAGCATTTGCTTTTAAATCTGGTTGAAACCCCAATTTGAAAGCTGGAAAGATGTAGAAGAAGAAGGAAAATAATTAAAATACAATATAAAAAAACCCAATGAAGATCAATTATATGCTACTGTAAATGATAAGGATATTAGAAGTCAATGAGGGGTTGTTCTGTGACCATATAAAGTTATACAGGGAACTCTGAGTATCACTCATGTATTATAAGGGATAATGTACCCCCTACTGTAAATAGGGATATTAGAAGTCACTGAGGGTTTGTGACCATATAAAGGCACAAGGCACAAGGCTGAGTTATACAGGGAACTCTGAGTATCACTCATGTATTATAAGGGATAATGTACCCCCTACTGTAAATGATAAGGATATTAGAAGTCACTGAGGGTTTGTGACCATATAAAGGCTGCAGGCTGCAGGCTGAGTTATACAGGGAACTCTGAGTATCACTCATGTATTATAAGGAATAATGTACCCCCTACTGTAAATTATAAGGATATGAGAAGACACTGAGGGTTTTTTTCTGTGACCATATAAAGGCACAAGGCTGCAGGCTGAACTCTTGAGCATCACTTATGTATTATAATGTAAATTATAATGATATAAAAGAACAATTAAAGACACAAGGCTGCAGGCTGAGTACCACTCATGTATAATTAAAAATACTAATCAGGCCTGGTCAAGCACTAAACAATCAGGTAATAAAAACAGCAATGTAGCAAAAACATACAGATAGTAATTAATAAGTAGGCTACTTAACCCATTTATTCACAGGCAATTGCAGTGACAGTTCAGCTGTTGAAAACTTACATTTGCAAACCTTAAAACATTGATCTATTTAGGTTAGTGCAGTGCAATTTGGATCTGAAGGATTGATATTGCATGTGAGCCCAGAAAAAGAATAACAACAAACTGAGGTACATGAACTTTTTGCAGTGGGAAAGTAGGCTATGAGCAAACTTAAGGGCTGTTCCTGCTGAATTGGGCTTAGTACAGGGAATACCTATATGTCATAGTTTTATGGAATATCTCTGTACATACTATGAGCAAAATTAGGGGCTGTTCCTGCTGAATTGTGCTTAGTACAGGGGAATGACTATGCTCCCATAGTTTTATGGGATCTCTCTGTACAGACTATGAGCAAACTTAGCGGACTGTTCCTGCCGAATTGTGCTTAGTACAGGTGAATGCCTATACTGCTATAGTTTTATGGGATCTCTCTGTACAGACTATGAGCAAACTTAGCGGACTGTTCCTGCTGAATTGTGCTTAGTATAGGTGAATGCCTATACTGCTATAGTTTTAAGGGATCTCTCTGTGCAGACTATGAGCAAACTTAGGGGCTGTTCCTGCTGAATTGTGCTTAGTGCATGGGAATACCTGCCATAGTATTATGGGCTCACTCTTTGTAGACTATGAGCAAACTGTTGCTGCTGAATTGTGCTTAGTACAGGGGAATACCTATAAAGCCAAAGTTTTATGGGAACTCTCTACAAAGGCTATGAACAACCTGCAGGATTTAGACTATGCCTGCTTTGGGAGAACCATTGAATATATAGCTACCTAAGCATCTTTTTTAGCTCTTCCTAAAGTATAAATCTCGTCATTCTGAGAAAAAATCCACTAATACAATTTTAATTATAATGAATAATTGTATTTTATGTATAAATACCCTCACAACACATAGAAGGATGGCACAATGGTCATTTCAAGTATAAATACCAAGAACTCATAGCAGATATTTTTTGTACAATAATCCCAGCATATATATAATAAAATTAATACACTTCCATGGGTTAAAGAATCAAAATGGCTAATTTCACTATGGGAAGAACAAGCCAGATCCAGGGAAGTGGAAATGCATTGTAAATACATCAGGTAGAATAAGTAATAAAAACTGAATTCCTTACCAGTATTCTCCCTGCACTGAGATAGTGATGTGGGGGGTTGGGGTAGGGGAGGATCTGGAAAGTAGCAGGCCATTGAACCATCAACTTGCCTTTTGAAAGTTCAGTTAAAATTCTTTCCTGTCCCTCATGAAAAGGAGCCAGAGCATGGGTGTTAAAAATTCAAAGTACTGTCAGGGCCAGAGAGCAGCGAGTCTCTATAATTTTATCACTGTATCTGTTGTTTAAGTTGTTGCCCCCTGCTTGCTCTCCCCAAAGCAGCCTGATAACAAGCAGGAACTGAAGATTCCATCTCAGAGCCATGATCTCTTCTGCTGCTGTGCAGGCGTGAGGGGACATTGGTGGAGGAAGAACCACAAAGCTTTTCCTAGTTCCTTTCATCGCTGGGCCCAATTGGACACAATCAGTGTCGGACTGGGACACCAGGGGCCCACCCAAAAAACCTTAGACCAGGGGCCCACCATAAAACCTAAGATCAGGGGCCACTCTCAGGACTGATATTCTTCATCTCCTCAATCAACCTCTATTCTCCTAGTTTGTTTACTTTACTCTATTCCATCTATTTAGCCTCTTTGTTCTCATAGAAATAGGGAATGGCCATGAAATAGGCCAAAATTTTAGCAGCATGAGGGCCCCTGACACCTTGGCCCACCAGGAGTTTTCCTGGTGTTCCGGTGGGCCAGTCCAACACTGGACACAATTGGTACAATGGGCCTAAGGACAGCACTGCACATATTTCCAGTGTTGGACTGGGATACCAAGGGCCCACCAGAGAACCTAATATGAAGGACCAACCAATCATAAGTGAGCATTTGAAGCATTTCTGTTGTGTATGCTTCAGGATTGAGAGTTTTGAGAGTCTTTAAAACCTAATACAAGCAAGTACAGCAGTTGTACAGGCTGATACATTAGATAGGTATAAGAAGGGGTTGGATGGTGTTTAGCAAGTGATGGAATACAGGGTTTTGGAAGATAGCTCATAGTACAAGTTGATCCAGGGACTGGTCCCATTGCATTTTGGAGTCAGGAAGGAATTTTTTCCCCCTCTGAGGCAAATTGGAGAGGCTTCAGATTGGGGGGGGGGGGTTTGCCTTCCTCTGGATCAACTAGCAGCAAGGCAGTTTAAAAAAAAAAGTTAAAAGGTTGAACTTGATGGACATGTGTCTTTTTTCAGCCTAACTTACTATGTTACTATGTTACAGCAGACAAAGGGCAGAACAAATATAAGGACAGGCAGTGTATATATAACAGATTGCACCACTTTATTTCTATGTGGTTTAGAGCCCAGACTATGGTTGTTTGGGGGAATTATTAGCTGTTGCTTACTCATTTACACTGAGCCAATTCTTCTTTAGACACTAACCCTGCCCTCAATGTTATTAATAGGAAAAAAAGATAAATATATAGGAAGGCTGGTATTTTTTTCAAGAAAAGGTGCCAACCCTACCTAGGGCGCAAAGCTGTGGGGGGCAGGCACATACCTTCTGTCGCCTACCCCATGTCCGGCCCCCTCTTTCCCTGTGGTTTCCCAGGCAAGCGGCAGTTCTGCACATGCGCATTTTGAAGCATAGGACATCTGGCCGGCCAGCTCTGACTAGATATCACTGGGCCCACAGCAAATTATTTTTCAGGCCCCCAAAATGTCTAGAGGCTTACCTGTTTTACCAATATTTATTGAAATTATACATGAATAAGGGCCTCATGGGGCCCCTATACCTCCTGGGCCCTCCCCCTTGCAGTTGCAGGTTCTGCTTCCTCTATTGTTACACCCCTGCAAATAGAAATGCAATAGTGACTCACTAAATGTAACACCTTGAAGGGTTTTGGCTTTGATATGGTAAGTTTTTGTCTAGTGTAGACAACAGAATTGTAAGGCAATTGTGAATGGTGTGTATCTTTTATTGTGAGCCAGCCCCTCCTTACTAAATTTAACACCCTGAAGGGGTTTTTAAGTGTTGGTATGGTGTAAGACAGAATTGTAAGGCAATTGCAATTGGTGTGCATCCTCTAAAGTATGTTGTTTTTAATTTAATTAATTCATTACCTTAGCAACCCCTGAGTAGCATTAAATGAATCATAAAACTGGGTAAACAGATAGGCTATGTAAAATAAAGAATGTTTTAAATATATTTAGTTAGCTAAATGTAATGTATAAAGACTGGAGTGACTGGATGTGTAGCATAATAGCCAGAACACTACCTCCTGCTCGGCAGCTCTTTTGGTTTCCACTGATTGGTTACCAGGCAGCAGGTCCGCTCCGGCCATGAGGCAAGGTGAGAACCTTGCCTCAGGCGGCATGGAGCGGCCAGTTACCAGGGGTGGCAAAAAGCCGCCTCTGGTAACTTTAAGAGCCACATTTCCGGTTTTTAAAATGTAAATTCGCCTTTTCTAGTGCAGCAAGCGCAATAGCGTTCACTGCACTATTGATACAGTCCCTCCTCCACCCGCTCTGACGCTACAAGTTAGAATCATGGAGTGTAAAGGGGAGCGGAATTGGGGCTGCCAGACAGTAACCAATCAGTGACTTGAGGGGGGGGGGGGAGCACATGGTTTATAACTGTTGCTTTTGAATCTAAGCTGAATGCTGAGGATCAGTTGCAAACTCACTGAACAGTTATGTCCCATGTGGCCCCCCTCTCTTCAAGTCGCTGACTTAGAGAGCTGAAAAGCAGGAAGTAGTGTTCTGGGTATTATGTTTGACGTCCAATCACTCCAGCCTTTATACATTACATTTTTGTCTAACTAACTATATTAGAAACATTTTTATTTTGCACAACACAATCTATTTACCCAGTTTTTATTTTTACACTGAACTGTTCCTTTAAAAACAAACGGGAGACAAACAGAAGAGGAAAGATTAGCAGTAAAAATTAAGAGTGTGTGCATTTTTTGGTTTGTGACAACCAGAAAAGCATCTTCAGTTGTATAATAGTAATGACGACCAAATAAAAAGGCAGACCTTTACCATTTTGTGATAATTATTTCTAAGGTGTATTTCAAACCAGGCCCAGACTGGCAATCTGTGGGTTAGGGCAAATGCCAGATGGGCTGCCATAAGGTCCCATAGAAAGTCAGTATTTAGTGGGCTGGTGGTGACTGTTTGGGGCCTCTATGTGGGCTGATTGGGCCTCTGTGTACCTGAAATGCCAGGGCCTATTTTGATTCTCAGTCCAGTCCTGTTTCAAACAATATATAAATATTGTGAATTATGTGCTTTTTCGGGCAGTAACTTCTGGTATGAAGAGTCTTTGTACCAAGGTAAAGTCATGTGTGGAGAGCCACTCCAATATGCCCCTTGGATATTAAGGAAGTACTACTTACCACAAGTAAATACCCCTAAGCCAGTAATTTCCCCTTTTTGCAGAGCTCATGGAGACATCTTCAGCCACTTCGGTAATCTCAGTAAGGAAGTGCTGTATCAGAGCATGCGCAGTTGGAGAATTTTCCTACAATTGCTACAATTGTGCAATGGATCCAAATGAGCTCCTCATCCCTGTGGAGTCAGTTATCAATTTGTTGCATTTCATATTGTTCAGTGACAGTCTTGCATAGATACAACTAGTGATGGGCAAATTTGTCTTTTCTTAAAAATTTGCGAATTTAATGGGAAATTCACGAACAGGTGAAAAAATTGCAAAATGCACTGGTCAATGCGCATAAAAATAAAAACTTTTCATTATTTTTTTTCTATCTGACCTTAAACTTAAAGGGATTTTGTCATGGTTTTAATGGTATAGTTTGTTTCATTAATTTACAGTGTTTACATTGCAAGTAATTAATTCTACCATTTAAATTTTATCCTGGAACTAATATGTTATTTTTTGATGTAATTTTGGTGTGTAGGCAGCCATCTCAGAGCATTTTGCCTGGTTATGTGCTTTCAGAAAGAGCCAGCACATCATAATGGAGCACCTTTCAAATAAGCTATTGTTTCTCCTTCTCTATGTAAGGAGTTTCGATTTGGGCTAGCCAGACTGGATATTTACTATTGAGTACTGTTCTTATATCAGCATTTTTAGCAATTCTGATATCAGGCAGTTGCTATCTGGTTACCTTCCCATTGTTCTGCTGATGGGCTGCTGGAAAGGGGGCGAGGGGTGGGAAGGGATGGTGATGATATCACTCTTGCAGAGCAGCAGTAAAGAGTGACTGAAGTTTGTCAGAGCACAAGTCAATTGACTCAAGGCACCTGGGAAATTGACAACACGTCTATCCTCAAGGCAGATTTGCTCTTTTAAAAAATAGATTTCAATGCAGGATTATACTGGAATTGTGCTATTAACTGATGCATTTGATTAAAAAGAGTATTTTCCCATGTTACGTAACTTTTCAGCAATAGGGCGGCACCACGCAATTTGTGGCTAATCTTTTATTCTGACAGCAATCAGTACCAAGTTAATAGATTAGCTACACTGACTCATCAGACACAATTACATTGTGAGCAAAGCATGGTTAGAATGAGGAAAAGCATAGGGATTAGATTGTGAATTTAGATCAATATTTATTTCCTTATTGATGGATATGTTTGATGTTGTTGATGTATTTAAGCATTAGTGACTCTATGCCATGTGAAAGATAACACAGATAAAGGGTACATTCAAATCAACTCTTCTAATTGAATCTTGCCCAAAATCTGACAGAAATGACTGAGACTGCATGCAGGGCCGGATTTACATAGCGGCTGCCCCTAGGCCCACTGCCATTCATCGCCCCCATAATCTGCCCTTTATTCGCAACTTTTCATCATCAGGACAGGAGCAAGGGGTATTGGCGCATGGGAATGGTTATCCACAGTGTTTCTGAAACAACTGGGGTGTGGCTGGGCACATGCCGCCCCTAAATGACTGCATGTACGATTATCACTGTCAGAGCAGAATAAGAATAGCTGGCTATACATGGATACATTCTCCTGTTTTCAGCTTGTTCAGTCCAGATTTTGAAAGTGTTGCAACTTGGAGCATGAGTCTGGAATAGCCAACTGACCTTCAGTTCTACTAGGGTCAATCTGACTTTGATGCAGTTACAAGATTATTATTATCATGTATTTCTATAGCGCCAACTTAATTTGTAATGTTGTGCAAGATGCACCATGCACAGAATTAACCAGTAAAATTACCAAAATGACAAAAACTGCAAACCAGATTTGCCTTTGTATTGAATGTATATAACTACTAGTAAGCAAGCTGGCAATCTAAATCAAATAAATAAACGTAACTACATTTCTAAACTGCTGCTCATGTGCAGCAGGAATAAAGTTATAATATGCTAAAATTAAAATACAGAATGTCTAAATATGTTCTATTTGAGGCTAGTTTATGGATAGTACATGATCTTACTTTAAAGCACGGAAAAAATAAAGTGTTTTAAAGTGATGAAAATATATTGTACTGTTATGCTGTACTGGTATCACTGGTTTGTTTGCTTTGGATAACTCTATTATAGTTTATATAAACAAGCTGCTGTGTAGCCATGGGGGCAGCCATTTAAGGGCAGAGACACCTGGAGATCCAGGGAAATTTCGCCCAGTGACAAATCGCCTAATCTTTGGGTGACTTATCTCCCTGAACTGCCTTCCTGCCAGCTAAAATCTACAGTGAACATAATTTTACATATCCCCGGCAGAATTTATGATTTCTTAACCATTTTCCAGAGAATATGAATGATAAAACAAAAACTTTTCTTTCACTTATGGTTAGTGGTTGGCTGAAGCCATTTATTTTCAAACAACTGTGTCTACTCTTTTTAAATCATAATCACTACACAAACTACACAAATGACCCTGATCAAAAGTTTCCATACCTCAGGTAATGGAGGATACGGAAACCTCCGAATAGGACAGTAGAAGGAAGATACCAGCACATGAGGCTTAGTTTAAAGGGAAACTGTCATGGGAAAACATGTTTTTTTAAAACGCATCAGTTAATAGAGCTACTCCAGTAGACTTCTGCACTGAAATCAATTTCTCAAAAGAGCAAACAGATTTTTTTATATTCAGGTTTGAAATCTGACATGGGGCTAGACATTTTGTCAATTTCCCAGCTGCCCCTGGTCATTTGACTTGTGCCAGCACTTTAGGAGGGAACTGCTTTCTGGCAGGCTGTTGTTTTTCCTTCTCAATATAACTGAATAATACGCAGTGGGACATGTGTTTTACTAATGAGTACTGTTCTTAGGGTAAGGCCACACGTGAAGATTTCGGGGAGATCTGTCGCCTGGCGACTAATCGCCGTGACAAATCTCCCCGAATAGCTTGGTAGCGGTGCGCACCCACTACACGTAAAGTCGCCTGCACTTATTCACACGCGGCAACGCGATTTTAAAAGTCGCTCAAAATTGCGCAAGGGTCTTTTCTAATATGAATGTGAGTAACAGAGTCAATTAATCCATAAGTACGTGACCAGAACTTTTGTACCAAGGGACATTGCCACCATCGTTCCCTCGCCTCCACAATTTCGATAACAGTTTTTTGAGGTTGAGTTGGGAACATTTTGTTCAAACGCACAGGGGTAAAATACCAACGGTTTAGTATTTTATAGGAAGTTTCTATTTGATTTATGTTTATGGTACATTTATTAGTTCCTTCCCATGTATTTTCCCATGCGTTTGGATCCAAGGTTTGACGTAGTTCCTGTTCCCAGATTTGTATGATGGGGGAGTCATATTGGATTGCATCATTAAGGATTGGTAAATCAAGGAAATAATCCCTTTGAGTAGGGGTAATTTATACATAGCTTTTCAAATGGAGAATGTGAAGGTAAGTTCTGGGTTTTATATATTGTATACAAGTAGTGACGGATTTGCAAGAAGCAAAATTTTTCTTCAGTGGGGGGATAAAATTTGTTTTCAAAGAGTTTTTCTCCTTTTCATCAGATAAGAAAACTACTCTTATCACCCAAGGCTAGATAAAAAACTTATTCCCTTCCCTATACATGCAGGGTGAGTTAAACAATTTGTAACTATTTGTATGATACATTAATCGCTAATATGTTTATAGTTTCACTGCTTGTTACTTTGAGTTTTTGTGCTGTTCACTGCAGCTGTGTTACTATGTTGTTTTCCACTGACTGTATTATTTGGATTCTTCCTCTGAACTTTAACAATTTTTCACGGACTGTTAATCACTATTTTTGGACACTTTTTTTGTAGTGAATTGGTTTTCCTCCAATGGACATTATTTTTTTAATACACCTACATAAGGAATTATGTGGACTGCCTCTCAATTGTACTGTTTATATTTATATTTTTAACATTCTGGGTATTTAAAGGGATCCTGTCATGGGATTTTTTTTCAAAATGCATCATTTAATAGTGCTGTTCGACAAGAATTCTGCACTGAAATCCATTTCTCAAAAGAGCAAACAGATTTTTTTATATTTCATTTTGAAATCTGGCATGGGGCTAGACATATTGTCAATTTCCCAGCTGCCCCAAGTCATGTGACTTGTGCTGTGATAAACTTAAATCACTCTTTACTGCTGTACTGCAAGTTGGAGTGATATCACCCCCTCCCTTTCCCCCACCCAGCAGCCTAGCAAAAGAACAATGGGAAGGTAGCCAGATAACAGCTCCCTAACACAAGATAACAGCTGCCTGGTACATCTAAGAACAGCACTCAATAGTAAAAACCCATGTCCCACTGCGTACTATTCAGTTACATTGAGAAGGAAAAACAACAGCCTGCCAGAAAGCAGCTCCCTCCTAAAGTGCTGGCACAAGTCACATGACCAGGGGCAGCTGGGAAATTAACAAAATGGCTAGCCCCATGTCTGATTTCAAAAGTAAATATAAAAAAATCTGTTTGCTGTTTTGAGAAATGGATTTCAGTCCAGAAGTCTACTGGAGCAGCACTATTAACTGATGCGTTTTAAAAAAAACAAAAACATGTTTTTCCATGACAGTTTCCCTTTAATTCTGTGTGTAAATGTTTTAATTGTTTTCTCTATATATACCTTAATCACTATGGGTTTGTACACTTGATAACATTGCACTTCTGCACTTTGAATTAAAGCAAGGGTTTCCCTGCAAACTAAGCTTCGTGTCTCAGTATCTTCCTTCTTCTTTCAATGATATTGAGGTCAGGAGACTGAGATGGCCACTCCAGAACCTTCACTTTATTTTGCTGTAGCCAATGACAGGTCGACCTGGCCTTGTGTTTTGGATCATTGTCAATTTGGAATGTCCAAGTATGTCCTTTGTGCAGCTTCCAGGTTGCGTGCAAATTTTCCAGTATTTTTTGATAACTTACTGCATTAATTTTGCCATCAATTCTGACCAAATCTCCTGTGCTTTTGTAGCTCACACATCCCCAAAACATCAGCGATCCCCCACCATGTTTCACAGAAGAAATGGTGTACCTTTCATCATAGGCCTTGTTGACTCCTCTCCAAATGTAACTTTTATGGTTGTGGCCAAAAAGTTCAATTTTAGTCTCATCACTCCAAATAACTTTGTGCCAGAAGGTTTGAGGCTTGTCTCTGTGCTGTTTGGCAAATTGTAAGTGAGATACTTTGTGGCATTTGTGTAATAATGACATTCTTCTGGCAACTCAACCATGCAGCCCATCTTTCTTCAAGTGCCCCCTTATTGTGCATCTTGAAACACCACATTTTTTCAGAGAGTCCTGTATTTCACCTGAAGTTATTTGTGGGGTTTTCCTTGCATCCCGAACAATTGTTCTGGCAGTTGTGGCTGAAATTTTAGTTTCATTTGGTTGGTTTCAACAGAACCCCTAATTTTCCACTTTTTAATTAGAGTTTGAACACTGCTGATTGGCATTCTCAATTCCTTTGATATTTTCTTATATCCCTTTCCTGTTTTATAGAGTTCAGCTACCTTTTCCCGCAGACCCTTTGACAATTCTTTTGCTTTCCCCATGACTTAGAATCCAAAAAACATCAGTGCAGAACTGGATGAAAGATGCAAGGGTCTGTCAGGAGTCCAGAAATCATTGACCTTTTATACACACCCACTAATTACAAGCAAATGGATCACAGGTGAAGATGGTTTCCTTTAATAACCATTCTAACCCTTTTGTGTCAAGTTAGATCGCATGTCATCAGGCCAAATCACCCAGGTATGTAAACTTTTGATCAGGGTCATTTGGGCAGTTTGTGAAGTGATTATGATTTAAAAAGAGTAAACACAGTTGTTTGACAATAAATAGATTCAGCCAGAGACAAAACTTCACAACAATATATCAAATTGAATCATAGGATAATAGATTTGTAGCAGCTTTGGGGTATGATTAATGTCTAAAAATTCGAGTTTTTGTTCCACAAAAAATTCTACTTTCCCCCCTAAAAACCTTGACCAGAAAAAAATTGAGGTTTAATTAATGGGCCCATTTTTTGGTGTAAGTGTTTAAACACACTGCCCTCATTTCAGGGAGATGTTTTAAAAGAACAGTAACACCAACAAAAGTTATAGTGTTTTAAACAAATGACTATATTATATACTCTTGCTTGTTCTGGTTAAGCTGATGTGTTTGCTACACAATTATAGGTTATATAAACAAGCTGCTGTGTAGTGTATGGGACAGACATTCAAGCACAGGATTCACAGTAGATATCAGATAAGTTCTGAAGAACTCCATTTTTTACTACAGTCTGTGCCTTTTCTCCTTTTCAGCTTTGATTGACTGCCCCCATGGCTACACAGCAGCTTGTTTATATGAACTATAGTGGACTTCTTGAAGCAAGCACACCAGTTTTACCAGAGCAGCACAACAGTACATTATATTTTCATTATTTTAACCTTTCATTTTTTATTGTTACTGAAAAAAGAGAAGAATTATATATTATTTTAAAAATTTTCTTTTTTTTAAATAAAAAAATATATGCAGAAGACATGTTTGGCATCAATCCTATTTATTTGGCTTGTTCTGAACATATGTTTTACTACCACTATAATATGGTATTACAGACATTGTATAAGACGCAAAAACTTAGCTGTGGACTTATAGAATAAACAGTGGAATCCAGAAGAATTTTCAGTAGGTCTATGGGGTGGTAGTGCAGAGTAATGATCAACACTCCCCCTTGAAAATCACATGTGGTGAGAAAAGATTCAGACAATTATTTAACAAGTAAAACAAAAAATATATTGTGAAATCCTAAACTGTTGATCATGTTTTGCTAAATTTACCAACAAAATCATAAATAGGGCTTCCCTTAATGACAAACACATTTGCTGAAATAGAAAAGTATTTCAGCTATTTTAAATGTTTTGTGTGTTCTGTTTCTTGACAGAAGAAACTATTATTAAACAGAAAATGTGTTTTTACATTATAAAAATAATTTTAAACATGTCAGATAGCCACCAACTTCTAAAACGACAGTGATGTTAGGAAATTAGGTCAGTCTTGTGCTACAAATTTTAGTGTGTTTGCTTTTATACAGGTTATTGTGACATCTTTTCTAAAACACTGAAAAAGAAATCATACTATCAAATGTTAACTTGGAGACACTGTGATGCGTATTGCCAATGTTTATTTGTATCTGGTAACTAAATGTAATTATACAAGGTAAAAAAAAAAACATGTAATTGACATCACTAACAGTGCTATTGGTTCTGCTTTAAACGTTTTTCCAGTATTAACTTCTAAAATAAATCTGGTTGTTTCCAGTGGAAACTATTGCTATTTTTAGTGTATTTCAACCACACCCACAGTTCCTGCTTGAGCAGTTTTCCAAAACCATGACTGGACTCACTCTGACTGATTAAACTATACACAGAGAAGAATATTCTCATTTTTCAAATTAGAACAGAGGCAAATATAATGAGGGAAATAACATAAATTAGGGGAGATTTAAGGGGTCATTTACATAAAGGGATACTGTGATAGGAAAAACATTTTCAGACGTTTCAGTCAATAGTACTGCTCCAGTAGACTTCTGCAATGAAATCCGTTTCTCAAAAGAGCAAATGGATTTTCTTATATTTAATTTTGAAATCTGACATGGGGCTAGAAATATTGTCAGTTTCCCAGCTACCCCAGTCACATGACTTGTGCTCTGATAAACTTCAGTCACTCTTTACTACTGCTGCAAGTTGGAGTGATATCGCCCCTCCCTTTCCCCCCAGCAGCCTAACAACAGAATAATGGAAGGTAACCAGATAGCAGCTCCCTAACACAAGCTAATAGCTCCCTGGTAGATTTAAGAACAACACGCAATAGTAAAAACCCAGGTCCTACTGAGACACATTCAGTTATATTGAGTATGAGAAACAACAGCCTGCTAGATAGCAGTTCCATCCTAAATTGCTGGATCTTTCTGAAAGTGCATGACCAGGCAAAATGACCTGAGATGGCTGCCTACACACCAATATTACAGCTAAAAAAATATACTTGCTGGTTCAGGAATTTAATTTATATTGTATAGTGAATTATTTGCAATGCAAACAGTGTGATTTAGAAATAAATAATACATCATAAAAATCACAACATTATCCCTTTAACAGAACACTGTGCAAAGAGCAAGAAAAAAAAAACAGTTTATTGCACATTGCGCAGTGTCATTCCTGTAGTGCTGCAGGTCTCTGAGCTCTGATTTGACGCTGCTTGCTACAAGAATACGACTGCACTAGTTAACTCTGTGTTGCTGATGGACAGAAGAGGGTGGCATGTAGGTGTCCCTCCCCCATCAGATCATTCAGACACACAAGTTATGGAGTGGTAGGAGGTAAAGGCTGCAGGAGGCAAAGTGGTAAGAACAGGGCTGGCCTTTTTAGGGTTGCCACCTGGCCAGTATTTTACCAGCCTGGCTGGTAAAAATTATAGTTGAGGCCAATGTTACTAATAGGAAGAAAAGAAAAATATATACGAAGGCCAGTACTTGAATAGGTGGCAGGACAACATGGAGAATATGGGCATAAAATTTTTTTTTTTTTAAAAGTCCATTGACACGAATTAAAATCTTTCTCGCTCACTAGGGGCACAAGGCAGGGATGCCCCCCTCTCACCCTTACTGTTTGCAATTGCAGTGGAACCCATTGCCTCCATACTAAGGAACACAATAGCGGTAAAGGGTCTGAGATTAGAACTGGTTATGGAAAACTGGCCATGTATGCTGATGACTCTACGACCCCTTAGATAAGGTACCAAATTTACATATTTATTTCTCCAAGAACCTATTTTAATCCACAGACAATTCTTACATAAACTAAAATCCCTACTGAATACAATTTATTGGGGGGGCAACTTCCCCTAGAACAGCCTTAACTACATTACAACACCCCTCAGACAGGGGAGGTTTAGCGGCGCTCTCTACTACTACTACTCTACTACTTAGCTACAAAATTGGTCACAGTTTGGAGATGGGTAACATTGACTCCAGATATTGCTGTCACAACTTTGAAAGCACAACTTGCCAATTCTAATGAAGCTCTAAAAATTTTGATATACTGAGGGACCAAAAAAACAAGATAAGGTATCCCCATTCATGAAGGCAACAGTAAACAACTGGAAAGCAGCTTTACTTCACTTCCGCAGGGGACAAAATTATTGTTCCAGTCACACCCCGCTCTGGTACAACCCAAACCAGCCTAAGCTTCCAATGGTGCCAGACCCAAAAATCTGGATTGATTCTGGTATAGAGTATATTGGTCAAGGTGAAATATCTACCTTCAATACTCTAAAAGAAAAATTGAACTTATCAAACAAAATGCTCTTTAGGTTTCTATAGTTACGACATGCACTACAAACTGAGCTGGGAGAAATAGAATAGATACAACACCAAAAGATTAGAGGAACTGATATTTGAACCTAGACTACAAAAAACAAATTTACTCTCTCTTGAACAACCCGGGGGATTTTGCTTTAGATAAAAAACCCCGAAATGTGGAAAGAAATTTTTAAATCCTATAACTTAGCACTAATTAATTCAAAGGACAAAATGATCCAGTTTAGATACCTCCACAGAACTAATCTAACCCCCCATAGATTGCATCTAATCAACCCAGCTATCCCAGATATTGTCCTAAATGTCAACACTTCCCGGCTGACTATATACATATGGTGTGGCAATGCACACTAATACAAAAGTTTTGGGGTAAGATTGCACAAGAAATTAGTTCCCTCATGGCACTCATTATCAATGGAATTATTAACCCTTCTCATTCTGAATCAAACTGAAGATACAGCTGCATCTATTGCAGAAAGGACACTGATTTCTTTCCTCCTTATCCAAGCAAAAAGACTGATAGCACCTAATTGGAAATCTGAACAACCTCCCAGAAAGAGAAAATGGATAGAATTAGTAAACAATTCAGTCTCTCTATACTAGCTAAAGTACATTAGTAGAGGCTGCCCAACTAAATTCGAAAAGATATGGACCCCATGGTTATCTGAGCACCTTCCAGCTCTGTTAATTCAGAACATGTAAGAATAAGAGGTAGTACTCCCTTTTTCCTTATTTATGCCCGCCCCCCCCTCCTAATTTCCCCTCCCCCCATTGAGAAACAACAGTATGCAGGATTCACTGGAAATACAGTTCATTGTTTATTGTATATTTCAGTTGAGGCTAATGTAAACAGGCATACTTTTTGTACTGATACAACACATGTTTGAATGACATTGCCTTGTACAAAAGAAAACTTTTCTTTATACTTGTCACTCAAAAATATCAACTGTTGTTTAATGTCAGAAAGAAGGACCCGCTCCAGACTCACCCCTTGCGGTGTGCTATGCTTGTAGTATCCACTCCAGGACCGGGTGCTCAGCGCCTCTGCTGAACCTCATTCGGAAAAAATACCGACCAGCGGCACTGTTGTTTAATGTACAATTTCTTTTTGGTTACTGTTCACGCATTTTCAAATAAGAAAAACCAATAAAAATCAAATAAAAAAAAAAAAAGAAAATGTGGCAACCCAACCCTGACATTCTGAAGTGTGCACCAGATGTTTTACTGGGCAGAGAGAGTATGATCTTGTGTACCTAGAACTCTAGCATTTGGTACTCGGAGAAAGGTATATTACCTCTATAGAGTCAAAAGAACATATTTGCCATTATGTTATACAACTCTGCAACAGGTAAGAATGCTGGTATTTTTCAAGTCAGCTGGTCTTAGGCACTGTTTCCTCTAAGCTGCTTGCTTGTGCTTACACACGCGCATTTTGAGGACGGCGCACACAATAACTTGTGGTGCTTACAAAGAATTGTATTATGTAAAGAAAGATAATGGTGTCATTATTCTGACCCGCAGAGATCTTTAGATAAATATAAAAAGCATACATAAAATAAGGTTTTTGTACACACAGTAGAAACTTGTGGGAACATTGCTCGAAGGAGGCTGTGATGATGTCACCAGTTTTATGGTGGGCAGTGGGTAGCAGGTCAGGTTGCAGCAGTGGCATTTCAGGGGTTGCTGCCATCTAAGGTTCTCACCTTGCCTCATGGCTAGGGTTGCCACCTGGCTGGTATTTTATCGGCCTGGCCAGTAAA
The DNA here is from genome assembly GCA_024363595.1 of Xenopus borealis. NCBI lineage: Eukaryota > Metazoa > Chordata > Amphibia > Anura > Pipidae > Xenopus > Xenopus borealis. Next base: position 50,341,322 of record CM044435.1, on the reverse strand, counting down.
AAATGTTGGTTGATCCCAGGTCCGGGCCAAGGTAGTTTGGCATCCTAGGCTACGGTTGCCACCTTTTCCTGTGGCTAAACCCGGACAGGGGGGCGGGCCCATGACGTCGGTGGGCGGGCCCGTTAAGTATGTGGGCGGGCCTGTGACATCATGGGGAGGAGCTATGACGACGCGATCACCGATTGGCTGATCGCGGCGTCAATCAAGCTAATCCTGCCCTATCCTAGGCAAGGGTTCCAATCAGTGCCCCCCCCCCCACTGTCTAGGCCTAGCCATATCCACCATTAATACTACAGGCCCCAAGCCCACACCGCCCCACCTGTAACTGGGCTGTGTCCAACCCAAGCCCCCATGATGTGTACCTATGCCACTGCCAGGCCAGCAACCAACAATGGGCCCAGGCCCAGCCATATCCATTATTACTGCAGTCTGCAGCTAGTTGCAGGCCCCAAGCCCACTTCCCCAACCATACCTGTGGACAACCCAAGCCCCCATAATTCGTACCTGTGTCAACAAGAAGTAAGAGGCAGGTGCAGCGGCCAAAAGTCCAGCACGAAAGAGCAGACAGGTCTCTTCAGTAAAGGTGGCCATACACGGGCAGATAAAAGCTGCCGACAGACTGTGTCGGCAGCTTATCGGCCCGTGTGGGGGCCCCTCCGACGGGCTTTCCCGATCCCGATGTCGATCGGGCAGGATTAAAAATCCCGTCGGATCGCGGCTGCATCTGTTCGTTGATGCGGTCCCGCGATCCGACCGCCTGTACTGATCCGATCGTTGGGCCCTAGGGCCCACGATCGGATCAGCCCGATATCGCCCACCTCAAGGTGGGCATATCGGGGAGAGATCCGCTCGTTTGGCGACATCGCCAAACGAGCGGATCTCTACGTGTATGGCCACCTTAAGATGAATTACTGCTCCCATCTAGCTTGTACAGCAGGTCCGCTCTGCCCAACTAATCCAGCTTGCCTGCTGCACCCTGCTACGTATGCGTGTCAGAGCATCAGCATGTCAGCATGGAACTGGAAGGCACAAGTCACGCTCCAGGGTGGGGGAGCCCGTACAGATACACCAGGCTAAAACAAACGCCAGAAGGGGTTGGGGCATGCAAATTTTATAAATTACAGTGCTTTTAATAAAGGCCAACAAGGAAAATGAACGGAAAAGTAAAATTCAAAAAACAAAAAATTCCCCTGAGAAGTGGGCGGTTACCTACCCTGCCTACCCCTTGGCTCAGCCCTGGCTGATCCCAATGTTGTTAATAGGGAAAAAAGATAAATATGTAGGAAGGCTGGTATTTTTTTCCAGAAAACTTGGCAGCCATGCCAGTTGCAGATAAAGCAGTTGCGGTTCAGATCGAGTAGTCAGTCCAAGCAGATCATTAGGTCTTAGTCATTCTTAAGATATTCCCCACTCCCTCCGTGGTTCCTGAAATACAATTAATGCTTATTTTAATAAATATGAACTTGATAATGAATTAAGTTTAATTAAGTTTTATTAACCACTCCCACAAAACACATTATTACACCAATCATTTGTTAAATCACAATGCAACACTTTTGGATTGGGGCTTGCCCTCCATTTAGATTTAGTTACAATAAAAATTGGGATAAACAAAGCCAGAAGGGTTAAAGGGGTTGTTCACCTTCCAAACACTTTTTTCAGTTCAGTTGTTTTCCCAGAAATAAAGTCTTTTTAAAATTACTTTCCATTATTTATTTTTTACTGTTTTTCCAAAATCTAAATTTACAGTTGAATGTTGGTGTTTGAGTCTGTCAGCTCAGTAATTCAGGTGCAGACTCTAAACTATTACAATTTTGCAACATGTAGCTGATTCATTTTTAGGATAATGTCTTTTGTATTAGCAACTATTGTATAAATTCCAACAGCTGCCCGTAATGAAACCCAGGGATTCTGCTCAGCAGGGACAAAGATAGTAAATGTATCCATTAAGGGTAGGGACAGACAGGGAGATTCGGGGAGATTCTGTCACCTGGCGTTTTTAGCAGGCGACAATCTCCCCGAATTTCCTTCTCCCTGTCTGCCGCTAGTATAAGTGACAAAGCGCCAGCGCCTGTGCACACGCTGCGCGGCGATTTCTGGAATCGCCCGAAGATACTTTGTGAGGAAACTTCGGGCGATTCCGGAAATCGCCACGCAGCGTGTGCACAGGCGCTGGCGCTTTATCACTTATATTAGCGGCAGACAGGGAGAAGGAAATTCGGGGAGATTGTCGCCTGCTAAAAACGCCAGGCGACAGAATCTCCCCGAATCTCCCTGTCTGTCCCTACCCTAAATGTATCAATTTAAAACAGTCTTGGGGGTTGGCGACCCCCCCCCCTTCTCAGAGCTGCTTTAGGTGAAAAATGACACTTTACACTTCAATATTAGTAAAATGATCACAAATAGAAAATAGAAAGTAATTGGAAAAAGTCGTTATTCCTGATGATCTATCTGAAAACAACTACAGTTGTTGTTTGAACCCCGTGTACTTGTGATAACCCTTTAGGCCAATGGCACAATGTCTTTTTGCCTGTAGTGTTTTGCCCCAAGACTGAACTTATTCACTGAATTAAATTAGCTGTATTTGGCTCCAAAAGATTTCTGGAAGTTTTCTACAGGTAAAGCACTTCATCCCCACTCTCATCTCTGCAAATAATGCAAAGAGATCTCACTCACACAAGTTCCAGTCAAAACAAAATTCTGTGGCACAACCGAAGTGGTGAATCTGTGTTCAGTGTTTATTCAGCTCACAAGTAAAAGAGGTAACGTTTCGGGCCTCCACTGGGCCCTTTGTCAAACCTTTGACCTAGGTTTGACAAAGGGCCCAGTGGAGGCCCGAAACGTTACCTCTTTTACTTGTGAGCTGAATAAACACTGAACACAGATTCACCACTTCGGTTGTGCCACAGAATTTTGTTTTGACTATATAAATTTTTGGCCTTTGGGCAGCATTGGGCCCTACATCTGACACCCGACACAGACCTGTAGCAGCACTCCATTTTTGGAACTCACACAAGTTCCAGTGAAATATATTCAGCCTTTTAAGCAATGCTTAATGCTCTCTCACAAACTAGCACAGTGGCGCATTACCCTGCTGGCAATAACATAATAGTCATTTTGTGTACACTGTTATCAAGGCAAGGTTTGCATCATCATCATCCCAAAACCTTGTGTATGTGCAAAAATGGGGGACTTAATGTCCATACACTGCCCACATAATTATACATTTTGAGTAAGAAATGATAAGCAAGTATCCTGTGGGGCAAATGAAATATGAATGTCATCTCAGGGATTTAAATACATTTATTACAAGTATAGTTGTTTTAATTAAATAAAAATAGGTTTCATGTTTTGCCAATGGCTTTTATTATACAGATTTTTATGTGTTTGTACATAATGTTTGCTAGATCATTGTTTATAAACTTATGAACATTAATGAGGTTTTTTGGTGGCTATAGAATAAATAGTATCAACAAAGTACTTGGATTGTCTGGCATTCTGGAAAATACCCTTTGGAAGGCCAGAGCAAGGGTTATTAACAGATAATCCATATTTGTGATCTACTACTGAAGTGTTTTATGGTTATTTCTGGTGTAATGTCGTGACATACTTTACATTGGTTACATGTTTTAACAGTAATTGTTGTGTAAATTCCAACAGTTTGTAAAAAATGCTTTAATAAATGATTACATTTTAAATGGAATATCCTGCTTACAGTTAGGGCTTTATTTGAAGGAAATTTTGTCTTAATCTATATTTCATAGCTTCCAATTTACAAGCTATGTAGACTATATATTGGAAGCTTGGAGCTGCAATGATGCTGGAAATCTGGGAAATGATGCACTGTGGTTAAAAAAATGGCAATTGATATCTGAAAATTGTGCAATTTTCCACCTTACTAAATGGGTCATCATCATCACCAGCTGGTGCATATTTTGTGATTGTGATATAAGTATGTGTTTGTTATTCCAAGAGTTTAAACAAATCAAGGGGAGGGGTATTTTTCTTCCTGTACAAAAAAGGTCATTAGGCTTCAGTCACTCCTTCTAGTGTTCCTGAACATCAATTAATTCTTATTTAGGTAACCTGATTAAGAATAGGTTTAATTAGTAGCCACACCCAGAAAACCCAGATATTACTATGCCAAAAATATGTACAGTCTGTGTACATGACAATTCAACTAGTGCCAAAGAAATTTGGATGAACAAAGCTGAAGGTGCATCAGTTCACAACTTTGTGCACAGATTTGCCCTTTAGGTTAATGCACATTGTATTTTGTCCACTGTGTTTTTCACTGCCAAAAATGCACTTCTCCTATTATTCACTTGCATTCTTTGGGCTCCTATAGACTGCAATTAATTCTTGATAGGGAGAGAACCTCGTCCCACCCAGCAAAAAAAAAAATGCGTTGAGATCTCAGTGACTTTGATATATTTAGATAAATCTTTGCACATTTGGCATGTGACCTCAAAACTTGTCTTATTCATCCTACCCAAATGAAACATGAATGATTTAAAACATTCCCCTAAAAACATTTATCAGTACTCTTAACTGTTCTATGCTGTTGGATCAAAGTGCTCTCTTATTCTCGGATAAAAAAATTGTATCTAGTTAATCACAAATTGTTCAGAAGTTCAAAACTCACAAGTCACTTCACAATTTCCTATATCTAATTTTTACTTTAAATGTGGGTGTTTTTATTGGTTCGTGTGACAAATTTGGCACATACAGTATGGCAACAAGATCCCCCCGTTTATTGGTCCAATTCAAGTACTATTTAGTGGCACTATGTTTAAAGCTGAATCCACTTTTTCAGCATCCTCCAGGGGCTACTATCATCTTGGAAATGACTTCAGTTTTCGTTCAGACCACTAAGATCAGTTTAACCATCACTAATATGAATGCTTTGTTAGCATCTATATGAGTGCATCTATAGATGCAGTATGGTTTTCTGAGTAATAGATCTTACTGACTAATTTGATTGCCTTTTATGAGGAGGTAAACAGGAACCTGGACTCTGGGATAGCAGTGGATGTGCTCTACTTAGACTTTACCACAGCAAAGGTTACAGGTTAAGTAATATTGGTCTGGAGCATGCTTTTTGTACTTTGATAGAGAATTGGCTGAAGGATAAATTACAAAAAGAGGTGTTAACTGTAACATTTTCTAATATCACCAGTGTTGTTAGTGGAGTACACAGGCCTGTTTCAGGGGCTGCTGCCACCTGACACAGCAACCCCGATGCCTCCCCCTCTCGCTCGCATTTCTGATTTGTAGTGTCAGAGCAGGTCGAATAGGGGCCGCATCCCTAGTGCAGTGATCGCTAGAAGAGACAAATTTACATTTAAAAAAATGGAAATTCAGCTCTTAAAGTTACCAGAGGTGGCTTTTTGCCGCTCCTGGTGACTGGCCACTCCGTGACGCCTGAGGCAAGATTATCACCTTGCCTCATGGCTGGAGCGGCCCTGGGAGTACAGCAGGGGTCTGTTCCTGGCTCTTTGCTTTTCAACATGTTTATCAATGACCTTGGGAAAGGCATTGAAAGTACTGTCTCTGTTTTTCTGATAATACTAAAATGTGCAAAACTATAGGTTCCATGCAGGATACAGCCACTTTGCAGAGCAAATTGACTAAATTGGAAAACTGTGCAGCAAATGAGGTTCGGTGCTGATAAGTACCAGATTATGCACTTTGGTATTAAAAAAAACATAAATGTGAGTTATACTTCGGTGGTAGGAAAGCTTTTCAAAGGATTAATAAAGGATAGGATACTGGACTTCATAGCAAATAACAATACTATGAGTTTGTGCCAGCATGGTTTTATGCGTAATAGATCTTGCCAGACTAACTTAATTTCTTTTTATGAGAAGGTAAGCAGGGACCTCGATTCTGGGATGGCAGTGGATGTGATTTACCTAGACTTCGCTAAAGCATTTGATACATGCCACACAGAAGGTTACTGGTTAAATTAAGGAATGTTGGCCTGGAACATAGTATTTGTACCTGGGTAGAGAACTGGCTAAAAGATAGACTACAAAGAGTGGTGGTAAATGGAACATTTTCTAATTGGACCAGTGTTGTTAGTGGGGTACCGCAGGGCTCTGTACTGGGTCCCTTGCTTTTCATCTTGTTTATTAATGACCTAGATGTGGGCATTCGAAGTACGGTTTCTATTTTTGCAGATGATACTAAATTGTGCAGAGCTATAGGTTCCATGCAGGATGCTGCCACTTTGCAGAGTGATTTGTCTAAGTTGGGAAACTGGGCAGCAAACTGGAAAATGAGGTTTAATGTTGATAAATGCAAGGTTATGCACTTTGGCAAAAATAATATAAATGCAAGTTATACACTAAATGGCAGTGTGTTAGGAGTTTCCTTAAGTGAGAAGGATCTTGGGGTTTTTATAGATAACAAGTTGTCTAATTCTGCGCAGTGTCATTCTGTAGCTACTAAAACAAATAAAGTTCTGTCTTGCATAAAAAAGGGCATAAACGCAAGGGATGAAAACATAATTATACCTCTTTATAGATCCCTAGTAAGACCTCATCTGGAATATGCAGTGCAGTTTTGGACTCCAGTCCTTAGGAGGGATGTAAATGAGCTGGAGAGAGTGCAGAGACGTGCAACTAAACTGGATAGAGGGATGGAAGACTTAAATTATGAGGGTAGACTGTTGAGGTTGGGGTTGTTTTCTCTGGAAAAAAGGCGCTTGCGAGGGGACATGATTACACTTTACAAATATATTCGAGGACATTATATACAAATATCAGGGGACCTTTTTACCCATAAAGAGGATCACCGCACCAGAGGCCACCCCTTCAGACTAGAAGAAAAGGACTTTCATTTGAAGCAGCGTAGGTGGTTCTTCACAGTCAGGACGGTGAGGTTGTGGAATGCACTGCCGGGTGATGTTGTGATGGCTGATTCTGTTGATGCTTTTAAAAGAGGCTTGGATGATTTTTTGGACAGACATAATATCAAAGGCTATTTTGATACTAAACTCTACAGTTAGTATAGCTATGGGCATATATGGTTTGTGTGAAAGAGTGGAGGGGTGTGTGTATGCTGGGTTTTAATTTGGAGGGGTTGAACTTGATGGACTTTGTCTTTTTTCAACCCAATTTATCTATGTAACTAAGGGGCAGATTTATCAAGGGTCAAATTTTGAGTTTACGGAAGTTTCTAAAAACTCCCATAAAATCAGAATTTGAAATGTTTAAATTTGAGTGAATAGAATTAACCTAAAAAAAAAAGCTGCCTGAAATTGTGGCATCTTTTCATTCGACCCGGTGCGAGTAAGCCAGCGCATGCAGGAGGCAATTTTATCTTTCTATCAGCCCGCACCTTCGGTATGGGGAATTTTTTTCTGCCCATAGGTGCCCTTTAATTCAGAAGGATCTGGAGATTGTTGTGGATTAAAAGATGTGTAACTCTAGGCAGAGTCATTCTGTGGTACTAAAGGAAATAAATTACTGTCTTGCATAAAAAAGGCATTAATTATGAAAACATAATTTTGCCTTTTTATAAGCCTCACCTTAAGAAGAATATAATGAGATGGAGAGGGTGCAACTAGATTGGGAAAAGGAATGGAGGTTTTAAAGGAGAAGTAAACCCCCCTAAGCGCAAAAATCCCTCCCCTGTGTTGGCCCTCCTCCACCCCAGCCTACCTGTCACCCCGGGCTAATGCCCCTAAGTTGTTACTTACCCTTCGGCGCAGGTCCTCTCCAGCTGAGTTCACAGGCGCCATCTTATCCCGAGCAGTCTTCTTACTGGATTGACCAGCGTTTGGTGGCACATGCGCAGTAGAAGGCATTTGCCGGTTCAGATCTTCTGTGCATGCACATGATTTTGGCAAATGTCTCCTACTGTGCATGCGCCGCCAATCCAGGAAAAAGACTTCTCGGGACCAGATGGCACCTGTGAACTCCGCTGGAAAGGACCTGCGCTGAGGGGTAAGTAACAAGGTAGGCCGTGGGGAGGGGGGCCAACACAGGGGAGGGATTTTTGCGCTTAGGGGGTTTACTTCTCCTTTAAACTGTGAGGGTATACTGTCAAGGTTGGGGTTGTTTTCTATGGAGAAAGTAACTTGCTAGGAGACATGATAGCCAGGGACCTTTACTCCCATAGAAAAGATCAATGCACAAGCGGTCACCTCTTCAGACAAGAGGAACATATCTTTCATTTGAAGCAACATAAGTGGTTCTTCACAGTGTGGGCCATGAAACAGAACTTATTACTCTACTAAGAGATAGAACTACTTCTTGTGGAGATGAAAACTTACAAAGGGTTGTAGAAGCACACACACAATATAATATTGGGGAGTAGAAGGAATTTCTAAGTGAAGTTGTAAAAAATAAAAGTAAAAGAAAATTTTATTTTTCGATATATCACCAAGTATCCCAAATGTCCATCAAAAATCATGTCCAATGCCCTCAAACTGCTTACTGGGATACTTTATTTTTTAACCTTGTAGCCAATAATATCCAGGATTCGTGTTTGGGTTCAGATATTTTCTAACTTTTAGTTGTCTCCAATAGTTGTCTAACTTTGTAGATGTCTCAAATTTGCCACAGAACAAAAGCTTTTCTGCTTCCACAAACTCCATCAATTTACTGAAGGCAATATCGACTGTGTGTTATTTTATAAAATTGCTATCTAACTAATTCATGCATATTAATGGTTCATGTTGCATGTTTGTGACAGTTGTCATGTTGATTAGGTGATTAATTCAATTAATTAACCTACATATTTTAAAACATATTCATATATATATATATATATATATATATATATATATATATATATATATATATATATATAGTCCAATGAGTATTCGCACTCCAAGGCCAAAACAGGGTGCATGGTTAAAATATGTATATATACGTGAACATCAAGGAACCGGCACACCCATACAAAAATAATTCACTTCATTATTATATCGTAGTCCATGGACTATGATATGATAATAAAGTGAATTATTTTTATATGGGTGTGCCGGTTCCTTGATATTCATGGATATATATATATATATGTATATATACTGAGTTTTTTCCTTGTCATTATCTTTTTTCTAATTGTCAAATCACTCTTCCAGTTAAATAAAGACAGAGCAATTATGAATATAAAATACAACTGAAGAAAACATTGTGGAGCACAAAATTTTATTCTGCTATACTACTATATGATGCTATCTTTCATGGAGAATTACACTGCTAGTTACTAGTAGACAGGGGTAGGGGATACATAAACTACCCCCCTCCAGAATCCACAGCTGATCCGCTGATAGGTATAGGAACCTAAATTTATGCACCTTAGGGAAAAGAAAACATGCTTAGATTTCTTAAAAGATATCTTATATATAGCCAATGCTCACCATATGCTGGTACCAGCAAACATAAGACATTATGAAAACACATTTTTCTTTAAAATTTATTCTAATCTGCAGAAATGGTCTTTTTAAAAATATCTCTTATTTGTGATTTTCAACATATTATTTTACAAAAATATACAGTCTTTTTCAAGGGAGGTTTAAAAAGTACACACTAAATATTTTTGGAGCCTTTTTCCAGTTACTTTCTGTTTTCTGTGTGTGACCGTTTTTCTTATACCTAAAGGGCAATGAAACCCCCCAGGTGCTAACTCCCTCCCCTGATGTTTATTTCAGCAAGATTTCTAGTTTCAGCACAAACAGCTTATGTCTGACCCCTAGAGTCAAACAAATGTAAGTACTCGCAGTAAAAAAATAATTCAAGGGGAACTCTGGCTTCCAAACCAAAATTAGATAAAGAGGCCAACACGGCCACAACTAGAAATCACGGGCCACCCTCCCTGGTGCCCAAGCCCCACCCCTGACCCCGCCCACTCGACATCACAGTTAAAAGACCACACACACATCAGCGCTAAAAAAATAACGCCCCACAAATATTGATGGTTAGGGCCCCTTTATAAGTTAAAAAAAAAAATTGGGGCCCCATAAAATATTTTTTTTTTAATTGGTGGCAGCGGCCTATAGAGTATTAAAATAAAACATTGGTGGCCAGGGGATTAAAAAAAAAAAAAAACACCCCACATTGGTGTCAGTAGAATTGAATTTCTGTCCTCAGGACTTCAATGATAGCTGTTTTTGTGACTTCTGCTCTTTTCGCTGCTTCAGGACTTCAGTGTCAGCATCTTTCGTGACTTTGGGTCTTTCCGCCACTTCAGGACTTCAGTGTCTGCACCTTTTGTGACTTCAGGTATTTACGTTGCCTCAGGACTTCGTATGTTCAGCACTTCCGCATTCTGCCTCTTCGGGACCTCGTTCGGCACGGCTTTGGAGCGGTCAAGGGTGCAGCACTGCTGGGCCCCCTTCAGCCCTGGGCCCGGGACACTTGTCCCCACCTGATGACGGCCCTGGGCCCACATAACACAGAAACCCCTAATATACCCATCACAGCTACCTGTTTATTCAAAAAGTATGAATAAATGCAATTTTGTATGCTGAAAACCAGCTGTTAAACAGTTCTTCTCTTTCTGCATCATTTGAAATCCTGGCAGGTAAGGAGGGTCTAAACACTGATTTTACAAATTGTACAGACAGCATGCAGGAACCCACAATACATTGAACTGTGATGTTTCTATCCTTATTGAAATCAACGCAGGTAATTGTGGAGTTTGGAGGATGCAAGCTGATATTTGCAGCATCCAATTTAGGCACGCCAGTGTCTAATTTAGCACAGCGGCGTCTAATTCCCATTCTAACATCCCAGTTCTTGCCCATGGGGACCCCTGCTCTTTTCAACTGAGGAAGATGCAAGGGATGCAAAAGAGTCAGATTCCCATAAATCAGATGCCTGCACATCAAGCAAGACATATATGTTCAAGTGTTCCCCACATTATGGAAAGGTAACCTGGGCTAGGGGTACATGTGTACAAATGTTTAGTTCCTACATATCACAAAGTAGTCTGAAATTTCCTTGTGAGGTAAAGTGTCTTACATGTCCAATGTGACCAAAACAATTATCTACTGTGTAACTACATGCAGAATTGTCCATCTGGATCCATGCTGTAATCCAACAAGATAAAATCTGCTGGTGTCTTGCCGACTTTTTTTCCCCATTGAAATACAATGAATGCTGGATGCAGATGTATGGACAAACTACACCAACCAACCTTATCTGAGCCAACTTTACATTCTAGTTATAGGAGGATCAGATTTCTTAGGATTCTACAAATTTCATTCTGTTGCATGACGTTATGTGGTGTTGGATATCCACATAAAAGAAACCATATTTATCACTAATCCCCAGGCACAGAATCTTACAACTCTACATGCTCCATAGGGCCTACGAGATGTAGGCTAAATAAAATGTTCCCAAATCTTTCGCCATTATGTATGTAAACAGGCAGAAGGGGACTTGTTACACATGCTGTGGAGTTGCCCGCCAGTGCAGACGTACTGGAGAGGGTCCCTGGCAATAATAGAGTCAGTCACTGGGCGAGATAACCTGCTAGACCCTAAACTATGCCTCTTGAATATCCTGATGTCTGCAGATGGGGATCCCCAACCAATGCCACTGCTGAGCAAAGCCCTATTTCAACTCCACAGGCTTATCACCCTTAACTGGAAAGCAAACACTCCCCCAGAAATAGGTCAATGGATAACTGAAATGTCTAACCTAGCCAAAATAGAGCTCCTGATGGCGAAACGCAAAGGCCGCCAGGGTAAGTTCTTTGAGATATGGGCCCCCTGGCTCAGGAAATTCCCTTTTGAGATATACACAGAACAGGATGATCCTTGAATTATAATAAGACAAGATGAAAGAAAGTAATTGTAAATTGAAGCACTGCTGTTTTATTCTCTCATATGTTTGTTTGTTTTTATTTCATTTTCATTGTAATATGTAATGGCAACTATGACTCTACCGAATGTAACTGTCAACTGTTCTCATGTTGTATAAAACTGACAATGCACAATAAACTTAACTGAACAAAAAAAAAGATCTGTGTAGTTCTCCTTTAAGATTCTTTTGTAACCGTTTTAGATAAGGCGTAGTGATGTGCGGCAGATATCCATGGGACCTGTGGGACAGGCGTGTTCAGGCTGACCTTGCACCCTCCTTTCTGGGTCGCGGTTGGGTCCTGGTTGAGCTCTTTTGACTGCTCTCCTTGCCCGCAACCTTACAAATGCTGGCTTCTGACTTCAACTTTTATAGACGTGTGCCTGCATGGGTCTTTAAAAGAGGGAACGACGCAAGTGGAGGAAGGGTGGGTGTGGGTGCTTTTCGGGGAAAATGCAGCCACGCATAGGGCCGAGGTGAATTTAGGCAGGGCCTACCCTCTCCCAGGTGTGTATGTGTGCAATACGTGACCCCCAGCCCCCCCTTCCTCCCCCAGGCCATAACAGTGGGTAGGCTACTAGGCGGGAAAAAGAGAGGCAGGGTAGGGTGGGCCAGGAGAGGCTGGTGCCAGTAGAGAAGAGATTTAAGGGAAAGAGAGGCCAAGGATAGGACAGTAAACTAACTTTTAAAACAAAAGTTAGTCTACCTGTCCTTGGCTTCTCTTTCCTTTAAATCCCTGCTCTCCCTGCACCAGCCCCCCCCGGCCCACCTCCAGCCCACCCTCTTTTTCCCCATCCAGTGGCCTATCCATTGTTATGGCCTGGGTGAGAAAGGGTGGCTGGGGGTCACGCAGGATCAGACTGGACAATGGAGGACACATGCGAATGTTGGGACTTGTAATTAGTAAAACTTGGCCCCGGACTTCGCAGGTGTTTTACCAGACGGGTGGCAACCCTACACAAGCCTCAGTGTCTTTATTGTGTGTAATAGGGCGGGGGTCCCCAGCCTTTTTTGCTTCGGGGACCGATGTCAAGGCAAAACATTTTCAAGGACCGGGGGGGGGGGGTCAGCATCCGATTCGGCGTGCCAGTGTCCAATCCTGGCACACTGTCATCCATTTTGTTGCACTAGCATCCATTTTGTCAGGCCAGCGTCCATTTTGTTGCACCTTGTAAAGGCTGGCCCAGTGGTTTGGGACCCCTGTAATAGGGAACAAACCTGGGGAGGTCAGTTTCCTAATGTGTTTAGACTTTAAGAACCTGCCAGGTAGGGTTGCCACCTTTTCTTTAAAAAAATGTAAACTGGCCAGGTGGCAACCCTATCTATGCAGCAACTCTTTTTGTCCCCTTTTTTCTGCTCCAGCCATGACTAGGGTTGCCACCTGGTATTTGTGATGGTTAATCCCAATGTTATTAATAGGAAAAAAATCCAGATATATAGGAAAGCCGGTATTTTTTTCAAGAAAAGGTGGCAACCCTAGCCATGACTGAGGCAAGGTGAGAATATTGCCTCAGGCGGCATGGATAGGGTTGCCACCTGGCTGTAGGGTTGCCACCTGGCCGGTATTTTACCGGCCTGGCCGGTATTTTTAATGGTTGATCCCAATGTTATTAATAGGAAAAAAAGACAAATATATAGGAAGGCCGGTATTTTTTTCAAAAAAAAGGTGGCAACCCTACCTGGCTGGTATTTTACTGGCCTGGCTGGTAAAAATTGTGGCTGATACCAATGTTATTAATAGGGGGAAAAAATTAAGGCTGTATTTTCTTCCAGAAAAGGTGGCAACCCTAGGCAAGGAGCGGCCAGTTACCAGGAAGCGGGAGTGGGCAGCATTGGGACTGCTCCTGCCTGAGGCAGCAGCCCCCAATGCCACCCCCTCACGTTGCAACTATGGTTGCCACCTGGCCGGTATTTTACCGGCCTGGCCGGTATTTTCGATGGCTGAGCCCAATGTTATTAATAGGAAAAAAAGATAAATATATAGGAAGGCCGGTATTTTTTTCAAGAAAAGGTGGCAACCCTAGTTGCAACACGCCTGGTTGGGACTGGTAATTGCATTGATATAATTACTGAAGGCAGCCCTAAAAGTATTTTTTTCTAAACAATTACTTTATTGTTTTCAGCATTAATGATATTGTTTTTTGAAGTCACAAGGACCTCTTGTCAAAAGATTACACCAAATAAGCAGTCACACGCAGCAGCTTTTTAAACAAAGGGGGCCATTGACTATGGTTCCCTCGCCCCTTTAGTAAAGTATATATTTGTATTCCATTCGAAACTATACATCACATGATGTTCTTACAAGTAAATATGCATCCAGCCATGGAATTTGACTTAGGCACATTTACATACGCTTTTAGGGACTATTGTATTTGTAACGTCACTATTCATTGTACACGTTTCAACCACTTCGTACAGTAAAATTATACTACGTGAAAAAAAAAAACACAAAAAACATGCACAACCTCCCAATTTTGTATCCTGTACAGGAAGTGACGCAAGCATTCCCGCCTTCTCACCCCTCCCACTCCTCCGAGCTCCGGCCGCCTCCGTGACTGGCTAGCGCTGCCGCTCGAGGCGGAAGATGGCGGACGGAGTGGATCATATCGATATCTACGCAGATGTGGGCGAGGAGTTCAACCAGGTACCTCGGGTGGTTAATGGGGTGCAGCACAAATGTTAGCGGCAGCGCGTGTCGTGTAGTGTGTGCGCGCGCGCTCTTGGGCCGCATCCCCAGTTGTTGCAGATAAGAGCAGGGCCCAGTATCTCATTTTATGACTTGTGGGCCTATGTACGCTGTTTATTCCACGCAGTTCTTTCACTCTGGCCTTCTCAGACGCCGTACAGGGAAGGGCAAAACGAAAAGCGTCACAAAGTCTTTGTTTATGTAGGCCTCGTGTGCAGTGTCTTTCATTGCCATGGGATTTCTGCTTACTGCACCCCTCCCTCAAATTATTAGTGGTTTCCTGGGGCTATACCCTAAAATAACAGTTGACTGTCCTTCCAATACTGCGTATCATTTGTATGTAGCTTTGCTCAGTGCATGCACCATTGTACAGCGTAGGAAGCTAATTATACAAAGTTTAGAGAAGGAGGAGTGGTATGTCTGTTAGGCAGGATTTAAAAGCTTATATAAAGGAGGAGTTTATGTTAGAACATGAGGGGCAGAAGTCTTATGGGTGGAGTATTTCATCAATTGTAAAGATTTCAACAAATTAATTGTAGGGGTATGCTATAGACCCCCTAATGTAAGTGAGGAAGAGGCTAAGCTCCTGCTGCAAATAGAAAAGGCTGCTAGTTTAGGTATAGTTATGCTAATGGGAGATTTTAATTACCCAGATATTGACTGGAGCAACAGTACTGCCAGATCAGTAAAAGGGGTTGTTCACCATCCAAACACTTTTTTTTTTTCTGTTCAGTTGTTTTAAAATAGACTTTTTTCAATTACTTTCCATTATTTATCTTTTACTGTTTTTCCAAAATCTAAGTTTAAATTTGAATATTGGTGTCTCTAGCGTTTGTCTGGCAGCTCAGTAACTCAGGTGCAGACTCTAAACTGATACAATTTTGCAACATTTAATTAATACATTTCAGAGCAACATCTCTGGAGTATTAGCAACTATTGTATCAATTCTAACAGCTGCCTGTAATGAAACCCAGAGATTCTGCTCAGCAGGGACAAAGATAAGAAATGTATCCATTAAGGGTAAGGCCACATGGGAAGATTTCGGGGAGATTTGTCGCCTGGCGACTTATTGCCGAGACTAATCTCCCCAAATGGCTTGCTAGTATCTTGCAAAAAAGTCGCCTGCACCTATTCACACACGGCGAAGCGATTTTCAAAGTTGCTCAAAATTTCCTCACGGAGATTAGTCGCCTTGAAGACTTGGCGTTTTGTCACCAGGCGACTAATTTCCTCAAATCTTCTCGTCTGGACGAGCCCTAAATGTAACCATTTAGGACAGTTGGCCCTCCCAGAGCTGCTTTTGAAGTGTAAAGTGACACTTTACACTTCAATATTAGAAAAATGGTTACAAATAGAAAATAGACTGTAATTGGAAGAAGTCTTTATTTCTGGTGATCTATCTGAAAACTAGTTGTTTGAAGGTGAACAACCCCTTTAATGGAAACAAGATAATAAACTTGTTTGCATGACCATTTTATGGCTAGGGTTGCCACCTTTTCTGGGAAAAAATACCGGCCTTCCTATATATTTATTTCTTTTCCCTATTAATAACATTGGGCTCAAGTAGAATTTTTACCGGCCAGTTGGCCGGTGACATTTATGGCACAGGTTGTTGAGGAGCCTACCAGAAAAAATGCTACTCTGGATCTAGTGATCTCAAATGATCCTGAACGTAAAGCAAATGTCATTGAACCCCTGGGAAATAGTGACCATAATGTTATATCATTTAATGTCTGGTGCAAAAAACAAATATATACTGGGGCAACAAAAACCATGAATTTCAGATAAGCTAATTTTACTGCCTTTATGGCTGCCGTTCAGAGCATTGATTGGGACATTATGTTTTCAGCTAAAAACACAGAACAGAAATGGTTGTCATTTAAAATATTAAATCCCCCCCCCCCCACACCTTCTTTATCCAACCCCACAGTTTATGGCACCATTGTTCTAAAGGGAAATGACATGTAAGCTTCATAAATACTTCATACAGTAGTGCAGGAGGTAATCCCGCCAACAGTTAGATAATGCTGTTTTTTTTGAGTACATAAAAAATAGGGACGTAAATAGTATAGGATCATATGTAAAATACATCTGCTACCTTTTTCATTGATTGTGAATCTGACCAGTTTTCTATAGAAAATGTAAACTTTTGTGTTAAAGGGGTTGTTCACCTTCCAAACACTTTTTTCTGTTCAGTGGTTTTCAGATTGTTCCCCAGAAATAAAGACTTTTTTCAATCACTTTCCATTATTTATTTTTTTACTGTTTTTCTAAAATCTAAGTGTAAAGTTGAATGTCGGTGTCTCTGGCGTTAGTCTGGTAGCTCAGTAATTCAGGTGCAGTCTAAACTGATACAATTTTGCAACATTTAATTGATACATTTCACTGCAGCATCTCTGGAGTATTAGCAACTATTGTATCAATTCTAACGGCTGCCTGTAATAATCAGCAGGGACAAAGATAAGAAATGGATCCATTAAATGTATCAGTTTAGAACAGTTGGGGAGCGACACTTTACACTTCAATATTAGAAAAATGGTTACAAATAGAAAATAGACAGTAATTGGAAAAAGTCATTATTTATGATGATCTATCTGAAACCAACTAGTTGTTTGAAGGTGGACAACCCCTTTAAGGTCAATGCCACACCTTAGTGGAGAGAAACGATCTTAAAGGACCAGTAACATAAAAAAAAATTGTTAGTATACTTAGAAAAAAAAAACACCAAGACAAGACAAATTAAAGTGTTAAATCGCAAAGCCTTTATTAAGAAATAACTCACCAAATCTCTGCTTCAGAAACGGTGTGTTAGGGTTTCCGACTGGGAACCTTTTGCCGGCGAGCTTGCACAGAGCGCACTTAGATGGAAACCAGAGTTACAACCTCAGGTGCTGATGCTGAAAGCAGGAAGCGAGTGTGCACGCTGCAGCGCAAAGCAACCTCACGGTGCCGAGCTAACTGAGTTGCGGGTTAGGGAGAAAGCCGAAGACGGGTCAGAGTCAGACCCAAGGATATACACAGAAATCACAATACCGAAGCGTCTAAACAAAGGAGGTACCGAAAGCCGAGTCCATTCTAGCCAAGTTTATACACAATTGAAACCTTGAAACACTTAGCACTAGATCACAAGTAGCAACTTGCGTGCTCGTTTAACCAATTGTACTGGCAACTGGCCAACATAAGCAAGGCTATTTAAAGCCCCCTACTACTGCTGATGGGCCAGTTGCAGATGCCAGTTAACTCCCGCACTGCTGGAGAATGTTTCCTAACACAGTGACAGGCGAATGGTTCTTAAATTTTGGAAATAAATAAAAGCTTTTTAACCTTTTACAACCTGATTGTGGCTTCACTATTTCATGGGTTCCATGCTTGTGCCAGCCTCTTTACAAGTTTTCTGGACTGCTCCCCTTGCTGAAGGTCTGGGGCGTGTGCACCCGGGCCCACCATGTACAGCGGTAAGCTCTTTTCGATATGTAACATACTGAACACACTCTGGTTATAAATTTGTGACAGGGTGACGATGGATCACCGGATTGCCTTTTCTGAAAAGGAGCACACGCAGAGAAAGTTGTTTCTTAATAAAGACTTTTCAATTTAAAAGTTTAATTTCTCTTGGTGTTTTTTTTTCTTCTAAGTATACTAACAAATTTTTTAAAAAACAATTTTGATGTTACTGGTCCTTTAAGGTGGCCATACACAAAGAGATCTGCTCGTTTGGCGATGTATCTCTCCCTGATATGCCCACCTTGAGGCAGGTGATATTGGGCTGATCTGATCGTGGGCACTAGATCCCAACAGTTGGATCATAACGATGGGTAAACAGGCTGTTGTGTCGTGGGACTGCATCAACAAACAGATGCCGTCTGCGTTTCGACAGGGTTTTTAGTCCCATCCGATCGGCACCTGGCCGACTTCCCGTGAATGGCCACCTTTACTGGTATATGCAAGACTGTGATGTCACCGATGGAAAGAAAATCCCTATCTAAAATGTAGTCTGTTCAACCTTTTGTGAAAGCTTTATACACATAGCTTTAACATCCAATAGTTATACATATTCTCGATGTTTCATACAGAAACACAAACTTCTTTACAGGACATGTCGATTTACTTATTGACTCTTGTTTTGTATGTGTATGTATATCCCGTACTTTAGAAAATCCATATTGACATCTGGTCAAAATGTTATTGCTCTTAGACATAGTTGTTTTAATTTTTTTTTAACAAACATTTGTTTATAAATTTTCATTTGCCACACTTTTTCATTAGTAGAACCATTAAGTAATGTATCTGTTAACAATGCACATTTTTAATAATGTTCATTCTGCATCGTCGTCTTGAGATCTCTACAGCGGTATTTTATTTGTAAGTGGACTTGTTGAAAGGGATTGAGTCCAACCCAGGGGACAGGCAGCTGCTTGAAAATGTGTAAATATATATGTTTTTGTTTCTGTTAAAGGAGGCAGAATATGGTGCACATGAGCAGATTGAACTTTATGAAGATGTCATGTCACCATCTGCAAACAATGGAGATGCTCCAGAGGACAGAGACTACATGGATAATCTTGCAACCTCTGTTGGAGATGATGTAGTGAAAGGATCTGTTCCTAATATTGTGTATACTTATACTGGTAAAAGAATAGCACTGTACATTGGAAATCTAACATGGGTAAGTAAAGTCAAGTGTTCTCCCAGTAAGAAAAATGCCAGGAGGCAATTGGATCTGGGAGAGAGAAAAATGTGCCTCCAAATTCTTCCTATGCTAAAATAACTTTTTTTTATACACGCCATAGGAATTTGCACTTCGGCAAACATATCACACTGTCCTATCAGCTTCATTAAGCTAATTATTTTTGGGTGGATCAGGGGTACAGAGAAGCTGGCAGCTGGGGAAATCAGCAGTGCAATGTTTCTGGCGAAAATCGCCTGGGGAGAACACTGAATGCATAACACTTTTTTCCATAGAAAGCTTTCAAACTCGCAATAGCTTGTAGTCAACAACACACAGATTTCTTTAGAATACAATGTCCCACCATGTTTACCTTCCAACATACTAAAAAACACCAAGATTTCTTTGTGTAAATGCCTTATTTGCATATTTTAGCTCAAACTGGACTGTTGAAGGTGATCACGGTTGGACATACTGTCGCATGGTGTGTTTTCTGAAAACAGCCATCAAAACACCACTGTGTTCTTTATAATTTAAGTGCTCTGTATCTTCGTGGTTTTTATCTTTTTTTGAAGATAAATGCAAATAGTTCAGCATTGTTTTTTATGCACTTGGCAGTTTTTACTATGCTAGATTAACATACTTATGGGCATAGAAGTGGCGCAAAACCCACCTGCATACAATGGCAAATCAGTATTATTTGCATTGTTTTTTTTTAATCTTATTCAATAAATTGTATTTTGCAGAGAGAGGATTTTGTGTAGATTGAATGTCTTTCATGATTTACCTTTCTTTGTGCAGTGGACAACTGATGAAGACTTGACAGATGCTGTTCATTCTTTGGGTGTTAATGATATTTTGGAAATAAAATTTTTTGAAAATCGCGCCAATGGCCAGTCAAAGGGGTAAGTCTGGATGCTTTTCTGGATATTCCGCTAATAGTTTCATTTAGAAAATTTAAATTGTTTGGATTTTCAGTTTTGGCAAAGGTGCCCACTTTAAGTAACCGTGTTACAGTTAATAGTGTGTTGTGTCAGGAAAGGTTTTAAGGCTAAGGAACAAATAACACCAAAAGGTTGATTGATTTATCCAGAAGCATTTTAATATATGCTTTAAATACATGTAAAAATATGTTCTGTTACGTACACTGGTAACTGTTTGTTGAGGCCAATGTTGGACAGCTAATATTTTTCTGCTGGTGTTGATACATCAACAGAAAAAAAGCCTATCCACTTCTACACTCCCAGGTGTGTTTACTGATAGGCAAGGGATCATTCTATCTGTTATAGATAGGCCCGGATTTGTGGCGAGGCCCCAAAGGCCCCGGCCTAGGGCAGCAAGTCTGAAGGGGCGGCATGCCTCCCAGCTGCATTCTAAGTTTACACGCCCCTGCACGGAATGCAGCGGATTGCGTGTGAATTTGATGGGCACTAGCACCCTGTGGTGTGTTAATTCTGGGAGCTAGGCCCCTGCTGCACAAAGTGGCCTTTGGGGTGCGCATGACTGAAATCGGGCCTGGTTATAGAACACACAGAGCAGATATCTGTATGGAAAGTGCTGAGCTGATATCTGTGTGTTTATTAATAATCCTATCCAGTGCTTGTCAGTAAACACAAATAGGAGGTGCAGAAGTCCGTTTTTCGGTTTTCTGTCCCTACTCATGTATATACACCAGGGGAGAGAACGAACTAGGCCTCTAGCCTAATATATAATAAAGGGGCTGCCATCAACTAATCTCTAGAATAGAGGGGATTTATTAATTAAAACTAGTGTCACACATCAAGTTCCTTTACTGTGTTTTTAAAAATCTGCATACAGTGTTAAATCACCAGCCTAGTGTTTCCCACAAGAATTTGTCCCCTCTCAAGCTTTGTGTTAATAAAAGTAAGTAGAGAGAAGTAAGGTTGAACTGTAATTACTGGCAGTACAGTATGAATATGCCATGTTTTATAAAATATATATTGTAATTTACCTTCCAAATGTGGCATGGACTAATTATGTTATAGAATTTAAGCTCTTGTTAAAGCTGCTTTATGGATTTAATACTAGAATTAAGAACTGGGTATACTGACAGCAGCGGATGAGTTCCAATTTAGCATTTCAGCTATAAACTTGTGCAACTTGATATCGGGAGATTTTGAACATTTCTTCCCCACCCACAGGGTGACAAGTTTAATTGCAATATGTGTCTTTATTCTTACTGTTAAAGTGTTCATATATATTGTTGTAATGGCATATGTCATCAAATTATCAGTAAATGATGTATTACATTTTAACAGTTGACAAATCTGTAATCTGCATAGTTATATTTGCATGTAATGTTTTGTCGTACAGATATGTAAAAATAATTTGCTGTGCTCTTTCACTATAGTGTTAATCGTTTGTGAGTGTGCAGTATGTACATAGTTATAATTGCTTGTTTCACATCTCCGTTGCTTAGTACTTTACTTGCTTCATCTTACCCTATTTCAATACAGCAAAGTATATTGACTGGAAATTACTTCCCTAAATTCTCTGAACATTTCTGCTGCTTTTGTTTAATTTGCTTTATCCTTGTAAAATGTTAGTATGAAATTAAGAGTATGAACAACAAATATATCTTTATATAATTACATTTTTCTCTTAAAGGTTCGCACTAATATGTGTTAGTTCTGAATCCTCGTCAAAAAAGCTTATGGATCTTTTACCAAAAAGAGAGATGCACGGGCAGAAGCCGATTGTTACACCTTGCAACAAACAGTTCCTTAGTCAGTTTGAAATGCAGTCAAGAAAAAGTAAGTATTATTTTAGTTTTTAAATGTATTTTCTTTATATAGTGTTAAAATATTCAAAGCATTTTGCAGAATTTATGCATCATTTGCACCAGTCCCTGCTCCAGTGGCACTTACGCCTTTAAATGAAATTATTTTAGTATTTAAAATGTGCTATAATTATATAACTAAGGTGCTGGGCAGCCATTCAGAGGAGAAAAGGCTTAGGTTATATAGCAGATAACCAATAAGATATTTAGAATATAATTGTGGTCTGCATAGTTTATCTTTTATCCACTAACCTGTACCATTTAGTCCTATATCAGCTGCCCCATTGCTACACATCATCTTATTTACATAAACTATAGGGTTTCTGAAGCAAACACACCCATTTTACCAGTGCATGGCAACAGTACTATATACTTAATGTTTAACACTTGTATTTGTGGGTTACTTTCCCTTTAAATCCATTTCATATTTCACACTATGTAATTTTACCAGAAAAGCAATCAACATGCCTGTATGTTTTTGGCATGTGGGAGGAAACCTCAGTACCTGTTGGAAACCCATGCTAACAGAGCAAATTGTGTAAATATAATTAGTTGTTGTTCATAACATGAGGATTGAGTGTTCGAATAATACTTAGTATATAAAACCACAGGTGTTTGCTTAAGTTTTGATGTATGATAGATTCTCATGCATTTAACTGCACAGTGAGGCAAGTGCTGTTTGATTGCGAACAGCCCTATTTGTATAGAAGTGGACCTCAATGCTGAACATAAGAATATTCTTCATCATTAATCTCCACCTATGTAGTCAAAGACCTCCAGTGAGTGAAATACGCTAACACTTGGCATTGCTATGCAGCAGAACACTAAAATCCACGGTTTCTAGTGAAAAATTACAGTACAATGAGATTGTATCTTGTGTATATCAGGAAAAATTCTTTACATAGTGAATGTGGCAACTATCAAGAAGATTTTGTGAGAATTTCACTTCTAAAATTCACAAGAATATGTGGTTCAGCTTAAAGGGATCAAAATGCATCAGTTAATAGTGCTGTTCCAGAAGAATTCTGCACTGAAATCCATTTCTCAAAAGAGCAAACAGATTTTTTTATATTTCATTTTGAAATCTGACATGGGGCTAGACATTTTGTCAATTTCCCAGCTGCCCCAAGTCATGTGACTTGTGCTCTGATAAACTTCAATCACTCTTTACTGCTGTACTGCAAGTTGGAGTGATATCACCCCCTCCCTTTCCCCCACCCAGCAGCCTAACAAAAGAACAATGGGAAGGTAACCAGATAACAACTCCCTAACACAAGATAACAGCTAGCCCCATGTCAGATTTCAAAACTGTTTGCTCTTTTGAGAAATGGATTGCAGTGCAGAAGTCTACTGGAGCAGCACTATTAACTGATGAGTTTAAAAAAAGTTTTCCCATGACAGTTTCACTTTAACTACTAGAAATGTTCTAAAATGTAGTGCTGGAAAATTATTTCTAAATAGTTTAAAATTTTTGCATAGGTCTTTACATTGTCTACATCATACTAAAAGTTAAAGGAAAACTATACCCCCCGAACAATGTAGGTCTCTAGAAACAGATATTGCATAAAACAACTCGTATGTAAAACCCTGCTTCATGTAAATAAACCATTTTCATAATAATATACTTTTTTAGTAGCATGTGCCATTGGGTAATTAGATATAGAAAATTGCCATTTTAAAAAATAAGGACAGCCTCCTGGGATCCTAGGATCCAACAGTGCACACAAACATACCAAACAAACTATAAAGTTAGGTCACATGAGCCAATTAAAAGACAGAGTTGTGTCTTTTGCTTCAACACTTCTTCCTGTTACAGTTAGAGATGAAATATTTCTGGTCAGGTGATCTCTGAGGCAGCACACAGACCATCATGAAATGGTGGTTCAAGGCAAGAGATGTAAAAGGGAATATTTACTAAAATATATATTCCAGTTTGATAAGATTCTTTAATATGTTACTTGATTTGATATAAACTAACTGTTGCTCAAAAATTCATTTTCGGGGTACAGTTTTCCTTTAAGTGTATGGTCAATTACTTTTAATTGTGGGGGGTATGTTGTCTTGCCCACTGTGATTACCTTTGCATTAGAAAGTACTGAAAGTATTATCAATGCAGCTAGGAATAAATAGTCCATTTTCTAGTGATTCCTAGCAATTTTCTTATTTACATTCTCTTAAGGGAGTACTGTCACCTGAATGGAAAAAAAGCTGATCTTCAGTATAGCATAAGTACTGTTTTGTTGCTCCCAGTGCTAAGGTGGTACCTCACCGTAGCAGCTATGTTGAAAACACTCAAAGGAGCTCTTTGCTTCATATAACAAACTGCATAGTGCATTTTATTACCCCATGAAACCATTGTATTGATTGAAAACTGTTGGGTGTTAATATCGCTGCACAAATGCAAAATTATATTGACCAATTATATTGACCGATGTTACTTGTTGAGGCCCGTTCACACTTGGCAGTTTTCCCCACTTTTGGTACTGCTACAGATGACTGTAAAAGCTTAGTTATTTTTTAGCGTACACTTTCTTGCCTTTATGCACCTGGTTTTTGTAATTTAATTTTTTCCTTGAGTTTGGAAAGCCTCTAAAAATTAGCAATTTTTAAAATATATGTATTTTTAAAACCTATATTGTGTATTTATGGATCAAGAAATGTTCATCCTGCTCCTATGCAAAGATTTTTGCTGACAATTTTTTATACTCCATGGTCATCGTCGTCATGATGTTGGAAGGCTATGGGAAAGGAGAGAAAAAAGTTGCCATTTTTGACAGGTTAGAATAACATCTTCAAGCAGTGTCAGAAAGCTTTGTAGAAACTAGAAATAATTTGAATTCTTTCTATTATAATTCATTTAACATCTTAATATTGCAACAGAAAGATGTAAATTGGTGCATAAAAGTTTAGTGAGCCTTTTGGAATTATGGGCTGTGCAAATAAGATCTAAATGGCAGTGGTCCATCAGATTCCAACTGGAAACTATGGGTCCTCCTTGACTCAATGGAATCTCCAAATTCAATTGCACTCGTTCCTAACCAGTAATGTGGTTTGAATCAAACCAGTTACCTAGACATTTGTTTAATTGAAAATGCTCCGGCAACTTTAGAATAGCTTTAACAAGCCCTTAGTGTTGCAACAGAAATATATACTGGCACACCTGCTAGGCTTAGAAATATGTTACACCAGGAGTTTTCCATGCCAAATATCAAACTGCTTCATCCTGGCTGACAGCTGTGCATGTATATATGTGTATATCTATAGAGAGAGACAAATACAAAAGCTCCTCTGCACTCAACCCATTATCAATATATTTAAGACATCAAGACATTTTGTGCATAAAGCTACTAAAAATGCCTTGCCCTTTAAACAAAACAGGGATTGTTTGTCCATATATTGCAATATATTTAAGCTGGCCAGCTATGTCAGTCATGCCATATCTGGTCAGTCCTACTCTCAAATTGCATCTGATTCATTAAGATTTCTCAAAGGGACTAAGTTTTACCTGCAACTTACTTGCTGCTTGCAAAGTAAAACAACCAAACTTGGTTGCTATTTTATTAGACACTGCTCCTATATAAACAGAGTATAGCTTAAAGGACCAGTAACATCAAAAAATCAAATTGTATTAAACTAAAAATATAATGCAGTTTTGCCCTGCACTGGTAAAACTGCAGTGTTTGCTTCAGAAGCACTATTATTTTTTATATCAATAAGCTGTTGTGTAGCCATGTGGGCAGATAAAGAAAAAGGTTCAAGTTACACAGCAGATAGCAGTTAAGCTCTGTAGAACATAATGTTATCTGTTATCCATTACTTATCCTGTGCCATATAGCCGTTTTTCAATTTCCACCATTGCTACTTAGCAGCTTGTTTATATGAACAACAGTAGTGTTTCTGAAGCAAACAGATCAGTTTTAACAGTGCAGGGCAACACTACATGATATTTTCTTTACTTGAAAAGACTCATTTTTTGGTGTTACTGTTCCTTTAATGATGTTTTATTAAAACTCCATACACAATAGCTTCCTTGTACACTATAGTGTCATGACACACACATGTCAAGCAAATGTCCTTAAAGGGATCCTGTCATGGGAAAAATGCATCAGTTAATAGTGCTGTTCCAGAAGAATTCTGCATTGAAATCCATTTCTCAAAAGAGCAAACAGATTTTTTAATATTTCATTTTGAAATCTGACATGGGGCTAGACATTTTGTCAATTTCCCAGCTGCCCCAAGTCATGTGACTTGTGCTCTGATAAACTTCAATCAATCTTTACTGCTGTACTGCAAGGTGGAGTGATATCACCCCCTCCCTTTCCCCCATCCAGCAGCCTAACAAAAGAACAATGAGAAGGTAACCAGATAACAGCTCCCTAACACAAGATAACAGCTGACTGGTAGATCTAAGAACAGCACTCAATAGTAAAACCCATGTCCCACTGCATACTATTCAGTTACATTGAGAAGGAAAAACAGCCTGCCAGAAAGCAGTTCCCTCCTACAGTGCTGGCACAAGTCACATGACCAGGGGCAGCTGGGAAACTGACAAAATGTCTAGCCCCATGTCAGATTTCAAAACTGAATATAAAAAAATCTGTTTGCTCTTTTGAGAAATGGATTTCAGTGCAGAAGTCTACTGGAGCTGCACTATTAACTGATACGGTTTAAAAAAAAAAAAACATGTTTTCCCATGACAGTTTCCCCTTTAACATTGCTAAGCATTGGCTGGGGTGTTGAGAAACCACCCCTAAGGACTTGTTTCTACTGTTTTGGACAATAGATTTATCAAACTAAATTGCTGACCCCATAGTTCCACAGCAGCTTGTTTATATAATGTATAGTAGTCTTTCTGAGGCAAAAAAACACAGCAGTTTCACCAATGCAGGGCACTGGCTATGTAAACCTGTCTTTTCTCCTTTTACAGCTTTGAATGGCTGCCCCCCCCCCCCACTGCTACATAGCAGCTTGTTGTATTGGCACATCAAGGGTAACTTTTATTAAGCTCTGTTGTACTTCCCTGTATTTTTCACTATCACAGATTATCACTGTGTTCACGATCATAGAATACAAATTTAGTAAATTAAAATCTGTAAACTAAAAATGTAATATTCTTAAAGGGTCTGTAGTCTTTTACAAGTTAGTGTATCTAATATGAGGACAGATGTTTTAGATTACCAGGCAGAACTTTGAGGACTTGAAGGATCAGTAACACCAAAAAATGTATTGTTGCCCTGCACTGGTAAAACTGGTCTGTTGGCTTCAGAAACCCTACTATAGTTTATATAAACAAGCTGCTATGTAGCCATGGCAGAAATTGAAAGCAGGCAATATGGCACAGGTTAAATAGTGGATTACAGATAAACGCATTATGTTCTACTGTGTAACCTGATTCTTTTCTCCCTTCAATGGCTGCCCCCATTGTTACACAGCAGCTTATTTATGTAAACCATAGTAGTGTTTCTGATGCAAACACATCTGTTTTATCAGCGCAGGGCAATGTTTTTTTTTACTTTAAAAACTTTACATTTTTTGATGTTACTGTTCCTTTAATATTTCTTAAGCATGATTACTTGTCATTGCAATTGCCATTCCTGTGCAGTTTATTGTGCTTTCAATGAGATATCCCCCATCTGCCTACCCTTTTCATGAATTGCTGCCAATAGCTTTCCAGGTAGAAGTGATGGTTGCAACTTAAACAGGGCTCTATTATTCTTAGCACGTATACAGTTTGTAGCTATGTTGTGTACAGATACATTCAGAGCAACTTCTAGCTATTTGAAACTGAAGATGAGGCAGCTTTTCTATAGCAAATGTAGAAAGCAGAGTAGGTTTTTGTGGAGATGTAGATACTTTTTGTTGTATTTTTATTGTTGCAGCTACACAGGCTGGCCAAATGTCTGGAGAAGGAAAAGCTGGTCCCCCTGGCATCAATGCTCGTTTACCATTTCCACCGGGTGGCAGAGGGAGGGGCCGCTTCCCAACTTCAGGTCCTGGTGGTGACAGGTTCCCTGGGCCTGCTGGACCTGGAGGGCCTCCACCACCTTTTGCAGGTAGAGACTTTTTAGTGCAGAAATATAAGCTGGCGTTTACAGAGAACCATCATGTTTTTTTGTTTTGTTTTCTTCACACATACACAGGACTTTAATAATATATACACATATCATGTATTCTGAATATTTGTGAGACAGTTGATGTTTTATACTACATTTTAAGCTGTTATAAGTAAAAAGAAAGAAACCACCCAGGGGAGGGGGGCAGGTTCTTTTTATTTTATTACAGGTTCAATTCTCCTTTAAGTGTGCAGCCTTGTTCAAAATTAAAGATGCAGATGTTTCATAGAATTTAAATTTAAAGAGTAGTTTGTCTTGAATCAATCTTAGTATGATCTAGACAGTTTCTAGACAAATTATTTTTGTTTTGTTTGTGGCTTTTAAATGTTCACTTTATTTTTTATGTTAGTGCTTTAAGGGACACATCGTAACTTTGTGGAGAGGGCATAAAAAAACGATACCTCCCGAACAATGTAGGTCTCTATAAAAAGGTGGCATTTTTTGCCTTGAAGAATATTTTTTTATATTTTGCATTTCTTTCTGATTGGCTTACCACTGCTCCTTGTCATCACTTTTTCAGGCCTTCGTAATATTTTATTGATAAAAACACCAGTTACAGGGTTATTATAGCTCCGATTACAACATAAGGAGCTATATTTTGAAATAATGAAGTTTAACATGAATCTGATGCTTCTAAATCTGTATACTGTGTTTATTAAAATATGATACCCTAAACATGCATATTGGCAGTTTAGTTCTCTAATCTCAATGTAGGTAAAATGTAACTGTTTTTAACTGACCATTATTAGACTTCTCTTTGCTAATGGGAATATTAGTTGAGATATATACTGTCTTTCAGTTTCAGCAAAAATGCATTTAAAGCATACTACAGCTGATGCGCTGCTGAGAAACTTGAAAATACTGCCAGACTTGTACTGATCACATCAGGCAGAGCAATTCAGTCTTAATTGCAAGGGTCTGGATGATTCAGAGAAAGATTAATGTGGGCCATTGCCCAAACAATAACTGAGACCTCTGCACTACAGTGTGAATAGCTCTGCCTGACATTATTAAAGGAACAGTTCAGTGTAAAAATAGAAACGTGTTACATATATAGGCTGTGCAAAATAAAAATGTTTCTGATATAGTCAGGCAAAATGTAATGTATAAAGCCTGGAGTGACTGGATGTCTAATATTATAGCCTGCTTGTCTAACTCTGAGTTAGTCAGCTATTTGAAAGGGGGCCATATAGGACATAACTGTTCAGTGAGTTTGTAATTGATCCTCAGCATTATTCAAAAGCAACAGTTATGCCCCATCTGCCTCTTCCCCAAGTCACTGATTGCTTACTGCTTGATAACCAGTCAAAGTCAAAGCAGGAAGTAGTGTTCTGGCTATTCTGTTAGACATCCAGTCACTCCAGCCTTTATACATGATATTTTTGGCTAACTAACTATAATAGAAACATTTTTTAATTTTGCACAGCCTATCTGTTTACCCAGTTTTTATTTTTACACTGCACAATTCCTTTAAAGCAAGTAAAGGAAGTATTTTATACATTTCTGTTTAGTGCTATCTGCAGTAGAGATAATAGCTGCTTTGCTGAAACTGACATGTTTCCCGTTATCTGTTTCCAGCTTTACTGTAACAGCCCAATTAGGAATAATATACTAGCTTTAAACTTAAAAGCAAAATATAAGCTTTCACAACTATTTTGGACCTATATAGGTTCAGCAGTCCGGGTCACTTTAAATGACAAACCATTCTCACACACCAGAAATGTCAGTGAACCACTGAATTTGTACTTCCTGATTCTAAATCATTCATGGCCCATAATAAAGACCCAAATTGCAAAAACTTCAAAGTGGTCCCCGACACTATGGCATGCATATCATTTTAAAACAATTTCTCGTGAAGTGTCTTGCTTTGTTCTGCATTTATCTTACCATTGTTAGCTAGAGAGAGCAGCTTATGGTAGCATATGTTCTCCTACCTAAACTAACTCCTGTGAGGGGTGGGACACAAGTAGAAGAGTTGTCATTTGCCCAACAGCTTGCATTTATTAGAAGTGCATTAGTCAGCTATGTATAGAGATTTATTGATCAATTCGTGTGTGTTGGTCAAAATTATTTAGATAAGAAGATTAATGGACTCGCACTCCATTCTCTCGTGAATAAGCGTGTTATTTTATTCTTTAGGATATGCTTCAAAGAATAAAATAACACGCTTATTCATGAGAGAATGGTGTGTTAGTCCTTATCTTCATATATATATATTGAAATTTTGTTGAATAAGGAAAGGAAATAGAATTCTAAACAACTCTCTGACATTTTAAACGTGTGCTTTTTTTGAGTTGTTGGTAAATGTTTAATAAGAGGTTCTAGAGTCCAAAACCAAAAATAACCTATACCCAATTTACATACTTTTAAGTTAAACATTTTGCACCAAATAAATGCCAAAGCTTATCCCATCTGCCCTTTGACCTGGCAAACATTCTTAATGATCTTCTGATAGCTGTGCTGCTTTAGAAAGATTTTTTGTCTCTTGTTCCACTGCCTAAGGCTGGGGACAGACAGGGAGATTCGGGGAGATTCTGTCACCTGGCGTTTAATAGCAGGCGACAATCTCCCCGAACTTCCTTCTCCCTGTCTGCCGCTGGTATTTATGACAATGCGCCAGCGCCTGTGCTCACACAGCGCGGCGATTTCTGGAATCGCCCGAAGATACTTCGTGAGGAAACTTCGGGCGATTCCGGAAATCGACGCGCCGTGTGTGCCCATGCGCTGGCGCTTTGTCATTTATACTAGCGGCAGACAGGGAGAAGGAAATTCGGGGAGATTGTCGCCTGCTAAAAACGCCAGGCGACAGAATCTCCCCGAATCTCCCTGTCTGTCCCCAGCCTAAAAGTAGAGAAACCACTTTTGTTTGGACTTGCAATAGAATGCTTTAATGGGAAACAGACAGCAGGAGTTTTTGTGCTTTTCAATAGGGGAGCACAGAGCTGAAAATGTTTAAGCAGCACAGCCAGCTGCTGTCAAATCATCATTACAAATGGCTGTCAATGCTAAAGTGTAACAGTGTGTACCCATATTGCTGCAACATTTTTAAAGCAAGTTTATTAGGGATAGAGAGAATCCAGACATCTATTTTTGCTTTTTTTAGAGCCGCAGTGTTATTGCTTTCTACATGCCTGGTTCTGACTCCCTCCTCCAGTTAATACTTAAAAATGTATCAGTTAATAGTGCTGTGCCAGCAGAATTCTGCATTGAAATCCGTTTCTCAAAAGAGCAGATTTTTTTATTTAATTTTGAAATCTGACATGGGGCTATACATTTTGTAAATTTCCCAGCTGCCCCAAGTCGTTATTTGGGGCTCTGTTAAACTTCAATCACAATTTTTTCACCATGACGGTATTGGCTGGAGGAGGGAGTCAGAACCAGGCATGACGGTATCCCTTTAATTTCCCTTCTATGATATTACTCCAAAAGCTGGAACAACACTTCTAAATTCTGAGCAAAACAACAAATTGAAAAATGAAATTGTCTATAACATTTTCTATAGCGTTCCCCTGTAAAAACAGTTTTTAGGAAAGCCTCTTCTTTTATTGTTGCTGCCCCACCTAAATTTGTCTGAAATTGTAAATTATGATCATGTCCCTGCTTTTTAACATATGATATAGTTACCAAATTCTTAGAAAAATCAATACATTAATTACATGTTATTAATTTGTTGAAAAGTGTATACTTATTTCGTAAAGGAGCAGCTTGTGGTTTATTTCCCCCCCCAAGCAAAATATATATGGCTGTTACAGAGCATTTGTCACAGTTAATTCCAAGGTCCACTTTCAGAAGCATACCAGTAAATTTAAGTAAAGCATGTCATGGGCCACAAATAATACCCATTGCAAAAAAAAGATAGAAGTGAACCCTTGGCTTTGTCTTACCCTGGTTTGAATACATGTTGTTTACCCTCTAAGTGCAGCTTTAGCCAAAACCGTTCTGAGACTTTCTTTGACATTTAGGTAATCACAGGGGCTACTTGTCAAAAACTTACAAAAAAAACAAACCTTTTTTCCAGTTGAGTTTTCATATTGTTCACAAAACTTTTTTCAATTGCTTTCCATCTTTTATTATGTATCGTTTTTCCAAAATGTAAGTTTCAAGTTTAATCCTGCCTGTTGTTTGGCAGCTCAGTAATATGAGTGGATTCTGAACTGTTACAGTTTTACATTAGTTGATACATTTCTCAGCAGTATCTGAATATTAGCAACTATTGTATCAATTCTAACCACTTGCTTTAATGCAACTCAAGGATTCTACTCAGCAGGGCCAAATGTAAGAAATGTATCAA
The DNA here is from genome assembly GCA_024363595.1 of Xenopus borealis. Taxonomy (NCBI): domain Eukaryota; kingdom Metazoa; phylum Chordata; class Amphibia; order Anura; family Pipidae; genus Xenopus; species Xenopus borealis. Next base: position 50,308,947 of record CM044435.1, on the reverse strand, counting down.
CTAAGGTATCCGTTTATAACAGTTAGTCTGCAACTCCTCCTCTCGGGACACTTTAGAAAGACATAAGGTGAGAAATCACATTTTACCCTTCAATATTAGACTAATGGATATCACTAATAGTGAATGGAAAAACTCTTTCTGGTGAACAATTTGAAAACTAAAATGGAAAAAAAAAAAGTGTTTGAAGGTGAACAACACCCTTTAAGGTATTTGATCTGAACTGGGGTAGTTTAAGTTAATTTTAAAAATGCCTTTAAAAACAACTAGTTAACATTTTAATTACTGTTTCTCAGCAGGGCTGACCCCACCAAGACCTCCTATGTGCCCTCCAGGTCCACCAGGACCTCCCGGCCCGCTTCCACCTGGACAACCTCTTCCTCCTCCTTTGACTGGACCTCCAAATCGTGGTGACCGTCCACCCCCTCCTGTTATGTTTCCTGGACAACCATATGGTCAACCTCCCATAGTACAGCTCCCACCTGGTCCACCACCTCCTGTTTATGGTCCACCTCCTGGTCCACCTCCACCACAACAAGGCCCTCCCCCACCCCCAGGTCCTTTCCCTCCACGTCCTCCAGGTCCTCCAATGGCACTTGGTCCTCCTCCTCACTTACCAGGACCACCTCCAGGTGGACCTCCGCCAGCTCCACATGTGAATCCAAACTTCTTTCCCCCACCTGGTAATGCTGGTATGCCTTCTTCAGATAGTCGGGGCCCTCCACCATCAGATCCATATGGTCGTCCACCTCCATATGAAAGAGGAGACTATGGCCCACCAGGAAGGTTAGACAGTATAGTACTCAGAATTGACTTCTACTAATTCAGTGTCAACATTGTTACATAAGTCTTTTTGTATCTTTTAGGGAAATGGATATTGTCCGAACACCTTTAAGTGAGGCAGAGTTTGAAGAAATAATGAACAGAAACAGAGCAATTTCAAGCAGTGCCATTTCAAGAGCAGTCTCTGATGCCAGTGCTGGTTGGTTGTTTTTTATTAGATGATGCTGAATTAGCGTGTCTGAAATGTTTTTAAATATAAAGGTAGAAGGATTTGATTTTGAATTTTAACTAGCCAATTTTTATGCAGGTTTTTATTAGCAAACATTTGAATATTTAGAAGTAGCTGATTTTCTAGTTTGGAGATAAGTTTGTACTTATGTTGGAGGGGGCACATATTGTTTTCACCAATACTGAACTATGAAAATCGGCAATTAATCATAAAAGTAAAAATGTTTTTCATGGCTCATGAAAAAAACTAATTGCACCATGAATACTGCACACAAGAAAAGCAATAGCTGAAGGAATAGTCTCCAAAGTATTTTTGTTTATGCATAATTTGGTAATTTGGAGATTGCTACAAAATGTGGTACAATTATAGTTGAAACTAGAAGTATAAGCACAACTGAGTAGACCTGTGATATTGATCGAAGTGGCACAAACCATGAGATCCTGTATTAAAACGGGTTTATAAAGTGCCAACATGTTAACACTGCAGTTCAATAAATGTGTATACATTGAACATACAGGAGGTAAAGGGGGCCCTGCCCAACTTACGACCTGAAACTAGTGAGAATATTAACAAACTCTTTGTTGCAGAAAACTGCAAAAATGCTCACCTTCTATAGAGGCAATCAAAACTACTTAATGATTACTACTGTTCTATATAGAACAGCTGTTAAAGTATTTGTATAATTTATTTATATGTATGCAATAATGTTATCTTGAAAATACTTTTTGTAATGTTTTATATATATATATGGATTTATTTTTAGGTGACTACGGAAGTGCTATTGAAACTTTAGTCACTGCAATTTCTTTGATAAAACAGTCTAAAGTTTCAGCAGATGATCGTTGCAAAGTTCTGATAAGTTCCTTGCAGGATTGCCTTCATGGAATTGAATCAAAATCTTATGGTTCAGGGTCAAGGTAATGTTTGCTTTTCATGTAACTATCACTGCATAATATAGAAGCTATTATAAATAATGTAGAAGCTATGCAAACTTTTTATATATATATATATATATATATATATCCTTCATTTGTGAGAACATCATTAAATCAGATACCTACTTTAACCTTTGTAGGTTTGGGATTTTTCAATTGATGCCCTTAAATTTGATATTTCTTTCACCTTGCAGAAATATTTCAGCTCACCCTAACTGGCCATTAAGAAAGGTTTTCTTCTCTCCTAGTGTCTGTCTGCCTAAGAGAGCTTAGCAATGGCTGAATCTCCACAAATGACTGTAAAATAACTTCATCTAGTGAGAAGTTGGTTGTTTGAGCCAATTTCATTCATGAGGAGGAAAGCAGTTAATGGCCAATAACAACTCAAAGTCTGCTTAACCTGAAGATCTTCTGTGACTTTTCACGTGTTAGCAGTCTCATCCCTTTAGTGAAGACTTTTTTTTTTCTCCTTCCCGATTTGTGCACGCCGACTTATATTTTGTATTTAAAGGGGGTAAAAGTCCTTCTGTGTTGTGGTTACTGTATTGATCTTGAGGAGGAATTAATCAAGTGATTTCCTTTAGAAGACGTGAGCGTTCAAGGGAAAGGGACCACAGTAGGTCAAGAGAAAAGAGCAGGCGTCATAAATCCCGTAGTAGAGATCGTCATGATGACTATTATCGGGAAAGAAGTCGGGAGAGAGAGAGACACCGGGATAGAGAACGGGATCGCGACAGAGAACGGGACAGAGAGAGAGAGTATCGACATCGTTAACAGGTGGGTATATGAGAAATGGTAAATAGGAATTTGTGGAGCAAGCTAATTATTCATCTAACTAATTTGCCTTTGTGATATTTGGAGGGCATGCCAATGGCTTGTTTTTTTTAAATCTGTTCCAAGCTTGGAGTTCTGTTTGCAGGAACAAAGAACATGGAGCCAGTTACGTAACACAGGTATACTTTTTATTGAAGGATATAATCATATGTATATGAATACAGCTATTAAGTGTAGAGCTCCTAGATTGTAGCACCCTTGATAATATGTTAAGTAGGATGGGATCAGTAGTCCAGCAGTAAAATGTTTACATCCCCTAATCATTTTAATTTTATTACATTTGTATGTAGTGTTTGAATTTCCCTGCACTAGCAATAAAGCCCCCTCACTATTAATATATAGCAATTGGTATTTGAGGTTTACCTTCAAACACAAACAGTGCAACACTTTGACTTTTTATGGTTTTGCACTGCAGTAACATGGCTTATTAAAAGCATCCTTGCATACTCCCTATATGTCCATTGAACAAGTCAGGCAGTGTGTCTTATGCTGTAACATCATCATAAATATCATCTGAGGGAGAGAAGGGGTTTGGGAGAAAAAAATGAACTTCTAAAATTAAGTCTGAATGTGCATTAAAAATCTCTGTGACTGCATTTTTAGAATAGCAGTCTTATGGAGAAGTGGTTTGCTTCTTTTTCTTGAGTGTAAAAATTGCCATGATGAAAATTTTTGTGAACTGTTTTGTTATGATCTAATGGAATAGATGGTCTTCGTACTCCGCACAGCCTCAACTTAAACAAAGGCTATATTCAGTCCTGTTATGCATATAGCACATGGTGAGTTTCTGCTGCATAATTTCCTTAATAAATGTAACTAAATTGACAGTGATGTTAAGTGGCAGATGATGCCATACTTGTCACAAAACACATTGTATACCATGATGATTACACAATATTACTAGTGATTCTTCAGTGTAAAGCACTTTTTGTAGATTTAAAACAGGGACGTTACATGTAAGCCAAAGTCTTAACAGCAAAAGTACAATTCTAATTGTTTTTCATAGGCACTTGCTTGACAATGTTATGCTAAGATACCATTCTCTTCACGGATTATCAGAAACACTTTAAAGTTTTAAAGGGAGGTAAACGCAAATATAAAATGTAGACGAGAAAAGCAAAAAAGTCTGTGACTTTGCATTATATAATAAACAATATGTAAGCCTCCTATGCACTTTTGCAATTTACATTTTGGTTTCAAAGCTATTAAGGAATGTTATAAACTGCTAATATAATACATTTTGTGACCATGCCACATGCTGGTCTACTCTCCCAACTGTGAGGGATCCAAACATCTTTTCAGTTCATTTGTTTTCAGAAATAGTCTTTTTCAGTTGCTTTCCATGTTTTTATTTTACCACTTTTCGAAAATGGAAATTAGTTTAATGGTCCCGTCTGGTGTTTGCATGGCAGCTCAGTAATCCTTGTGCAGGTTCTGAACTGGTACAATTTGCTATTTATTATTGTATTTACATACATCAGCATCTGTGGAATTTTAGAAACTGTTGTATCAAGTCTTAACTGCCGCTCAGCAGTGCCAAAGATGAGAAATGCATCCAATTAATACTAATTAATTAACTAATTTATCATATAAAAAGTTTACAGTGTCAATGACCCCTCCCCCGAGCTGCTTTAAAAGTTCATAACAAGGTGAAAAATGAAACTTAGATAATAACAAGTCTTTATTTCAAATGAAAAATCTGAAAACGGCTGAACTGGAAAAAGTCTTGGTGTGAACAAACCCTTTAAGGAAACTATTTAATTTCTTTCCTGAGCAGGAGGAGTTTAGAAAAGTTCTCTGATTCAATCTGTAAATTTTCTCCTCCACTATACAGTCTGAAGCCGATGATGTTAAAAAAATTCATTATATTAGCAGCTTAGAAACTGTTAATATCTTTAAACCCCCACCCCGAAAAATTTTTGCAAATGGGATAAGAAGAGCATCACAAGCAACATCTCAAGTTTAAGGTTAACTTATCTATGGATTAAAAATATTCATCTTTAAAAAGTACTGCTTGTACTTTGGCAATAGTGCATATTCTAGTAGTAATGTAGTCAGCTGTCATGCCAAGGCTCCAATTCCACAAAGCTTTGTACACTTCTGTGATCTTCCTTCTTTACAGGCCTGTTACAGAATGTGTAGATATAGAAGGTAATGTGGTAGACATTAGTCTGGAGAGTACAATGTTACATGTAGTCAGGATCAATATAGAAGGGTAGATGTAAAAAACATAAAATAGTAGCAGTGTCACTTCCAGCCCCCACTGGTGACCCTAAATTGTCACCCATGACTCCCCTGTATGCTGCTTGTATGGTTTGCTTTCTCTAAGGTACATGACTGCTTATGCGGCGGTGCTTTGTTAGTATTTTTGGGTTGCTGTAGCTCTGAAAACACTGCACTTTGGACAAAACTTTGTGCTATCCAAGGATAGTGGCCAGTTAAGTAGACTTGATACTTAACAATCAGTGTTATTTTACCATAGGAGCTGTTCGCCTTAAATTGAATTTCCATTAACTAAATCTAAATGAATGCAGATATCCAATGTATATCTATTATTGGTTTGCAATAAATTTTCAGATATCTGCTCTAAGGTCCATGTCTAAACTGCCCAAGTAGGGGGGTCGCCAAGTCCTTTTAATACCTGGTGTATTGTGTTAGCATTGCGTAGTGGGCATTCTGAGCTTCAAAGCGTCTGCGCAAGAGTGGCCAAACCACCTGAATCTAAATGTTCAATTTGCTTTTCACTGCCACTGTTAGTGCCCTTACAAACTGGCGTTTTTGACCTGCACTCCCCTGTGTTCCGTTTGGCTGCGTTCAGCCACAGGGGAGCGCAGGTCTAGACGAACCTCATTCTTTTCAATGAGGTTGTAAGCGCCGAACGCAGGTTAAGACGCAACATGCTGCGTCTGAACCTGTGTTTGACGCTTACACGCGTCTCGTGGGTACAACCCCATTGAAAAGAAAACAAAACTATACTTAAGTCCAGTGTCCTATTTGAATGAATGAATATGCAGTTAAACTGAACATTGCGAGATAAAGGGCAACAAGTGCTTTATTAAATTGTTCCTGTATGGCTTGTCTTAGCTGACAAAGATATTACAAATGTTGCTGTACAGGACTGGACTGAAAAAATGTACAGTATTGCACATTTGTAGAACACGCATTTTGCCAAAGGAGTTTGTACTGAAAATGTTAAGCATATAGTATTAAAAAAACAAGATGTGAAAGTGAGTGCATTGAATTTAAATACACAAAACTAAATTGAGTACAAATATTACTTCAGCACATCAGCAGGATTTGATGTTTTTTTTTTTTTTCTTCAAGATGGTAATTCAGGTAGGTGTTGAAACAATTCTTTAGGTAAACATGCAATGCTGAAAAAAGGTGTGCTAGAATCCTGCTTATTCTTCAGAGAGTCTCTTCAAGTATACACTAAATTGTAATTGTTAGAATAGTCGTGGCAATGTTCTCCACTTGACCCAATGGCAGAAGGTGTGCAATTAAGAAAAAAATACTATTTTTGCCACTTGTCCCCTTCAGTATTTGTGTATGTTGAGTCCACCCAAACACTCGCCACTACATTATGGTTGTACCATTTTACAGCATGAAATGTGTTTAGTGGGTCTATATATCCTAGTAAGTTAGGTTGAAAAAAGACACGCATCAATAACCTCCCTAATTGCAAAAAAACCCATTGAAGCCTCTCAAATTGCCTCCGAGGGGGAAAGATTCCTTTCTGACTCCAAAATGGCAATCAGACTAGTCCCTGGATCAACTATGAGCTATATTCCATAGCCCTGTATTCCCTCACTTGCTAAAAAGCCATCCAATCCCTTCTTAAAGCTATCTAATGTATTAGCGTGTACGACTGAGTCAGGGAGAGAATTCCACATCTTCACTGCTCTCACTGTAAAAAAAAAAACCATTATGAATATTTTGGTGGAACCTAATTTCTTCTAATCAGAATGGGTGACCTTGTGTCAGCTGATATAACAGACTGGTAAAGCATTAGAGAGATTATTATATGATCCCTTTTATATTTATACATAGTTATCATATCAACCCATACCTGAGCCTTCTCCAGCGTGAGCATCCCCAATTTTGGCCAGTCTTTCCTCGTACCTAAAATTTCTCATACCTTTTACCAGCTTAGTTTCCCTTCTCTGTACCCTCTCTAATACAATAATATCCTGGTTGAGCACTGGAGACCAAAACGGCATATGCTGGATGGGACCTTACCTGTGTTCTATATAGCGGAAGAATAACCCTTTCCTCCCGTGACTGTATGCCCCTTTTAATACAGCTCAAGACCTTATTTGCCCTTGATGCTGCGGCCTGGCATTGTTTGCTACATTGTTTGCTATAAGGATTCAAAGGTCCTTTTCGGTTATGGATTTGCTAAATCCAGTTCCATTAAGGGTATAGGTGGCTTGGATATTTTACATCCCATTACTTTACATTTATCAACATTGAATCTCATTTGACACTTAGCTGCCCAGATTGCTAGTTTGTCAAGATCCTATTGCAAGGATGCCACATCCTGGATGGATTGATTAAATTGGGCTGGATAGTTTTGTGTCCTCTGCAAACACTGATACATTACTTACAACACCCTCCCTTAAATTATTTATGAACAAGTTAAATAAAAGTGGACCCAGTACAGCGCCCTAAGGGACCCCACTAAGAACCTTACTCCAAGCAGAGAATGTACCATTAACAACCACCCTCTGTACCCGATCCTGTAGCCAGTTTCCTATCCATGTGCAAAAGACTTCATTAAACCCAACAGACCTTAGTTTAGAAAGCAGTTGTTTGTGGGGCATGGCATCAAATACTTTGGCAAAATCCAAATAGATCACATCTACTGCCCTCCCACAGTTCAGCATCTTACTTACCTCTTCATAAAATGCAATCAAATTTGTCCGACATGACCTATCCTTCATAATGCCATGCTGATTGCTGCTTATAATGCCATTTACTAGGTCATATGAACCCATGCTATTTACATTTTGTTTGGACATTTTAGTGCAGTATGAAATATAGATGGAGTTTAATGTTTTAACCTGTTCAAGAGTGATAATTAACACAAAGATTTGTTTGTGTTCTACAAATGTAATTGAGATGCAAATTAAATTCTAATAAAATTATACACAATCTATTGGGGCATTAAACCTGTATAAATTGGAAGCTCAGTAAGGCATTTGTTAAAATATGTAAACACCATATGATTAGAAGAAAAAAACAATCTTCAGATAATGTTCTTTCAAACCATGTAGAAATTATTTAATTTTGTGCCCATGAGCTATTGCTTTTTCACTTTTTAAAAAAAATATTTTCAGTATTGGGTTTTATCCCACTATTTGTAGCATGCACTAGAATGTGCTGGAAAAGTGATTTAGAAATGGCTTTACATCAGTGAACATCAGTCATACTAAATTTTTCTGGTTTCTAATCTGTTAATTTACTATGTTTAGAGCAGATTTTCCCAAAATTTATAAAGGGATTGTTCACCTTTGAGTTAATTTTAAGTATAACATTTTTAAGAAGGTGGTAATATTCTGAGACAATGTGCAGTTGTTTATCATTTTGTATTTGTTTATTTATTTATATTTAGCAGCTCTCCACTTTGCAATTTCAGCAATCTGTTTGATAGGTTCCAAATTACCCTAGCAACCACACATTGATTTGCATGAGACCGGACTATTGATAAAAGAGGACCGGAATAGAAAGACGAGTAATAAAAATTAGCCATAAAAATACATTTGTAGCTTCTTTTTTGAAAAGTTGCTTAGTTGGCCATTCTATAACGCACTAAAAGTTAAATTAAAGGTGAACCACCCCTTTAACAGGCCAATATCACACACAACATTTTGACTGGCAAGGCCTTCTCAGTGAGGATTGTGGTACACAGAACAAACATTTGCCCACAGATGTAGACCTTTCAATTTAATAGAAAACACAATTTCTGTGGTAGATGCTAGTGCTATGTGTCGGCAACAATGTCCACTTAATACAAATGACGAGACTGTAGGCAGAAGGGGAGAATTTCTAGTTGACATGTTTGGGAGAGGCCTGTGATGGTCAAAATGTGCTGTTTACTGTTGTGCTTCAGTTTTCAGTGACCCTAGTTAAGTCTGTTAAGAAAGTGCAGATATGATGTAAATAAAAAAAAAATATAAATATAGCTCCTATGTTACAGAAAAATCTATCTGTTGTATGTATATTCACACATTTTTAAGTTTGAGTGTGTGTAGATACATGTTAAGTGAAGCATAAAACATGCTGCTCAGAAAATGTAATGCCATAATCTGCATTATTTATTAACATTCAGCCCAATTTTGTGGCATATAGTGCCCCAGATTGGTTTGGTGCTTCATATTCCACAACACTTTAGATGCATATTTTCAATTGTACTTCTGAACATACATTGGAAGTTTTGGTTTTGTTGCTATAATTATTTTGTTTAAAAAGGAAATCACCAAATCTTGTACAGGAGTGTGGATGTCTGTTTACTCGTTTCCCTTTTTATTTTATTTTGAAAAATTGTTTATTAAATATACTGAAACATTTAATATTCACTTTCTTAAGAAAACTTTCAATTGCATGTTGTCTTTCCATAACACAATAAATTGTAAACTTAATACCAAAGTTTGAAATAGATAAATAAAATATATACATTTGAAATAGCAGGCATCCATGTTTTTTTTTTGTGCCACTATTCATTGATAACTGTTTTGTGGACAATTCCGGTTTTATTTGTTTAAATAGTAACAAAGATCCTTTATTGCATTTTAAGACAAAATGGTTTATTCTTTTCTGAAGTGTCTCTGTTACTGAATGCTTTTTCTCCTTTTATATTCCCCACTAAAATAAATACACATCATGTAATAGTAGATTTTAAATACACTCTTGTATTGAAATCAAACTTTATACATATAGTTTTGTTTTTATTCCACTGTACTTTTTATGATCCCTTGTGTCTAGTAACAGTAGGGGGGTATTTAATTCAATGTCGTCGTCCCCGAATTCTTATGTCCCATGGGATTTGCAGCACTCTCGACTTCTTTAAAAGAAAACATGCAGATGCACACTGGGTACTCTTACAGTGGTAGGAGTAGGAAAGTGGCAGGAGGAGGAAAGTGGTAGGAGTAAGAGGAAAGTTAGAAAATCTAAGCAGAAAGCCTAGTAATAAAATGTAAATAAAAATGTAGCCTCAAAAGAGCAAGAGTTATTTGTGATTTCTTATGCCTGCTTGGATCATCCACACCTATTTAAAACTGGAAAGAGTTAGAAGAAGGCAAATAATAAAAAAAACTTAAAAAAAAAAAACAACAAAACGGAAAACCCAGCTGGAAAGTTAAGAACTAAATTCTATTACATTCTAAAAATTAATTTAAATGTAAACTACCCCTTAAAATGCTCGCTCTTTTTCTCCATCATTGTGGCCCTCAACACACTGAGAACTCAATCTTACAGGTCTTTCAGTAACTGAGTAAATTGATTTCTCAGACTTGTTAAAAAGGGTGCCTCATTAGAATTACATTTATGTTGTTACTCAATTTTAATCATTATTCACATATCCTCCAGCCAAGACTGCAGTTGTCATTGTGCCTTGCTGCATTTCTCATTAACATACTTGTGTCTTGGACACAATGTGAAAGACATTTTGAGAATTAGGCTTGTGGTTGAAGGAGTACTGCTACTTTACTGGTACAGGTATGGGAGCTGTTATCCAGAATGCTTGGGACCTGGGGTTTTCCGGACAACAGATCTTTCCCAAATTTGTATCTTCGTACGTTAAGTCTGCTAGAAAATCTTGTAAACATTAAATACACTCAATCTGGTTTTGCCATTCGTAAGGATTAATTCTATCTTAGTTTGGATCGTGTCCAAAGCGTTTTTTTAAAAAATTATTACAAAAAGTAAAACATTCTTAAAAATGTGAATTCATTTTCTGTAATTCAGAACATTTTTGATAACAGGTTTCCAGATAACGAGTCCCACATCAGTACATGTAGTCAAGACTAGTAGCAGTGCAGAAACAGTGATAGACAGATAAAGCTTAATGTGTGAACCCAAATTGAATTTTGACACTGTTTGTCATATAAGTTCATTGTTCCTTGTTTCCCATTGACTAATAAAACATTTTATGTTTTGAATCTGGGCTCAAATAAAAATGCACACTTTGTTATTGGATACATTCTATGCATGTCAAATGTTGAAAAATACTTATTTTTCTTGTTAATGACAAAATGTTCAGAAACCTGGACTAGTATCATTTATTCCCATTTCAATTTGTTATTGTTAGCTACTATTGTAAATAGCAAACTTAATCTGTCATGCATATTATGTGTTAGTATGATATAAGTATATTAAGAGATAGTAACTAAAAATTAATGTGGCTGTTAGCGCAAGCATTTTGTAACCGTAGCAACTGTCTGTAGGTTCCAAGGGTTTGTAAACATAAAAATAAAATCTTCAAAATAGGCTTCGAATCTACTTTACACATACCATAATGTTTTTTGTGCAGCTTTTATCCATATTTGCAATATATACTTATGAGTGTAAATCTATTAGGTTAAAACAATTTATGATGTGACATATTTAATTGTTGAATCATACTGCTTTAAAATGTATTGCTGTTACCTAAACAAGTTATTTGGGGGGGTTGGGGGGGTCATTTTGTGGTGTGCCATGTTGTTTCTCCAGGTAAACATGCATTACTTAATGAAAATCAGAATATGGTCTTTTCTGATTAAAATAACACTCCTTTGCAAGACCCAGATATAGGGTAGCTTCAGTTTTTGCTCCTTCTGTTTAACAGAAAAAATACCACAATACATAGATTTATTTTGGTGAACAAATCAGTAAATATGCTGAACACATATTTTGCCTATTTTAAACTCGTCTTTGAAGGGAGTCTGCTCTTGCATGAAAGTAAGTTAATATTGAATTTCTGAAAGTACAAAACCAGTGTAAGCTAATGAGCTGTAACTGTTTGCTAAGGGCAATGGTAGACTAGGAGATTTGTTACCTGTGGGGAATTTGTGCTATTCCTCTGCAACAAATCTCTTGATGATACCATTTTTTAAATTTGACATGGTTAATATGTGAGATCCTGCATAATCTTTGAAAATTGTAATTCCAGATTCTAACATGCATAACACTTAACATTCAGCAATCCCTTCCCTTTCTGTAGCACAGCAGTGACAAATCTTGTGTGCCATTGCCTGAGAAGATTTAGGCTTGTGAGCCCTACTGCTATGTTACTGGCTGCATTGAAGTTGATTTATTGTAGTTGATTTATTTGGAATTAGCAGTGTGCACTTGAGCACCAACATGGAAAATGTAGAACACAAAAGATCTTCAACTTCAGGGCTTGTATATAGTGGTTTCAATACTGTTATCCATAATGCTCGGGACCTGGGGTTTTCCAGATATTGGATCTTTATGTAATTTGGATCTTCATACATTCACTCTACTAGAAAATCATTTAAACATTAAATAAACCCAGTAACCTGGTTTTGATTCCAATAAGGGTTAACTATATATTAGTATGGATCAAGTACAAGGTACTGTTTTTTTTTTTTTTTTTTATTACAGAGAAAAAGGAAATAATTTTTATGTCTTCTATGGGAGACAGCCTTTCCATAATTTGGAGCATTCTGGATAACGTATACCATAGCTTTACATTAACCACCTGTGCATAAAGAGGCTGTAAATTTACATGCAAACTCCTGCTGTGTGCAGTTTGTGGTAGGGCTACACTTGTCCAAAATATATATGTATGTACTGACTTGTGTTTCACCTGGCCCTGGTTAGCATCCTTTCTTTAGGCATGGTTACAGGTCAGTCTAGTAAAGCCTGTCCAATCCCCCAAAAATAGAGTATGCTCTGCATAGTAAGCAAACCATTAATATGGGGGATTAATAGCTTTTGTTTCTGTTTTATAGACGTTTGTATGTCCCTGTTAAGCTGGCCATGCATTTTATATGGTTGTGATCCGAATGTTCAAAACAAGTTTTAATGATTGCATTGAGGATTTATCCTCTGTTGGCATACATTGCCCAGCATGGTCCTTGCTGGATAGTTTTTTTTTTTTTTTCTCTTTCTTTCAGTTATGCCACATAATAATTAAATCTGAATTCGTGATTCTGGTTCCACATTTGTTCATAGGCATTTTTTTTGTATGTTTGTGAATATATATATATCTTGTAAATTATATCCGTATAAATGGTGAGTTCTGATGTCATCAGTTATAAATGGTGAGTTCTTATGTAATTTCTGTCATATGATTCACTGAAACTTTTATATTATAATAAAGTACCCCAGTTGCAAAATATGAGGATATTAGAAGTAACCTCGGAGTTCCATGACCTGTATAAAAACAATCGGCCTTCAGCCTTGTGTTTTTATATGGTTGTGAAACTCCTCGGTAACTTATAATAGCCTTATAATTTACAAGAGGGGGTACTTTATTCACTATAAAATACACAAAAGCCATGAATATCCTGTAAATTATATCCGTATAAACTTCTTAATGGTGTCATCTGTTAGAAAAAACAGAGCTTTGTGATGTATTTTTGTCACATGACTCGCTAAACTTGTGTATTATAATAAATAAAGTACCCCTTGTTGAAAAATAAGGATATTGGAAGTTACCTTGGAGTTTCATGACCTGTATAAAAGCATGGTCAAGGAACTCCACGGTGACTTATAATATACTTCTATATTACAATAAGTGGTACTTTATTCACTACATAATTGAGCTGTTTTTAAATTGTGGACAAACTACCCTCAATTTTGCAACTATGCAAACTGTATGTTTAGATTTATGTTTGTACATATAAATCATTTTATTTGGGCCTAAAATAAAGGTTTATAGTTTTTAAAAGTTGTTTGTAATTTGCTTTTATCATTTGACAAATCACAATACAAGTATTTAAGCTTGCCTTTTTTATAGAAAGCTTTTATTGGTTATTTTTCATATTTGGGAAAAATGAATGTAACAGTAGCTGCTTTATATATCAAGATTATTATATGAATATAGCTATTTTGCTTCATTAACTAGGTTGATACAAGTTCTCTTAGACTATAAAACATAGCCGAGGCAGTAAAAAGACACTCCACACAAAATTGTTGTTTAATGAAATATAATTTCCAATCTTTGTCAGCAGTTTGTTATATGTAAATATTTCAGTTGACAGTCAAATGCCTGTCCCATTCTGCACTGCTGATTCTAACTCAAGATGGCCCACAATACCTTGCATGCATTTTCACCGATCTTTTGCTAGTGTTCACTAGTTGGTACCAATGGTATTATTAATGGAAAGTTAATTAGAGCTACAGTAGAACCCCCATTTTACATCCCCTGATTTTACGTTTTCCCTCATTTTACATTATTGTTTTGTGGTCCCACCTATATATTATGCATAATACATTTCCCTCATTTTACATTTTCCTGGATTTTACATAATTTTTTTCTGGCCCCCTGAAATACGTAAACGTAATGGTTCTACTGTATTTTCTTTCATTAGACATTTAAGTTCTACTTTTACATTCACTTGAATTTCTCAAGAAAAGAAATATTATGAACAGCTCTCCTGACTTCTTATTCTATAAGAAAAACAAAGTTTTTAGTTGAAAACCTTATAATGGTTATAACATTTTCTATGCAGCTAAATTCAATCCCATACATTTCTAGTGTTTTATCTGTGTTATCCCAAAGATCATACATTTTATTGATATGGGTTTTTGCTGTTTGGAATAGAAGTCAAGTTTCAGAAAAAAGACCGATCTAGCTCACCACTCTTCCCCTTGATGCTCTGTCATCAGTGTCACCACTGTTTATACGTCAGAAACTCCACAAGCAGACTGCACTTTTGGACAATGTTTATTGCGGTCAACTGCCGCAAACGGCCTAACACGTTTCGGGATTAGATTCCTTACACATAGGCATATGATTAAGGGATCTAATCCCGTAACGAGTTAGGCCATTTGCAGCAGTTGACCATAATAAACATTGTCCAAAAGTGCAGTCTGCTTGTGGTGGCTTTGAGTAGAAGTCATTGTATCCGTTTAATACACAGTTAAGGGTCTTCTAAAAATACACCTTTCTGTTAAATTATTGAAATTACAAATTGACATCTGATGTGTTATACACTATAGTGCATGTGCACACTATTTAAAACCTGGTATGTTGGACACATTATGTGGATTAAACTGTTTATATTCTGTAACGAGTGTTTTTAATAAATATACAAATGTAAACAGTCTTGGTCATACCCTTTAAATTTGTGCAGTGTTGTAATAGAAATGCAATAGGTGTCATACATCTCCTGCTGTGCCAGATCTGGGTTATGGGCAACACCCCCCCCCCTTTTTTTTTTATTTTTTTTAGGCAAAATGGCAAAAGCTTAATTTACTGGAGCTCAGTGTCTTGTGATACTTTCCTGATCAGTTTTACATCATGCAGTGTGACTGATAGAAATTCAAGAGACTTCCTTAATTAATTAAGCCTATATCATTCTGTCTGCCACACCTGGGCAGAACCCCAGATTAAATTTATGCTATTAGCTGTGTAAACACTACCATTATAAAGTCACAGACCGAGGTGATATTCCACAACATGGCTAAACTCGCTAAAGGTGGCCATACACGGGCCGATAAAAGCTGCTGACAAACTGAGTCGGCAGTTTATCGGGCCCTCCGATGGGCTTACCCGATCAATATCTGGCCGAAAGTTGATTGGACAGGACTAAAACTCCAGTCGGATCACAGCCGCATCTGTTCGTTGATGCGGTCCTGCAATCCGACTGCCCATACCTCCTCCGTTGTGATCCAATCGTAGGGCCCACGATCAGATCAGCCCGATATCCACCACCTCAAGGTTGGCATATCGGGAGAGATTTGCTTGTTTGGCAATATTGCCAAACGAGTGGATCTCACTGTGCATGGCCACCTTAAGACAGATGTTTAATTTTGTGTAGTCAAGTTGGAGCTGTGGTAAAGTGTAAAAAGCATGTTTATGATCCAAGTGACCAAGTTTTAACCCAGGGTTCTTGGAAGATGGACCTGTCTCATTTTGAGTATCAAGTCCCAGCAGTGAGGGAATGTGCATGTCCTAATCTTTGGATACTGATTTTTTTTTTGTTGAACTGGCACACCTATAAAATGGTCACCAAATGTATGTGACACCTATTGCATTTTATAAAACCAAGCTGATTCCTGTTTAGCCAGAAAAACACTGGCCCATTGTCCAGAAAAGATTTATAGTGTTTACATAAATTTGTTTGTCAAGTGCAAAGCATTTCATAACTGTGTGGAAATTTGCTGCCATATATTGTACAGGTATGAGACCTATTATACAGAATGCTAAAGACCTGGTGTTTTCCAGATAATGGATCTTTCTGTAATTTGGATCTTCATACTTTGTCTACTAGAAAATCATGTAAACATTAAATAAACCCAGTAGGCTTGTTTTGCATCCAATAAGGATTAATTATATCTTAGTTTGGATCAAGTACAAGTTTCTGTTTTATTACAGAGAAAAAGGAAATCTATTGTAAAAATTTGATTATTTGGATAAAATTGAGTTTATGGGAGATAGGCTTTCTCAAATTAGAACTTTCTGGATAACGAGTTTCTGGATAACAGATCCCATACCTGTAGTTGCAATGACTGTATATATTTGTAAAGTTATTGGTTGCGTATTGTAGCAGAAATCTACATCATGAAATTTTAAAACATTACAGCTGAAAGAAGAGGAAGGCCTTGAAAGAGCAGAAGTTCTCATCATGGAGAGGAGAAAGCTTGCCCGTCTCTTTGCTTCTTATGGTTCACCTTCTCAGAATTCATGGATATTATGAGCAGAGATAGATGTGAATAAAGCAAATCTGCAAACATGGTAACCAGTAGATCTTTTATTTTTTACATTGCTTAAATGTTTTATTTCAATGAAACCTGTGTGACTTAAACATTATTAGCTTTTGCAACATTGACTGGTTATAAAATACATTTTGACAATTTATAATGTGCAAGCAATTGGAAAGTCCAGTTCTTTCTTGTTTTTATAGTAGTTTGTTCTTGCTAAAATGTTCATGTTCAGATAATGTCTGTAAATGTCACCACCCTGATTACAATAGATGTAGTGTTGGAATAAACTGTTAAACGGGGCTGATGTGTAAAACTGTTCAAGTTATTTGGTGTTTACACCTCAGGGAAAGTCTTGCAGTAGCGATATTTTTACAAATACAAGGAACATTTTATACCACATAAATTGCACATCCTATTGTTTTAAAGAACACAATTGCTTTTTTTTTTAGTTAATTCCATTGTTAACTGTTTGATTACACTGCTTTTCTGAATGTTTTCATGGAGGCTTGACATCTTTTCTTGTCCCTAAACTGTGATGGTAAAATACTAGAAACTTGGGAAAGCCATGGCAGATGTGCTTCACTTACTGCTTGTTCACATTTTGTTTCTGTATTTTATGACCCTGTATGTAGAAATTTTTGTCCATACCCATAGTAATTTTGACTCAACTTTTCTGTAATACTTCAAGCAGTACTAGCTTTGTTCTGCACTGTTTTACATGACTATTTACCTTTTTTTTAACACACGTTTCTTTTCTTTCTGTGAAAGACAATGTAAATTGTGGCTTCTTTTCGAACATGTAAAGTTTGGCTATTTCAAAGGTCACAAAGTTTGACCCATGTTTCATTTATTTCCCCTTCATTAGTAAAATATGAGGGCATAGTTGCTGTGTGTGCAGAACTCAGGTGTTGCATATTTACATAATATTAAAGAAAGCTGTCATACTACTTGTTTAGTAAGCATATTGTGCTTTTTTCATGTTGAAAACCAGTTGTATAACAGCAGTCTTAACAGCAGACTTAATTTATAAATGTAAATAGGCAACTGTGTAGTTTTCAATACAGTAAGTTATATCCTGATGCTTTTCTTTTTGCAGAAGGGTAAATAAGTGGAATTAAAGCTGTTCTTTAAAACAAGTTATTTTCTCTTTAATGGGTTAAGATATATGGCCATGGTTCACATCCTCAAACTTGTTCTAATCCCCAAAGTTTTCAGTCATCTTTGTATTCTCTCTGATGTTTGATTATACACCAGTCTCTGCCACCTTTTTAGGGCATAGACGCACACACACAGATTTGGGGAGAATTAGTCGCCCAACTACGATCGCCTCCTCTTTGGGAAGAACTGCCTTTCTGCCAGCTACATTCGGAGTGCATTGATTTCCGAAGTCGCCCAGTTTCCTTGAGACAACTTTGGACAACTCTGGAAAACCATGCACTCAGAGTGCCATCCCGCTGGCAATTTACATTCTAGCCGGTGGGAAGGCAGTTCGGGGAGCGAGTCGCCCGAAGAAGAGGAGATTTGTCGGTGGGCGACCAAACTCCCCAAATCTTTGCATGTGTCTCTGCCCTTAATGGGAATTATGAACATCTAAATTTAATTGCATAATGTCAAATGATTAGATTTGCATAAAAGTTCTAAACCTATAAAAAAATGAATGTAGATTTGCCATCTGTCAGTCTGGGGTATCCAAGCTCTTCCTGCAAACCTCATTCTGATAAGAATTGCCTGGTCTTTCAGAAGTGACTGGTTCAGGTTGTTATGAAGGAGGTGGGGGCCTTGTTCAAAAGGGACACTAATCAAAAGCTACATTTTACTCATTAGCAGTTCTGAATTTGACTTTAAAATGTGGTCTGTTTTAGCATCCACACACCATACAGTTATGTTATGTGACCGTTTCCCTTTCAGCCAGTCCTATGGTTGTTCATCAGTATAATTTCACTTCTTTCATGAGTCGTAACTGTCCTGCTATAGTCCTTTTTTATATATGTAAATATGATTTGAGGGGAAAGGGTACAAAAATGTGTTTTAAAAATTGATAGCCATGGGCCTTTACCTTCAAGACTGGTAATCTTGCAATTGTAGTACGAACAACTATTGTAGATAAGCTATTGCATTACCAGGTAAGTAATGTCTCCTCAAATGTTTGCTGATTTTGATAGAATAAAAGCTTACCAGTGTTGCTTAGCACCGGGGCAATTGGATTGTTAATGTATATAAAATTTTGTTTTGTAATAAACATGTAAAAAAAAAAAAATGATCCCAATTGCTTGTGGCTAAAACGTACAGCCCAACATTCTCATCCCTCACAATGATCTCATGTAATGCATGATCATACTCCAGTTCTGTATAGCCAAATATTGAGCTTTGCATTTCTTCCTGCAGAATTTTATTTGCCATTATTAGCAAGCTTCTGCAGATAGATCACCATTTGATTGTGGCTAGAATTCAGACTTTTTAAAACTAGTAGTACGAAAACAAATGATTACCTCCTGTGTAAATATTACCTGCATGTGGGCAGATTCCACACAATTTTCATACATGTAAATGTTAATTTGGTAACCTATTACTTTTTGTGTGACCTGTAATGTGTAGTGTTTAGGTGTTATTTTTAAGTGCTTAGCTTGTTTACTAGCTGTAACTTGTGAACCATTTTTATAGGTAGGTTTGGGTGTTTGCAATGAAACTTTTTTTAAATGCTTGTTTTCCTAATTGTTCATCCTTCATTAAGCTGTTAATGTTTCTACATAATAAAAAAAAACGTTAAAAACAATGAAAATACTTCTTGAGTTGGTTTCGCAAGCCAGACTGAACTACTTTTGCCTTTCTTATTTTATTGCACTGGCATTCAGAATTTTTTACAGCACAACATTAATACTTTCTCATAACTGGTGATTACTACTTTTTTATAATCAAATGCCCACATTTCTTTATAAGTTTATGCAAAGTAATTCAGTTTTCTTGTTTAAAATCTTGCACTAGGATAGGGGTTTGAAATCTACATTTATTTATCATTTTGTGAAAACATTGGAGGACAAACTTGTGATGATGCCCATAGCAATCTTTGGGTCTTTGCTTTTGTTTTCTAGCTTGTAGGTTACTGTTGAAATCTAACTGCTGGTTAGGCAATATCATCTGTGATGTTTTTCTCCAGTGTTTTACACAATATGCCCCTAAGCATCACAGCATGTGTTTTCTTGGATAAATGACAGACTTTATAAACATTTATCAGATGCATTTACTGTATGAGTGAAGTGTTTATCTTAGCATTATTGAAATGGTAAGAACTTTGCTTAATATCAAACCAGCAAACAAAATAAGTTTAGATTTCACATTTCAATAAAGTTTACTAGGGGCACTGTTAGTCACTGTGGGAACAGATTCAACAGAATTATTAGGTTGGTATTTTAATTAACGGATATGGGATCAGTTTTCTGGAAATCCATTTTCTAGAAAGCTCAGAATTACAGGAAGGTAATTTCTCCCATAGGCTCCATTTTATACAAATATTCCAGAATTATTAAATTTTTTCCTCTGAAATAATGTGTCTTGTATTAGATCCAAATTTAAGGTATTGAGATTTTATGGATAATATTTAATCCAGAAAACCATAGGTCCCAGTCATTTTGTGCATTAGGTCCCATACCTAAATTTATAAATTTAGACAAATACAAGAGGTCCTCTGCACTCAACCCATTTTCAATATATTTGAGACATTTTATGCATAAAGCTACTAAAAAATACCTTACCCTTTAGACAAAACAGGGATTGTTTGTCCATATATTGCAATATATTTAAGCTGGCCAACTACGTCGTCATCCCATATCTGGCTAGTCCTGCTCTCAAATTGCATCTGATTAATTAAGAATTCTATTGCTTCATTATACATTTTACAAAGGGACTAAGTTTTACCTGCAACTTACTTGCTGCTTTCAAAGTAAAACTCCCAAACTTTTATTACACCAATGGCATCACCTGACTAAAGTTGGGAGGGGTGGGAGCTACAACAAGGAGCTGGTCAGTGCTCCTATATGAACTATAACTAACAAGGGAAAGTTGTGCTCGCCACTAATTTTTAAAACCATTAGGTCGGGGGTGCAATGAGGCTGTGACCACAAAATACATATAGACAAATACAAGAGGTCCTCTGCACTCATTATCAATATATTTAAGACATTGAAACATTTTGTGCATACATCTACTAGGAAATGCCTTACCTTTTGTAAATTGGTAGCAATTTACAATGACATATAGTAAATATGCTATTACAAAACCTTTAACTGAATAATTATTCCTTTTATTTGACCACAAAAGCAGGATTTACATTGCAGGAAACTGCATATGGGAATATGTTTTTCAGCATTGAGCAGCATAGAGTGTTGAATGTCTGTTAAGTCTTGTATAGTGATGGGCGAATCTCCCGAGTTTCGCTTTGCCGGAAAATTCGCGAATGTCCCGAATTGGCGATAAAAATTCGCGAAACGAGTCGCGGCATGCTTTTTACGCGTCGCGTCGTTTTCAGCGCATCACAAACGCAGCGCGACTCGTTTTTTCGGCGAATTTTCGCCAGCAGCGAATCGCGGGAATTCGCCGCAAATAAATTCGCCCATCACTAGTCTTGTATAGTGATTCTTAAAAGACATGTATACCCTACATTTCCTACTATTGATATAAGTTGGCCACATCTCCCCCACCTGCTTGTCATTTGTCCTAATTGTAATTGATTTAAATTGCAATGAAATGTGAGATGGGGAAATGTAATGAAAGAATCTAAATTTGCCCACATTTAGTAACCCATGGCAACCAGTCAGTTTGCTTCTGATTGCAGAAGCTGACAAAACCTGTACCAAACTTTGCAACATTTATTACATTATTTGCATAAATCAAACACCCTACAAGGTCAAAATGGTAGCCACTTTTAAATTGCTTTCTGCTTTTGTAGATATTTATGTCAGATATAGGATTCTGGCACCAAAATGGATAATGTAATTTCCCTTTTCTCAAAATTGTAAAACATACAGCAATGTTTTTGATGGCATTTTTATACAAGTCATTAAGTAGTACTGTAGTATTGTGTTCTCAAAATTCCATAAAACTTAGTTGTGTGTTATGGGGCTTTTTTCCTCTCGCCTTATATAATCATGTCTTGGTTCACAGTATTAGTATTCATTTATATTATAATCGGCTTCCAGCTATCAAAAAGTTCCATTAATGGGGCAATAAGAAACTTTCTAAATATAATCGCTTAAAATATGGTACTGCTTCTGAAATGCATTCTTTTTCAGCATCCCTTCTCAACTCTCCCTTCTTTCTTCATGCAAAGACAATACAATGCATGCTTTGGGGGAGTTGCCCTCTTTGCCTAGAACATGCACTAGGGATCACTATTTTAAAATAATCTGACATCATGTCTATTTGCAGGATTTTTTATTCCTAGCAGACAAAATCTGTCAAACTCTGACCCCTAACTTCTGGCCAAATGGAGGGGGATGAATAACTTAAATATTTCAATAAGGGTACAGAAATGTCAATTTATTATATGTAGAAAGTATCTAATTTCATTGAGATAATTCCCCTTTAAGGTTTACAGTACAGCAGTTTTGGATTATGCATTGTTATAAAGCAGATAGGTCCATGTCCACCATGAAATAAGCACACAGAAAATAATGAATCTCATTTCAATTCTGTAAAAGCTATAAAGGGCATGCTAGTTGCTTTCATAGGAAGGGTAGTGCTGTATCGACTATTAAAAAGGTAATAATCACCAGTAAAGTGACTTCCATTGCTGCTGATCCTTGCTTTTTGTTCATGCAGTCTTCATTGCTACGGTACACAGGTGATTCACCACCTCAAAAAATAATAAGTATACGTACTCTGGTTCTATTATAGGTGTGCCACAGTATTTGCATTATTAGTGATCGATCTAGATGATGACAGTATGACTTTCATAGAAGTGCTGCTTTGTTTCTGCCATTGCGCCACTTATTTGCAGTAGCAAAGCAGAAACATGGGGCATCTCTGCCATGTAATTAGCAATATGTGAGAAACTCGTTTGTTGTGCCATACAATGGTTTATATGCCAAGACCTGGATGTCCAGCATTACTTTTTCTGCCTTAATTGCAGGAAAATTGTTAAAATTTTCCTGCAATCAAGCTGAATTGCTGCAAGTAATTAAATTGCTACGATTCAAGTATTACTGAAGAGGATGACATTTTTTGGGGCTGCTATAGCAAATTTTTAATATGGACACAAATCTGTGTGTGAGATTGCTTTAAAGTTTGTATCTGTCAATTAGAACTGGGCAACATATGTCACCTGTTAGGGCTGAACCCCACTAATGATCCTTGTACAAATCAATCGCGCTGCAACAAAACGCAGGAGACACGTTAGAGGCGCTAAATATAATGGGAGTGATAGAAAAATCGCTGGTTCAAAGTAACCGACCCGCTCCCATTATATTCAGCGCCTCTAACTTATCTCCTGCGTTTTGTTGCAGCACGATGGATCCTACAAGAATCATTCATGTAGTTCAGCCCTTAATCTTCCTGTGTAAGAACCAAACCCATTGTATACTATTCAGTGTCTCTTATCTGCTATGTAACCTGTGGGTTTTCTGCTTTCTCCATGGCTACACAGCAGCTTAGTTGTAGAAACTATAGTAGTGTTTCTGAAGTAAACACACCACTTTAACTAGGGCAGTGCGACACTAATGTTTCAATTACTTTATAACACATTTTTGGTGTTACTTTTTCTTTTAAAGTGAACTGAAAAAATGAACATTATATTTTGTAAATGGGATCTTCTATCTGGAAACCCAATAGCCAGTAACTATATCTATAAGGTATGATCTAAATGACATAAAAGCCCCTTATAGAGAACCAGTTTAGCATTTTACATCCCATCCCTGTGCCAACTGTATAGATGTGTTGTGTTCATTGACACGCTCCCCTTCTTGGATGCCAAACAAGAGTGAACATGTGATTGACCTGGCTCAGTTTAGGCTTGTCATTGATGTATTGGTGTTTTGTGCTCATTCAAAGAAAAAGAGAGAGATCAAAAACTAATAGGCACATCACAAAGGGCTGTAATGTTACCAGATAAAAGTGTATTTTACTTTATATTGCTGCCTACTTTTGTTTTGTTATATGTATACACTTGTATAGTAACTGTTTATGCTTTTCATATGAAACATCAGTGCCTGTCGGCTTGCTTTCTTTGTAACTAAAGCCATGACTGCAGGTAAATGCGAGGTATCATTTTGATTTGTCTACAGTTTGCGTGAAATTTACGGTTGGATTATTTCTACATTTGCTCAACTTTACATTTTTTTTATAAGTTTGCAACAAGTTTTGCATGCAACTTTTTTTTTTTTATATATAAATAAAATGCAGTTTTTCAAATGATCACTTGTTGTGGTGGTTTTCTCTTTAATCTATTTGGCTAATCCACTTTTAATTCTATAGCTTTCCTGCTGATATAGTTCTGCATATGTTTAAGGTTTGTATGCAAATTTAGATGGATTGGTCTTCCTTTTAATCCACTGCTAAAAAGGCATATTATAAACATCATATTAATTGCTTAGACCCCCCACTCCTCCCCCCAGCCTAAGTGGTACCCCGGGCAAATGCCCCCAAGTCCTTCCTTACCCCTCCATGCAGATTCTGTCCTTGGAAGGTTATGGACGCATTCTTCTCTTCGGCATGAGAACAGCGCATGCGCAGTTGGAGCTGCGCTGAAACTCGCCAATATTGGAGAGTTGAAAGAAGAAGGCTGAAGATGGAGCCTGTGAACTCCTGAGGACAGAATCTACACAAAGGGGTAAGGGGAATTTGCCCGGGGGAACACTTAGGCTAGGAGGGAGAGAGTCTAGGGGGGGTAGGGCTTTTTTAACATTGGGGTTTAGTTCTCCTTTAACTATTTCTTGATGACAGAGTTAGACAGTGGAAATCCAGATGGAAGCATGTTTTCTCCTTATTAATAAATAAAATTTTCAGTATACAGAAAAATGACATCCAGAAACCCATTATCCAGAAAGCTCTGAATTACGGAATTCCCGTTTTTCCATAGACTCCATTTTATCCAAATAATCCAGATTTAGAAAAATGGTTTCCTTTTTCTCAGTACCTTGTTCTTGATCTAAACTAAGATGTAATGAATACTTATTGGGAGCAGAACCAGCCTATTGTGTTTATTTAAGGTTTACTTGATGTTCTAGTCAACTTAAGGTATGAAGATCCAAATTACAGAAAGATCCATTATCCAGAAAACATCGGTTCCTGGGCATTCTGGATAACAGGTCTCGTAACTATCTGTAAACTACGACTACTACTCAAATGTTGCATGTTAGATTTTTTATTTTTTTTTTGTTAGCAATGGTCATATTGCACATTGTTTTACTAAATGTTGGGTGTCGCTAGTGTAAAAACTTCACTCATTAACCCCCGTTGATGTGATATCAAGTTATCTGACCACTTCATGAAGTAGGGCTAACCAATGTCACACATCGTGTACTCACACTGCTAATAAAATAACACTTGCCGTTTACAAAGTACTCCCTTACAGCTGGTTCCTACATTTTGTAATTGGACATATGCCATATGTCTGCATACTGAGTTTTATAAGCCCTGTGTAAAGAATATATATATATATATATATCACACACACACACAAAAAGGCACAACAGTGACATTAACAAGAACTGGACGTCCCTCCAAAATTGATGAAAAGACGAGAATAAACTGGTCAGGGAGGCTACCAAGAGGCCTACAGTAACATTAAAGGAGCTGCAGGAATATCTGGTACAAGCTGTGTGGTACATGTGGCAACAATCTCCTGTATTTTTCATATGTCTGGGCTGTGGGGTAGAATGGCAAGACGAAAGCCTTTTCTTACGAAGAAAAACATCCAAGCCAGGCTACATTTTGCATAAACACATCTAAAGTCTCCAAAAAACGTGGGAAAAGGTGTTCTGGTCTGATAAAACCAAGTTAAACTTTTTGGCCATAATTCCAAAAAATACGTTTGGCGCAAAAACAATACTGCACCACAAGAACACCATAACCACAGTGAAGCATGATGGTGGCAGCATCAGGCTTTGAGGCCGTTTTTCTTCAGCTGGAACTGGGGCCTTAGTTAAGATAGAGGGAATTCTGAACAGTTCCAAATACCATTATTGGCACAAAACCTTCAGGCTTCTGCTAGAAAGCTGAACATGAGGAGGAACTTCATCTTTCAGCATGACAACGACCCAAAGCACACATCCTAATCAACAAAGGAATGGCTTCACCGGAAGAAGATTAAAGTTTTGGAATGGCCCAGACCTAAATCCGATTGAAAATCTGTGGGGTGTTCTGAAGAGCGCTATGCACAGGAGATGCCCTGGCAATCTGATTTGGAGTGTTCCTGCAAAGAAGAGTGGGCAAATCTTGCAAAGTCAAAATGTGCCATGCTGATAGACTCATACCCAAAAAGACTGAGTGCTGTAATAAAATCAAAAGGTGCTTCAACAAAGAATTAGTTTAATGGTGAGCTCACTTATGCAACCACATTATTTTTAGTTTTTTTTTTTTGTTCCCTCCAGCTAAAAGATTTCAGTTTGTTTTTCAATTGAGTGGTAC
>CM044435.1:50265393-50280103 GCA_024363595.1 Xenopus borealis | reverse complement strand
GTATATATATATATATATATATATATATATATATATATATATATCCCTTTATGAGACTGATCTGTCTGTATACATAGTTAATACAAATTAATATAAAAGCAGAATGCAGACTTGTACTCCTGAAATAAAAAGGCAAGTAACTAAATCTGTAAAAAAGTAAAGAACAGCACCTTGTGATGAAATATAAGGCATTTATGCTGTGTCTGACTAGTAGGTGCTGTACTTTACTTTGTTGGATAAGTAGATAAAAATACATAAAAGGACCTAAGTCGGGGTATGGGAGGAAATCGAAATAAAAGGGAAAGCTTATGGCCAACCAAGATTAGTTAGGTAGACTGATGCAGGTTGCTGGATTTCATGATTGAGGAAAAGTGAATAAGGCTGGTTATAAACCAATTTTTTTGTAAAGGATACATTATTTGGGTAAAAATATCCCAGGCTACAATTATCTCTAAATTATCCCAGGTCTACAATTTATATTCTACGTGTACCTGGCTGGTACACTCGAAAGAGAGAGAGGGTATTGGCAGATACAGTGAGATTAGGGGTGGCTTCTGAAAAAGGCCAGGATGGAAACTTCAAAGGATGCCAGAAACAATTCCCAGGAGAATCTGCAAGCTGGGTGTCTGGTTCAGCCCTGTGAAAGGGATTCTGGGAGAGGATTCAGCGAGGACACTGGCAGA
Source organism: Xenopus borealis (assembly GCA_024363595.1). Lineage (NCBI taxonomy): Eukaryota > Metazoa > Chordata > Amphibia > Anura > Pipidae > Xenopus > Xenopus borealis. The sequence continues at coordinate 50,279,420 of CM044435.1, read as the reverse complement.
CCCTGATCTAGGAAAGTGGGTTGCACCAGTACAGAAATGAATGGTCATTTTGCTTAGAGCCCTGTTAGTCCAGATGGGAGATTGCTCTGAAATACATTTCTGTATATGACAGGACCAGCTAAGGGTGTAACGTGAGTAGATTGTAAGGCATGGTGATGGATGTTGCCTATAAATAACTTAGTAAAGAATTTTGATGTCAAATAAAATGTGTAAAAACTCCTGGAACCCTTAGTCCTGTGTGAAAATGCAAACTATTGGTTCTTAGTAGGTAAATGCCCCCTACCCTTACAGGCTTCTTAGTGAGGATCTGAAAGTGAAGTTAACTGATGCCTACCAAGGAGGGGAAGGCTATGAAAAGATTGCAAAATGCTTCCAACTCCAATTTTCCACTGTTCAATATGAAAAAATGGTGGTTAAAGTGAAATGTGGAAAAGGTAAAGTCTGGAAGAGCAGGAGAAATGCTTGTATGCTGCAGTCATATGATTGAATAGGTCCTGCAGGAAGGTATGGCTGACACAGGAGTGGTGCTGCACTGTTGCTTCCAAAAAACACGATCTGCGTGGGAGAGTTGTTCGGAGGATGCCTTATCTGCAACCCTGTCAGAAACAATGTGGGAGTATGGACAAGACAGAGGCATTTTGGAGCAATGAACAAACTGAAAAAGAAAGCTGAAGGTATAGGACCAGCCTCCATAGCTCCCTCCCTCTTTTGCAAAAAGCTGTGGGTAGATCTTAACCATACAAGAAGGCCCAAGATTATCTTGAAATTTAAAGTTATCTGCACAAAAGAGTGGACAAAAATCCTTAACATGAATTGAAAGGTCCAAGCTCTGATCTCTGCCAAAGTGGGTGTCATTAAAGATTGACTTTCTGTACATGCAACTATTACTATTAACATTTGTAATGTTGCTTAACATTTATTTAAAAGATTAACCACTTCTTTCATACAGTCATAGGTGCCCAGTCTAGCATGTAACTGTATGCATGAAAAAAAAAATTGTAAAGTGCAAATATCAAATATGTATGGTTTTATGGGAATTTCTGAATTGTCAAATCCATATAGTAATTAAATACTACACTTTGTAAAGTATTTTGCTATCTAGAGTGGCGCATTCAAACAGCAGGCTCATCAATACATTATTAGAAATTTTGTGATGAATTCATAGTGGATAAATAATGCTCTCTACTCTGAGCTCCGAAACTGCAAAGCTTTCTGAATGAAGCCTATTTTCTAAAAACAAAAAACCGAAACCTTACAGGATAATGTAATGTTATTTTCGCATGTTTTGTAAGCCAAAGAAACCTATACGAAGTTTATTTTGAAAGCTGACCATTAAATGCTATTTGCTGTTGCTTACCAGGCAAACTCAAGACCATTTATTACATTGCCTCCTTAAGTTACCCTACATGTTATCTTCCACAAAATGAATGCTAGGGTCTTCTGAATTTGATGCCCAACATGCATGATTGTAGCTAGGTTCACAGTATTACCTTTTTCCATTGTGTAGTGATGGATTCTAGGTTTTTAAATCTCTCTGCTTTCCATAGAGGGTTGTGTGCAGATTCTTTGGAATGCAGAATTTATCACTTTACAATGGAACAAAGCGAGGGAGGTGTTGGATCGCTCTGTGAGCCAAAGGTGGTGGTTGGGAAAATGGTCCTTACAGGAAAGGCAGAATATCAATGTTTCCTTTCAGTCTGTTAATTTCAAGTATTTTTGTATTAAAAAATAGTTTTAGAAGTTCAGTGTTCAGGCACCTTTTTACATAACACCATCTGAAATATCTGGTGGAAAAAGAGGGGTATATCTTCCATTTAGGCTGATGGCACAGCAGGAGATAAGTCACCAGAGATACATCACTGCTTCTGTGGGCGAGTAATCCTGTAAGTGCTTTCCCACAGGTGATAAAGTGAATGGCTGGTGTAAGGGCAATGGCACATCTGTAGATTAATTGCCAGTGATAAATCTCTGCTTCTGTGGGTGACTAATCTCCTGTAAGGGCAGTGGCTGATGGGGAGAATTTCAGCTCGTGATTATTTATGCACGACTTCGTTTTCATTGGAAATAACTGAAATCACTGGTGGTAAACCAAAAAAATCACCCAAAGTTGCCCCTGGATGAAACTTCAATTGAATTTGGAAGACTGAGGCAACACAAGGATTTTTCCCACTAGTGATTCACATAATTGCCGGTGGGAAAGCTTTTACAAGAAATTAGTTCCCTGCAGAAGCAGAGATTTATTCTCTTGTGGACCATTGCCCTTAAAGGGCAAGGAAAGTGTAAAATAGAATAAGGCTAGAATTTTGTATACTATACATAAATATGAACTTACTGCACCACAAGTCTAATCAAACAAATGATTTATGCTTTCAAAGTTGGCCACAGGGAGCTGTCATCTTGTAACTTTGTTAAACATATTTGCAAGACCAAGACTGGTCACATGCTCAGTGTGATCTGGGCTTCTTAGGGATCGTCATAAATGATCAAAACAGCACAAGTCAAATAATATCTGCAAGAAGCCGATACAGCAAGTCTGGTTAATAATAAGAATATACAGACTGCACTGGGTCCTGTGTTGTCATGTAATCTAATGTCGATTTTATTGGTTTTGTATTGTTTAATATAAACTTTCTCCAACTCTGCAGAACCAGTGGCTTGTGGCAAAATAATCCTCTAAATAGAATCCCAGTTTATCTGTTTAAATCTGGATCCATGATCTTTGTCCCTGCAGCTGGGGGGGATGTAAAGGCAAGAATAAAATGCAATACAAATCTCTACACAGTCTGCAACTGCTCTACAGGGAGACAACACTGCTTGAGTTCTGCATGGCTGGAAAGTAAGGCAGGGGCTCCACCTGCTGTTCATAAGTATGATTGTTTCTCTGCAGAGCACTTCTGACAATTCCTATCCACAGAAGTAAATGAAGGGTGAATTTCACGGAATAGTCAGGTTTCTTATAAAAACGGTAGACATTTTTAATTAAAGTATATTGGAGATAGATTTCTTTTTCATTAAAGAAAGTAAAAATGGGATTTTATTTTTTGACTTTCCTTGTCCTTTAAGATACTGCAAGGTAAGAACCTCTAAGAGCAAGTTGACCCCCAGAAAACAATATATATATTTAGAAAGTACACATTCTGATGAACTAAAAATGTGTAAAACTGTATATGACCAATAGTAACCACGCTCCTGCCTCTCCAACATCCTGTTAACGAAACACTTCCTTCCTTTGTTGCAGTAACAGGTTTTTGGAAAATGATTGATGTAATTTGCTTTCATTCAGCCACAAAAAGCATTCGTAAGTTGGCAATTTCATTGGGCATCAGGGCTGGTTTTATAGTTGATGGTTAAGGTATTACTCTGTGCATGCAGTCTGCAGTAGTCTAACTTCCCATCAGTTGATCCTGCTAGTCCAGGGATTCAAAAAGGACCCCAAATATTTTCATAAAGGTAAGTCAAGTGAAGCAATGCCACTGCCAGCCGTGTTATTCCACTGCCATATCCGCAAACTTATTTTATATGGAACTTGCTTTGTCTATGGTGGCAATTCTTGTGCTTAAACAGGAAAGCGCTGTGTAATTGTTACAAATTTCATTGTATGCTGCGGCCTTAAAGTTTTGGTTTCAGCAGAATCAGGGGCTCTAACCCAAACCACGGAAAACAGCTGTAGACCATAATTCCTCACGCACCCAGTTTTACAGTTGGCATTATCCATTACAGCAGGGAGTGTAGAAAAGTATTCCATTTTTCTTTCATTTAATAACAGCATGTGGTAACATGTGTTCTTGGATACACCCTTGTTCATGAACAGCTATGGGTACATTTTTCTTGGCAAAACATGAATTGCCTTAATCATGACCTTTAGCCACATGGAATCTATAAAGCATATGTCAAAAACAACCAGTCGTTATTTCTGCTGGGATTTTTTGGTGACTGTTTAAAGGAGAAGGAAAGGCTTGCTGCACTTGGGGGTGCCAAATGTTAGGCACGCCCTAGTGATTGTATCTACTTGCCTGAAACCTAGAGCCAGTGCTCCTATCAGAAGAAATCTGCACTGGCCTGGGGTTATAGCTGTGAGCACCATGGAGTGATCAACTCTACGGCTGTGCACATGCAGTAGAACGAAAACCCAAGCTAACTCAAAAGTCTGCTTTTTTCATTCAGTTGCACATTTAAAGATGAAAGTGGATTTCTCCATGATGCTCAATGGTATAACCCCAGGCAATTGCAGTTTTCTGCGGATAGGGTTTCAGGCAAGTAGATGCACCCCCATCTACAGCAAGAGTTTCCTTCTCCTTTAAGGCCTTTCCTACTGCCCCATACTAAATATAAACAAGTGCCATGGATAAAATGTATTTACATACTGAAGCACATTAAGAACATCCACATTTACTGTATAAAGATATATACATATATTTACAGGACAAAATGGAGGAAAATGTACTATACAGAACATCTAACAGCCAAGAGAAAAAAAAAAAACGTAGAGGTTTAGTTAAATGTCTTTAGTCTGATCATCTTCTTCAAGTTTCTTGATTTCATTTTTTAAACAGTTTATAGTTTCTCGGCTTGCTTTTAACCTTTCCTTCAAATCAGAGATTTCAAAGCTGGTTTTCTTCTTTGCACCTTCCATCTTCTCTTTGGTCTTTGCTTCGAACTCTGAAACTAGAAAGAAAGGGAGAAGCTAATCAGTTTTTAAAGGTCAAGTGCAACTCAAATGAAACTAACAGCATTAACCCAAAACTCTCCCAGACAGCAGTCCATCAGACTGGCTCCGTGGCTGAGTTGCCAGCTTTACCTAAGCTTGCATTAGAATCAAACTGTTGTAAGGACCCTTACAGAAATGTTTTGTTTGGATCTATAGGTTTTTCTTCTTTATTAATACAATGGTTTATTTCCCTGTTAAACTTCTTCTAGCACTTGCTTCCTTTACATAGTCACCAGGTAAGAACCTCTATACTTATGCAAGTGACCAGCTTCTAATCAGAAGCCACAGACTAGACTGAAGGTAAAAAACCAATTGCATTACTACAGCCAAGTATAAAAATCTCAACACGAACATAATGTAATGTTAAATCCAATTTCTGTAGCTGCACCTGCCATAGAAATCCAGTTTTTTTTTTTTTTGAGCAGTGGAAGGAAAGACCAGGCAATTTTACATTTTTGTTGCTTTTGCAAAGGAAAAATAACTATTACTTACATTCTGTTTCATGTTTATATGCACCAAGTGTTAACTGCCGTGATGTTGTTAAAAGCTGCTGCATCATAGCTGTAGGATCCTGGAATATCTAGAGGGGATAATAAAAAAGAAACATACTAAAGCTGTGCTAACAGGGGACACATCCATTTGCTTATCTTATACCATCCCATTATTGCACAGCAACTTTGGCCAATATCACTGCAGAGACCTGTTAAAAACACCCTGTCTGATTTATAAACACAGGCACTAACTACACCAGTTCAGTTACCCATATCAACCAATCAAACCTTGTCTTTGAATTTTCTACCTTTCATTAGACTGTTCAAAGGCAACTTCTGTTTGGTTGTTACTGGTAACTACACTTGAGCACTTAGCAACAAAGGCGTAGTCCTCTAAACACTCAGCCTTAATCTCTGGCTCGCCAACTATTGCTGCACCACTAACTGTAGCTGTGATATGAAGCTACAGAATGAAGAATAAAGGTGGCCATACACGGGCCGATATAAACTGCCGACTGACTATGTCGGCAGCTTATCGGCCCATGTGAGGGGGCCCTCAAACGGGCTTCCCCGATTGAGATCTGGCCGAAAGTCAGCCAGATGTTGATCGGGCAGGATTAAAAATCCTGTCGGATTGGGGGCGCATCTGTTCGTTGATGCGGTCCTGCAATCCGACCACCCGTATCTGTGCCATTCTGATCCGATCGCTGGGCCCTAGGGCCCACGATCGGATCAGCCCAATATCGCCCACCTGAAGGTATGCATATCGGGGAGAGATCCGCTCGTGTGGAGACATCACCAAACGAGCAGATCTCTACATATATGGCCACCTTAAGGCCCACAAACTCTGTTCAATATACATTCAACATGAGCCTAAATATCAGGCCTTATGATGCAAATGTGTTTGGATACAGTTCAGCAGTGCATCACTGCCAAACCTCTGTTAGAAAACAAGGGGCTGATTTACATCCCGAGCTACAGTTTTCTTACCATTTCATCATAAAACTCAGACACCACGGTCTTCTTTCCTAACATTGCATTTGTATCAGACTGGAACAACTTTAACAAATGGTAGAGTGTAACCTGAAAGCAAAAAGATAGATAACATTCAGACCAAACTTGGGAAATAAACGTAATTTTACACATCTAGTAATTTAGTGAGTAATCAGGTTTTCTGGCAATATGCTGAACTGCAAAGTCCGTAACTACTACAAACTGTGTCACGATAAAGTTGTACCCTCTGGGATATGCATTTTGAATTAAAGTGGACCTGTCACCCCAAAAAAAATGTTCAAAATCCTATTTTATCACATTAGTCAAGCAAAATGAACATTAATTACTCTATATAAAACTATTTTATTCTTGTTTCCTTCAGTCTGGGAATTCATAATTATAGCAAGCAGGCAGGAGCCATTTTGTGGACACTGTTATTAAGGCAAGCCTTGCATCCTCTCAGAATCTTGTTTGTGCACCAGAATGGGGGACCCGATGTCTATCCCCATGTCCTGGCTACACAATTAAATGGTTAAGAGAACTGGGGGAATGTGTGGGGAGCAGTGACATCTAGGAAGTGCTGAATGGAAAGTGAAAGTAATTATCTGCCCCGCCTCTATACCTAAGGCATAGAGGAGTGGCAGACAATATTTGATTGACAGCTGATATCTTTAAATGAGCTTAAAACAGCTACAAATGCTTTAATAAAAATTTGAAATTGGTTTACTTGTTTAATTTGAAAAGGACTTTTATTATACAGATTTGTGTGTCTGGGTGACGGGTCCACTTTAAGCATAACCCAGCAAAAAGCCATTCATTATATTCAGAATCCCGATATACATTATAATTCTGATAGTCAGCCATTTCTGATTAAAATGTTGTTCAAAAGTATAAAAAATAGATGCAGAAAATACTTACTGGTCTTTCATTTGGATCAATAAAAAATATTTTTATGATGATCTCGAATTCTCCCCATCCTGTCTCAGTAATTTCATAAGGTGGCTTGGTAACAACTGAAAAACAGAAGATATAAAGCGAGATCCAGAACAAAGACCCTTGTATAGCAATGTACACAAAAACAGGGATAGTTACCTCTTAAAGGATTTCCATAGCTTTCATGCAACTTAAATTGGATTTTCTTCACATATGCAGACATGTCCTAGAAATGAAATATTCAAACAGTACATCAACATATTTACATTGCTTAATTCACTGACTGTGAATATAAACTGAAAAAAAAAAAAAAGCTACAAATTAGTCTGCACATTCAGGCCTGGATTTGTGGTGAAGCCACAAAAGCCCTGGACTATGGCTGTGAAGTTTTACGGGGGGCATGCTACCCAGCTGCATCCTTAGAAGCAATGGGGACTTGACGTTCCCCAGTGCTACTGTGCCGCCGTCACTAGGACCCTGCAGCCTCAGGGGGTGGCGCGAGCGAATCCAGCTCTGTGCACATTTAAGCTGCAAATACACAAGCTCACGTTTATCTGCACAGAAATTGTACCTCATTACGATATGGTTTCACGTAAACTGTCCACTGGTGGGTATGGCCATCTTCTTCCCTCTTCTTGCCAAAGTAACGGGCCACATTTCCATACACTATTGGCTTCACGATAGTAACACCCTTTAAAGACAAAAGAATGCTTAGCCGAAACACTAGATCTTACATTGATTGTAGAATATTTACATAGTTAAATTGGGTTGAAAAAAAAACACAAAGTCCATCAAGTTCAACCCCTCCAAATTAAAAACCCAGCATAGACACACAGACCCCTCCACTCTTTCACACAAACCATATATGCCCATAGCTATACTAACTGTAGAGTTTAGTATCAAAATAGCCTTTGATATTATGTCTTTCCAAGAAATCAACCAAGCTCCTCTTAAAAGCATCAACAGAATGAGCCATCACAACATCACCCGGCAGTGCATTCCACAACCTCACTGTCCTGACTGTGAAGAACCACCTACGCTGCTTCAAATGACTAGAAAGATCAAGGCTAGTAACCATCTACTAGTGACCCCCCCCCCCTCCCTCCCACAACAACTAAATAGCATTTTCAATGGCAAGCGGTAGAATTGGACTTTGCAAAACTATTAATAAACTGAAAAGTTAAGAACAAGACACTTTACAGAACACGATTAAAGTAAATTATTTGGGGCAGACGTGTGCAAAAACTAAATAAAATCATAATTAACTTACAGTTACCTGTATGGGAACAATGTCTCACACTATACTTCCTTATTTCTCTTTATATGTTAGAACAGTTTGCACAAGAAAATTGAGCCCTAATTGGACTAAATCTCATGGGTTTTTTTAAACAAGTTATCAAGGTGCAGATACTGATAGATATTGGTTCAACTTGTTTTAAAACAGTTATGTTTAGTGCACATTAATGTGATTTCAGCTAAATAATACAATAGCCAGGGAGCAGAAATCAAGCATCGCATGATGGATCGTGGCCCTGCCGCCTTTTCTGAAGAGGAGCACAAGCAGAGTTACAGCAAGTTATTTCTTAATAAGGACTTTGCGATTTTAAAGGAAAAGTCTACCCTCCCTGCGCAAAGCCCCTCCCCCCAGGCACATGCCCCTAAGTTGCTACTTACCCTTCAGCGCAGGTTCTGTCCATGGAGTTTGCAGGCACCAACTTCTCCCCAGCCATCTTCTTCCTGGATTCTTCCGTGCTTGTTGGTGCATGCACAGTGGGAGCATTTACCTGTTCAATTGGAAAACTTTGTGACTTTTGGTGCATTCGCAGTAGAGCTGAACCGGCAAATGCCTCCTACTGTGCATGCGCTGCCAAACACTGATGGATCCAGGAAGAAGACTGCATGAGAGAAGATGGCGCCTGCAAACTCCATGGACACGACCTGCGCTGAGGGGGTAAGTAGCAACTTAGGGGCATGTGCCTGGGGGGGGGTGTACAGGAAGGGTAGACTTCTCCTTTAAAGTTTAATACGCCTTTTTTTTTTTGAGGTTACTGGTCCTTTCAGTGTCATACAACATAAAGTTGTAAAAAAAAGAAGTGGAAGCAAAAACACCATAGTATCTGTAATGTACTTCCAAGAGGAGCTCACAACGGGTTAAAAAGACTTTCCTTCTATGTTAAGAGATGGCTAATCCTATGGAAAATATTAGTTTGCTTTTTTTGATGATTGGATTTGACCTGGAGTGAATGGCAGCTTAGCTCCCTGGTTTTGGCATTCTCCCAGTGATCAATTCTCATGACTGCTTCTCTCCCAGTGGTCCCAGCCAGCGGCTCATGAGAAACATGTTGGGATGTTGCTCCCAGTGGCCTCAAAACACAAGCTTATTTTTGAATCGCAGGCTTGGAGGAAAGTGTTAGTTGTATAAAAACCATAGCCAATCACAGCACTTATTTGGGATCACCTTTTCCATGTTTATGCTGCTGCCTAACTTTTTACATGTGAATGTGGCCAGGTCCGGACTGAGAATTAAAATAGGCCCTGGCATTTCAGGTACACAGAGGCCCAAACAGCCCCCACCAGCCCACTAAATACTGACTTTCTATGGGACCTTATAGCAGCCCCTCTGGCATTTGCCAGAACCCACACATTGCCAGTCCGGGGCTCACGGGTAAAAAAAAAAAAATGTGTGTGTGTGTGTGCGCAACAATGCAACGCTCCTGTGGGGAACATAGTAACATAAATAGGCCCGTCCATAGACATGCAGGGGAGCGCGCACATAGGAGGTTCCACTGCAGATGATTATACGAGTGTAACAGCCGACTAATAGCTCACACAGCCCTAATAATACACCTGCACAACACAGAGCACTAGCCGGAGCCACACACAAAATCAGAAGGCACCCTAAGCCAACATAAAGCCTGCATTCCCTATTCCCTCACCTTCACTCTCCCTCCCGAGTCCGGGCCGAATTCAGCCATTCTCTTGAACATTGCTGCGGGAGGCGGCCGGGGAGGGGCCGGGACAGTTCACAGTCAAACACGTACAGCTCAGTGCAAAAAGCTAATAACTCCCGCTGGGGAGAAACCCCGCAACAATGCAAGACTAACGGCGATTTCGCTGGAACAAGCCGTCGCCTAGCTCTAAGAACAAACAACCTGCTATTAGCTGTCCCCTCCCGTAAGTTTTTACAAATGGTACAGTCCAAACAAAATACACTCCCCCTTTGTCACTACTACTGCCGCCTGTTTGTGAACTCGTAGCGTATGGATGACGAACTTCCTATACAGAGCTAAAAGGGGGTGGTATTTAAAAGCACGGCCGCCATTTTTGTAATTGGTATTTTTTTTTTTTTTTTTTTAAAGCTACAAATACAGAGTAAGACACTAATTATTCCCAGTTTTTCCTTTGAAAACAATCAAAGCAATGTATTGACTTGTCACACGGCCGCCAACGCTGCATGAAAGTAGAAAGTGTGATATATGTAGTACATAGCAGTTTCCTCCAATCTGTAGAGTAAGAGTATGAAGTACATTTTGATCAAATTAATTATATAAGTTATTTATGTGCATCTTGTTTCAGTTTACTTATCATTTATTGGCTGTATTTGTATGTAAATCTATATGTTTAATGAATACAACATCTTATCTCAAAATTGTTATAAAAGTATCTTATCTGCTGCTGTGGCTGTTCTGGGCTCTGCCAAAAGTCAACGAATTACTCCAGCACACGTATTTGCATAAGGGATAAAACCTGTGTTTAATGTCAGCCAAAAACGTAACCTTTCTTTGGCTGACATTAAACGCGGGTTTTAACCCTTATGCGGATACGTGTACTGGAGTAATTAGTTGACTTCCTCCTATACCCCAAGCACCATATAGGTTTTTGAGAGACCATGTGGGCATAGGGCTGCCGCCTGGCCGTTTTTTTTACCGGCCTCACAGGTATTGTTGATAGCTAACCCTAGTGTTATTGATAGGGAAAAAAGCTAAATATATAGGAAGGCCGGTATTTTTTTTAAGAAAAGGTGGCAACCCTAGGTGTGCACTTGCAACCTTGCAGCCAATTAACTTGTTGTTTATTTTTCTGGCTGTTAAGTGCAGAGAAAAGAGGGACTTTCCAGTACAAATGAGGGACTGCGGGTAGAGCTCTCAAAATAGGGACTGTCCCTCCAAGAAAGGGACAGTTGGCAGGTATGCCAATATATTGTGCAGCTTTATTATTACATATAATGTGTAGTAATAATAATCATTTTCTTTTCCAACTCACAAGAGAGTACTCTCATGCCATCCCTCATTGGAGCAACCATTTGAACCTCATCCAGAAAACAAAAAGCTATGAGAAAAATACGAGAGACTTCTTATAAATACAGATTACCATATAAATGTTTGGGGTCTATATCTTAAGGGGCCAAAACAAAGGAAGGAACAATTAATACAGACATTTGAAAACCAAATCACAATGTAAAATTAATGTAATTAGCACACCAGAATATGCCAGTGATTTTGAAAGCCTTCTCGTAGAATTATATGTTACATAGTCTCGTGTGTGTGTGTAACTGAAATGTTTCTGTGTTTTTTGAATATTTGCTGCCATAGATATTTATAGATATGGAAGACAGTGCATCTAAGCGATAACATCATGTATTCTCATCAAGCATTATTTATTTGTTATAATGAATTAATTTAGTACCACAATGTTTATGCAGATCTATTTGGGTTGCCACTTGGCCAGTATCATTTTTGATGGTTGAACCCAATGTTATTAATAGGAAAAAAAGATACATATATAGGAAGGTCGGTATTTTTTTCAAGAAAAGGTGGCCACCCTAAGGGCAATCGCCACGCAATTTTCAGCGACTTTTAAAAACGCGCCGCTGCGTGTGAACAAGCGCAGGCGACTTTACGCAGAGTGGGTGAGCAGCGCTAGTTAGCTATTCTGGGAGATTCGGGGGAGATTTGTCGCGGCGAGAAGTCGCCAGGCGACAGATTTCCCCCGAATCTCCCCGTCTGGCCTTGCCCTAAGAGCTATACAGAGATTCACATCAGTCCCTGCACAAGTGAAGCTTACAATCTTGGGTCCCCATCATATTTTCACAAGACAATAGGATCAGTTTCCTTAGGAAACAACTAATCTGCCTGTATTTCACCCATGTCGATATAGAAAGCATACATAGAAACTCCTTGCAAGTAGCACCTGTGTGCAAATCAGAATCAAACTTAGGGCACCAGCGCTAACGTCTTACATACCATACTTACTTCATGGAGTCAGTGCTAAAACAGCTTAGGGAAACAAGCAGTATTGCAAGGATAATGGAATATAGTGTAGTATATTTGCAAATCCTTTTTGGTCTGTATAGCCCACTTTCCAAAAACTCACTTGGTTAGAGTTTATATACACACTGTACTTTTGTGGCTCACAAGCATGTTCATTTCAAGACACCCTGTGTGGTTTTGGTGGATACTCACTAGCATTTAGTATTAGTCTATGCCCATCAAGATATCTTAGACCCAGTCAGCATATACGATCCCATGATGTATCTTAAAAAGTGGAGCACTAATAATCATAAAATCCTTTTATTATGTGGTAAAACTATTTTAAAATACACTCACAATTGTAACAAGGTTTCTAGCATTGTAATCAGTCAGTGTTCACCCACACTTGCAGCAGTCAGATCAAATCAGCATTGCTTTCTGCCATGTGTTTCCTATCCGGGTGCCTGGTGATGACACAATGCCAAATGTCCATATTTTTTGTTTGAGGATTTCTCAAAACATAAAATTTCTTTTTCCTTTATTGTCCTGCTATGAGCTTATTAAATGTGTCCATATGAAGTAGATGTTTGCTGACTATTTGGCCACCCTTGACTGAGGTGGCAGCTAAAAGGGCATTGCATGGGGCCAAAACCAAGTCAACATATATGGGCAGGGATATGACATTAAAGGGGTTTTTCACCTTCCAACACTTTTTTTCAGTTGCCTTCAGATTGTTTTCCAGAAACAAAGACTTTTTCCAATTACTTTCCATATTCTATGTGTGACCGTTATTCTAATATTAAAGTGTAAATCTAATTTTTCACTTTTCTAAAGCAGCTCTGGGAAGGGGGGGGGGGTCACCGACCCTGTAAACTGTTCTAAATTGATACATTTAATGGATACATTTCTTATCTTTGTCCCTGCTGAGTAGAATCTCTGGGTTTCATTACAGGCAGCTGTTAGAATTGATACAATTTGCTAATACAAGTTGCTAATACTCCAGAGATGCTGCTGAAAAATGTATCAATTAATTGTTACAAAATTGTAACAGTTTAGAGTCTGCACATGAATTACTGAGTTACCAGATTATAGCAACCCTATATCATGTAGATTGAGCCTTAGGGTAATAGCACATAGGCAGATAGGTAGCAGTTTATCACTCTGAGGTATAAACATCTGGAGCTTCCTTTCCATAATTGTATGTATGTATATTTTTATTTGCATAGTGCTACCAGTACATGCAGCTCTGCAGAATAGTAGAATAACTGGCTACATTGCAATTAGACAACACAGGTAGGGATCAATACAATATATTAATACAATATAAGGAAAGAGAGACAAAATACATTTTTAGTCTAGATTTATTTAGGGATTACAGTCTAGAATAATGCTTAAATACTTAATATCCAGAATGCTCTAAATCATAATAAAACAGTAGCTTGTACTTGATCCAAGCTAAGATATATAAATGATTAAGGTAAGAAGGTCCAAATAGTAATATTATAGTAATATAATAAACTTGCAGGTTAATTGGCTCAGGGTGTAAGTAGATAGTACAGGAGTTAACAGACCCTATGAATTCTTGGGGGCCCAAGAGGGCACTGAATAATATGCAATTTAAATGCATCTTTGTAAAAAAAAAAAAAAAAAAAA
>CM044435.1:50249984-50265343 GCA_024363595.1 Xenopus borealis | reverse complement strand
TTTAAATGCATCTTTGTAAAAAAAAAAAAAAAAACAAATGTTAAAATTTTTTAGGGGGCACAATGAATAAAATTAAATCCAGTGTATCCACTGGGCAGTAGGTAATCAAACATGTCTATGCTGCATTACTGTGATGCTATTCGGAGCAAATATAGAGTAAATGCTTGCAGGCATCACAGAAAGTTGGAAAAGTAACAAGCTGTTAAAGGGGTACTGTCATCCTAAGAAATAATTCCAAATCCTATTTTATGATGCTTGTTAAGCAAAATAATTCATATAGTGTAAGTGAAGTTTACACTAAAATTCTTTTAGTATTGGAATTGACAATCTCAGCAAGCAAGCAGACAGGCACAATTTTGTGGACACTGTTATTTAGGCAAGCTTTGCATCATCCCAAAATCTTCTATATGCGCAAGAATGGGACACCTGATCACTAGGCCCATACACTCACACTGCCATGAGGCAACTTGAGAAACTTGCATCAGGCTGCAATGGCCCACAGGTTACCATGGTGGCAAAAAAGCTGCTCCCGGTAACTGCTCTGTGTTACTCTGTTAGTATCAGGCCAATGATGAATCAGCAACATTCACCCAACACAAGGCACACTTAGGCCTTTATGAGCTGTAGTCCTACTTGGCAGGAGGGAAAGTGCTGTTTACATTCAGTGGCATGCATTTCAGGGCACCATAATGTTCAGGACAAAGTAATGGTAGGTATATTAAAGCAGTTTAGTACTTAGTTGCATATCCCTTGCATGCAATGACTGCTTGAAATCTGCGATTCATAGACATCACCAGGTGCCGAGTATCTTCTCTGGTGATGCTCTGCCAAGCCTCTACTGCAGCTACCTTCAACTCCTGCTATTTCCAAGGGCTTGTTTCCTTTTCAGCACAGGGAAGGCATGCTCAGTTGGATTTAAATCAGGTTACTGGCTTTTCATTCAGGATTTTTTAAATTTTTTAGCTTTGAGAAACTCCCGTGTTAGTTAGCAATATGCTTCGGATCATTTTCTTGTTGCAGGAAGAAGCGCTGTCCAATGAGTTTGGAGGCATTTACTAGAACTTGAGCAGATATTTTATATACCTCAGAATTAATTGTGGAAATTCCATCAGCAGTTATAGCATCAATAAATATAAGTGTGCCAGTACCTGTTGCACCATACATGCCCAAGCCATAACACCACCACCACCATGTGTAACAGATGAGCTGGTATGCTTGAATCTTGGGCACTTCCCTATCAAACACATCAAACTACATATA
This sequence comes from Xenopus borealis, assembly GCA_024363595.1. Taxonomy (NCBI): domain Eukaryota; kingdom Metazoa; phylum Chordata; class Amphibia; order Anura; family Pipidae; genus Xenopus; species Xenopus borealis. The sequence continues at coordinate 50,264,083 of CM044435.1, read as the reverse complement.
CAGTTTTTGGGAATAAAATGCAGTTTTTAAAAAAATCCCATACTTTGTCAAATGGGTTCTTTCACTGAGGGAGTCCATACTGTGACTACAATATGCAAATGAGTTCACATGCATGCTCATATTGAATGCCTAGCTTTACTAAACTCCTCCCATAAAAGATTTCCCTATCTTATCCCCTGCTGGTGATGTCATTATGCAAATGAAGGGCACACACTAACTTCCAGAAGGTGGCAGCACTACTGAACAGCAGTTAACACAGAAGTTTGGCAGATTTGAAAATAACTTGGAAGGTTTATTAGGCAACCTAGAAATTTCAACTGTGTGAGATTTCAGAGCTACAGTTGGCTGTGAAGATATAGGAAGGAGGAGTCAGTGAAATCCAAGATGCCTGTCTAAGCCAGAACTGCAGTGGAGATAGGGGAGATTTTGCAGTAGATATAGTGAGCTGATGATTTATACTATACATACAATTCTGTTTTAAAAATTGGATTTCTTGAACTTTCACATAGTGACTTTACTTAGTAAATTATTTTAGTTATGATTGTTGCCCTTTAAGTACCTTTTTCACAAACTGTTATCTAGCCATTCTGTTTTTGTGGATAACTAGTGGTTTGCATATTGCAGCGTAGCCTCTGTATTTCTGTTCATGAAGTCTTCTGCAGATAGTAGTCTCTGACAAAGACGCACCTGCCTCCCAAAGAGTATTTTGGACCTGTTGGGCAAGTGTTTAAGGATTTTCCTTTACCATAGTGGGGATTCTTCAGTCATCAGCAGTGGAAGTCTTCCTTGGCTTACCAGTCCCTTTGTGCCGACAGAGCTCACCAGTGAGCTTCTTAATGATATTCCAGACAGTTCATTTAGCTAAACCTAAGGTTTGAACAATGTCTCTATTGTGTAAGTTCTTCTTGTTTTTCAGCCTCATAATATACATTAGCTTCGATGACTTGAGTTGACACAGCTTTTCTCCACATGTTGAACAATGGCAACTTACTTTAACTTGCGCTTATGAAGCAATGCAACACTCCTGTGTAATCACAAACACACGTGAAGCCAATTGTTCCAAACATTATGGTGGCTTGAAATGAAGGGGACTATGTATAAAGTGTTGTAATTTCTACATGGTGAAACAAATATATACAAATAACTTTATAGTCTTGAATGTGCACTTTAATAACGCCTTTGTTTAATTTCAAATTTTACACTGAGGAGCAAATGGGTAAATCTAAGTAAATGTCTTTGTCCAAAGCATAATGGAGGGCACTCTAGCTGTAATGATGATGATTTTTAGCACTTCCTGTCTGGTCATCCTACATCTACTAGTTGAATGCAGTAAATTGTATCCTGTTAATGATCACTTTCAGATGCCAGAGGCATATTCCTCTGTAAGATACATTCAGCCTTTCCCCACTGTCATCTCAGCTGTTTGTAACTGTCAGCCCATCATATAGTTTGCAGGGACATCATTTTTCTGGAGCAAGTAAATGTAATAAATACCCTTGTTTTACATAAATATCTGCAACTCTGTTTTACAAAACCTTTTAACAGCCTGGATTTTTTTTTTTAATCATGCTTTAAAACAATCAAGAATGCATAATTTAACTCAAATTGTAACCAAGGACTAAGCTGGATGTATTGTGGTAATTTTCTCTAATGTTTATTGGCTACAAATTGTGGTAGTTATGTACGATGGTGTACAGTTTTGATCTGATTTAAAATGTAAGATGTAGGGCAGCTCTGCTTATTCCATTGAATAAAACCAATTAAAATCACTGAGATTATTGCTCTTGAGGCTGAAATTGATGGGTGCCAGTAATTGCTACAATGCTCTATGACCCTCTTTTCTGTCATTAGAATATATTGACCCAAATTCAGCTGTATGGAAATTGCCTGAGCAGAACTTTGAAAGTCACAGGTGCTTTCTTAAAGCAATGGTTCAATGAACATCTCCCTTGGTAAGTTTAGCAGAGGGGAGGTTAACACACATAATGAAACAAATATCCTGATAAATAATGGTGGCTGTCCATAATAAACTAGCAATAAAAATAGAAATATATTGGTACTCTTGCCCCACAGTTAATATAAAGCAGAAGGGGCAATACATTTAATAGAGTTTCATCATTCAGAATTTTGGGGGCTCTACAGACCACATCATTTGTACTTGCATATTGGGTATTTAACTTCAAAATACTGTAATTTTTATTTAGGATGCCTTGTCTTAAGGATATGTAGAGCATACGAAGCTGCAAGACTTAAGGCACTTTTTCTGAAACATCATTGAAATACTTTAACCAAATGTTGCAGTTTGGAGTGGAAAGACTTTATCCATTTTGGATTTGGGAGATTGTATACTTTCCAAATATGATTATCTTCTTACTGTTAGTGGAACCTACATCACATAAAACATGCAGAGTACTTATTTGTAGGCACTTGTAGGGACCCATAGAGTTAATATGCCCCTATGGCTTTAATTCCCTACCCTTCCTCTCTAGTTGCTGGGCTGGGCCCATATATCTAGTTTACAATTTGCATATCAAAGTAATTGGCCAGGAGACGCGGTGACCACATCCTGACACACTCTGTTATAGTGAGAGAGAGGGGGTGGATCTTCCTCTTTGGCTTCTGGTTGCTGTCCCAGCTGGATGTTTCCAGGAAGCCTGGGTGCAACAAGGCCTAGCAAAGCCATGTGCCCTAGAGGGACCTGGACCTCTAGAGAGTAAAGTTGGGGAACATGGTACCCGTGAATGAGGCCAGCTAGAGATAGGTTCCTACCTGTAATAGTACTCTCTAGGAGAGTAAGATAGGCAGGTTAAGTAGCAAAAACAGCTTGGCTCCAACTAGTCTCCCCTCAGGCAAGACTGGCCTGTAGTATAGGGACACAGCGTAATATGAAATTATGGTTAGTGAGTTCCCTGATCCAACGTGTGGGATCCAAGTCAATGTGCTGAGATCATGATGGTGCCTCCAGGTGTGATGCTATCACCTCAGGCAGTTTGAATGTGCTGTCTTTGAGGGACATGTAATCATATCATGATGTATGGTGCCTCTGTGGCTTTTAAGTAAACCCGTGGATCATTTGTCTCCGACACATAAAAGTTATTCTTTGTTAACACCATAAGAACCTCCTGGTACCCATTCTTTCTTGTTTTATTGCACAGTAGCCTGTGGGAGTTGTAGTACCCTACACCACACCTTTATACTTTCATTTAGCAAAGGCCCTAGCCTCATGTGTTAGAGTCACATGTAACCCAGGCTATAGTGCACTAGCTGCTAATTAACCCTGTTGACATGGGTACACTATATTTATTTTCGATTCTTGATACACGCTTTCTTATTCTATGCATAGATCAGGCATCATGGGTGATCAGATGCAATAAAATGCAAGCTTTAACATGTTTTTCAGAAATTTAATTTCAGCCACAAACTTTAGCAAAGCACTCCAGTTTTATCTTGGAGTAGAAAGACAAATTTACACATTGGATTTAACCAACCAAGCATAGCTTGATGGGCGAGCAAAGAACCCACTCTCCATTCATTTCAGTGGGCAATTGCTTGGACTCATGGGTCACTTGGAAATGCAGATTTGCTTGTTTCCTAGCAACTATCACCTGACCAAGAGTCCAGAAAGTTGTAGTTATAATGAAATATGTAGCAACTGTGAGAACGTATTGCTTGCCAAGGTGCTTCATGTAAATAAACCATGATTATAAAATTAAATTTTTTTTTTTAGTAGTATATACCATAGGATAATCCTAAATAGAAAAATTGCCATTATAAGAACTATGGGCCACCCCCTGGGGCCTGGGATTCTATGATTCATGGTGCACACAAACACGCCATATGTGTTAGGTCATATGAGCCAATTAACAGACAAGGTTCTGTTCCAGTTTGAGCTGCAGTATTTCTGGTCAGGTGATCTCTGAGGCAAAATGCAGACCTTTGAAATGGTGGTCCCAGGTAAAAGGACAATATTTACTCAATATATATACCAGTTTGGTAAGATTCTTTAATATGCCACTTAATAGGATAGATCTGTATATCTGTTGCTTAAGAATTCATTCTGGGGGTATAGCTTTCCTTTAAATGGGTGTAAATTGCATAGAGTGTACGGTTACAAACTCTTCTCAGTTTGGACACAGTTTGTGCTAGCCTTTTAACCCATGAGATGTTTGATTATTTAGACTGTTAATAAACGTCACTCACAATTTCCTTGTTAATGTCAATGCTACACATTCTAACAATATGCTCTGGTAACAATGGAGTTTAATCACAGAACCTTTGCTTATAACAGACAACACCTTTTACACATTTCTTGTGGGCAGAACTAGTCAGTCAGTTGTAAGAGCTCCTGAAATCGGGAATTACAGTCAGACAAGAAGACCAATTGCAAAGAGAAGGAACATGATTTTATTTGGGTCTGTGTATAAGCAGAGTTCAGACTTACGAATGAATAAGAAAAAATAGAAAACATAATGCTAAGTAGTCTGTGCCGAGTTTGTTGATAAAATACCCCTGTGGAACATTAAACAGTAGTCAATATGAAATTTTAGGTCTTCATCTTTCAGTATATTTTCTGGACAAAAAAAAAAAAAGCAAAAGATAAGGGAAACGGCAAGTGACTTAATGCACATGTGAAAACAGAGCTTACAGAGAAATCTCTCCCCACACTGGTCTTAGATACAACTGTAATCGTTCTTACCAGTACATTTTCATCTTCTGAAACTGCTACATCTAATTCTCATGAAAAAAATAAAGCGGGTGTGCATAAATTAGCCTGTAAAACTTACTAAACATTTTATATTTTCAATGAGTTTAGAGCTGCCAACTTTGCAGGTGTGTAATCCCAGTCACATGGGGGTGGTGATGACATGGACTGGGAGCTGGACAGGCTTAAAAGAATAGGTTTGGGTTAACTGCTAAGTGGAAAGATCAGGCAATTGAAAATGTACTGGCCTTGGTCTTAGCTGACAATTTACTAGCAAGGCTGCTGAAATACTGGCTGGGTGGGAACCCTACATGTGCTCCAAGATTGACTGCCACTAAAGTATGGCCTGTAGTAAACCATAGATAGAAGGTTAATTAGGACATTTCAACTGTGTGACTGCCCTATCTGGAAATGTTAATATAAACTTCATCTCATGGAAATAAACTTTTAAATATAATCAATTGAAAATTCTCTAAGGTTTCTTAAATAATGAAGTTAATTCTTCGACTCCCCCTCTCAGCAGTCCGTCTCTCTTCAGTCTCAATTCATGCTGGAATCAAGAGTTTGACTGGCAGCTCCGACACATAATCAGTGCCTAGACAATGTCAATCAAAATCTGATTCAACTCCTGTATGAAGAGAGACAGATTGCTGAAAAAATATATATTTAAGATTACCTTGAAGGCTTCAGAGACAATTACAGAGTTTTTGATTCTATTTAGAAAGTTCCTCATTTGCATGAGATGAAGCCGATATTTAATCTTTATGGAAAGATAACTCATCGACCAATGAAACCCGATAACGTCAGCATAAAACTAATTCTAGAGCTCAGCCAATCTGATGCCTTCCTAAAGATTTATTTTCACATGGCTAGGTATTAGCAATCACTTATGTGGAAGTTAATACAATAGTTTGTTTTAGTGGAGGTCTGTAGCTCCCTGCTGTAGTAGAACCAGTCCTAAAATTTGGCGGCCGCTTTATTTTGCTCAGATCAACATTAAATGATTAAATTGAGTTTACTGTAAATTGTTCAGGGAGAAAAAAAACTGTATAAAGGCAAAGAGATTTTACCGACTTAAACTGTTAACGACTCCTTTACTAGAATGGAAAATATTCTTTAGTTCATCTTTTAATCATTTCCAATGAAACCCACAAAAGTAGATTAATCTAATGCTAGAACTTATAATGAAAATTTGGTCACGTCATTTGCACACGCCAAACAAATTACCACCGCCTTTTTAAAGTGCAAATAGAGAAGCGTGGGACTCCTCCGCACAGCTGAGCAGTTCAACAGACCAAGAGTTAGTGCGTACTTTATAGAGTGGACACTCCCTTCCTGCATACATGGATTTATACATTTAAGTAGAACAAAATAATCAGAAATGGAATGTAAGACAAATCAACACGAGGCTCTCTCTACTTATGAAACAGGGCATAATATCCCAGCAACAATTGTTATTGGCACACTTATATAGGATCTCCTCAAATCCACATACTAGTCATAGGGGAACTAACAGTGGCAGCTGAGAACTGCAGGTACAAACCTTAATGCATGTGCCCAAATAAAGTCTACCAAGAGCTTTTATTTTATTGGGCAAAGTTTTAGAAGGTAATTATAATGCGAGCACTTGCAAGACAATCCAAATGTATTCATCTGATGCTACAGTATACAAAATTGCACCACTTTATTTAAGGCTTTTAAGTTTACATTTGGCCACCTCCAAGCAGTTGTAGCATTAGGTTGGTCAGCTGAATTTCTGTGGTTCCCTGTTGGATATATATACACAATCTTTACACCCAAACATTAATGCATACAAAGCAACAAGGCATTGATAAATAAATGATCAGAAAGGTTACTTACTGCAACTTAGGTATGATGACCAATTACACGTGATTTAAAATTACTTCCCACATTCACATCCACTGAACGCTTCCACCATTTAACATCTCAACCAAAACAATACACGAGAAACAAGCACTGACAGGAAAATGTACTAAATCTGTATATTTGGTATTGCAAACACATGTATGCATCAGCAAGCAAGGAGAAGGCTAGGGGACACAGTGAGAATCTACAGCTGCAGAAGCCTGAAAATGATTTACAAATGAATCATAAATCATTTAAAAAAAAACAAAAAACATCTTAAAATATACACTTCTTGTTGTAGACCCCCACTGTATACATATCTAGAAACATTATTCCCTATGTAAACAAACAGTCGAGCGGGGAAATCAAATCTGTAATTAATAAAAGAGCAGAAACCGATGAGTGTCCTTTTGAAAGGATATGAAAGGCAAAAGTGTTGACAAAGACATGATACAAGGAACAAAAAATGATTTAATGACCCCATTCAGTGCCAAAAGGGGACAACACTACTCTCCACAGGACTCCCTACAAACTAATAAAGGAAAAGAAATGAAACCATTGTTATATTTATGAGAAGCACTGTGTACAATACAATGGATGTTGCTCTTGTACTTCTTTAAAAGGAAGGAAAAATAGTTACAAGGAGCTACAAATACCAAAGATGCAAGATCATCAGGAGTAGTCTTTACAGAAGCTCTTTGGACTTTCTCGTTTAGTAAGCTAAAATAGTGGTGCTTTTCATTGTACACTCCTGTAGAGAGGAGGGGCTCGTGAAAGAACACAGTACACGTTTTCAGACGTGCAAAAAACATTGCTGGGTGAACAATGTCTCTGTTAGCAGTAATACTGGATGTGGGCTCTGCTGTTCCCGGTTGTGTACGTGAAGAACATTTCGAAGCAGGCATCTTTCTTGTGATTTTGGGCAGGGTTTTTTTGATGGTGCACAATCTGAGCTTGCAACTTTCATCCATTTCATAAGGGGTACCACCACAGGAAAGTCCATTGAAATTGTTGACAGGGTTAATAGAGTTGGAATGCTGGCACTGTTGTCGGACAACAGTTCTTCAGACCTATAAATATTCAGATAAAAAAAGACTAATATTAAACGGAATAATGCTGGAAACACTTCATTTCACTTAGCCATGCTAAAGAGGTAGTTGGAAGACGCATGTGCAGTTCAGTTTGCCACAGACTCTGATAAGCTTTGAGACCAAGAGTAATATCATCCTCCTGTCACTGCTCACACAAAGCAGATATCAGGCCGAAAAATTCCCCAGATTAATAAATGTTTTTCTACTCTGTCATTTTCCAGACAGCAGAGATGTGTATACAAACAAAGAGGTTGTTACCTGGCTCAGAGCTACAGCACATCTGTGTATTAAAGCAGATGACATGTTGACTTTTTGCGTGCCTTGCCTGGTACAGGAGTTTTTCTGTTAATCTGTCGCACAAGGTCATAAAATATCTGTAGATACAAACAAATTTAGAAATTGAAGGGGAAAAAAAAAAACCTTCAGACTACACAATACAAACGTAGGTGCTATTTATAATACAAGCTGTGGCTGACAGTTCTAAAGGTATTGAAGGTGAATTAAGCAATGGGGTCTGTCAATTCTGGCATTGCAGTCAGAAATGGTCAAGAAAGAATCTCTCTCTTTTCCAGTCAAGCACAGATCCTACAAAGTTGACAAACTACCAACAAAGAATCTTGGCTTTTGCATTTCATTCTGTGTTATGTTTTGTAGGCAAGACTAGTCTGATATAGAATACACATAAATGAAGTTTAATGTTTAATTAGCTGGAAATTAAAAAGATATAAAAAGAAGTCATAATATGGCTATTTTAATAATGACTGATGTCTCCAGTGTTACACTCCAGTGTTTTCTTTTCTTTTTCTCCCCCAGGGTCTCGGGCAAACAAAGCGGATGACCCAGGAACATATTTCATAGTTTCACGTAAGTTCTTGCAATCTACATGGTCTACTGCCAACAAGGTGGCCATGGCATTAATTATGTAATTTCTTAGTGTTTCATTCATATGAATTACTGTACAAAGCAAATGGCTGGAGAAAAGGCAGAATTTGTCACCGCAGGTGTAAAGTTTTAAATTGTAAAAGAAACCACTAGCTAAAATGTCTGTTTCTCTATGAAACCTATTCCTATAGGGTCCTTTTGTTCTGCTTAGTTATTAATGTACACATAAATGACAACACATAGCAAACCATACCTCATTGACATTTATCTTCGATTTAGCAGAAGACTCCAAAAACGCACAGTTATTCCACTGCCTTGCTAGATTCTGACCTTGTTCTTTTCCCACCACTCTTTCATCTTCCAAGTCGCACTTGTTGCCAACCAGAATCATCGGCACCTTGGCAATTTAATAGGAGGAAAAATACAAAACATTATAAATACAAAACATCAAAAATATTACCAGCTACCATAAAGGTCTATTGTTTTCATCCCCATGAATAAATAATATTTATATAAAAGTATAACTGTGATGCAATGCATTTTTTTTATACGAAAGAAAAAGCCAAATATTATTAGCAGCCACGAGGGCTATACAGAGCTACCCATATAATAAACAGCAATGCAGTTTATAAAAGAATCAAGTTGGTTAATGCATACACTGGTAGGTCACAACTATGTATATTTCAGTATGAATCTAGAGTGAGCTGAAGACTTGTATAATAAAAATAAGCAGCTTTCTTGGATCTCAGCCATACATTCCATCTCACATGACCATAAAGAGGAAATAATGTGCTACGGCACAGAGGAAGGTTTCTGTCTGACCTAAGGGTCATTTTTTTTTTTTTTTTTTAACCATTGCTCATGCTTAAAATTTCTTCATACAATTTTAAAAGAAGAAGTGTAAAGCAAGCTACAAAAACAAGCAGATTTGGCTGAACAAGCTGTTCATTTCTGATCATTTATGTGATCACGGTTTTACATGTACGTTGCAAAACTAGGACTGACGGAGATTTGTTTTTACTGCACCAGCAATGGTTAAACAGAAAGCCAACACAACGATGACCAGCCTCTGCTTGTGTGTAGAGTTCCCAGGCCTACTATAAACAGTCTACCAATCATTCACTTGCTTTCACTATCCTGCCTGTTGTCCATAGTTGACAGATCAAAGTATGCAATTGTAATTTACAGAAACATGCCAGTTCTTTCTGAAACATGTCGCAACCATGTGATGGCCATACACATACAATCAATTAAGTTTCATACAATTCTCTGTACGTTTTTTTCATATATCAGTTGGTGTGCAGATCAAAGATGTTGGAAATGATTATGTATGTGTGCTCCCCCAAAGCAACAGATACAGTTCCACTGCTACATTTGCTTAGGGGCTGGAGCATCTGAACCAACTTTCAACTTTATGAATATACGCCTGTTCTCGATATATCAGTTCATTCAGCCCAAGGGGCGATCTGTTACATGTATGGCCACCTTAAAGTGGTTGTTTACCTTTAACTTTTAGTATGACATACACATTGATATTCCGAGACAATTTGCAATTGATTTCCTTTTGTTGTGGTTTTTCAGTTATTTAGATTTATCTTCAGCAGGTCTTCAGTTCATAATTTCAGCAGATATCTGGTTGCTAGGGCCTCTTTTACCTTAGCAACCAGGTAGTGTTTTTAATGAGAGACTGGATTAATTAGAGAGGGAGTGATTAGACAGAATAGTAATAAAAAGGAATTACAACCATAAAATTGTTAGCAGTTTTTGGCTGCTGGGGTCAGTGATCCCAATTTAAGTCAAATAATTAAAAAATGATTAAATAGCAACACAAACATGAAAATAGTTCAGGGGATGCCAAATAAGGGCTATTGGGCAGCCCCCGGGAGGCTCTGTTTGTCAATACAACCAAAACGTGCCTCTAATCCTGGAATTGAAAAATAAGCATCTGCTTTGAGGCCACTGGGAACAACATCCAAGGAGTTGGTGAGAAACATGTTGCTCACGAGTTAACTGACTGTGTCGGCAGCTTATCTGCCCATGTGGGGGGCCCTCCGACGGGCTTTCCCGATCGATATCTGGCCGAAAGTCGGCCAGGATTAGAAATCCCGTCGGATCGCGGCCGCATCTGTTCGTTGATGTGGTCCCGCGATCAGACCGCCCATACTGATCCGAACGTTGGGCCCTAGGGCCCACGATCGGATCAGCCCGATATCGCCCACCTCAAGGTGGGCATATCGGGGAGAGATCCGCTCGTTTAGCAACATTGCCAAACGAGCGAATCTCTTCGTGTATGGCCACCTTTACTGGTTGGGGATCACTGGTCTAGAACATACCAAAACTGAAACTTAAATCACCCCATTCAGTCTAATACTGCAGCCTGCAATAACAAATGGCATCTATAAAGAGCAATTTTTCAACATACTCCCACAAATACTTACATCATCAGTGTCTTTTACTCGGAGAATCTGTTCTCTGAGGTCCTGCAAGTCGTTGAAAGTGGACTGTGCTGTTATAGAGTACACCAATGCAAAGCCCTGTCCATTTTTCATATACAGATCCCGCATTGCCGTGAATTGCTCCTGTAATAAGAAATAAAAAACTCTGTTAGGTAATGTATGACACCTGCAGAGCAAAACAGTCTCTATAGCAAAGTGTGCTTGGATTTAATAAGTTGTTCACATGGAGACGTCAGCCAAATTCAGTCATCTCAGGGCAAAACTGGCTACAGTTGTGTCGGAATTGTTTCAAGGCAAAGCTGGCAAGATGCACATCAAGCCAACATTTGTAACTAATTAAATTACCATAGATATGCAGATTGTGTATTTATACAGTGTTGTGAATCCTAATACAATAAAATCTGCTGTTAAGGATTAGGCTTCATTTTAGCAAGTTTTCTAGAAAGTTTAAGGATGAGGCAAAATGTGCTTTTTTGTCCCAGTTTCATAAAGACAATAAATGCAGAGTAAAAACACACTGCTGCTTTATTCACAATGGTTTGCTTTCTGCGTGCATAAATGTTCACTACAGCCTACCGTTCCTGCTGTGTCCAAGATCTCCAACATGCATTGCTGCCCATCAACTTCAACTTGCTGTAATAAGTCAAAAAAAGAGAGAACGTTAAACGATTCCAAGGAAACGGGAACCCTAAGGGCTATAGAGAACAATAACAAATTGTTAGTTTAATATTCTTCAACCTTCCCATTTAACTGCTCTAAAAATACAGGTATTGGACCGGTCATCCACTCTGCCTGAGAACTGGGGTTTTCCAGATAATGGAACTTTCTGTGATTTGGATCACAATACTAGAAAATCATGTAACCAATAACAGGCTGGTTTTGCTTCCAATAAGGATTAATTATAGATTAGTTTGGATCAAGTACAAGCTACTGTTTTATTATTACAGAGAAAAAGGAAATCATTTTTTAAACGTGAATTATTTGGATACAATGGAGTCTATGGGAGGCAGCCTTTCCATAATCCGGAGCTTTGTGGATAACAAATCCCATACCTATAGAACATCTGTACCTGTATAACATCCAGCCTATATGTCCAGCACAACAGATGTTTATTCAGAGTCAGATGTGCAGGCAATGTCCTGTTTTCCACAGCTTACAGCTTTATACCATTCTAAAACTTAAAACAGAACCGCTAACCATGAAGTATGCTATTTTATATATTTCCTCTGTGGAGCTCTGATGTTATTTTACTAAGGACACAATATCAAAGGGAGTCTAATATTACTTTTATGTACAAAAATGGTAAACCTGCAGATGTGCCAAGTGCAATTGCAAAAGAGGTGTGCCCACAATTTGTTATTCTATTTCCTATGTGAAATATACAAAGCTAATCCTCTGTGTCACTGTATGACTTGCCTGTAGTACCTGCTCAGCAACTGGCAATACCAAGCCAAGTGCCACAATTGCTATTCATTCATGTTGTCACCAGAATTGCTTTATATATATATATATATATATATATCCTTGATAAAGGCCCCAACGTGGGCCGAAACGTTGGACACGTGAGTGACACAGAAATAAATCACTTTGAATGAAAAACTGGTGTGCTGGTCCATTTACAAAATACATGCAAGATTTGACCAAGCACCCAGGCTGAAATACAGTAAGAGTGCAGGTACCTTCTGAACATATATATATATATATATATATATATATATATATATATTGCTGTAAACGGCAGATGATTCGCTCTGTTCCTGCACTATCACAGGCAAATAACCAGCAGCATTTTCCAAACACTCTCTTATGTCTTTTATGATGCGAAAGTAACAATTATTATAAATTTGAGCTGCTTCAATCAAACGATTTCTTAGGAAAAATACACTTGTCCATCTGATAAACAAGAAGGATTAAAAGTGAAAACACAGTACAGAACACAAACCTTTCTGTATGAATCTTCTATTGTTGGGTCATATTTTTCAACAAAAATTCCTTGGACAAACTGGACTGTCTGCAAAGAAGAAAAAAAAGAAAACACCAGCGCTATTAGTGTAAACTTCATATTGTGTATACGATTAGAAGGTGATTAAAAGTCTGCAATGTAAAATCACATATACTTATTGCCATCAAGACTAACCAAGGTATGGAAATGAAATTTTCATTCAACACAGCCACCTGCAGCACAATGTTTCAAGTTTGGTCCCGCTGTTTAGAACTGATCAAACACTGCTATGTCCAAGACCAGGCTGAAACAAACTAACCAACATAAATATTCGGAAGGGTTTTTTACAGTGAGAGCTGTGAAGATGTTTTCTCTCTGAATCAGTTATACAGGCTGATACATTAGATAGCTTTAAGAAGGGGTTGGATGGCTTTTTTTTGCAAAGGTGTGAATACAGGGTTATGGAAGATAGCTCATTATACAAGTTGATCCAGGGAAGAGTCCCATTGGATTTTGGAGTCAGGAAGGATTTTTCCCCCTCTGAGGAAAATTGGAGAGGCTGCATATGGGGGGTTTGCCTTCCTCTGGAGAGATAGAGAGAGAGATAGAGAGAGACTTAAAAGGTTGAACTTGATGGACCCATCTTTTTTCAGCCTAACTTACTATTTTACTAAAGAGCAGACTGCTCCATTTTACAGTGGTTGTAATTTCGCATAGACAGTACTTGATGGTTAACTTACACCAGTGATCCCCAACTAATGGCTAATAAGCAACATGTGGCTCTTGTCTACCGCTTGGATGTTGCCAGGTGCTTATTTTTGGACTCCAGGCTTGGAGGCAAGTTTTGGTTGCATAAAAACCAGGTGTACTTGTCAAACAGAGTCTTTTTAAAGGGGAATTCAACCCTGCTGGCGCTAAACCCATCCCCCCTTGGCCTACCTCCCCACCCCCGGGCTATTGCCCCTAACTTGTATATTACCTCAGACTGAACTTTGGGCGCATGCGTAGTAGTACAAGTTGTCCTATTGTGCATGCCCCACTAAGCACCAACAGAAGAAAGAAGAAGACGTTTTGGAGGAAGATGGCGCCTCTGACCATGCACGAAGGGACCTGGACTTTGGGGTAATATACAAGTTAGGGGCAATAGCCGAGGGGGGGGG
>CM044435.1:50237088-50247451 GCA_024363595.1 Xenopus borealis | reverse complement strand
CTGCTATTAAACGTCAGGCGACAGAATCTCCCCGAATCTCCCTGTCTGTCCCCAGCCTAAGGCTGTTGTGCTAAAAGCAATCACATCCAGATAGAGATTTTAAAGTAATAACTGCACACACTTGCAACACTACACGCTTTGGATTGTCTCCAGTACTGCATGCTATTATTATAAGTGATAGTAATAATAGCTTCTTGTCCTGATATCTATGTGGCAAGTGTCATGTACACCATTCTTCTGTGGAGAACAACTCAATAAAAACATACCGCTTCTACAACACATGACAGCCAATGTCACGTCCAAAGATGGAACTAAACAAGTCTAAGGTAACTGGGTTCTGGTCTGTGTTCTCCGACCTTCAGTCACTAATAGCTGTTCTGCTTCCCTGGGGGAGTGGAGACATACAGTCTTTTAAACTGTGCTATTATGAGAAGCAGAAAGAATGGTGGCATCCTCTTGCAGTAGCTCATCATTTTGCTTTATTTATAATATTATTGAAGTGTATTTTTTTTTTTTTTTTTTTAAACTGACAAGTTTTATTGAGATCAGTTATGCATACATCAGGTTATCCGTGGCACACGGTATCCTGTTTGGATTGAAGTGTATTTTAAAGCAATACGCACATCAGGGGAGAACCCAATTAAATTATTAGTTATAGAGAAAGTCAAGTGGGTGTTTCTAGGTAGTTGGTAAAGCATAAAGGGAGTGGGGATCCCCCAAGGTGTAGGTTTTATCAGCCTCTTTGCAAGAGCATTCACCAGGAACTCGCAATGCAGCAAAAAATAAAGATATATATTAAAAACACACACATACATAGATATAGTGAATAAAGTACCCCCTATTGTAAAATATAAGGATATTATAAGTTACAGAGACATTCCATGAACATATAAAGGCACAAGGCCAATTATCACTCAGCACTGTTTATATAGTGAATAAAGTACCCCCTATTGTAAAATATAAGGATATTATAAGTTACCGAGGAGTTCCATGACCATATAAAAATACGAGGCCGAAGGCCGAGTGTTTTTATACAGGTCATGGAACTCCGAGGTAACTTCTAATATCCTCATATTTTGCAACTGGGGGTACTTTATTTATTATAATACACAACTTTCAGTGAGTCATGTGACAGAAATGACATCAGAACTCACCGTTTATAACTGATGACATCAGATCTAATTTACAAGATATTCACGGCTTTTGTGTATTATAAGGATATAATATACAGCAGGGGTGTCCAAACCAGCCCGAGGTGAGATCAGTACAACAATATTTAATCAAAACTATTGTTGGCCTGCCCATTCCAAGACCAAAAATGCCTTTGAGAATAGCTGTAAAGGTGTAAAGAGGGCCTTGCTCAAAAGGGCTTACAAGTAACTGCACATTTGCCCTCCTATTTGTGCCTTCATGTTATCCACCCACTGGGACCGTGAGCTCTACGGGACAAACTTCCCTACCTAATGTCTCTCCACATAACCCTGTGTATTTTATACTTAGTTATTAGTTGCATCCCTGTGGGTAATTTTCTATACTGTAAACTTGTACTGCAATAGTAGTACTGAAGTAGCAGTATTTAAAGTCAAATATACATTTTATATATATATATATATATATATATATATATATATATATATATATATATATATATATATATACACATACAAACAATTTATATAGCACTGAAAGATCATTTACAGCAGATCCTGCCCCAGTAGATTTTACAAATTCGTGATCAGCACAGCAGAGCAATTTCATGTGGAGAGAACCCCCTGCTTGGTTTATTTTAGGGATGCACCAATTCAAGTATTTTGGATTCAGCCGAACCCCTGAATCCTTCGCGAAAGATTCGGCCGAATACCGAACAGAATCCAAATTTGCATATGCGGATTAGGGGTGCAAAGGGGAAAACATTTTGTCTCTTTGTTTTGTGACAATAGTCATGAAATTTCCCTCCCCAGGCCTAATTTGCATATGCAAATTAGGATTTGCATTTGGTTTGGTGGGGCAGAAGGATTTGGCCGAACCATGCTGAAAAAAGGCAGAATCCTGGATCCGGTGTATCCCTAGTTTATTTAGTGAAAAGCAAAGTTTCGGGGGCAAACCCATTTATCAGGCATACAAGAACAAACTCCTTGCCTGGGCTCCAATCAAACCAAGGGCCCCAAAATGCTACACGGCAGCCATGCTAAGTACTGTGCCACCCCCTATAAGGGGTATACTAAACCAAATAATTGCACATACTGTACCTGTAGAAACGAAATTTACAAGTACAAACTACATTTATAAAACCATCAATTGCTTCTTAAATCCTTCTAACAGAAGCACTTTAAAGGGGTTGTTCACCTTTGAGTTAACTTTTAGTATAATGTAGAGGGGGATATTCTCAGACAATTTGCAAAAATGCCCAACAAGAGTGCAGACAGTCCACATGATCGACACCGCCCAGTCAAAACTGGTGGACAAGCATATGGCACTATGGTGAAAGAGACTGGAAGGTCATGAGGTAGCCACACATTGTTTCTGCATTACCACTTCACGGAACAACGGGTAAGTGCAGCTGTATGTCAAATAGATACTTGGCACAAATTCACGGAAGCAGGGACATAGCAGATCTGTAACAAGTCTTTATAGGTATTAACCTGAAGTCACGCAGATAAAGCTTTCATCACATAGATTTTTTTCATCAATCATTAAGTAGTTGATAATAGAAAACAAATGGCTCATGGAATTTTCATAGTGCACCAGCTTAGACGGTCACTTTTAGAATTTTCTGAAAGCCGATGAAACCCGATTATAGAACCCGTAAATCTAATAAATATAACTACTGGCAGGGAAGAAAGCCTCACAGCAAACGGAGTCAAATCCCAGCCTGCTGCAGCCACCTGTTATCAGCTTTTCACCAACACACTGCTCAAAATGTCTTGCACCACAAAGCATGGCTTTGACTAGCAACACACAAGGGCAATGACACACTGGCCATGTTTAAAAAAAAAAAAAACAGCAGCAATTCACTTATCTGAGCCATGTAGTTCATTTGGTGGTGTTATATGGGGGCTATATATATATATATATATATATATATATATATATATATATATATATATATATATATATATATATATATATATAATGAATATTCATTAATAGTTTCTAGGTAACACTAAAATTTGCAAGATGAACATCCTGGTGTTGATCACCATCAGAGAACAGCCAATATGGATATTAAAGTGCCAGTATACACCTTTTGTTCAACATCAGTTCAATAAACATGGTTTCTGCTGAACATAGTTTTAATCACATTTATGATTTTGATATTTTGTAAACCTATCACAACAAACAGGGAATAATGCAAAGAAAATCCCCCTGCATAATGGACTCTCCGTAACCAGTCACAACAAACATGGAAGGGATGGAGGTTGCTTACTAGTAATTATCTACATCTCACATGCCAATATATTTATGCACATATATGAATGCATTACTGTCACAACCCCTTTTCCAGCCTCCTTATTCAGAATGTGTGCAACTCCCTGTAACTCGGACATCATTTTGAGGTTATAATAAACTATAGTAGCTGGGGAATTATAGCCTCAATGCAACAGTAGTTGCCAAAGGGGCACAGAATGTTGCACCTGTTAGTTGCCTGTGGTGACGGTTAATAGCTAGCCAAGGGCCCATATTCTAGCAAACCTGCAGATTCACTCAATTGCCTAGCTGGCTGCTCTGACAGCCTATGTTAGTGCCAAATGCCAAGGTGACACATACCACTGCAGATTATATAGGATAATACTACTAAAAGTTGTAACACTATTATAATTTGCCATTCAGTGTCTTCAGTGTCTTGTTGTCATGGAACTCCAAAGTGAAATTGCAGAAGGCCATAGGCAAATTCTACTTTAAAGGATCAGTAATATTAAACATTTTTTTTTTTAAAGTTAGTATACCATGAAAGGGAGCCGATCCATTGTGCGGCACTCAATTTCTCCTCCCTGGCTATCTCCTATAAGGAAGGTGGGAGGAGAAATAGAGTGCCACACAATGGATCGCCCAATTGCCTTTTCTGAAAAGGAGTGCAAGCGGAGTTTCGGTAAGTTCTTTTTTAATAAAGACTTTGCGATTAGTTTAATATGTATTGGTGGGTTTTTTCCATAGTATGCTTTAAAAAAATTTTTTATGTTACTGGTCCTTTAATTAGGCTAAACATGTTACACCTTAAAGGAGAAGGAAAGTCTAAAATCATGTTATTCTCTATCTGTTGACCCTGGAAAATAAATGCCCATACCACCAAGCATTCCCTCCTGCAGTCCAGAAATCGTTGTGAATAGGGCACACGCATGCGCAGTCCTTCTAAGCTGTGCCCTGCGCATGCACAGTAGGCTGTCTGTCCCTGCAAAGTGATGACGTTGAGGTCACGTGATACTTCAGTCCGTCATCACCGATCTTTCTGCCCCTGCCTCATTAAATCATGCACCAGTTGCTTTCCTGCTTCCCTGCTGCTTGCTGACACAGGGAAGCTTTCAAACTCCTGCGCTCGCTCTGGATTTAATTTATAGAGAGTGAGCGCCGGAGCGGAGCAAGAATATTATCAGTGAATCCAGCATGCAGGTCTGTCTGAGGTCTGTAGTATTTTACTGTTAAAAAAATAAAAGACGCATGCCCTTTTTAAAAATATATACCTTGTCCCAGTTTTTTTTTTGAATGCGAGAATGAGTGCTAGTAAGATTACGTCACAGGGGGTCACAAAGGAGGCGCATGCGTATTACAGAGGGAGCGCAGAGTGGAAGTGATGTGCCTATTTGAAAATGGCGGCGCCAAACTGTGGAAAGCAACAAAACTTCTAAAGGATGGTGCTCAGAAGCAGGAACGAATTCAGAGTTTATAGTACAGCGTTTCAGGAGGGGGCCTGATGAAAAATACATTAAAGGTAGTCTCGATTTTTTTGTTTCCTTCTCCTTTAAAGGGATTCTGTCATTTTTATGGTGTAGTTTTTATTCCTAAATTACACGATTTACACTACAAATAATTCACTCTGCCATATACAATTTACTTCCTAACCCAACAAGCAAATCTTTTAAGTTGTATATCAGGTCATTTTGCCTGGTCATGTGTTTTCAGAAAGAGCCAGTGCTACACTATGGAACTGCTTTCTGACAGGCAGTTGTTTCTCCCGCTCAATGTCACTTAAGGAGTCACAGTGGGACATGGATTTTTACCATTGACTGCTGTACTTATATCTACCAGGGAGCTGTAATCTGGTTACTTTCCCAAGGTAAGGACATGTCTAGCCCCAGATTTCAAAACTGAACATAAAAAAATCAGTTTGCTCTTTTGAAAAAACGCATTTCAGTGCAGAAGTCTGCTGCAGCAACACTATTAACTGATGCATTTAGAAAAAAACATGTTTTCCCATGACACTATCCCTTTAAGTTGTACATTTCTATAAACTGGTACTTATGTAATATTTTTGCTTCAAGCATCAGCTGAATTATAACTTTGTGCTACAATTTTCATTACACACCCCTTAAAGATTTTTATCTTGAAAGTGCATGTGTACACTTCCACTAACATAATAAAACTTTATTTATAGAAGAAAACACTTACCAGGGCAGATTTTCCAACACCACCCGACCCAAGGACTACTAGCTTGTATTCACGCATGATGCAGCCTTTAACTCAACACCTCCAAACCTAAAAGGTACAAATTGAATAATCGTTAAAGTGATCATGAATACAATATACACAGAACAGCCTATATTACATTGAAGTATCCCCCATACCCTGATGTGATATATATATATATATATATATATATATATGCTCAGAGGTCAGGAAGCATGGTCTAAACCTGACAAACCAAAGCTTACTTAAAAGCTTTGACAATTTTGAACATGGGCAGTAACCTGGAGCAACCAATCAGTGATTAGCTTTATGAAGCCAGCTGCAGGTAAAACAATAGAAGGAAACATCTGATTGATTGGAGTTACTGCACAGGTGCAATGTTGTCCAGTGTTGACACCCTTGGGGTCTGGGGTGTTTTGACAAAGTTTATCTGGGTTATATTAGGGAGAAATAATTCCTGCAATTGCTTGTGTATTCAAATTTTGCCCACGGTTCTGACATCGAGCCTTTTGAGTTCCTCAGAACATTTTGTTGCAGTAATACTACATGTTTATTTGTCATAAGCAGGCACATTGCACAGATAAAAAAAAAAAAAAGTGACTGTTCAGCAAGTCGGTGGCGCAAGGTGATATGAAGGGATGGCTTTGCAGCCTGCATGATGACTCAGCTCATCAGTACTTCATTTATTCTTGTAGAACTCATTTCAACACCCAACCTTTCTCTCTCTCTCTCTTGTGAAATCAGCACTTGGATGCAGGACAGGATATCCCTCAAAAAACTTTAAAACCAAAATAATTACAAAGCAGTTGCATACTGAATAATGCCAGCCAATCACAATGTACCAAATTATAAATCAACAGCCCTAAATTACATAAAACACGAGATGCAAGAAAAACGGCACACTTTACTACAAGAATAACAATTATGAAAAAATGCAGTGTTTCCTAGTTTTTCTAAATAACAAATGTCAAGTGCAGCCGACCTGCCTCAGTGGCCCCCAAGGGCTCCATCTCACCAGATCACAATTGTCAGCACAAATTCTTCCTTCCTGACTCCAAAATGGCAATCTAACTAGTCCCTGGATCAACTTGTACTATGAGCTATCTTCCATAACCCTGTATTCCCTCACTTGCTAAACACCATCCAACCCCTTCTTAAAGCTGTCTAATGCATCAGCCTTTACAACTGATTCAGCGAGAGAATTCCACATCTTCACAGCTCTCACTGTAAAAAAAAACTCCTTCCAAATATTTAGACGGAACTCTTTCTTCTAATCGGAATGGGTGACCTCGAGTCAGCTGGAAGGACCTACTGATGAATAAAGCATTCACTAAAGCCTACTGTTCAATAGGTGTCCCTTGCTCTTAGGTTAAAAAAAAAAGTTTTATTCTGTACCATGTGAAAATAGGAAATAATTGCCTTTGTTTAAAGAGCAACTAAAGTCTAAAATAGAATAATGTTAGAAATGCTGTATTTTGTATACTAAACATAAACATGAATTTACTGCACCACAAGCCTAATCAAACAAATGATTTATGCTTTCAAAGTTGGCGCAGGGGGCTGTCATCTTGTAACTTTGTTAGACATCTTTGCAATATCAAGATTACACACAAGCTCCGTGTGGTCTGGGCTTCAGTTGGGAGGTTAAGCTTAGGGATTTCCATAAATGATCAAAACAGTACAAGTCAAATAATATCTGCCATAGAAGCCAATACAGAAAGACTGATTAATAATCAGAATATACAGACTGCACTTTATCTGTGGATACAAATCTCTACACGTCACTGGCTGTTTTACAGGGAAACAGACAAAGCTGCTGGAGTTCTGGGAAGTAACCCCTTGCTGTTTGAAAGTTTCCCTGCAGAGCAGTAAGGGGTTGTCTGACAATTCCTATCCCCAGCAGTAAACGAAGTGGGAATTTCACTGCATACAGTCAGGTTTATTATAAAAACGATGGACATTTTTTAATTGAAGTATATTGGAGATAGATTTATTTTTAATTTAAGAAAGTAAAAATGGGATTTTATTTTTTTCCCTTTACGTTCCCTTTAAATATGAACAATTTCAGCTTCAGGTGACTGCAACTCGTTCCAAACACTAACCAAACAGATGGCTTTCAAAGTTTCCCCTACAAAGATGGATAAAAGTGGCAGTGTAATTGAGGCCTTTATGTTTTGGAAACTACAAAAAGGATCTGAGGCATGTACAAGTCCCTTCATCATACATCTACTGAGTTGACCAAATGTGAGAAAACCCACTGAACAGAAGGAAAACCACATACATGAGAAAGTGCCCTAGGCCT
The DNA here is from genome assembly GCA_024363595.1 of Xenopus borealis. NCBI lineage: Eukaryota > Metazoa > Chordata > Amphibia > Anura > Pipidae > Xenopus > Xenopus borealis. The sequence continues at coordinate 50,239,527 of CM044435.1, read as the reverse complement.
GAAATCAAATACAAGTAGCAACATTTCTATTTAATCTGCTATGAACAACAAAAAAACAATATGAGGATATGTAAAACGAGACAATGCAGACTTACATACAGAATAAGTTTTATTTTAGCATAAAGGCTGATTAGTAGTTAAAGCTCACTAGTGGAAATGTGCGTTTCAGGTAGACGTAATAGATTTACTACACAAACTAACCATACTTAAGATATACAGTTGTGCTCATACGTTTACATACCCTGGCAGGAATTTATAAATTCTTAACCATTTTTCAGAGAATATGAATGATAACACAAAAACTTTTCTTTCACTCATGGTTATTGGTTGGCTGAAGCCATTTATTGTCAAACAACTGTGTTTACTTGTTTTAAATCATAATCACTACATAAACTACCCAAATGACCCTGATCAAAAGTTTACATACCCCAGTTCTTAATACCGTGTATTGTCCCCTTTAACATCAATGACAGCTTGAAGTATTTGTGGTAGTTGTGGATGAGGCTCTTTATCTTCTCAGATGGTAAATTCTTCCTGGCAAAAAGCCTCCAGTTCCCGTAAATTCTTGGCCTGTCTTGCATGAACTGCACATTTGAGGTCTCCCCAGAGTGGCTCAATGATATTGAGACCAGGAGACTGAGATGGCCACTCCAGAACCATCACTTTATTTTGCTGTAGCCAATGACAGGTTTACTTGGCCTTGTGTTTTGAATCATTGTCATGTTGGAATGTCCAAGTACGTCCCATGCGCAGCTTCCAGGCTGATGAGTGCAAATTTTCCTCCAGTATTTTTTGATAACTTACTGCATTCATTTTGCCATCAATTCTGACCACATTTCCTGTGCCTTTGTAGCTCACACATCCCCAAAACATCAGCGATCCCCCACCATGTTTCACAGTAGGAATGGTGTACCTTTCATCATAGGCCTGTTTGACTCCTCTCCAAATGTAACTTTTATGGTTGTGGCCAAAAAGTAAATTTTAGTCTCATCACTCCAAATAACTTTGTGCCAGAAGGTTTGAGGCTTGTCTCTGTGCTGTTTGGCAAATTGTAAGTGAGATACTTTGTGGCATTTGTGTAGTAATGACTTTCTTCTGGCAACTCAACCATGCAGCCCATCTTTCTTCAAGTGCCCCCTTATTGTGCATCTTGAAACAGCCACACCACATTTTTTCCAGAGTCCTGTATTTCACCTGAAGTTCTTTGAGGGGTTTTCCTTGCATTCCAAACAATTTTTCTGGTAGTTGTGGCTGAAATTTTTTTATTTGGTTTGGTTTCAACAGAACCCCTAGTTTTCCACTTCTTAATTAGAGTTTTAACACTGCTGATTGGCTTTCTTGATTCCTAAATATTTTCTTATATCCCTTTCCTGTTTTATAGAGTTCAACTACCTTTTCACGCAGATCCTTTGACAATTCCCCATGACTCAGAACCCAAAAAACATCAGTGCAGAACTGAATGAAAGATGCAAGGGTCTATCAGGAGTCCAGCAAGTCATTGTTTTTATACACACCCACTAATTACAAGCAAACAGATCACAGATGAAGATGGTTACCTTTAATAGCCATTCTAACCCTTTTGTGTCAAGTATTGTGCATGTTATCAGGCCAAATCACGAGGGTATGTAAACTTTTGATCAGGGTCATTTGTGTAGTGATTATGATTTAAAAAGAGTAACCACAGTTGTTTGACAATAAATGGCTTCAGCCAACCACTAAGCATGAGTGAAAATTTTTTTGTGTTATTCATATTCTCTGAAAAATGGTTAAGAAATCATATATTCTGCCAAGGTGTGTAAACGTATGAGCACAACTGCATATCAGACACCCATAGATAAGAGTTTGCATGCAAGCTGATCAGATTCAAATCAATGGAGCAAAGGAAGGAGCACATCCACTTCTTTCAGTCTGCAAAAATACACAGGCAGGCAGCTGGTGCCTTTAGCTTGTATGCCATAGCTTTAGAATTGTAACTGGCATGGGATCTGTTCGGTAGAATGCAAAGGACCTGGGGTTTTCTGAATAATTTGTAATTTGTAGCTTAAGACTTTAATATTACTAAAATCATTTAAACACAAATTAAACCAAATAAGATTGTTTTGTCTCCAGTAGGGACTAATTATATTTTAGTTGGGGTCAAGTACAAGGCACTGTTTTAATATTACAGAGAAAAAGATAATGGCTTTAAAAATTGAATAATATGATTAAAATAAAGTCTATGGGAGATGGCCTTTCTTTAAAGGAGAATGGAAGCTACAGAAGCAGTTTATGGACAATAGACTAGCCACAACAGTGCAAGCTATAACACTATTTATTCTGCAGAATGCTTTACCAGACCTGAACAAACAGCTCTATATTAGCTTGGTGTGACATCAATTCCTGCCTTAAGCTCCCCATAGACGCAACGATCGTTCCCTGCCGAACGACCGATCTAAGGGA
>CM044435.1:50220148-50234256 GCA_024363595.1 Xenopus borealis | reverse complement strand
TTAACTTATAAGGAGTCCCTGACCATCAATAGCTTTTTATAACTTGTGTGTGGAGCGGTTATCTTTTTTTTTTTAGCAAGGATATCTGTGTGATCTTTTAAGTGTGGAGTCGGCGGGATCTAGGGAGGGCCCAGTGGGGCCCTGAAAATTTTTTTGTACGGGGCCCAGTGATTTCTTATGGCGGCCCTGTATGTATTATTTAACTAACTATAGAGATTTTTATGGCTGTAAATCAACGAAAGGCCACCTGCAAATTCTGGTTAAGGAATGCCAGTACTTTCTTTTTTACCATAATACATCTGGACGGTTTGTATACAGTGCATATAGCATCATATGAGGTGGAAAGAACTCTGTTTACCCAACTTTAGGCTTATGTCACACACACAGAAGATCCTCCAGTATTGCTTTTCCAAATTGCCTGTGAATAGTCCTTGTTATTTACCATTCGTCTCTATGGCAACCACCAAACCCCGTGTACAAGGGATGGATTTTGGCCCAAGAATGTTCAAATGTGCCTGCAGAGATGGAAGGCTGCCATTAAAGGAAGTGGCAATTGCCAAGGACTTTCTGGGGTGGTCAATGTGTTTCTCTGCCAGTTGAGGATCCACTCAGACTTTACATACATACAGAGTTAAAAATCCAAAAACATCAAAGTGGAAGAAGACACGAGAAGCCCAGTAAAGATAGTCAACAATCAGTGTTACATTTTAACTGTTTGAATTTGATTTTGAAGTCCATCAAGATTCGACCATAAATTGACTCATAAACCCCTAAGGGCAGAGACACACAAAGCGATTCAGGGAGATTTAGTCGTCCGGGGATTAATCGCCTCTTCTTCGGGCAATGAATTTCCTTGAAAAGCCTTCTTGGTGGCTAGAACCAAATTTGCCAGCAGGATGGCACTCAGAGCGCTTTGTTTTCCAAAGTTGCCTCACAAGGAAACTTCAGGCAACTTCCCGAAAACAAATCGTTCCGAGTGCCATCTCGCCAGTGATTTTGATTCTAGCCGGCAGAAAGGCTAGAACTCGCTACCCCCCCCGTATGTCAGATGCAAAAGGCAAAAAACTAGGGATGCACTGAATGCACTATTTTGGATTTGGCCAATTAAGGGTGGGAATGGGAAAACCTTTTACATCCTTGTTTCATCAGTCAAGTGATTAGCCTCCCCGCCCCTTATTTGCATATGCAGATACGTCAGCCGGGAAGTAGGATTCAAACCAAATCTTGGACAAAAAACTCAAACTATTTAAAAAAAATAAAATAAAGTCTTGCACTGGCCATTCTATAACATACTAAAGGTTAATTTAAAGGTAAACCACACCTTTAAAAGAATGGCCCTATTTCTTCCAATATCAATATTAGTAGATTGTTATAAATAGAGTACATCACTTAAAATCAACTAAGGCAAATTACTTTGCAGTAAATTCAAGCATATTAATAATTGAAATAATAATGAATACACAAAAACTAAGTTTTGGCCTCAAACCACCACACACACACACACCCAGTACTGCAGGAAATAGCTCAAGATTAAGAAATTTTTTTCTATATTTAAACATGGTTCATACCTATACTTATATATACTGTTTTTTGAGACACTATAATATGGACACTGTGTGCATCATCCACAGTTATAATAATTTTTTTGGGGGGGAGGGGGGGGGGAGAGAAAACAAAAAAAAAAAAAAAAGAGAGAGAGACTGCAGGCAACCTCTAGTAGTGTTTCTTATACATTTTATTTGTGCCCGAATTAAGCTGAGAAATAAGTTTTATGAACCAAAAAATTGGTTTAGAATAGAGATGCTCTTTGCTTTAATTACAATTTTCAATTGAAGCATCACAGCATAATAGGTGCCGCTCCAGCCCATAGGATAAGAATGGTTTTTCTTCATAATCTGATGTAAAATACAGAAGCATTCTTGGCATTGAACAAACAAACATGTTAAAAAAAAAGATTTCATTTACAAAAATTAAAGTAAGTTGCAAAAGGGCTCAGGGACCACGTCCACATACTTTTTATTGCATTCCCCTTTATTGTACATTGCAATATTTGTTCTTATGGATTGCTCTTCTTAGAAGCCAACCACTATTATCAACTATAATAAGCACAATCCTAATACTGGTGACTAAGGAGGCCAGGAGATGTAATTCACAACAGCTGGAGAATACAAGTTTGACATCTCTGCTATAAAAACAAGAATAATTTCTTTTTCTGCAGTCTGTTTCCTACTGTGCTGTAAACGCCCTTTTTTCATGCATTCCTTCCCCACCCCCCATATATTTTAACTTGAAATAAGTGGTAAGGACACCACAAGCCAAAACCTTGAATAGATTCTAGAACTCTTGGGAATTGACTTGGATGGATGCTACTCGTTTTCTGTGAGAATTTCCATCAGTTTAATTAAACGAATAAAGCTTAAGCACTTGCCCAGGATCTCATATCTGAAGTTCTGGGACCACATGGGTCCTGAGGAAATGATATTAAAGAATATTTATTTAAACAATCAATTAGCAAATATAACTAAACCCCATAGATCTATTGTGCCAATTTGGCAGTTTATCTGCCCATTTATGGGGACCTCCACCTGGTTTATGGGGAAATCTGAATGGCCCACCGACTTATATGATGTCAATTGGCCAGGTTTGATTTTCCCATCAGATCAATGTACCTATGGTCGTAATCGGATTGTTTCACCATAGGACCAGCAATCTGATTAAAGCCTGATATTGTTCCATTTAGATGGATAGCAATTGAAGAAAAAATTATGAAAGGCTAAGGGAAGCGAATTCACCATACCTCTCAGCTTCTCATGACAATGTTGTATTCACTTGTCCAACCCAAATGCTACCATTTATCTGTTCCATGTTTGCCTTTATAAAAAAAAAAACATCGCTTTAAAGGGATACGGTCATGGGAAAAAATTGTTTTTTTCAAACGCATCAGTTAATAGTGCTGCTCCAGTAGAATTCTGCACTGAAATCCATTTCTCAAAACAGCAAACAGATTTTTTTTTATATTTCATTTTGAAATCAGACATGGGGCTAGACAAATTGTCAATTTCCCAGCTGCCCCAAGTCATGTGACTTGTTCTCCAATAACTTCACTCTTTACTGCTGTACTGCAAGTTGGAGCGATATCACCCCCTCCCTTCCCCCCCCCTAACACAAGATAGCAGCTGCCTGGTAGATATTACAACAGCACTCAATAGTAAAAACCCATGCCCCACTGTGACTGCTTCAGATACATAGAGAAGGAAAAACAGCAGTCTGCCAAAAAGCAGTTCCTAAAATGCTGGCACAAGTCAAATGACCAGGGCAGCTTGGAAATTGCCAAAATGTCTAGCCCCATGTCAGATTTCAAAATTGAATATGAAAAAATCTGTTTGCTCTTGAAATGCCATGTAATAATTATCCATATTAATTACTAATATTACTTATACTGTGACATTTATATTCTTTGTGTACTGTATATTGTGAGTAGGTCCCTAAGTTCAGTAAGTGACAGCAGCACAGAGCATGTGAATCTGCAGAAAAGAAGATGGGGAGCTACAGGGACATCTTTGGAGACACAGATCTTTAATGCTACAGGGCTGTGGTTACCTGGGGCTGGTACAGAAGCCAAAAACATAATGTATAACATTGCTGCCCTAATTCTTTAGGGTTAGGGCACACTAGGCGTTTTGGGGAGATTGAGCCGCCTGGCGACTAATCGCCTCGACTTTGCGGCAACCAATCTCCCTGAATGTCTTCCCTCAAGCTGCCTTCGTTTTCCAAAGTCGCACGAAGTTTCCCTGCGAGGCATCTTCGGGCGACTTCGGAAAAAGAATGAACGCGTGTGATTAGCGCTGGCGATTTTACATCTAAGCCAGGCGCAGAGTGAGGGAAGGCATTCGGGGAGATTGGTCACCGCAAAGTCAAGGCGATAAGTCGACAGACGACTCAATCTCCAAAAAACGCCCAGTGTACCCTAACCCTTAGTTAAGCTTTAGCTCTCCTTTAAACATGGTGGTGGCAGCATCAAAGCAGACTTTGAAAGGATTGTTAGGGTAAAATAATTGCAGCAAAATCATGGAAAGTAATCTGGAAGCAAAGGTTGAGCAGTTTTACAAAGAGTAATGGGGAAAACTGAAGTGTCCAGATGTGCAAAGCTGACCCAATGCCTATCCACACAGTCTCAAGACTGGAATTGCAGTCAAATATGCATGCAGTCAATTATGTTACGTTAGTGCACTGTAATTCATTTAAATCACTTTACACATATTTGTTTCACTTTGACTGTTGATTAGTGCAGAATAACGTCCCTGCTGAAGTATTAAAATCTTTGTATTCTAAAAGTGCATCCTATTGTCCAATCTCATGTTGAATGGCTGCCCCATGACTTAACAGCAGTTCATGTTTGATTTAGTTGCTTATATCTAATTTATATAAATGAAGTTTGTACCAGTGAAAAGCAATAGTAAATAATGCATTTAAAAAAAAAAAAAAAAAAATTTTTGGCATTGAAGACAGAACTACATAAATATATATTAAAATGCTCACATTAAAATGTATTTTACACTGGTGTAGACAGGGATATTCTGAGACAAATTTGTGGTTGGTCTATTTTTGATGACTATATAGATGATCTATTATTGAGTCTTAAGACCTCCACAGGACAGTGAAATAGATGAAGCCAGAGTGGGGAATTTGAAGGCCTCTATCTACCATAGGTTCCAGAATTTATTTCTATAATCCATTATAGACAAATGCAAAATCCCATTATCAGTCCACTATAAGAAAAAAGTTGGAATGTACTACATATTCTCCCTTATTCAACATAAGGGGCAAGATCAGCATTTGCTGAATAGACATTTTGCCTAATGCTCTTCAAAGCAACCGAGTAGGGTGGGTCGAGAGCGGCTATACAAAGCAGGTTCTGTTAGTTTCAGGTTGAGTATTGGCAGGTTAGGCTCAGATGTAGGCTGACTTTTTGGCAGCATGTGCATCTTGACATTTGCCCGTGTGCTGTACAACTCTGAGTGAATCCCTATAACATTAAGAGTTGGGGCAGAAGGCAGATTTGGGGAGATTTGTCACCTGGTGAGTGATCACCTCTTCTGTGTGGCAACAATCTCCCCGAACTGCCTTACGTCTGCTTGAATGAAGAATGGCCTGCGCTAAAGTAATTGCGGCGCTTCGATTTCCGTAGTTGCCCGAAGTTTCCTCGTGTGGCAACTTCGCCTGACTGCGGAAATTGAAGCGCCGTGAGTCATTAGCGAGTAATAGCATAGGCGATTCTTCATTCAAGCAGAGAGAAGGGAATTTGAGGATATTGACGCCCCGCCAGGCAACAATCTCCCCGAATTTGCCCATCTGCCCCAACCCTTACACACAAAATGGGCAATTTTATCACAAGCCAATTTATTGTAAACGGGACCTATTTAACTTTGCAGGATTTTAAATAATTCAGTTCAAACATTTCCAGACTCCCAATGGTAAATTGCCACAAAAAAGGTTGTCTTCATTAAAGACCAGTTATGAATAAACATGTATATCTGCCTCAGGCTTTCAATTACGTATTGTAGTGGGACCAAACTGAAAAAGAATATGCATTGTGCCTAAGGGCAGAGACACACAGGCAGATTTGGGGAGATTAGTCGCCCAGCGACTAATCTCCTCTTCTTCGGGGCGACTAATCCCCTCTTCTTCGGGGCGACTAATCCCCTCTCCTTCGGGGCGACTAATCCCCTCTTCTTCGGGGCGACTAATCCCCTCTTCTTCGGGGCGACTAATCCCCTCTTCTTCGGGGCGACTAATCCCCTCTTCTTCGGGGCGACTAATCCCCTCTTCTTCGGGGCGACTAATCTCCTGGAACTACCTTTCCGCCAGCTAGAATGAAAATCGCCAGCGGGATGGCAGTCGAGCACTTCTCTACTTCGGGGAAAAACAAGCGATCCGAGTGCCATCCACCGGCGGTTTTCATTCTAGCCAGCGGGAAGGCAGTTTGGGGAGATTAGTCGCCCCGAAGAAGAGATTTGTTGCAGGGTGACTAATCTCCCAAATTGCAGCATGCCTCTGTCCTAAGAGAGTGACTTTACACTTAGGAGAGATAATACCCCTTGAATAATGGACTTCTACTCACAAAACAGTACCAGGCAAATAATCCTGTTAATCTAATTATCTACCTCACACGTACCAAACATGGAATAGCTGCAGTTTCCCTGTTCAGCCCAGTAAATAACACAAACCAACCTTTTTTTTTTTTAATAAAAAAATTGCCAAAATGTGTCTTCGGCACAAGTGCTATTCCCCTTTAATGTTATGCACAGCCTGCAAGTTAACACTATTTAAAACATTAGCACCAGTAGAAGAGATTCTGCTACAGGCAGGTGCCTTAGCTAGAAAGAAAAGTTCATAAAATGTAAAATGTTGCTCCAGCTCTCAGAAGGTTAAGGAGCAGCGTGCATTTGGAATGATTCTGCCTTATTTGGTCATGCAGTGCAAACTTCTGAGTTCTACTCTATAGAGACCTCACAAGCACACGTATTAGCAAGCTAAATTTGTAACAGAGTTTCAAAACATCAGTAGAGTTTTATCATTTTTTGCTGTTTGAACGAATACCTACCCAATGCAAATCAGGCCACAAAGCTAATGGGACCAAGAGGCTAAATTCAACTGCAGCACTTTTTTTGGTTAGCACCTGTACTGTTTAACTTATTCATAACTCGTGACTTGAAATTAAACTCTTTTTTTACATTTATTATAATATGGACTTTGAAAGCTACTTCTAACTTTGCCATAATGTATTTGCATGATGCTTTTACATTACCTGTCTGATCCCCCATGTTCCTGTATGAGGGGGCTGCCATATTTGTGCAGCAGGAGTCCTTTAGCATTAGAAACTGTAACTAACAGGCTGAGATGGGGCAGTCAGGTTGGCAAAGTCAGAGTGTCAGAGAGTCGGGCTTAGGAACTTCAGCTAACAATTATATACAAAAACAAACCTCTCAGCAAAAAATGATCAACATGACCTATCACTTTAAGGCTGGAGTATTTCAGCCAGTAGAGAAGTTCCCAAATTACCACAGCCACCGCCCGTTCAGTTGAAATAATCACCACTGCCACCAATCCACTTGAAGAAGGCATGCCTTTTCACTTAAGCCAAAAGATGCTAAAAATTTTAATTTAAGTTTTGTATGGACAAACTGTCAAATTCGACTAGGGAATTGTTCAAATTCGATTTGTGTTTTTTATTAAAAATTCTAACTTGATTTTCGAGATTTATCATACACTGGCCCTTTAAAGGGAAACTGTCATGGGAAAACATGTTTTTTTTTTTTAAACGCATCAGTTAATAGTGCTGTTCCAGTAGACTTCTGCACTGAAATCTATTTCTCAAAAAAGCAAACAGATTTTTTTATATTCAGTTTTGAAATCTGACATGGGGCTAGCTATTTTGTCAATTTCCCAGCTGCCCCTGGTCATGTGACTTGTGCCAGCACTTTAGGAGGGAACTGCTTTCTGGCAGGCTGTTGTTTTTCCGTCTCAATTTAACTGAATAGTACACAGTGGGACATGGGTTTTACTATTGAGTGTTATTAGATCTACCAGTCAGCTGTTATCTTGTGTTAGGGAGCTGTTATCTGGTTACCTTCCCATTGTTCTGTTGTTAGGCTGCTGTGGGGGAAAAGGAAGGGGGCGATATCACTCCAACTTGCAGTACAGCAGTAAAGAGTGATTGAAGTTTATCAGAGCACAAGTCACATGACTTGGGGCAGCTGGAAATTGACAAAATGTCTAGCCCCATGTTAGATTTCAAAATGAAATATAAAAAAATCTGTTTGCTCTTTTGAGAAATGGATTTCAGTTCAGAATTCTTCTGTAACAGTACTATTAACTTATGCATTTTGAAAATTTTTTTTTCCCATGACAGGATCCCTTTAAAACTTGAATTCAACTATTCGCCACCTAAAACCTGCTGAATTGCTGTTTAAGTCAATGGAAGACGTCCGGGAAAAAACTTGAACTGAATTTTGAATCGACAATATTCACTCCAGTTTAAGAAATTAAATTTCTATTGGTTGAATTTCGAGTTTTTCTAAAAAAATTTTTTGATAAATGTGCCTCCAAATGTTAGGCACCTCCAAGTGACTACTTATACTTACCCAACACCCCAGGCCAGTGCAACTATCAGCAGAAAACGGCAGCATGGAGAGATCCTCTGCTTCTTTGGGTCTTCTCGTGGCTGTGCATGAGCCTGCTATTTCGTTCTACTGCGCATGCGTCTGCCCTGAGAAATGTAAAACAGAAGAAGCAGGAAGAGGATCGCTCCATGGTTCTCAATAGAAGAACCCCAGGCCAGTGAAGTTTTCTGCTTTTAGGAGCATTGGAGGTGTCAGGTAAGTAAAAGTAGTCACTTGCGGGTGTCTAACTTTTGGCTCACCAAGTAGAAAATGGTATTCCTTCTCCTTTAAAAATAGCAGTGAATACATTTAAGAGCAAACAAACAGAATTAGTTGTCATGGAGAAAAGCAAAACTCTAGGAGAAACAAAGTGCTGTGCTGAATCCAACCAGAGGTTGAGGTCCGTCTCAAACATAAACAAATGACTCACTTCTAGAAAATCAACTAAATACTAATACTTATCTTCAAATGATACACGAGTAATTACATTTTTCAGTTGTGTGCTATGTTCCACGCTATCATTTTTTCAAATGTAGGTTTTTAATAATTAATTGGTATAATTTCTCTCCTAATATAAAGAATAAACTAGCCTGCTCACTTTTCCAAAGTTTTAATCATTTGGTAATATATTTCTCGTCAACAGAAAAAAGAAACTAGCTTTGCAAAACTAAACACAGAATTGTAGCCAGGGAATTGACATATCCCTTCCATTTAATTCTTCTAAGTTATTACCAATGCTTATTTACAGATATCTCTTTGTTTTGCCCACACTTACAGAGCCGCCTTTGTTTAGAGCCAATGCAAACCTCTTGAAAAATATACATTATATTTCATCAGTTCAAATAAATTGTTACACCCTTATAAATGCAACCCTTATTACAAGTAAACTACAGTAAAGTAGCTCTCTTGCATGAAACTATTTGATAATATCTAAAATACTATTTCCACTGCAACCACAAACCATTGGCTTTGTATGTGACTGTTTTCTTTAAAAACACTTGCTATTACTATCTCCAGATGCTCAGATTCCATCTCAAGCTGCTCACTCCTTGAAAGAGTCAGGCTGTAGGTTACACGATAGTGATGTAAGGGGGTCACCCTGAAACTTGTGGAATGCAGAGGCCCAAATCCACAAACTGTTCCTTCTGCCCAGTCTGTCCATAACTTTACTATGCCCCGGATCTGCCTCCAGCAGCTTGTATCTATAGGAATGTGCCTGCTTTGTCCAACCCCCTTTGTGATGTCAGAGATGCGTGGGTCACACGAGGGTCTATAAATACCAGTTAATTGCCGGGGCAGGAAGAGTGGGTGGTTTAGAGACTTTTTGTCCACCCACACATCACAATTACACAACTCCTCTGAATGCCACATACATCTATAGAGTGCTTGTTGTAGGGAAACATTGAGCCTCCCTAGCAGGAATGAGCAACTTGTGGCATGCTTAGTTTTATTTGAATAACATAAAAATAACATGCTTCCAAGTCTTGGCATCAAGATGTGGCTTTTGAACTTTTTGGTTTTAGTCTATCCTCATTAAAACCAAGGTTGTAACAGTCACAACTCTAGGGCTATGCAAAATTATAGCTGCAAATTAGGAATGTTCCCAAACCGCAAACACCTGACCTCCCACCACCCGCACTTTCCCAAACCCGACTTCCGGGCTCCTTTTATAGAGCCCCGCTGCCCGCAGATGACATAATAAAAGGGACGGGGCAAGCAGGCGCCCATCTATAAAAAGTGAACCTGGAAGTCGGCAGATGTAATAGAGTTGTGGTCGAGGGCAGGGAGAGCAGTCAAAAGAGCTCAACCCGCACCTGCCCACAACACGGGTCCCGCGGGTATCTGGTCGGCCCACACATCACTACTGCAAATATTACTTTAATTGACCCTCAGGTTGACTATCCATTCAATGCTCTGGGGCTAATGTGATGTACACACCTTGTAAGGGAAATCTATTCCACCTAATGGTAGAGGAGGCCACAACTCCTGTGTGATATTAGTGTCAAGGCAATTGGTTTTAAGGATTTCTATAGAAATATTCTTCATCTCTTTCACAGCTCTCCGGTAAACACTGATCTCCAGCAGATGGGGATGACTGGAGTCATTTGCGTTATTCAGCGCCAAAAAAAAATAATATATATTTTTTTTTTTTATTAAAGGTAAATAAAGGCAGACCATACCATCAATTAAGGCTACTGGAAGTTATCCACAATTGGTTGTAATGATATATACTGCGAACTACACCTTTCTGAAGTTTTCATCATAAAAGAGGTCTAGAATATTGCTGTAAAAATCAGTATTTCTCTCTTTAAAAGGTTCTTTGTCAAATGAACAACAAACAAAAACATAAAAATTACTACATTATGCTGTAGTAGCAACAAAAAAAAATCTTTGAGGGCAGAGACACACATGCAGATTCGGGGAGATTAGTCGCCTGGCGTCAAATCTCGTCTCCTGCGTGCGACTAATCTCCCAGAACTGCCTTTCCACCAGCTACAATCTAAAATGCCGGTGGGATGGCACTGGGAACGCTTCGTTTTCCAAAGCTGCCTCATGAGAAAACTTTGGGGCAAATTCGGAAAACAGAGCGCCACCAGTGCCATCCCACTGGTGATTATGTTTCTAGCCAGCGGGAAGGCAGTTCAGGGAAGATTAGTCGCCCGAAGGAGAGGTGATTTGTCGCTGGGCAACTTGTTCTCCCAGAATCTCCATGTGTGTCTCTGTCCTGAACTTCAAATGACAAAATGGAGTTGTGGGTATGTAAACATTGTAAGGAGGCCTGGAGTTTTTCATGTTTCATTCTGGGTGTTTAAACACTGTAAGAAAGCCATAAGGTGTGGATAGAAAAGAGATACTCAGCATAGAATGAAACGGCAGTAGAAACAAACACAGAAGAATGAAAGTCAAACAGGGGGGTTCTAGCTACTTCCCATAAAAACAAGCCAGTGAAAGTGCAGTTTGCCAAAAATGAAATAAAAAACATGGAGCTGTAAATGTTACAGAGCATTCAAGAACCCTTCAAGTTGTAAATTATAAGGTCAGTAGTGAGTCACGATTATTAAAATTAAGAGATTTACTTTGAATCTAGATATTTTGGCATGTCTTTATCTTGAAGGAGACATTTTGTGTAAAAAAAAAAATAAATAAGAACGTACCAGTGCATTATACGCATTTAGATATAGAAGAATCGAGTTTTAAAAAGTAGTGTTTTGGGCTGATTTATTGAATATTTCTGCAAAATAATCCCTCCCTTCTCTTACATTTCCCAGGCTGTAAAGGGGAGCCAGTGGAACTCGGTTCTACGTGGCACTGTAGGACAGAAACCAATCAGCAGTGAGCAGGACCTGATAGAGAACTGAAGCCTGTCTTTGTGTGTGACTGCAGGGCTGTGATTGGCTGTCCCCCTTTTACTATGAGCCTGGCAGGGACCGTTAGAACACTCCCACCCTTCCTTTAAAACAGTACCAGTGAACATTTATAGGGAGCTCCAAGAAAGAGGCTATTTGTAAAGATAATTATTAGCACCGCGTAAAAGCATATATTACTCATAACTGCCTACAACATTTAGGTTTTGTTTTTTTTAATTTATCCTACATGTGTCTTTTAAGAAAGCAACATGATATGAATGTTATCTCAATGTCATTATATATAAAGTTTCCAGAAAAACAAGAAAGGACACGTGGACTTATTTTTTGTGGGCTACCACCCTACATTTATTCAGTAATGTTATCAAAAAATGTTTTAGGGCAGTAGTCCATAAAAAGTGAACTCCATATGAGTCCTTTCCTTTATTTGTGGTTCTCCTGTTGGTTGGGGCAGCCTGGGATGATGAGCATGTCAAGAGGCATTCTGTCACTTTAAATTACTTTAGAAGTTATTCGATAAAAGAAGAAGCAAAAACCTTTTGTCGTGGCAACATTTACAGAAATGTGAGTGTTGGAAACTCACATCAGAACTTCAAGGCTTTATGAACTGTAGTGCACAACAGGAAGCACCAGAACACTAATCTGATGCTCCTCTCTTTAGTTCTCAGGCAAGAGAGCTAAATCAATTAAGCCAGTTTATTACACTCGAATTCACAAATCATGATTCTGCTTGCTTCTACACTAAATGGGACCTGGGAGAAAAATACGGGCAAAGCTCATTTGAGTTGGTCACTCTTTGAGCACATGTGAAAATTAAATGATGCTCAGTTTCCACATGCTGTTCTTTCTGCATATATCGCTTTACTCAGGCTTTGGAAAGAGTCTAGGCTAAAGAACAATTCAAAAGGTCAGGGCAGACTAATCTAAAAGGGTGTTATACAGTGACTCATATTATATAACTACTTGTAAAGGACGGGACAAAACACACAAGGAACAGCCAAAGGACTATACAGGTATAGGACATATTATCCAGAATGCTTGGGACCTAGGACTTTCCAGATAACGGATCTTTCCATAATTTGGATATTCATACCTTAAGTCTTCTAGAAAATCACGTAAACATTAAATAAACCCAATATGCCGATTTTGCTTCCAATAAAGGATTTGTTATATCTTAGTTGGGATCATGTACAGGCTACAGTTTTATTATTACAGAGAAAAAGAAAATAATTTTTTAAGAATTCAGATTATTTGGATAAAATGGAGTCTATGGGAGTTGGCCTTTCCTTAATTCAGAACTTTCTGGATAATGTGTTTCCGGATAAGGGATCCTATACCTGTACTTGCGGATGCATATAAATTCATAGTTTGAGTTATAGGAAAGGGGGTGTTCACCTTTAAATTAACTTTTAGTATGATGTAGAGAGTGATATGCCGAGACAATTTGCAATTGGTTTTTTTTTAATTTTTTTTATCTCTTGTGGTTTTTGAGTTATTTAACTTTTTATTCAGCAATTCTCCAGTTTGTAATTTCAGCAATCTTGTTGCTAGGATGCAAAATATCCTAGCAAACCATTCAAATAAGAGACGGGTATGAATAGAAAGCTGATCAATAAAAAGCAGCGATACATATACATATGTAGCCTTACAGAGCCATTTGTTGTTTGGATGGGGTCTCTGATCCCCATTTAAAAAATGGAAGGAGTCAAAAGAAGAAGGCAAAACGTTCAAAAAACAATAAAATATCAACACTGAAGCCCAACAGAAAAGTTGCTAAGAACTGATCATTCTATAACATTCTAAAAGTTACCGTAAAGGCGAACCACCCCTTTAAGGTTAAAAAATATATGTGGACATAAACATGACAAGCGATATCCTACTTGTTGGTACTAACTAGTTGCCCAAAACTTTGTTGCAAGCCTGTCCTATTGAGCTAGCTAGTCAGTGTAACCCTTTCCTTGCTATGAGTTAACAGTAATACAAAGCCACGCCCCAAGGCCCATTTTGTTTGTTTCATTTGCAGGACAATTTAGAGATAGCCTCTGTATAAGAAACATTACACAATATGCTTAGTGGCCAGTTTATAGGAACAGAAAACAGCATTTTTCGCTTCCCCTTATAGACCACAAAAGGGCTGTTCTGATGAGACTACTCCTTTCTTTCGTTACGAAAGCTTAGGTGGGGGTTTAATCCTGTTCACCACATTCAGCAAGGCATTTAGCTTAAACACAGCGTATTAACTCAAGGCTATTCACAAAAGTAATTACGTTTCAAAAGCAGGCATTTATTCGGCATGTTCAATAAGTAACCTACATCTCTGACTGAGCTATAGTCTTTAGCTGCTCAAGGATCTAGCAATTTGCAGTTGAACAACTAGAGTAGTAGATTCAATAGTTGAACACAACTGTCATATCTACTGATGGATGAGGTTAAAAAAAAAATCTTTGACACCACCCTGCCACCCCACACACCCATTAGAGCTCACTCTCACCACTCACACACACCACTCACTCGCGCACACACCACTCACTCGCACACACACACACCACTCACTCACTCGCACACACACACACACCACTCA
>CM044435.1:50113204-50219041 GCA_024363595.1 Xenopus borealis | reverse complement strand
ACACACACCACTCACTCACACACACACACCACTCACACACACACACCACTCACCACACACACCACTCACCACACACACACACCACTCACTCACCACTCACTCACTCGCACACACCAGGATGTTAAGATGTGGCAGAGCCATTCAATTAGCCAATCAATGGTCATCCAAACATTAAATCCCCCTTTATAAATAAGCAAATGAAGCCACACTGTCAGTGCTAGTTGTAACCGATCCAGTGGCAAAGTTTGTCAGGCAGCCTACAATAGTCCACCCTTGTTATGTACTAAAGGAACACATTCAAGCTCTACCATGAGGCCAATGTGCCATCCACTACAGTAAGGGATAGTGGGGCTGTTAGTTTTCTGCCGTAAAAGGCATTTCGCGCTATTCACACAGAGCAACAAGGCTTGCATATCAACGAGCAATCTATATGACACAACAACACAAGTTCTTTCTGCCTGCGGCTATTACTACAACTCGCAGCCATTCCATTGAGAGTATGCTGGGAGTTGTAGTTAATCGGATGAGGAAGGGTCTTTAGCGGGAGCATAGGAGTGCTGTGACAAGCTATTATCACTTCCATGTGAATGCAGGACTCTGCCACAAGTCTACCAGCACGCCCATGGTCCACCAAGTGGCAAGTCCGCTTCGCAGTGCCTACTCGACGCTGCCATCGTCTAGCCAATGAGAATTATTCTCCATTATCCGGGAATATCTCGCACCCAGCCCGGCTCGGAAGAACTGCTGCTTGGGCCGGGCCCTGACCCCTCTTCCGGCAGCTCACCCAACCCTCTCCCAGCCCTTAGCTTACACAGCCCTCACTGCCTTAGTTAATTTCCCATGATCACTGACCCGCTGTCCTCCTTCTCCTGGATGGGCCCCGGCTCTGCCTGGGATCCCGTTCCGCCCGCTTGTCCTCCTCTGCTCGGGACACACAGCGCCACCAATCCAGCCTGGGTGAGGCTCACAGCTCGCCCGTGACGTCACTGCGCTCTCCGCCGTACGCGTTCTCGATGCCTTCCAAGCTAAGCGCTGACCTGGCCCTTCCCAGTGGCGCGCACGCGCATGATGACTTCTCATACTGAAGACTGATCGAGAGCTCTTTCACTGGAAGATGCGGATATTCTACGACCTGTTTTGTTCAAAAGAAAATGACTGCTAAGTGCTTTAATGTCCAAATGAAGCAGTAGACAGTTACATTTAAATACAGAATTGTGCTCTGGTTAGTAAGGGGAAGCCATATCCTATTTCTAAACGAAACATTTTTCTACAAGTACAATAAATAGATGATAATTAGGCAAACGGTATTCAGACATAAATGTAGCCGGCGGCATTCATGAACAATTGGCAGAGACGCTTTTCTGCTGGTGTATGAATACGACACGAGTGGGCGAATAGTGTGTGATATGCCACACCCACCGTGTATCCCCAGCAACTTTCAGGCTTATTGCAGCGTGAGCTTGTGTTGTGAGGATCTGCTTTGTATAGTCAGGCTGTAACTACAGGGGAATGGACACTGGCACTGCTTGGGCACTTACTCATGACTTTGTTCCTTTTATGCTAATATAAAAATAGCCAGTTTAGGGGACCCTGATATGATTTTTTTGGGGTCCATAGGTATCAAGTCACGCTGATATCCATAGCTGTAGGTTACAGGGTGAATGAATATGGTGTCATTTGAGTTTGGCTCATTAGAATAATTAAAACCATACTTGTCAACTCCTGTATACCATTCCTCTGGTTTTAACTATTTGCTCCTCTGAACAAAATGTGCATGCACAGTGAGGGTTCAGCAACTTGAGAAGGGCCCTCTTAATAAACCATGTCCCACAATAAATAGGCCTTGTCTGCTTTTTTTCAAGAATCCATCAGGAAACCTTTTTGTAAGGTTGGCGAGTTTGTGGGCACTTGGTTCTAGATAACAGTACAAGCAGTCAAATCAAGATTGCTGGTTGTTTTGAAACATGAAGCTCATATGTAAAGAAAAAATCCCAGAGACAATCAGGTAATGGTGTTATAATACAGTAGAATGATCATATTTTTAATTTACTATGAAGCATCGTCCTGCTATATACTTTACAGAGTTCAACATAAAGGAGCACATTTATGATTCTGAAGGCTCCGCCGTACTTCGTTCAACTACGTCAGACATGCATTCATCATAATGCACAATTATGTATCGCCAAAAGAACGCTGGAGTACTTTCCCCAGCAATCAGTGTAGGACTGGGACACCAGGGGCCCACCCAAAAACCTTAGACCAGGGGCTCACCATAAAACCTTAGACCAGGGGCCACTCTCAGGACTGATATTCTTCATCTCCTCGCTCTCTGGTTGGTTTTCTTTACATACTGTAATCAATTAATCCATCTATTTAGCCTCTTTGTTCTCATAGAAATAGGGAATGGCCATGAAATAAGCCAAAAGTTTAGCAACATGAGGGCCCACTGACACCTTGGCCCACCGGGAGTTTTCTTGGTATTCTGGTGGGCCAGTCCGACACTGCCAGCAATGTTTCATTAGAAAGAAAATTTCTTAGCAAATTTTCTCTAGCGTTACTTTCTTCCTAGTGAAACTTTGTTAACTTACACTTATAGCAATTTAAATTTAGAGGGTATATACAGGGCTGTATACCTCCCTAGGCATTGGACCTAAACACACCCCTATGCCATGCACAGTGACATTGTGCGCCGGCGTGCATCACACAACGTATTCAACAGAAATTACATCAGCGCACCGCACCGTGCACGTGACATCCCTTCTGCATTCTTACTCGGCCCTCTATCACTCCCCACTTCGGCTCCGTCACTGGATTTCCTATGGAAATCCAGGGTGGGGGGGGTTGGGCGGTTATTTAAAAAAATTCCCCCAAAACCGTTCCACCCTAGGCACAGGCCATTGGGGGGCCTATATTTATAGAAATACAGCTCTTGGCATATAAAGGTCATATGTATGTTTTTATTAGTGATGTTGGTGAAATTGCTAGAAGCAGCCATTTATTAAAAATGCGCAAAGAAAACAAAATAAAGTCAATAGAGATCCTCAACTGTGCTAGACATGAGCCCACCCTAAAACAAATGTGGTGTTAGCTTCAAATGTTAAAAAAGTGTAATTTTAAAAAGTGTGTATTTTTAACAGTTACGACTTGTAAATATAGTCTCACTTCAAATAAGAAAAAACTCCAGTGTTTTGTCTTTTTTTTATTACTGTTTTGGAATACAAGATATGCTGTCACTGAGAGTAACGTTGAGGATGTGGCCAGGGCCGGCCGTACCAAGTGCGGGGCCCAATTGGAACCATTTCAGTGGGGCCCCCCTAGGAGGAACTTTGCTGTCTGGAGGGTCACAGAGCTGGATGGGCAAATAGTGGCTGCTTTCCCCTCTGTCCAAGTGATGGCTTCCAGTTGGGGATGGGGGTAGGCTGGGCAACTGGGGAATTAAGGGAATAGGAATCAGAGCTCGCACTGGAGCAGGGCCCCCATAAGTGCGGGGCCCAATTGGGCCAAATTGGTCCAATGTGCTTAAAACCGGCCCTGGATGTGGCTTCATTGTATTAATTTGCCAGTCAGACTTTGGCAAAAAGGGGTTTTGGACAGAAAGTTTCACACGTTGATAAATTAGTGGAATAATGACCATTTGCCTGAGCGAAAATTCGCCTAGTGAAACAATGCAATAGTTCTCCAGCGCTGAGCTTTTCCGATAGTGAAGTGAGTTATTAACCTTTTAGTAAATTGGCGATGTGGCTAGGAATTCTCATTTTGGTGAATTTTGTCAAAAACCCACAATTTGCTCTTTAGTAAAACTACTGCAAAGTCTTAAGGTGGCCATAGACGGGCAGATAAAGCTGCCGATATCGGTCATTTAGACCAATTTGACAGCTTATCTGCCAGCGTATGGGGGCTTCCGACGGGTCTTCCCGTTCTGGCCATGATATCGATCGGGAAGGTTTGATTTTCACCTCGATCGAAATATCGGAGCCCATTGCCCTCATCATAATAGTTTGGCTATTACCCCGCCGATATAGCCCTGCCGTTAGTGGCATACCTGGGAAAGATCTGCTCATTTGGCGTTGATGCCAAACGAGCGGAACTTATAGTGTTTGACCATCTTTACACTTAACCCAAAGTGTGTCTGTAGCGTAGCATACTGTTCAGAGTGTGTGTTTTTTTTAATTATATGCTTCATTGATGTCCCTTATCTGTGGAAAGTAGGATCAAATAATGTGGCTGCACTCAAAAAAAATGTGATCATTTCTATGAACAAGTTCTACAACCAAAATAAAATGTCATAAATAAGAAAAACATACTCAGAAACTAGAACAGGGACCTGCCAGTAGAGCTTGTGATGGTGATCAGATCACAGCAGCCAGGCATTGTCACAAAAACTCCTGATTTTCCTGATGTTTGCCATTATTGAGATTTTAAATACAATGGCTTGGGAAATGGGGTTGTACTTGACATACAACACTGCTTATTTCAAGTAACATTTTATATGGCAGTGAAGCATGAGATTGTAGACCTTGATGGAGGAGGGAATATGCTCTCGCGATAGCAGTTTACGTCATCACACGCTTAGCCCAATTAGACGTTAGTATAGATGGGTCGAAGTCTCACGAGATCCCCACAGTGATGCTAATGCGAAAGTCCTATTTAAATGTGCGCAATGGTAAAAGTCTTTTTCGCCATGACAAAGCTCATTAGCGAAACGCGCGTCAGAGAGTTTTTATTTTATTTATTGGAATCTCTATCATTTACTGCCTGATTGGGTCTTTTTAACACTAAGGGGGTGGTTCGATCCTATTGTTTTATCTGTGATTCTACTACTCTTCCTTCCTTTCCAAGGCCGTTGATTTGTGGCTTTTCAGGTCTAGTTAGTTCCTCCTAATTGATAGGGCAAGGTAACTACCAAGGCCACAGTCTCGGTTCCCTGACCTGCCTTTACTTTGTGGCGTCCCAGGCCTTAGAAACATATACAGGCAGTTATTTCTCTTTGGGACAACTCCACCATTCTGCTTTTTCCAATTTTCCAAATACTTTTTGTAATGAATTTTAACAACAGGGCTTTTTAACCTAATTCATCCCTTTTTAAGCTCCCCTTTTTTAGCACCGCACTATATTTATTTTGCACATCACTAAATGAATTGAGCTGGCACACTTGCACTTCCAGCACTTTAATCAAATTTAATTGATTTAATAAGAATTGATAAATTCAATAATCCCAATTGTATTGGGTTATACTATAGAGTTGATTTTCTCTGGAGAGTGTGCTTAATGAACTCATAGAAATCATTTCAATTAATGTATTAACACAATAATTTAAGATTTAATTATTGGTACCTAATTATTGGGATGTATTAGATTTCGTAATTACAACTGGGGTTTCCTTTTTCCAATTTTCTATATTTGATAAGACCTTGATGTCCTTACTTCATTAGTAGACCACAACAACACTACACTAAAGTCTGGGAACCCCTGAGAGATAAGTAATCAGTTGATTAAATAAGTCTGGGTACCCCTTGCCAAATTACCAATATAGTAAAGAACTACTTTAGAAATCATATTTACAAATGTTTATATAAGGTTATATTTTATTTGACTTGAAAACTTTGGAATGAAGAAAATAGTAAAAAACATATGCACTTACATCACACAGCAAACCAATATTATCGATATGGCAATAAATCTGGGAAATTATTAACACACATAGCAAAAAGACAATCCCGTAATACATACATACAGAAACTCAAAACTGCAGAGGGCTGGACACAAGACCCCGCCTGCATAAGACATATACTAACGGAACATTTCAAAACACTTTATAAAGCTCCAGAGGACGATCCCGCCGACGGTTTGAGATTCCTCCAGGAAGCAGGCCTCACTAAACTCTCAACCCAAGACCGGGAAATACTAGATGCCCCTATAACAGAAAAAGAAATATCAGATACAATTCGACATTTAAAAAATGGAAAAACACCAGGACCAGATGGGTTAACAGCAGAATTTTACAAACTTTTGCAACCAGAGATAACCCCACTTTTAAACACACTTTATACTGAAACCCTACAAGGACACCCACTCTGGCATGATGCGAATGTGGCTAGAATCATATTATTACCCAAAGAAGGCAGAGATCCTACAGATCCGAAATCCTACAGACCTATTTCACTTTTAAACCAGGATTTAAAAATACTAAACAAAATAATGGCAGACAGGCTTCAACAAATATTACCATCAATACTTACTGAAAATCAGGTAGGTTTTCTTAAACAACGCCAACCAGCTAGGGCCCTTCGACAGATCCTCACCGCCATTTATATCAGCAACCTAGAAAAAAGAAAGCACGGAATGTTAGTGAATCTAGATGCAGACAAGGCTTTTGACAGAATAACACATGCACACCTCCGCCGCTTATTGAAATTCCAACATTTCGGTATACACATGCTAAATCTTTTCAAGAATCTATACCTCACACCTACTACCTTTTTAACGGTCAACAATACTAACTCGGATAGATTTCTAATTCATAGAGGTACGCGCCAAGGATGCCCACTATCCCCCCTCCTTTTCAATGTCGCCATTGACCCATTGTTGAAACATATCCTTAACAGCCAACAACTACAAGGCATGAAAATCGGTAGCACAACTTTAAAAGTAAACGCGTTTGCAGACGATATATTACTATATCTCAACCAACCCAAAACAGAAAAACCAATAATATTGCAACTCATACAGAGGTTTGGCAAACTAGCGGGATTTCAAATTAATTTAGATAAATCGGAGGCGCTACAACTTTACCACTCGGATCCCTCAGATTGGCTCCCACACTTTCCCTTAAAAAGAACCAAATCACATATTAAATACTTAGGGATTCACTTACCACCACACCATAAAGACACATACGCCCTAAATATACGAAAGATAATAGACATTATCCACCAAGAAACACATCAATGGAAACATATAAATCTGACTTTTTTAGGAAGGATACATTTCATAAAGATGTTTCTTTTCCCTAAATTATTATACCCTCTACAAATGTTACCATATAGTATAAAACCAACAGACCTAAAAAGAATAAACCAAACATTTAGAACCTTTATATGGAACAAAAAAAGACCCAGAATCAGTCTTTTTAAATTACATCAACCAAAACACATGGGAGGCACTAACCTCCCTAACATTAAAGAATACAATGAAGCAGCCCTTCTTCGCTATACGGGAGACTGGATCCTTCACAGAGATCTCTATACTACCATCTCCTTAGACCAATATATGATTGGCACCCACTCCCTAAACGTTATACTACATCTCCCATCAAACAAAATCCCAACACAACTACAAACCAACCTTCTATTCCAGGATATTTACAAAACATGGCATGTTGTGAGGAAAAAACAAAAACTCTCACCGACTACCTCCCCATATATTTCGTGGATAGGTAACGATGACTTCCCTATAGGCAGACGAAATCCAGTTCTTTTACAATGGCGCGACAACGGACTACGTAACCTATATGATATAATGGACAATAACTATGCAATATACTCCCACGACAAACTGAAAGAAAAATACCCATTCACTACACAACACCTATTTTTAACTCTCCAAATTCTTCACTTTGCAACTAATACGCTTAGGAAAATCCCTGAAACTGATAAAACTAATCCTTTCAACCAAATCTGGAAGAATAAACACACAAAACAATCTACTTCACAATTATATCAAATTACCAGATCACTAATTGATACAGACAATGAACAAAGACCAGGCTTTACATGGACAACTGACATTCCAAACACGGTCACCTCTAACATTTTCAGACAACACACAAATGTGATGAAATTACTTCCGGTCAGTAGATATCAGGAAATGGCTCTCCAAATACTCCATAATTCCTACTTAACTCCTACCAGGAGATATAAAATGGGAAATCTGCCCTCTGACAAATGCCTCAGATGTCTATCACCTAAAGCAAACCTGATCCATACTTTATGGTCATGCCCTTCACTCATCAAATTTTGGACGGAGGTAACAGAATATGGCGCTCAGATGGCTGGTAAACCCTTCCAGGCAAATCTAGAATGGGCAATGTTTAGCGATACCACAACATACACACAATTAGGAAAATCAGATAAAACTTTAATCGGAAAATTGGCAGCAGCAGCTCGAAAGACCATTTTCCAACTTTGGCTAAACAAAGATCCCCCCCCCCCATACTGTTAGTAAAACAAAAACTACATTATCTTTTCCACATGGATTGGTTGGAAACCATGACTAACAGAGAACAAAACTCTACCAAATTTTTCAAGCTATGGACACCTTACATAGAATCCTTACCACAACAAATCAGGCACCTCACAGTACAAACATTCCAATATACCACCTGGTATGACACAGCATTACTGAAAGAGATGCCATTGGTCATGGAATCGTCCCAATACAATAATGTTCAACCACAAGGACATCGAGAGCTGAGTTGTGAACCTTCCAGGAGCCACCTAACAAACCGATTATTATCCTCCTACCTACATACCCCTTAACAGGGCCTTATACACCAAATACCACTTGAGCTGAAAGTTAAAGTTAATATTGTTACATAGTTAATACTGTTTTCTCAAAAATGTATATGTAACTCATAATGTTAACAGAACACTACAGAATACTACTGTTTACATCAATACATGTAACTTCTCTGTATAACACTTTGAATAAAAACAAGTTTGAAAAAAAAAAAAAGCATATGCACAAGTTTGGACACCATAGGCAGAATTTAGTAACGTCCTTTGGCTCAGATCACAGCTTGAAAATATCTTTTGTACCCAGCTAAAGGGGTTATGTAATAAAAGGCACTATGTTTGCACAGGAGCAGTAACCCATAGGAACCAATCAGCAGGTGGTATTTACTGGTCATCTGTTTAAAAGCAAACATCTTATTGGTTGCTAGGGGTTACTGCTCCTTGGGAAAATTTATGCCTTTTTTTGCATACTGGGGTAAGAGAGTTCTTATAGGGATTTTTGCAGTGACGTAACTAGATGTCAATGGGCCCCAGAGCAAATTCAATTTTGGGCCCAAAACATTGGTAAATTGACCTGTTCTAAAGCAATATACTGAAATTGCTAATTTTTAAGTGCCTTACTGTCCTAGGGTCTCATTCCTCGATGGCTAGGCCCCCTGGATATTTGCCCATATTGCATATTTATTGACTATATCTACCCACTGATTACTTCAACTTACTTTTCTTCAAGTATCTCAAGAAGGCATTTGAGGTATATTTAGGATCTGTCACGGGTTGGCCTTCGTTAGGCGCCCAGGGGGGAATTAGTGGCCCAAGGAGGAAGCTTTAGGGGTTCACAGGTCCAATAACACAGCAAGGCAAGGATCAAGCAGGAGTCAGACAGGTCCAGGCAAAAAGTGTATTAGCAGGAACAGAATAAACACAAAGTCCAGGCAATGATCATAAATACAGGAAAACAGGAACAAAAGTACAGGAACAGGATCAAAAAGCAATATCAGGATCAATATAGCAATACCCAGGATCATAGCATGTAATCCTATCATTGGGCGCCATAATGGCGTTCAATACCCCTTTAAATAGTCAAATCTCGCGCCAAAACGAGCGCGGTGACGTCATCGCGTCAAGCGCGACGCGATGACGTCACTGTCCGGCGCCGCATATCCACGTGGCGGCTATGGGCGCCGCCATTGTGGATATGCGCCGAAGAGGAGAGGACGTGCCGCCCGGAGCTACAGGTAAGCCTCCGGGCGGCACGATCCTGACAGGATTACTGGCTTTTCTAACTTCTCAGTTGTTTAGATATTACTGCTATTTGGTGGAATGCTTTATTTCCTTTACATGTACACCCCATGTTTATTAGTTGGCAAGGTGACTTTTTATTCAAATGCTGCTCGTTGATGATCTGTAAGGGATTCTCACTGCCGCTTCTGTCCAGCGCGTCCAACATGGCGGTGCCCAGGGATCCTACGTGGTCCATCGCCAGCGTCAGAACGAACGTAAAAAATCAGAACGGACGGACGCCAGCATCAGAATGGACGCAGCGTCACGATGCCAACGTCATCACAAAGCTTTTTGGTGCCAAAGGAGGCCTATTTAAGATGTCAGGACACTACAGACATTATAGGTTCTACATTGTGTGTTCCTGGGTGTGATTTACTGCTTATTCTATTGATTCCTGTGTTAGACTTCAGTCTGTTTAATCGTTGCTGAATCTTCCCATATGCCTGGACTTGACTATTCTTCTGCCTCATACTTGTCTGTTACCTTGAACTGTGTTGGACTGGTGCTTTCTCCTTGGTCCGCTACTCCTGGCTGAGCCTTCGGGCTCCTTACAGTATAATGGGGCCATGGACCCTTCAGAGGAAGCACAACCTCAGCCTAACTTCAGGAGAGCCTTCTGTGGGCTGGCTTCTCGTTTGTAGGTCTTTGAAGCACAGCAGACCCATTTCAGTCAAGCCTTGGAAGCTATCCTGGACAAACTGTCTGCCCTCATGCCAGCAACTCCAGCCAGTCCCTGTACCTGTGGTTCTGGTTCATCCTTCTGAACTGTGCATCCTGGCACCCCCTCTCTACGGTGGTGATCCCCAGGCAAGCAGAGGGTTCTTACATCAGTGTCAGATCCAGTTCCAGTATGTCTTGTAACGCACCAAGGTGTGATATATTACTACCTGACTGGAAAAGCCCTTGAATGGGCATCTCACCTGTTGGAGAAGGAATCTCCTCTTATTGAAAACTCCAAGGCCTTCATGCAAGAACTTCGGACCGTGTTTAATGCTCCTGGCCGGGTCGGGGCTGCCTCTTTGCGGCTAGTACAAATCCGCCAGGTAAGCCACAGCACTTCTGAATATGCTATAGAGTTCCGCACACTGGCTGCTGAGACAGGTTGGAACAACGAGGCCTACCATGCTGCTTTTTACAATGTGCTCTCTATCCACCTTAAAGACAATCTGGTCTCCCGTGAACTGCTTTTGTGATTGGCAGGACTCTGCCTGTATTGTGGGGGCAAATCTCACTTTGCACATTAATGCCCTGGTAAATTTGGGGAGACTTACCTGGGAGGGATTGATTCTCTTCCCCACAATTCTTCTCACAGATTTCTTCTGCCAGTACAGATTCAACTTCCCACCAAGACCATCCATTCACAAGCATTCCTTGATTCTGGTGCAGCAGGGAACTTCCTAGATTGGGTCTTTGCAAAACAACATGCCATACACTTGCAATACTTATCTGAACCTCTTCAAGTCTTGACCATCGATGACAGACCTTTACCCTCCACTTTCATCTCAAAATCCTCTCTCGAATTTCCCATCATGGTCAGCTCCCTACACTCTGAAAGACTTTCCTTCCTCATCATTGACTGCCCCTCCACACCAGTGGTTCTAGGATTGCCATGGCTCCGTCTTCACAATCCAGTCATAGACTGGTCAACCTCTCAAATTTCTCATTTGAGTTCCTTTTGTCAGCAGAACTGCAAAAATACATGAGTGAGGAAAGACAAACAACAAACATACAATAAGTACAAAACCACTACTTATGTGCGGGCACATGAGGTCACAAATTTAGAGGAAACATCGCACCAGCCCACAAACTCATCTACATGCACAACCCTACCATTTTGTGTCTGTGCTGTCTCTAGTATGACTGAAACCATCTTAAATGAGAAGTGCCAGTTTAGTTTCACTTCAAGTTTTTTAGGCAGGGAGAAGAGCAAGTACAAAGTGTATGAGCAGCTAGTGAAGCTACTTCTAAAATTATTTATTATTATTTATTAAAAAATAGAACTGTAGCTGCTTGACAGTATTTATAGTTTGCTATTATATTTTTGTACAGACTAAATGTGATAATCTGTGATGTTCCATTACCATAAAGTTGTATAACACAAGCAGGGCTTTTTATTAATCTTGTACTGCCCTATTTTCAGCAAAAGGTAGAGCTAAGTCTTTTTAAACATCTTAGCTCTGCAGAATGAATTTAATGTTTCTAGTGTTTTAATCATTTTATAAAAAGCGGTACCACATTGTTTATCATTATGAATTAATGATTACATTTCAATCTTGTAAGTGAATGATTACACCCAAAACTATAATAGGAGTTAAGGATTAAAATTAAATTAATTGATGAAATCTCATGATCGCCAGTGTAAATTATGTATCACTTAACCTTGAAGTCCCTTGTTTGTAAATGCTCGGCTAGGGACACCTTTCAGGCTTAAAGTAGGTGTAAGGTATTAAAATACGATAATATTGCCTGAAATAGCAAACTTGCTATAGTTTAGTGTAAAACAAAATAGACATTGTTTTACACATCTGAATAATGGGAATAGCCATAAGTGTGATCTACTGGTATAGTCTGAAGATAATGCTGCTGGTCTTGATCTTTATGTGCTTTGAAAAAATGCTCAATTTAGTACCAGGCAGCAGGTTGCATATAGAGATGATGTTGGCAGCTGGTTATTGAATGAAACATACCTCTGCTCTGATACATATTTTGTATGATGCCAAACTACAAAAAGGTTTACTGGCTCCTGATAAAATTGAACGCATTCATGTGATACGAGTCCTAAACTTGTAAGATCCACTGGGGCAGGGGCAGATGTGAATAATGTGTAATCTTTGCAAAGAACTGCAGAATATATCAGAGCTATATAAATAAAAGATGATGCTAATGAATCATCACATTTCACAGTTTATTTATATTCTATATTCTAATACAAAAATGTTAATAATGGCTATTAACTATGAGTTAAGACCATAGTAATACCAACTATGTTTGATCAGTAGGCATTAGCCCATGCTAGATATAATTGGTCTCCTGAGGGGAACTATTTGACATTTGTATATTTTTGGCAGATAAATGGAAGTAAGTTAATTGACAATTATTTTTTTCTCTCTTCCCCATTGAGAAAGGCATTTGTTTACCCCATGGGAAAGTAATTATATTATTACTGTTTGACAGTAGTTATAGCTTGCCACTGTGTATTTGTACAGATGTAAATGTAAACTTGTATTTTACACAGAAAAGACACAGCTGTTTTGTCAATCTGGTACTGTTGTTAGCAGTAAGTACAGGTAAGTTTTTTCTAACATCTTATCTCAGCAATATACATATAAAGGAAAAGAAAGGCATAATCACTTGGGAGGGGCAAATCTTAGGCCCCCTCCATTGATTATGTAGTGAATAAAGTACTTCCTTACAGAGGAGTTCCTTGACCATATAAAAACTCCGAGGTGACCTCATATTTTGCAACAGGGGCTACTTTATTTATCATAATACACAAGTTTCAGTGAGTGTGACAGAAATGACATCACTAAGCTCCGATTACAACTGATAAGATCGCTAAGCACAGTTTATAAGGATATCATTTACATGATTTTCATGGCTCTTGTGTATTATATAGTGAATAAATTACCCCCTCTTGTAAAATATAAGTATATTATAAATTACCGAGGCTGAAGGCCAAGTGTTTTTATACAGGTCATGGAACTATGAGAATATTCTCATATTTTGCAACAGGGGGTAATTTATTTATTATAATACACATGTTTCAGTGAATCATGTGACAGAAATTACATCATAACTCATTGTTTTTAAGGAAATAATTTACAAGATATTCACAGATTTTGTGTGTTATAATGACATATCTAATACCCCAGGCCAATGCTCTTGTTCATTTACCAATGCACTGGCCTGGGGTATTTCTGTGGGAGCTAATTTCCCACAATTCTTTTTCCACTTCTTTATTTCAGGTCCTAGTAGGCGCACACTTAGCAGTGTAAGAAAAAGCCAGCTTTTTTATTCTAATTTCGGCTTGTTACTCTACTGTACTTGCCCATGTGCCTATTGGAACACAAGCCACAAAAGGAGCCTAAGGTAAGTTCCACTGAACACCAATGTGTGTGCTTTTTTAATTTTACTAAATCCCTGGCCACCAGTGTATTATGTCATTACTATATAGGCCTCTGGCCACTAATTTTTTTTTTTTTTTTTAATATTTTATGGGGCCTCTGACCACCGTTTCTTTTTAATATGTAAGGAAGGGCTATGGCCACCAATTTTTAAAAAAAAAACTTTTATGGAGGGCCCTGACGCCAATGTTTTTTTAATTTATAGGGAGGGCTGGCTACCAATGATTTATTAAAATTGTAGGGGGGCCCTGGCCACCAATGTGTTTTTTTAAACTTATAGGGGGCCCTGACTACCAAAAAACATAAAAAACACTTTTATGGAGGGCCCTGGCACCAAAGTTTTTTTTTTAAACTTATAGAGGGGCCCTGACCACCAATGATTTCTTTAAAACTTTTATGTGGGACCCTGACCACCAATTTTTTTTTTAACTTATAAGGGGGGTCCTGGCCACCAATGGCTTTTTATAACTTGTGTATGGGAGGGGGTTTACTGTTTTTAGTTCTGATGTCTGTGAGGCCTTTTTACTATGGTGTGGGCTGGGTGGGATCTGGGGTGTGGCTTGGGAACTGGGCTTGGTTGGGTGTAGAAAATGTTGTTGTACGGGGCCCTGTGATTTATGATGGTGGCTTTGGATGACATATGCCATGAACAGGGTCCCACATGTCATAATAGAAGACCAGAAGTATATAATAGTGAGCATATGCAGGGTGTAAGACAACTTATCTGCAGATGCACTCGCCCTGTTTATTTGTATTTTTGGACTGACAGAAAATATGGAATTGTCATACAAATCTGCATTACTCAGGAGAGGGATATCTGGATTACTGTGCCAACTGTCTATGGAGCGTTCTTCATATAAAGTTGCCTATTTAATTAGCCCATTACATCGAACTAATAATAATTTACTACTTTCCTTGTCCTTTAACAGTTTGGAAGACTTAAATAACATATCAAATATACCAGCAAATTAGGACATTAGAAAACAGATACTCCTAACTCTAACCTCAACAGATGGATGGGAATCATTTCACACAAATGCAAATGCCATCCTCTGATCACAGCCTTCTTTAGCAAACTTCTCCAAAGACCTAACTGAAAGGCTGGCAGCAGCAGCAACAAGGAGAATTGTTCTTCACCACTGACTTTCATAAGATTCCTTACCCGTAGTGTTAGTGCAGTATAAATGACACCACATTTTCCACATGTATTGACAAGACTAAGCTAATGACTAAGCATCATTGTGCTCTTTATACTAGTTATGGAGTTTTGAAACCCCTGGTAAGCAGCCATTCACTGCCACCTGAGGCAAGTACTACAGAAAAAGTTTTTTTTTTTTAATTGTTTGGTTAAAATAAACTCTATGGGAGATGGCCTTCCTGTAATTTAGAGCTTTCTGTATAACAGGCTTCTGGATAAGGGATACCATACCTGTTAAGATTTCTTTGTATTCCCAGAGTAGTAATATCATGGCATTTTATTTAAAAAAATAAATGGTTAACTTACAAAGAATTTGAATCAGCTGCTGAAATACTGGTCCTCCTAACTTACCAGATCACTCCCATCTCTGTTATCAATGCAAGCAGTAAGATCTTGGCTTCTGTTCAGGTTAACCCTTTTTTGACTAAACAAAATAACGGTGGCACTAAATTGCAAGTCTACTAAAAGAAATGCTCCTATGCAACATTGTGGGAAACATTGTGTGCATGTGTGTAAGCAGTATTTAAAGTGCAGGGCAACTGCCTCTAAACCAATTAGTTTTCTCCTCTTGGCATTTCCCAAATGCTACGTTTGTTTTGCTCTATGGGTCTTATTTTATTGAAAATATGTGGAGTAGCATTTCTGCCTGCTTCCTTTATCAAAACCTGAATTTCCTCCCTAAGATGTCACAAAGATGGTAACCAAATAAATCCAGTGCCAAATTTTTTCCTGCTTTTTGAGATGCATAAGACACCAAATGCGCAAAACCCGGTTTGAATTATCTGCGCCGAATGTCGATTTTGATCTTAAGCTGGCCATAGACGCAACGATCCGATCGTACAATTTTCGGATCGTGTGTGGAGTGTTCCGACATTTGTCGTGCCATGCTGATCGGTCGTTTGGTCGATCGGCCAGGTTAGAAAATTTCTGTCGGCTGGCGTTAATATCTTTGCGTCTATTGCAGATCGTACGATTTTCAGTGGGAGACCGTCACTAGGTCTCCCACTAGGTCTATGGCCAGCTTTAGACTGCTGAATTAGGGTAAATTTACATCATGCAAGTTCAGCTATATTTTTATATAGATGACTGTGTTACTGTGATGTTGTGTACGATTAAGAAATTAAAGTACATTTTTTCAATAATAGCTGTGGTGATTTTGCAAAAAAAAATGTTTGAAGTGAGCTACTCTGCATGTTTTATTGATTATTTGCTAAATGCTTTTGGACCCTTGCATAGTGCTCATCTATAGATGGCATATATCCATAATGTAATAGGTTATAATTGGCATTCACAAATCTATTATGTTATTTCCTTTCACACATTATAACAACACTTTCTGTAGAGTTTTATTTCAAATTAGCTGACACTTATGGCAGTAGTTAAAAGAAAAAATAAGTATTACTTCTCTAGCACATGATTTA
Source organism: Xenopus borealis (assembly GCA_024363595.1). Classification (NCBI taxonomy): domain Eukaryota; kingdom Metazoa; phylum Chordata; class Amphibia; order Anura; family Pipidae; genus Xenopus; species Xenopus borealis. The sequence goes on along the minus strand of CM044435.1, from coordinate 50,202,504 downwards.
TTTATTGGGATGGCTTAAAGTTAATTAGGTGAATTGCTTATAAAAGCACGTGGATTGCATTTCGGTTCACTTATGTAGCACATTTTAAGAATAAAACCTGCCAAATCATGATCCAATAGTTATAATGTACCCTCAACTTGCATTCATTTAGTATGACATATCATTTGCACATGGGGGTATTTTAAAATATTTGGTGGCTTGGCAGAAAAAAAGACTACAGGCAGCTTACTACTTCCATGTGCAATTTGTCTAAAATCCTTTTAATGGAGGATGGTGCTCTTATTATTTATTCAAATATATGTTTGAATATGCATGTCTAAAGAAATCTAAGGTACACTCTTGTCTAAAGTCTCATGCTTAATGCAGTACTGTAAATATGTACCACCATTTAAATATATGTGACACAACTCTTGGCAAGTTGTTCAATAAGGGTAATGTAATCATCGGATAAAATGTGGTCCTTTTCTAGACCCCCTTAGCAACCAGTCAACAGTTGCAATTAATGGTCTGCTGTCTCAACATGTGATTTGTTGGTTTGGGTTACTTACTGTTGTGTAGATAGCTGTTTGTTTAAACTGCATTGTGCAATTTTGAAGAAGTGCCAACAGCTTGTGTACATAGGATGCTTGCTACATCTTCCCCACTGTGCTTTAGAAAACTTTAAATTATAAAAACCTTTGCCTATATTCTGCGGGATTGCTGACATAATTTATTGAAAAAAGGTTATGCCAAAGAAGCTGGCCTGCTTTGGCAATCTGTATATTTTGGCAAATTCCAGCGGGATCACACTACATAGAAAGTCACTATTTATTGGTTTTGTTTTGAAATGCCAGGGGATTTTTTAAATCTCAGTCCTGACATGCCATTTTTGAACACTCATGAATGCTCAAATAAAAATGGATAAAGGGGTAAAATAAAACACAGCTTTAGTGATGAACAGGATGTACGGTGTTTTGGTGACAGTTAGGGGCACATTTACTAAGGGTCGAATTTCGAGGGTTAAAAAACCCTCGAAATTCGACCCTCGAATTTTTCATGAAGTAAAATCTGACTAAATCGAATTTAAAATTTGTAGGATTTTACCGCTATTTGAGATATCGAACGATCGAATGGCGCTCATCCGATTTCAATTCGTATGATTTTTTTTGAGAAATCGTGTGATTTAAATTCGTTAAAAAAAAATTCAGAAAACGCCTTTGGGAGCTTCCCATTGGCAAATCTAGCAACTCGGTAGGTTTAATCTGGTGAACTACGCAATCGAAACAATTTTTAATGGGCAAGTACTGTGACCATCGAATGGTTGAATGGTTGAATGGTCGAACGATTTTCTTATTCGAATCGTTCGATTTATTCGAATCATTCAATTTCATTGAATGATACATTTGAATCAAGTAAGTGGATCTTGCAACAAAAGTAGCAGAATAATGTGTTGTGACTTGGAATTGTTAGATCAGCTCCCTAATAACTAGCCTTTCCCTAAATACCAAGCGGGAAGGGGGCTCAGTGGGGACTGGGGGAAATTCAGAAGTAGACAATGCAGGAGATTGTGGCTTATTCCCATACAGCTGTGACTATAGAGAAGTAAGCCAAAGTTGTAAATATTCCAGATGTAACAGGAGGAAAATATTTATTAAGATTTAAATTTGGGGGGGGGGGGATTTCAGAAACCCCAGGACTTTAATTATAATTAACAATAAATTTTAAAAAATCTTTTTTTGCTGTGATTGCAAAATCATGGCAGTCACAAACTCCAGCGTCAGACTGGGAGGTCTGGGCCCACAAGGGCTGCCGCATCAGGAGCTCACACACCCGAGCCCCCCTCCGCCACCCCTATAGGCCCCTTTCATAACCCTCTTCCCCTCGTACTAGCATATAGCTACTTATCTATTTTGCAGCCACAATCTGTGCATGGGGGTTGGGGGGAGAAACTCACTGTGGGAGTCAGGTGGCTGTGGGGAGAAAGTCTGGGCTGGGGCCCATTGGGTTTTCTCTCTGTGTCCCTCTGGGCCAGTCCAACCCTGAGATATGAATTCAAACTTAGATATTAATGAAGCAGTCCGTTAACGTAAATGACATGTAACTTAAGTTATATCATATGTATATTTATATGTGGAAAGGCCCAGAAACACCAAAAAATAAAGGGGATTGCATGCATTAACGGTTACCCTGCACTTGTATGAATTGCGTGTTTGCTTCAGAAATACTGATATAGTGTATATACCAGGGGTGTTGTCCAACCTTTTAGCTTCCCTGGGCCACATTGGAAAAAGAAAAAATGTCAGGGGCCGCATATAAAATACACATACATAGTAACATAGTAAGTTAGGCTGAAAAAAGACACACCTCCATCAAGTTCAACCTTTTTAACTTTTTTTTTTTTTAATTTTAACTGCCTAACTGCTAGTTCATCCAGAGGAAAGCAAAAACCCCATCTGAAGCCTCTCCATTTCCATCCTGACTCCAAAAAAGGCAATCAGACTAGTCCCTGGATCAACTTGCAGGGTTTTACATGAGTTGTTTTATGTAATACCTTTTTATAGAGACCCACATTGTTCGAGGGTATAGTTTTCCTTTAATGAACAAGTTCAATCAAAGTGGACCCAATACCGAGCCCTGAGGGACCCCACTAAGAACCTTACTCCAAGTAGAGAACATACCATTAACAACCACCCTCTGTACACGATCCTGTAGCCAGTTTCCTATCCATGTGCAAACGACTTCATTAAGACCAACAGACCTTAGTTTAGAAAGCAGTCGTTTGTGGGGAACGGTATCAAACGCTTTGGCAAAATCCAAATAGATCACATCTACTGCCCCCTCACTGTCCAGCATCTTACTTACTTCATCATAAAAAGCAATCAAATTTGTCTGGCATGGCCTATCCTTCATAAAGCCATGCTGATTGCTGCTCATAATGCCATTCCCTAGGACAAAATTTTGAATGTGATCCCTTAACAAGCCTTCAAATAATTTGCCCACCACAGATGTCAAATTTACTGGCCTATAATTGCCAGGCTGAGATATTAATCCCTTTTTAAATATTGGGATGACATCAGCTTTCCTCCAATCCATTGGCACCATACCAGATGAAAGTGAATCTGAGAAAATCAGAAATAGGGGATGGTCTAAAACTGAACTAAGCTCTCTTAGAACCCATGGATGTATACCATCAGGCCCTGGCTCCTTGTTAACATTAATTTTTACTAAAGCTTTATGAATCATATCCTGATTCAGCCACTGACTAGATTGAGCTGAGTTAGTAAATCTATGAAGTGAGCCTGGGAACTCAGACTCTATTGTATACACTGAAGAAAAAAACTGATTTAGCACATTTGCCTTTTCTGTATCGGTTACAACCATGCTGGTGCCATTATTTAAATGGAGCAACACTCTCAACCTGCACAAACACTTTTGATTTGTAAAAATAAAGAAAATGCACAGAACAGAACTACAATACCTGTTGGATAACCAGATGGAGCTATACACTGGAATATGGGACACCTGGATATTAAATAGACTTATTATTATATTATTATTATTACTACTAACTGGGCAATGGACAGAGTCCCCCCTCGTGGCTCCTTCTATATCCTTTGCAACTGGGACGCAGGTTGGACACCCTTGGCATATACAGTAAGGGCTAGAGCAGACGGGGAGATTCGGGGGCATTTTGTCGCCTGGCGACTTGTAGCCGCGACTTGTAGCACCCGAACCTCCCCGAATAGACAGGTCCTGGGGCGCACCGGCGTTACTTGAAAACGCCTGCGCCTATTCACACGCAGCGGCGCGATTTGTGGAATCGCTCCAAATCTCCCCGTCTGCTCTAGCCCTAAATGGTTGCTGTAGACCCTTCTGGAATTTCCTCTCACTTTTTTTTCTGAATTTCTCCCAATCTCTCTGCCTTTAAACAATTTATTTGACCCTAATTTAGCTTCAGTATATCCTATAATCTGATAAACTCAATGCTCAGTGCCATATATCTCACCTTGCTGACTACTGATCTTGCCTATTCTTAAATAATATGTCTCATCCGCTTTTCCTTTTAGACTGCAAGCTTTGTTGGGCAGGGTCCTCTTTACCTCAGCTGTTGTTGTTGTTTTTGTTTGTAATCTGTAATACTGAAATATTGTAATCTTTAATACTGAATGTATACACCTGTTATTGTACAGTGCTGTGGAATATATTGGTACTTTATAAAGATGTATTATTATGAATAATAATAACAACAATAATCACATTAAATAGGACACGTGTGGCACATAACAGTATCATAGCTGCAACTTTCAAGATATATATTGGATAACTGTGTACAGAGTTCTCTGTGTGACAAAATAAACCTAGTGAAAGTGTCTACTGTCTCCTATTGTTTTGACCATTATTTAAAGTGTTTAGAAAAGGCTCTAAATAAAAAATACATCATGGGGCAGATTTACTATACACTTTAGGGAATTTTGCCCCTAGGGTCATTTAAGAATGTCCCAGACCAAAAGTACAAGAGGTGGAATATCCTTACTACCTGCCCTACAGTTGCCTTAATTAAAATCTTTTGGCATGAGCCAAATAATAACTATCCTTTTACACTTTATTATTATTTTCATCTGTAACATTCACATATTCCTCTACATGTTAAATCTACGTCTAGCCCGTTCATCCTACATCCTCCACTTAGATCCTTTCATTGTTCTTCTAAATTACCCTAATTTTGTTCCTCTAACTGCTGGCCCTGCAACTACTGCTTTAGGAAAATCAAACATATTCAGTAAGATGCACATTTAGTGACTTTTCAGGCCTATTGACAAAAAGCAGAAATAGATCTTAGTTAATTTATTAAATCCCTTGAGCCCAACTTCCTTGATCTTATCTCCTGTCATTTTCACTCACATGCTTTGATACAGCGCCAAACCCATGTTTCAAACCAGCTTTATAAACGGTTTCACTTATGTTTATACAAAATTAAGGCTTAAGCAAACTGGGGATTTTGAAGATTAAAAAGCTTCTATGTCCTCCAACCACTCCCTCACCAGAGAGAGAAGAAGAGTTCAGAAACATTTCCAGTGCCTAATAGGAATTCGACTAGGGAATAGTTAAAATTCGATTCAAATTAGATTTTTTAAATTCATCATGAACTGGCCCCTAAAGACTTCAAATTTGACTATTCACCACCTTAAACCTGCTAAACTGCTGTCTTAGCCTATAGAGGACATTCTGGGATCAATTTGAAGTTGGTTCAGCCTTCCTGAATATCACAGGTTTTTCAAAGAATAAAACTCGAATTGAATTTGAGTCAAATTCGATTCAAGTTTGCGGGCCAATCCCATTCAGCCAAGTTTGAAACATTTGAAATTTTTGATACATTTTGATTGGTTGTTGAACTCTAAATTTGACCCTTGATAAATCTGCCCCTTAGTTTTGCGTGAAGCAAGGACTTATTGCATGTTCTTCTGCCACTATTGTTGTCCTTGAGTAAGACCTCACTATCCAACAAGTGAACTGTCATTTTTTACACATGCTTAGTGTAAGGAGGAGCACCTTACCGGTGCGGTGGGGACGCCCGCCGCGCCGCCAGCGGGGACGCCCGCCACGCTCTTCTCTACCGGCATTGCCTTCTTAGTGTGCGCGCGGCGCGCACTTCCGGGTTTTATAGGCGCATGCGCGCTGGCGTCATGACGTCAGCGCGCAGTGGCGCGAAATTCAAATAATCAAAGGGGTATTTAAGGGGATTTTTGGAAAATATTGGTGCCCGTGATAGGTTCTTGTTCCTGGTGCCTTGTACTTGTGCTGTAAGCTTCTGATCTGTTTGATACCTGTGTTTGACCCTGCCTGGCTTTTGACTATTCTGATTATCCGTATTCTGACCTGTGCCTGAAGTTAACTACTGATTCTGCCTCATCCCTCTGATTGATTCCTGGTTTTGACCCTTGCCTGCCTGACGACCCTTGCCATCTGCCTGCCTCGACCCGGCCTGTCTGATTACGAATCTGCTAACTCCTGTCTGTACCGTGACCATCGGCCTTAAAGACTTTTATACAGTCGTGCCCCATCGCTGGCCAGAACTTCTGCCCTGCACCTCTCGTTTAAGTCCAGGTGGCATCTGAGTAGCTGAGGGCTCCTCCCGAAGCCAAAGGCGGCCACACTACTGGTGAAGCACGAGCCTAGACCAGGGTGCTTAGCGTTTGTTCTGGCATTGGGTGCCGACCGTGACACTTAGGCTACTAATAAGCATAATGTATTATGCATACAGTAGCTTCTGCATTCTAAAACATAATGTCCCTTTAATAAAGGGGTGGTTGTGCTTTATATTAACGTTTAGTATGTGCTAGACTGGTAAATTCTAAACAACTTTTTAATTGGTTTTATTTATTGTTTATTATTTATAGTTTTTTCAGAATTAATTTTTTGATTCTTTCAATTGATTCAATATGGGTTCACTGACCCCCACAGCAAAATTCTATTCATATACCAATCCCTCATTCAAACCACTTGCTGTTTGCTAAGTGAAGTTGAACCCTGGCAACCAGATAATTGCTGAAATTCCAAACTTTGCTCAACAAAAAAATTAAATAATTACAAAAACACAGATGATTAAAAAAACCTGCAAATTGTTGTTTTTATACAGGTCGTAGTACTCTGAGGTAACTTCTAATATCCTAATATTTAGCAATGGGTACTTCTTTATTATCATCTGTCTGAAGGATTGTTTTTGGCTTCTGTCAAGTGTAGTTACCAAAAGCAACCAAGTTATCATTTCAGGGCCCCTTAAAAATTTGTATATTACTTTTTAAATTATCTATCATTGATATCTCTCTCTGTGTCTCTCTATCGTCTATCTATCTTTCTATCTATCCCTATCTATCTATCTATCTATCTATCTATCTATCTATCTATATCTAACAATCGAACTATCTATTTATCAATCCTCTGTCTACCTAGATAGAGATAGATGATACATAGACACGGACAGACAGACATACAGATAGTGACAGTGTCTGCTTAATCTGTAGATATGCCAACAAAACTCACTTGTAATTATTCCAGGGTCAGGAGGTAATTTTCTTCCCTGGGGAGCTGAATTATCAGCTAGCACAATAGGATTGTATTTGCCTTTATCTGGATAAGCTTGTAGGGGGCTTGGAAAGGTTAAACTTGATGGACATTTCTTTTTTCAAACCTTACTAACTATACTCTATGTAATTATCTTTTGAACGCATATCTAATTCTATGCATGTCAGAAAGCCCCCTACACCAAAACACAAGGAAATTAAATTGTTAAAAAATAATGCTCTAAATAAGTGGCTTCGAAATTATGCAAATGGCCCACACAGGGGAATGGAAGCAGTAGCTAGGGCACCCTCAGCCCAAGTGGAACTATTTGTATGATTTAGCCATTGCACCTACCAAAAACACAATAACCAAAATGTAACTATAAAAATACATTTTCCCTCAGATATACTCTAAATAGTTAGTCTACACAGGTTATAGATTTCTTTAGGATATGTCTTGAAGTTCATCCATCTAATTAGAATTATAATATTCTTTAAGGGGCTGATTTTCTAAGGGTCGAATAGGGTCGAAGTGAAAATTCGAATAAAATTAGAATTTCAAAAATTCGTATTTCAAAGTAATTGTGGGCTACTTCGACTATCGAATTTCGAAATACTGACCCTTTAAAAATCCTTCGAATTGGACTATTCCCCAGCTTAAAGCTGCCGAATTGCCATTTTAGCCTAAGGGGGGCCTCACAGAACTTGTCCTGAAAATTTTCTGAGAAATCAAAGGATTTTGGTGAAAAATGTTTGAATCGTTCGATCGAATCGAATGATTCGAACGATTTTCATTCGAATACGGACGTTTTTCGATTGAAAATGACCCCCCCCCCCCAAAAAAAATTTGATGGTCGAATTTCAAGAGTATTTTCCACTTCAAAATTCGACCCTTAGTAAATCAGCCCCTAAGCATTCTAGTTAATTTTATTTGAAACACAGGTTCCCATTAATTGTAAGAAAATGTCTCATTCATTTTCCCACTGTTTACACAATAGAAGGACAGAAATTCGGTGTTTCTTTTGACAGAGGACTCTAAGCAGCATTACTTTGAGGGTTACTAGTGTATTCATATAGACCTTTCTGACAAAGCTTACTTAGTTTTAACCTTTCCTTCTCCTTTAAGCTATTTGGCCCAATGTGGTTTACCCTCATGGCAACCCTTTAGCTGGTTGTAAGCTGGGTGTTTTGAGAGTGGTTGCTGCTACAGCAAGTCAAGAGCTTAGGGACCCACTCACAATGTACACATAGAATATAAATGTCACAATATAAGGCTGATTAGTAATATATACACAAAATGACAGCACAAAAACCAGTGCAATTAGCATCAAAATGTAATAATCAGCCCTGTAGCATCAGCTTTTATTACAGACAAACCTAATTTTCTGCTGGATAATTAGTGACTACCCCTAAGCTTAGCTTCTCAACAGCTGATCAGAGCCCACTGAGCATGTGAGTGTCACAGACACTTTCCAAGATGGTGACCCCCCTGTGACAAGTTTGAAGTGCTGGATCATTGCTGTTATTGATAAGCTGAAATTTTAGACTGTGCAATAAGTTCAGTATATAAAATATGGCATATTTAGCCATATTAATTTTTACGGTTTAGTTCTCCTTTAAGGCCATTTAGAGTAGAAAGCCTCTAACCTTGTTGTTAGTAGCATAAGATGTGGCACTAAGCAAAGGTTCTTAGATTTATACATTGGACTTGCTTTGGGTTAATGCAATGCTCTAATCCAGGGGTGTCCAAACTTGGCCCTCCAGCTGTTAAGGAACTACAAGTCCCACAATGCATTTGCCTGACTGTGGCTGTCAGACTCCTTCATTGCATTGTGGGACTTGTAGTTCCTTAACATCTGGAGGGCCAAGTTTGGACACCCCTGCTCTAATCCATCTTCTTACTGCCATGTTTATGATACATTCTCTACAGTGATTTAACTGGTATATCTGGGATTAAAGCTGATTTTCCATATTCTATTTATTATACAATCATGCCCGAGGTTAATGCAAAGCTGATTATCCAGATGATACAGTAGGCCTACTTGCATACTCAGGGTTAATGCATGTTAACACATTTTAGTAAGTAATGTAATTTACTGGTCAGCTGTTTGAGGCCGAATATCTGATTATTTGCTTGAGGTTACTAAACTAGGCAAACTGTATTATTGTATATATAATAAATCTCCTGATGGCAATGCTCAATGCTGGTGTAGTATCTATAATAATATTTTTTTTATACCTTGCTTCTTATCTTGTACTTGGAAGGAATAAAGTAATATATATATATTTAGTCATCCATGTGAATAAATACATATTTTTTAAGTCCTGAGAGTGCGGACCTTACTTTTGTGATATTGATATTGAATTTGGACACTGCACCCGGGCATTTTTGTACCTCTTACCGAGAGTGCCGACTCCTCCGTAGGCTGTATATATATATATATATATATATATATATATATATATATATATATATATATTATACTAAGTATTATACTAAATATGCATAAAAAGACCTAGACCTAAGACTCAGACCAGTACATTGGCAAAAAATGTATACTCAACAGGGTATACAAATACAAGCAACAGGGGGTGTCTTTCTGAGAAGAACTCAATTTTCCAGTAAAAATGGAGCAAGTGAATTTTGCTGGCATTGGATTACAAATACCAATCAACAAACAGGTGCTTCTAGCTTAATTATTGCATTAACTTCTTGGGAGCTTAAACTTTTACACAACAGATATCCCACACACGCTCACCAAGATATGGATGTGGTTCGGGTGCAATTGCCTCAAACCCGTTGCTTCACTTCAATCCATTCTTTTAATTCAGGTGCACTCACCGTTCTCCGTTGGTGGCCCGGGTCATAGCCAAGCCATAGCTTGGGGAGAAAATTATCCCTGGAACACTGTTTTCCGCACGCACTCCAAAGACATCATGGACTCGGTGTAAGATCAAATCCCATAATCTTTATTCAGGTGTGATCTGTGGGTTAAAGATTATGGGATTTGCTCTTACACCGAGTCTGTGATGTTTTTGGAGTGCGTGCCGAAAACAGTGTTCCAAGGAATTGGATTACCACTGGTTTATTAAGCAGAAATCAAACATAAATTAAAATTATTATTGTTCCATATATGGCCTCTGACAATATTAGTTGCCTTTATAAATGTAATCCTATACTGAGATAAGGCAAAAACATATAAACATAGTCTTTCCCAGAATTTTAGAAGGAGTAACTTGTTAATAACTAAAGTATCCAGTGTCCATAAAAAGTACATTGCTAAGAAGCTTAACAATGTCAGGAATGCCAACAAAAATAAACAGAGCTACTGTACTGTGTAGTCGGATATTTAAAATAGCTATACACTGCAATCTGATATCCCTAACAGTTACAAAAATTCTACCAAAGTTCACGTTAAAGTAGGAGAAAGGAAACATAAGGAAAAATGAAACTGGACCATCAGATTCCTTTAGAACTGGGGGCAAAGTGCAAAAAACAGGCTCAAACTGCAAATAATATAGTGCAAATAGGCAGGACTATTTGCACTCTATACAATGTAGCAAATTATTGTGCTTCTATTTGTTTGTAGTGCTTTGCAGGGACTATGAGTAATTGCTGTGTGTTTGTGTCTAGAATGGAGCACAAAGGCCTGCACCCTCATGAATACAGTGCTACCGAGGCAACCGAGGCAAGCAGGGGATCATTCAGATGCAAGCAGGCACAGCATGCAAAGAGATGTGTCTTACCACCCGGTTGATGGCATCCAGTAAGGATGTCTTAAAACCACTAGGCGAATTTTCGCCAGCCCGCCGCAAATTCACTAAAATGCGAATTTGCACTCAGGGTGGCGAACGTTAGCGAAGTTGCGCTACCGTTACTTCGCCAGTCAAAACGCATTTACGCTATAGATGCCTAGGGATGGCGTGAACTGTTTGCCGGCGAACTTGTTCGCGCGAACATCGGGTGCTCGCGCTCGCCGGAAGTTCGCGAACGTCGCGCGACGTTCGCCAATTTGGGTTCGCCTTAGTTGGCGCTTTTATATTGCCATTTCTCCCCCAGACCAGCAGATACATGGCAGCCAATCAGTAAGCTCTCCCTCCTGGACCACCCCCACACCCCCTGGACCACTCCCCTTCCCTATAAAAAGGAGGGTAACCCCCAAAAACATTACGCTATTTTTCAGACTATAACCCTGAAAAAAGGAAGACGCTAGCATTTTATTGGGACTTATAAAAAATGTCAAGTTTTTTTTTTTTCAAACTCCTATCTTTTGTATTGAACTTCGCCAGGTTAGACCTGGCGAAGTAAACTGTAGCGCAAGAGGTAACGTTCAATAAAATGGTCATCTTAGTGAATTAGCGTAGTTACGTCCCTTTGTCAATGCGCAACTTCGCCTGGCGTAAGGGTGTGAAGTTGCGCTAGTCTATCTACTTCGTAGCAAATTTTTGTCAGGGACACTGTTCATAAATTGGCGAAGTTGCGAAATGACGTCAAGCTGGCGAATAAGCGCTAGCGTTGGACGCTTCGTGCTTTAGTGAATTTGCCCCTATGAACAGTGCTCACCAAGGAGTTCATAGTTCCAATATATGAACTAGACTGATAAAAATCCCTTTTAACGCCCATTTGAAAAGCAGCAGACAATAAAAGGTGCTTGTTTATTGTTTCTGAGAACAGCAAGAAAATGCATAAATTGCACTAATTAGAAAAAAATGCTAAGTACTCCTACACAAAAATGCTAAATATAAACTTTCTACAGTAAAAACACTTTAACTCTGGGTCATTATAAAACCAATGAACCTAAAAAAGCACTACATGTGGCACCTGTTCATCAGGTGCAAGGACCTGCACCTTTGGGTGCTCACCACAGGATAGTGTACAAATTGCAAAACACTGTACATTGTATGTTGGGCCTGTTTTTTTGTACTGTGTCTATGTCCTAGAAATTGTAAATAGGATGTGTTGTTTTTTTAGATTCATGAAACTGAGTAAAACAGTAATGAATCTTCTTAAACTGGATAGACATACATATTTTTGTACAATGGTCTCTGCTACCCTCCCCCTCCCCAGAATTACTGTTTTATCTAATCAGATATATTCACAATAAAATTAATCAGGTAGACCAGAAAAAAAAAAAACAATCTGACCAAGGAATGGTTGTGGAGTCTATATGAGGTTACTTGTAGCCAAAATAGTACCACACAGGAATTTTATATAAACTGAAAGACTTGATAGAGAACCTTGCTTTCTATATCATTCCATCAAGAATCCCAATCATACTCAAGGATGATTTAGTTCAAAGCCAGGCCTCAAGACTTTAACTAGCGTCCTTTAGTCTTCATCACTGTAGTACAATCTTAATCAAACTGATCAGATTTATTTGCACTTATTAAATACAAATCACTGAATTGGCAGAAAATTTGCTTTATTCATACTGTGAATCACAACAAATAGTAAATCAAAGGGACTGATCCAGATCTAAATCAATATAAATTGATTTGCTCATCTGTAGTCATCTATTAAATTGTCAGCAGAAGTCATAGTCCAAAAACATTCAGACTAATTAACAGTAGGCACAGTACCTGGACACAGGTCATTTGAAGTAAATCTGACATTATCACAGGTGACCAAATGTTTGGAGTTACCTTTCCATCAACATAAATGTAAATCATCAGTGGGAAAACACATGTATTTCGCAATAACCAGGACCATATCTAAATATAGGTATCCAAGGGCCTTTACCTAGGGTGACAGCTTTAAGGGGTGACCCTCAGATTCCTTTATAATAGCTAATTTTCCTCCTAGAAAAATAAAAAAACCTCCCCAGTTGCCACAAGAGATTACCTGTATCTGGCAGTGGAGCTGGGGGTGAGGGGGCCAGTTGGCAACTCCTGGGGGCTGCATGAGAAATCCTTTAAGCAGTCATTGACCTGTCACATGGAAATCAGCATTCTCTGGCAGGAAATGGCTGCAAGTACAAAATGTAATTTTGTTCTTCATTCCAGTAGCGTACTTGTTTAATGGCTTAGAGGCATAAGAAGTCATTTATTTGTGCCACTGCTGCAAGTGGCTGGGGAATATTTGTGCTCCAGTGCCAAATTCAGTGATATGGCAGGCAGTAAGAACAGAATTCTGTACAGTGATGTGCCTGCTAGCTCTATCTAACTAAATGACAAGCAAGTTTAGGAATGGGTACTAGGTGTCAGACTCTGCTGGGGTTTGATCCTGAGACCACCTTGTTATTGGTTGCTTGACCTAATCACGGGGCCAGGAGAGCAGTCATGAAGATCTTATTTGCTCTTCTGCTGGGTCTCAGTTTTAGCCATTTCACCCCAGCATTATATTATAGGGTCTGCCAATCAGGGTTGACCCTGCCTTATATAAGGCCAGCCCTCCTCATTAGCAGTGCCTGAGCCTAACTTGAGCACTGAGGCATTGTCCTTAGCTCTTGTTTACCTGTTCTGGTTTCCTTGTTCTTGCCTGGCCTGGCCTTGCCCTGTATGGTCTAGTTTGTGTCCTCTTCTCTGCTCCTGTTTTTTGTCCTGTTCCAGTCCTGTTCTTCACAAGCTCCATCCTGTTCCTGTCCTGCTCTGCCAGTCTAGTTCTTCATCCACACCATCCTTATTTGGCCTGACCCTGATTCTATGCCCTCATCATCCTGTTACTGCCCACATTGTATTAGCTCTTGCCTGAAAGACTCACCCTACTACCTCTGCCTCCTCAGCACCCTGTACCTACCCTTGACACTAGGTGGGAGGAGGAACTGGCTTGGCTTGGTGGGAGGAGGAACAAGGCATGGCTCTTGTTTATGAAGGCAGTGCTGTATTGTATTCAGGGCTCTGTTCTCTATTTTGGTGTGCAGAAACCTACACCCATTACAAAAAGTCCATCAGAAGGAGCAAGTGTGCAAAAAACACACAGCAGTTTGTGCCTGTTTTTTTGAACTTTGAAACCTGCCCTGCACTTGGTCATTGAGCCATTCTGTAATCATGGAAAGCAATGTGCTTGTTTTTGCATGTGAAAACTGTGCAGTGCAATCCAGTTCTTATAAGATGTATCATATTATCAGAATGCAGTTGCTTTGCTCCACTGCCATATTATCTTTGCAGCTGAACACATTTGGGGGGCTTGAAGCCAAGGTTATGTATTTGGTTATAAGCATCTGCACAAAACTTTAAGGGTAAATACATCTTAAAATGATGTTCTATATGGTATGGTATTGTATCTGTATTTTTTCCATTTGAAAACTGAGTAATTAAAAAAGTAATTGTTTTTTAATTACTTGTTTACTTTGGGGGTGATAAACAGACACCTGGAATTGACAGCTGTACGAACTTTGAATTAGTACGTTTCAACCACAATCTTTTTTACCCATTAAAAATACTGCACTTTTTACACAAGTTTTTGTGTCATCATCAAAGGATCCAATATCTATCAGTCTAAAATGAGTAAACTTGGTAATGGAACCATCCACCATAGCAACTATAATTTTCTAAAATAAAAAAAAAAATAGACTAAACACATTTTCTTTGTAATTACTCTTCACTGGGCTCTTGCTGAACATAGGTGTATAATTTCTATTTAATTGCCTTTTATAATGTCACTGAAGTGTGGCTCAATTAACTCTGTTCTAACAACAGTTTTTTCTTTGCTCCATTCTGTTCTAAATGGTCAACCTGGTTTAGATTTAAATTACATTAGCATTACCATGGTTATACCAATCAAGTAGCTGAGCAAGAAAAATTAATTACCCTTTATAGAAGTTTAGCTTCAAAACACTATTAGCAAACATTCATAAATAATCTACTCTAATAATGGCTTGGTTTTTCAGAATTTACTTAATAGCTATTTGATTGGGATAGAATTTGAAATAAATAATGGGTGATTGTTTTAATGATGAAGTATATTTCAGGTTTTTAGCATGGCTAACTAAGCCAGATGAGATTACTTTGCTGATTACAGGAACCACTCTTTTATGGAGTCCCGAAAAATGGACACAATTTTAGCAAAAATACATACGCAATCGTGTTAGTTTGAAATAGAGTAATACACATAGGGGCAGATTTACTAAATTCACATGAATGATTCGAAATTCGATCGGATTTTCAAATAGATTCGAATTCGAGTTTCGAATATGCAAATTAGGTAAATTTGACCAGTGAATCCACTAAATTTGATTGAATAATTTGAATAATTTGAATAAAAATCTATTTGAATATTTGAATACTCGACTATCGAATTACTTCCCCTTTAAATTTTTATTCGACTGCTCAGTTCACCATTTTTAATCTGCCAAAGTTGTTTGGACAAATTTTGATCGAATAGTAAAAATTCAATTGAAAGGTTAAAATCATTTGAATCGATCGATTAGAACGATTTAATCGATCGATCGACTTTTTACTATTCGATCATTCAACCGATCGAATAGCGGTAAAATCATTTGAATTCGAAGGATTTTACTTCCCTTCTATTCACATGGGCGAATTTCTAATTTTTTTTAAATTCGAAATTCAACCAATGATAAATCTGCCCCTTATGTTTAAAATGCTGTGATGTTTAGGGTTTAAAATCACATACGTTTTTGGACTGAAAGAGATGAAGTGGAAGTTATATGTATGCTGTATATGGTTTACAAAGCAATGCAGTGTGCAGTTAAACTAATCAAAAATCTGCTATGTACCTCTGACTTTTATAAACCTACATAAATCTACATATAGTATGGGTGATGCATCAGTAGATCAAATTTGAACTGGAAATCTGGAGTGTATTTTGCTCAACGCATTTAGGAAGATGAAAAAATCCCTTCGGCATGAAGGTTTTACAGACATTGGCATACTAAAAGATGAAAGGCAAACCAAGCAAGAAGAGTATTCTAGATAAGCTATTTATTATTAACATATTAACATTGTATTGCACTTATGATTGATGTATGAGGGTTAATAGCAGGCTATATGAAAGATGTAAGTATGCCTTATGCATGTTATTCATAATATCTAGCCAAATTCCTTACTGAACCTTAGATCTCCTTAAACCAAATAGATTATATTTCCATAGCCTGCTATGACACTGGGATGCTACAGTGGGATGGCTGCCCAATGGTTAGCTTTTATGTAGACTGAACAGTGTAAATACTATGTAACTGTGTTTCAAAAGTGAACCAGTGAAGCCCAGTCTCAGAGCCTGATCTAGTCTGTGATTACTGGTTCCTTTGTCCTTTCCTGGTTCATGTGTCCTTTCCTGGTTGCTATGTCCCTGCCTGATTCATGCCTGGTTCCTTCCAATTCAGTTGGAAGATATATTTTTTTTAATATAAAATGATCTCAGTGGGACCTACTACCTACTGCCTTTCTTGAAAGCAGATTGAGTTATGATAGCACACAGGAGAGGAATTGAAACTTAGAGGACAATTTAATTAAAATAGATTGCATTGCATCAGCCTTGTTTCTAGTGACTGCGTATGTTTGGCAAATCAATCCTTCAAAAAGATTTCAAACCCATAAATCCACCATTAGGAAAGTCTTGGAATCAGGTAAATCTGGCCTTGTCCAAATACTTTACTGCTAGTTCCAAGCAGCATGATGGCTTCACAGGTTCCTTGACTATACTTGCTTACATATACAGGAGCATATGCACTGAACTCCAGGTTAGCTTACAATATGCATGCTTCTGGTTGCCTGTGGGAGCTTGTTCAATAACTGATGCAGCCAAAACGCGGTGGCCTCAAACCTTCCGGAACAGCACTGTGATTTGGAAGCAGAGAAGGTGGGACAGTTGACTTTTAGTTAGCAGGGATGATGCAGTTGGGGAGAGGCTTAGGGGGTACTGTGTATAGCAGTGATAAAATAGTATATACCAATTATCTCCAAACAATATCCAATAAAATAGTGATAAAATAGTATACACCAAATATCTCCAATTAATACCCAATGCATTGTCCAAGGTTTAGTATTAGATGGAGAATGTACATTTCATGCTTAAATATTCCCCTAAATGTATTATAGGAATGCTAGGTCCCATGTTGCATATGAGAAGGCACTACAAAATAATTTATAATTAGTGTGGTAAGGTTACTTTTTAACTTTTACCTGTTAACCATGATCGGAAACATGAAATTAAATTAAATTAAATATGTGTGATGTCTGCAGATTCCATTATTGTGACAGCACTCAGTTAAGTCAGTTATATAATTTCCTTCTTTCTATTCATCATTAATCTCAGTGACTCAGGTATTCATTGTATCGCAATAATATGGCATATAAATCTGTGTACATTTAGCTGCACAAAGTAAATAAATAAAGATAATTCACAATATATTAATGTGAACATGGCCTATTTCCTTAAGAAATCATTTTTCTCTGAATGAATATAATGATAAGATTTAAGTTTACCAGTGAAACCTCTCATACCGATAAACAAGAAAAGTTGGTTAAGAAAGTGATTATGATTTTTGGTTAGGGGTGAACCATGCAAGAAACAATGAACTCTCATGCAGGACTGAAACTAGTAGTCAGTAACAGCTACAAATACATTCCGGAAACAAGCCAAGGGGGAAATTATTAAAGTTTTTGGTATTTCCATTTGATGAATAAAGGAACTAAGGTTTGTTTTTTTCTTTTTAAGAGAAACATATACTGTTAGAAATAAAGTTCCCCTAATTTTCCATTGGGTGGGTCTAACACTTGTACAGTATTAGAGTTAATTCCTTATAAATAATGTAGAGGTGAAGGAGGAAAAATCCTTCCAGAGTATTATTGGACGTGAGCCTATACAAACATGGGTGGGTAACAAAACAAGGTCTTTCTTTCCAGTGTGGACTCTAACATGTTTCACAAAGGAAGAATTTGCTCTGGGAGTGTACCTGACCCAAATAAAACATAGGAATGGACAAAGAAACACAACCAGTTAAACTAGATTGATCTCTCTCTATAAAAAAATATAGTTTACAATACTGAAACTCTATAGCCTCACTGGTGCAGGTATGTGATACTGGTAGACAGAAATGTGAACAATATTACTATAATAAGTATCCAGACTGAGTCTATAAGGAGGGTGTTGGAGCTGATTATTTCTCTGGCTTGTTCTGTGTATCAGAATTCAAGAATGTTAAATTGTTGAACTTTCCATCCCAAACCTCTACTGTAAGATTTTTTACTACATCAGAAAACAGCCTAAGTATCACATCTGATAACATTTAGTACAGAAGAATTAATGGCGGCATTTAGCTAAAATGGCTTTATATGATATATAGTTTGGGAACTGTGCAGAATTTGAACTCTTTGAAAAGATTACATGACTTACCTCTCTATGTGGAAAGCCTTGGCCACATTGTAAGAGATTGGTATATTATGTGACAGAGACTTTAGAACACATGCAGTAGCTCATGGGACACTGCATTATTTCTTATAGGACAAGACTACCAAAGATTCACAAGAACATTTTGTTTACTACAGGAGATGACAAAACTTGACCAATGCTATACCAGTGTGGAAAAAACTTACAAGTACACTCAAATAACCAACTTTGGCAGGTCTGATTATTCTGCAAACTTTCTTAGCTCAATTTGAAAAAACTCCTTAAAGTCAGCATTGAGCAAGAACTGTTCAAATATGGTCAGGACTGCTTTGAATGGTCATGACTGCTTTGAATCCAAGGAACGGCCCCTGTATAAAGACTGATGATATTCACCAACATCTGATTTGGTAAACACATATTTTCTCTGTGTACCTTTCCCATCATTTTCCCACACATAGATGAATTACTCAAACTCAATCAATTGTTCATCATTGAGATACACAAATAACACCATGCTGCCTTTAAAGATTAAGCCATCTTTCCAGAAGACCTTAACTCGGCAAATTCTATGCACAGTTAAAAGCTATAGAAAAGGCCTTGGTCACAAACATTTACATAAAAGCAACAGATCCTATGCTTTTCAAAGCATAGAGGTAGTGATACAGTCTCATCAAAGTCCTACAAATGTCTGCTGATGAATTAGCTGAGGTCTATACCTTTTAAACAAGCCTTAGTGCTACCACTATTTTAAAATCTCAATAATCATTCTAGGTCCAAAAATAATAGGATCAATTGGCTAAATGATTACAGCCTTTGCATTAGCCCCATCATTTCTAACTATCTAGACCTACTTCTATTTGCTTATCACCTAAACAGATCTACAAAAGGTGCAGTTGCCCTAAAACCATTGATGGACTATCTTCTATAGATCCATAAGTAGGTATCCCTACTATCAATATATCGGTGTGGCATGGCAGTACCACAAAGCAGGAAAAACATTATTTTGAAAAATTGGATAGGCTGAATGAGAAATCACACAAGTCTACTAATCATTATCCACTCTTGATACAGCTGGATGTATGAATAGAATCACAATAAGTGAACCTTCCCATTCAGGTTATGGTTTATTCAAATGTCACAAGCCCAGATACTTTCTCAGGCACAGAAGGCCTGAATGTATTAAAGTTAGAAGCAAGATACTGCTTACTATCTTCTTCTCAAAAGCATTAAGAGAAATTGGTCTATTTACCCTTAGCTGTGGCTTCATTCATTTTTCACAATATAGCCCTACCCAACATTTGTATATTATTTTATGATATTATTATTGTACAGGTATTAAAGTTTTTTACTCACTATTTATTAGTTAAATGTTGATCTAACAGTGATCTACTAAGCTACACAGGAATTCCCATAGCTAGTTGCACAATTGGCGATAAATTCCTACTTAACTTCAGTTTTGAAATCTTTGGTAAAAATACCCTTTTCATACATTTTTTTAATATTGTGGCAGTTATCAATAAGATAACACAAAATGAACATTCTGAGGACATATGGATAAATGTGTTTCCAAAGCTGAAATGTTTCATAATAAAATGAGCATGCAGTAACATCAGTAGATGTTGAGCTGTACAGACTCCACATATGAAAAGAGTCAACAAAGGGTGTTTTTCTCATAGCTTTGTGACTGCAGGCGATATTGTACAGTCAAGCACTGAGGCTTTTACAAAGATGAATATCCCAAACATTAACAGGGCTTGCAGCTCAGTCAACCTAATCCAGTAAAAAGAAACAACACTAAAAAAAAGAATGAGCAGTGTAATTACATGTTTCTGATGGAGTGGAAGAAATCTAGAGCTAGCTTATCTAGGGTGATTTTGTGGGTGAATAAAAACAGGAAAACATTTAGATTTCAGTATCTCTGCAGGAAAGAATAGACTACATAGCTAGATTAGTTAACCTCTCTCACTTCTGCAGGGTGCATCTGTGCTTTTCACTGCAGCATTATGCTAGCAGGCAAAATAATAATAATTAATGTATAACATTTTATTTCTCATGTTATCTCTCTGGAAATTGTTGTTACTTGTCTGTATTCTTGCCAAATTAATGTAATAACCCAAATTGTTGCCTCACAACCAACATTGTAAATTCCAACCACAGTTAACCCATTTTAGTCTCTTCCTTTTATAGAAAGTAGCACTAATGTCTAGAAACTAGTGGGTGTCATCACATAAAATATAGCTGTTTAAAATCATTTGTGTGTTGATGCAATAAATAACAAATGGCCTTCTTGCCAGGAGTGCCCCAGGGCAAATACAAAGTGCATTTGAAGCATACCATTCATATTGGCTTAACAAACTACTCTTAGGGTAGGGACAGACAGGGAGATTCGGGGAGATTTTGTCGCCTGCTAAAATAGCCAGGCGACAGAATCTCCCCGAATCTCCCTATCTGTCCCTACCCTTATATTGTGGAGACTATTGATTTAGCTGATTTGTATTTCACTAAGTAATTAAGGACCATTTTTATTCTCTATAATGCATAGACTGTATAGTTGCAAAGATACCACAGAGTAGTTTATCAGTTATTCCTTGTATCTCCTTTACCATGCACCAGCCTCTTCTAGACTAAATGGGAGTAGAATGTTCCATTACATACACATTGTCATGCTTTATTAGTACTGTGGCTTGCAAGTACATATTTCTTAATTCTTTAATTCTGTGTGTTATATGGTAATAGCAACCAATGTGTACTCACATACTCACCACACTGATTAAAAAAGCTTTGTTGTCTTTACTTCATGTTGAACTGGAACAAATGGAAAACTTCCAGGTCAATGAAAACTAATAAACAAGAATTCAAAATAACCCTTACTCAAAGATGCTGAAATATAGCCAATTATTTAATTATTCATGATCTGCTAATCTCTTTTTTTGTGAAAACACTTAAATGACTTGTCCAATTACTAATGAGAGGCTAGAACCGTATTTACAAAAGCACTCAAAGATAGAAAACCCATCTGAGTATGATTAATTGTATCTGACAATCATTATTTACTCAATATGCTCTTTAATCTTAGTTCATATTCTCCTAAAAGCTCCATTTCCTACATTTTAACATCTCACGTACATCCAGTGTCATTTGCCCATTGCAGCTCTTCATTCCCACTGTTATTTCCTCATTACTTATCTGCTTTTATAAACAATTGAATCTGTTGCATAACAGCACATTAATCTGAAAACACAGTGGAATGTATTGTTGGAGAAATACTGGACTGGTGTGTTAGACAAGATGGACAACAGCACAAAACAGAAATAAACTAGTGTAACTGTATTTGATTTACGCTGAAGTGTGAACAGAATGGGATTCATTTTGATGCATCAGCCACAATTGTGTTAAATGCAACACCCCCTTACCACTGCAGCAATGTTGGAATTCAGGGGGAAAAAAGCTGCATTATGGGAAAAACATGGAACTCGAAATTGTAGTTTGCTTACTGCACTTTTTGTCATAAATGACCCCACTGTGTTTTCAGTGTGCGCTAATCAAAATTTGTTACAGTCACCTCTGACCTTACTGACATAAAAACATTTAGCAGGACCTATGCCCAGATTTGTTTGGGCAGTTTTGAAGCATACTAGACTGTCTGGTATTTATGGAACAAGGGATCTGTCCAGAATTTTTTTTTATTGTTATTGGCATGTCATCCAGTTTATGTCCAATACATTTTTTGTATAGTTAATTAATCCACAATTGATTTCTTGGGCTGGTCATGCATGGACAAGTTGTTTTAAATAAAGCGAATAATCCCACAGGATGTCTGTCCATATATTACTGTAATTTGGTCTCATAGAGGATGCTCAAATTGCACAGATCCCACGGTCCAGCAGGTTGAATCAATCAGGAGAATGGAAAGCTCTCTAATTTTGTTTTCCCTGACTTTAAAGTATGGACACTTCATTTGATTTTTAAAAAAAGTCTGCTCTCATATAAGGTTATGCTTGTTGGTTTGAATATGGCAGTCAACATTACTCACTTTGCTGATAGAAAAGGGTGATTGTAAAGGAGACAACATGACAGCATCTCTGCAGCTGATGACCATAAACTTGAATGGGGCATAAACAGATTTTGGGGGTTACTTTCCAACACCCAGAGCCAGCGCTACAATATGCAACACACAGGGTGTTTCTGAGTGCTTTTATCATCTGGGCATGTTGTAACTCTGTGGAAAGGGGGTCAAACCGTGGCCAGAGGACAAACATGGTATAGTTTACCATTCTCCTTAATGGACTAAGTGGTCCTGGATAAATTCACAAAAAGATCAAAGGTCTGGGGCCATTCACACAGATTTTATTAATCTTTCAAATATCTATAGTGTTGAAACATGGGAGGATAGTGGAAGTTAGGGTTTAAATGATGCAATGTGATTTATAACAGTAGAAGTTGATTGCAAAGTGAATGAAAAATAAGAATTTCTTCAATTGATTTATTTCAACATATCTTTTATCTGTTAGCTATGCCTTGTAAGTTTCACACTTTGGTTGTCTTAATTTATTTATGTCACCCAAGTGCAAGTATCTCGATTTTGTAGATAAATCCTTTCAAACTGCCAATATATATATTCTACTGACATAAAAGATGAACTCCTCTTTGTTGGAGATACTATTTACACTTTTAATTAGAGACAGATATATTGTAAGCTTACACTGTAGGGCAACATATAAACGTAACAGATTTATTATAAGGCCTGCTCTGTGCTCTTTGGTTAAGAAGACTAAGAGGCACACCAGTAACATCTGTGGCAGATTAATCTATGCTCTATTTTAGGCTACAATAAAATATAATTTTGAAGGAAAATCAGACTAATAGAGTAATTATCCAGTGGAGAATTAAGAATTATATAAGCCATCTGCAGAATGATTCTGTGGGAAAGTGCAAAAACACATTAATGTAGATGTAAATTAATGACTGTACACTATATGAGCTTGTTTCTACATTTTTACAAGTTTTACAATTTGTAATGGTCTGAAATGCATTTTACATCAATTTACAATGAGTGAAATTATAATAGGTATTTAGAATGTAATTGGAAAGTCTACAGCAATAATGGAAATGGTTGTTTATATCACACATTTAAAAAGTGACTTGTGCTCTTTCAATGTATAGACAGAAGAAAATTAGCTATGTGTTTGGGTAGGAAAAACAGTACAACCCAGAAGGAAACTGTCAAGATCTTTTATCCTTAATATACAGATTTGTGGAGAGGCCCAGGCCTAGGGCAGCAGGATTTTAGGCGGGGGCATGCTGCCCAACCACACCCACATTGGTTCAGAAATGTAAATTTCCTGTGTGCCAATTCTCATTGCTCCATCCCGATGATGAAAATTTTAGCAAATAAAACGGAGGGGACAGGGGTGACAAATGACAGCGGGCCTAGGGGTACCTGCTATGTAAATCTGACCCTGTTAATATATAAGTATTATTATGTCACTTTGGGTTTTTTTTTGTAATAGAAAATCCGCCCCCCCCCCCGTTTGCCAGGTGGTTTTGGTGAAGAGGCTGTGGTCTGTAATGCTAATGACTGATTCTATACTTTCCCTTTTGTAATATAGTAGTGTGTTATTGCCAGGGCTGCCATCAGAAATCAAGGGGCCCTATACAACATTTCTGGTCCCCACCATGCTAGCCCAGCCCCTATGCCCCACCCCAGATCCTGCTTGCCCAACACCACAATAAAAAGGCCACAAAGACAGAGTTAAACACGATAAACCCCACCCCCACACACACGTTATGAAAAGCCATTGGTGTTCAGGACCCCATTATATGTTTAAAAAATTGCTGCTAGAGTGTGCAAATGTGCTAGGGACCTTAAGCTGCACTGTGGCTAGGACTAATGTAAATGATGAACAATCTCTGTAAAGCTCTGCTTAAATGTGTCTCTGCTATATAAATAACAATAAATAAGATAAAAAACTATCAAGGATGCAAACATTCACCAACACTGAAGTGGATGCTTAATGATTCTCTTTGACAAATATATTTTATTTTTTAGCTTTGTTAACATTTGGAAATATAAATGTTTTATTAATGTGCTTCATCAGGCTCACATTTTTTTCCTACTGAAAACAATAGAAACATGCCGCGATGCGGCTGTTGAATCAGATAGTTGCATCAAAATAGATGACTGCATGTGTGCTTTGCTGTAAGACAGACAAAATTGCAACAAATATTTTCTAAGTCTGTCTGGCAGAACTTTCGGTCAGTGTTGTATTTAGGCCTGGTGCCACCCTAGGAATGAGACCTCAAAGCACTCTCTGTTGCAGAAGTGATAGTATACAGTGTCTGGCATCACCTCTGCTGACAGGAGCAAGAAGTGTGCTCCTACCTCCTTGTCTTCAAAGTCTCTGGCAGCACCTGAGGAGATCTTTCAGTTATATAAAAAAAAATACTTGTTATTAAGGAACCTGAGGGCCAACTTTTTAAAGCTTCTGCTCTAGGCACAGGCCCCTGGGTGCCTGTGCATAAATTTGGCCTTGTTTCCAGTGAGTGCTGTCTGCAGCAGGGGCCTATAGAGTATTAAAATAAAACATTGGTGGTCAGTAGGGTTGCCACCTTTTCTTTAAAGAAATACCGGCCTTCCTATATATTCTGCTTTTTTCCCTATTAATAACATTGGGACCAGCCATCCAAAATACCGGGCAGGCCGGTAAAAAACCGGCCAGGTGGCAACCCTAGTGGTCAGGGTATTTAAAAAAAAAACCAAACAAACCCACATTGGTGTCAGTAGCCAGTATTGGTGTCGCGGCTTCAGGACATCACTGGTGGGTCCTTCGTGACTTCAAGTCTTTCCGCTGCTCTGGACTTCAACGGCAATCGGCACTTCCGCATTCTGCTGCTGGGACAACGGAGGCGCTCGTAAAGGGGGCCCGGCTCTTCCAAAAGTGCGGCACTGCCGGCCCCCCTGTGAAACTGACAATATGTCTAGCCCCATGTCAGATTTCAAAATTAAATATAAAAAAAACTGTTTGCTCTTTTGAGAAACAAATTTCAGTGCAGAATTCTGCTGGAGCAGCACTATAAACTGATGCATTTTGAAAAAAACATTTGGAATGAAAGGTCGCAGAGTACCTTTAATGAAAGTGGTTTTAGATTCAACTGCAGGGAAAAGTGCATGTTCCCCACTGCATCTGTGAATGTAAATTAGTCCTATAATGCCTTTTTATAGCAATACCTACTACATGAATAGCCTATCAGTATATATATATATATATATATATATATATATACAGTAAATAACTAATAAATGAGTACTGATAAATGCAGCAACTCTCCTATATGGGAGTACTCTTTAGGAGGAAACTTTATTTAGAAAAAAAATCACACTTGTTTGTATAATACACTATCTTTTTAAGTACATGTTTCTCCTATATGGAAGAGCTCCAGCCATAAGCTTACAGCAAGAAAGAAGCAACATTCTGCATAATGGGAAATGAGGGCAAAAAACATACTTCCTGTGAATGAACCTAAAAAACCTACAAATCAGAATAAGAGAAGCCCATGGCCGTGTTTACAAGCAAAAGATATGTTTAGTTGTCTATTATTTTACTAAAACCAAAAATGTATGTAATAGATTTACTATTGGTTGAATTCGAGGGTGAACTTACCCTCGAATTCAACCAATCGAATTGTGGTCGAACTATACCGCAATTCGATCAATTAATCAATCGAATAGAAATAATTTGATCGATAAAATAGTTCGAATCGAACCATTCGAACGATTTTAACCATTTTTTTATTCAATCAAAAATAGTTAAATCCAATTCGGTAGGTTGAATCTGACGAACTAGGCAGTCGAATAAAAATTTAAGAAGAAGTTATTTTAAATCTTCAAATATTTAAATAGATTTGCATTCGAATTATTCGAATCATTCGATTCGATCTAATTTTCAAAATTCGATGGTCAAAGTGGTTTTCAAAAATATTCGAAAATTTTAATCTTTTTGAAAATTCAATCGAATTTCGGATCATTCAGGTGAATTTAGTAAATCTGCCCCTGACTGTTAGTAAGTTATAGAATGGCTAATTCTAATTAAATTGGTCTTGGTCCTGTTTTCTTTTTTTTATACTATTTGAATTATTTGCCTTCTTCTTCTTACGCTTTCAAATGGGTGTTGCTGACCCCATCTAAATAACAAATGCTCTGTAAGGCTACACATTTATTGTTATTGCTACTTTTTATTACTTGTATTTCTGTTCAGGCCTCTCCTATCCATATTCCAGTCTTTGTTCAAATCAAAGCATGGTTGCTAGTGTAAATTGGACCCTAGCATCCAGATTGCTAAAACTGCAAAGTAGAGAGCTGCTGAATAAAAAACGAAATAAATAAAAAATCACTAATAAAACATTAAATGCAATTACAAATCGTCTCAGAATATCACTCTCTACATAATGCTAAAAGTTAATATTAAGGTGGAAGGCCCCTTTAATTAGGCGGTAGTTGGCCAGATGAAAGAGTAAACAAATAAAACTGATGACTTGTAA
This sequence comes from Xenopus borealis, assembly GCA_024363595.1. Taxonomy (NCBI): domain Eukaryota; kingdom Metazoa; phylum Chordata; class Amphibia; order Anura; family Pipidae; genus Xenopus; species Xenopus borealis. The sequence goes on along the minus strand of CM044435.1, from coordinate 50,175,636 downwards.
AAACAGTTAATTCCTTTGCAGATCTACTCACTAGGGCTGAGTTAAAAAGACATACATTCATCAAGTTCGAACTTCCCACAGCACTCTACAAAATTATCAAAAGGAACATTTCTAAATAGCAATTCTACAAAACTATATCTAGCTCCAAGAAATAGACATTTCAGAAGGCAGAGAAGTAAAGATTTGTGCTACTTTTGGATTATATCCAGGGACATGTTAAGGAAAGATAAGTTATGCTTTGATATGTAGTATTTAGTAGGTGATGCTATGGAAATGCCCTTTATACCGTACCATCACTGTTTAGAGCTGACCGGCATCTATTTGCATTCCATTGCACTGTTTATGTGACTGCCATCTATTTATCTACCTATAATGGAGAGTGGGCTTATGTTTTCTTAATGAATGTAATTTCAGCAAATAAGTCATTTCACTAAATATAGCAATTACAACATTCTAAATGTGATATTGTAAATACTGGGCACAATTCAGGTGAATGAAAGAGACTCTTGAATGTGCAAAACAGGTTATGATTCAAATAACCGCTATAGGGACAACATTCTGGATTCAAAATAATGAATCCATTGTGATCAGCTCCTGGAGAGGGGCATGAGCTCCTTCCCACTCTTTCTTTTATATTATGGAATGGTGTCTTTTTCATTTTAACGCTATTTCTACTCTCATGTGTGTGTGTGTATGTGTTGTGTTTGGTAGCCGAGGATGAGGAGGGTATAACAGTGCTTTATTAGCAGGTCATGCAGCCATTACATAACATCAGTAAGTCTTACTTTCACTTTCAAGTTGTACAGAAAGTCCTATGTATGCACAGTGCCACCTGCAGCCCATTTGTATAAACACCACACAAACATAACCGGTGATGTTGCCCATTGTAATAAGATGTTTACATTTGTTTTCTAAATAGTAGGTGATTGTTGAAATCAAATTGTTGATTGGTAGCTTTGGGCAACATCACCAGTGATGTGTGTCACCAATGTTTATATAAATATAGTGATGGGCGAATCTCCCGCGATTCGCTTCGCCGAAAAATTCGCGAATTTCTAAAAAAAATTCTTGAATCGGCGAAAAATTTGCGAAACGAGTCGCGGGATGCTTTTGACGCGCGTCGCGTCTACTATATATATACTATATATATATATAAAATAAATATGTGGATTACTCTGCTCATTCCCCACAATATTTAGTATTATAATCTCCTGTAATGTCTCCACCTTATCCCAATCACAGCCTCCTACTGCTGGTTCTTGTAACTCCTGATAAATGCAAGCTGAGGCAAGGTTCTCACTTTGCCTCGTGGCTGAAATAGCACTGGCATCTCCACTGAATCATGGTCTGGCTCTGGTTTATAAATCAGCATAAGGAATAACCAGTGGCACAACAAACAATCACTGGGCCCAGCAAAATAACATTTAGAAGGGCCCGGCACACACACCAGCCCAGTTCCCTACTCGCATACCTCCTCACGGCGCACACACACATTCATTTTTATATCCAGAGGGGGGATTTTTGGGTAGCAGCCTACTGTCTCTATTGTTATGCCACTGGGAATAACAATAACCACATCCAAAAATAATGAGATAAATTCTAGTTTTAAATTTTTACAGAAATGTTTTTTCTTTTGCACAGCCTATCTATTTACCCAGTTTCATTTTTACACTGAACTGTTCATTTAAGGTTATGGCACACTGCATTGTCATATAGCAAGTACAGCTTGAGAACATGATAGTATAATGCTCCCAGACTGTGTACGGGTATGGGATCCCTTATCTGGAAACATTATCCAGAAAGCTCTGAATTACAGGAAGACCATGTCTAATATGAGAATAATTTTCATGTTTAAAAATGATTTGCTTTTTTTCTCTATAATAATAAAACAGTAGCTTGCACTTGATAATAACTAAGATACAGGAATCCATATTAATGTACTGTGATTAATGTTTAAAATTATTTTTGTAGACTTAAGGTATGGTGATCTAAAATATATTTAGTTTCTTTATTTGGAAAATCCCAGTTTGTTTACACTAATCAGTTGTAGACATGGAATATTTTTCTGACACCTCTAGTACAAAAAGGCTTATCGATTGCCTAGCACAGCTGAGCATTATCTTTTGTGAGTTACAGTACTTCTATCTGCTGCAAAAATATTTATAAATCCTGTTCTGTGCATCTGATTCCCCTGACATGTGATAAGAGCTATTTCACCCAAGTGTTTTTTTCCATTGCTAAACATTGTCATCTGACACTTTTCATTAATAAGGGAACAATGGGAGGTGATCCTAGATGTGCATTATATTGTTCACTTGCAAAAAATTTTATTTAATCTTGATAGACTGTGATCTACCTTACTGAATGGTAAAATACATACACACAACTGTGAAGCATTTAGGTCACTCAGTAGAAAAATACATGTAAACCGAAGTGATATTGAGCATGGATCAGGATGTCATTAAAAATAATAGTGTGTTGAATTAAACAAATGAAAAACATTTCATTTCTGCAAGCAGGAGACCATTACATTTACAACAGTACAAATAGCATAAGCAAACAAAATCCCTTTTTAATCAACGTGTAGTGAATAGCAGCACAGGCCTTTGTTAATTGTGGTTAAAACAAAATAATTTGCAGCATACATTAAAAGCAGAAAATAAGTAATAAGGGACATGTGTGGCCATACAAAAAAAGTGCTACAAAATATAAAACTTTTCTGGGGTGACTTTTAATATTCAGTATAATTTACATTAGGGGTAGTTGAACTATGAGTGGGAGTTGTTTGCACATAACATTGTGCTTTCCTACAAGGTCTCAGGCTCTCAGCATACCTCTTACATCACATATATTCCAGACACAATACAAACTCCAGCATAATTTGGAACTGTATTCAAATAGCAAAAAATAATTTCCCTTTTCTCTATTATAATAAAACAATACTTTGCACTTGATTCCAACTAAGATATAATTACTCCTTATTGGAAGTAAATCCAGCCGATTGGGTGTATATTTAATGATTACATAATTTTCTAGTACAATTAAGGTATGTAGATCCCAATTATGGAAATATCTGTTATCCAGAGAACCCCAGGTCTGCAGTATTCTAGATAACAGGTCCCATACCTGTACCACTGGACATAAAAATGCATAACATGATGATGTATATTGGAAGAAATAATGTGTCCCCTCTATATACATGACCTGTAGTGATGTGGGGGCCGGTCCTATTATTATATACAACTATATTTTTATATATAATAAATATATTTATATATATATATATATACACACAAGTCCATGATAAAGGCCCTAATGTGGGCCGAAACGTTGGAAAAATGCATCTAAGAATAAAATAACACATTTATTCACGAAAAAGAATTGGAGTGCGAGTCCTTTGATCGTCTTATATATTATATATATGTAAAGATATACAACTATCTATATATTATATATAATATATCATAGATATATTATTTAAGACAGCAGCTCAGACCATGTGCATTGAATCAGCATAAAAGATGACGTGGAGATACTTGGGCATCTTTAGATGCAGATCTTCACTGCTAAAGGGTTGTGGTCACTCCTCATATGCAGGATTGCTAAACCTAAAATATAATTTGCAGTATTTCTACCCTACTTCTTTGTTAAGCTTTAGTTCACCTTTAAAATATTGTGTAAAATACATCAACATCATTTAAAAGAAACACATTTTTCATTGCTTACTAGTGTAGAACTTATTATTGACAAAATTAGAAAATATAGTAGATTTTACAAAAAAAAAATCTTAAAAAATCTTTAGACACAAATACATATGAATTAGGTGTTGGAAACATTCTTTTAGGGGCTGATTTACTAAGGCTCGAATTTCGAAGTGGAAAAAACTTCAAATTTCGACCATCTAATTTTTTGTGGGGGTAATTTTCGATCAAATATGGCTGTTTTAGCTCAAAAACGGTCATATTGGATCAAATGAAAAATTGTTCTAATCGTTCGATTGAACAATTCAAACTATTTTCACCCGAATCCTTAAAATTTCTCAGAACTTAGAAAAAATTTCAGGACTGTGAGGTCCCCCATTGGCTAAAATGGCAATTCGGCAGCTTAAAGCTGCCAAATAGTCGAAGTTGAAGAATGTTTAAAGGACTAGAACATTGAAATACGAAAATTCAAATTTTTTTCAGTTCAGCCCAAAATTACTGCGAAATTAGAATTTTGAAAATTTAAATTTTATTCAAATTTTCACTTCGACCCCTAGTAAATCAGCCCCTTAATCTTTTCACCCATTTTACTACTACGTATGTCTTTTGTGAGATTTGGGTGCAGACAAAGGAAATGTTCACACTAATTACTCCAACATAGACTGGGCCCTGAGAAGTTGTCCCCATTCTATTCTTTATATAATTAATTACTAATCAAATTATGCAGAATAAAACAGGTGCCCTGTGTGCAAATTTGTATCATCTAAATCTCCTCTGCATTTATGGCGCCAGAACTGGATATGGACACAACTGAAAAAGCCTAGAATAAGGATCATTTTTCTGTACAATACTGTGTTTTACTATATGAAGGAATAAGAATTTAGCGGTCATTCCTGACCCCTGGGGGTGCAAATGCAAGAGCACAAAGGATTGCAAAAGCTCACCCCCTAGTTCTCATTTCCTAAGGACTTGTGGACCAAGTGCAAGAAAAGGCTTCAATACTGAGTGGTACAGTATGTGAATTAGAAATTTTATATTTATGCCCACTGTTCAGTCATACAACAGGTTCTAATGAATTGATCCCTGTAGATGTAGTTAATGGCAAACAGCAAGGCACACATTTAAACACATTTGGAAAGAAAATTGGATGTTATTTAAACTGAAGCATTCAGCTTTGAAATTAAAGTCCTTTAACAACAAAGCCATTCTTTGTTGGAAAATTATGCAGCATGATATCTTGCTGTATACTGTGTATCAACAGTTATTATATTGTGAACAAATTGCAATGCTTTTATAGTGGATCTTAAAATGAATCTTAGGGGCAGATTTACTAATGGTCGAATTTGGAAGTGAAAAAACTTTGAAATTCAACCATCAAATTTCTTTTAAGGCTATATTTGATCGAAAATGGGCCTATTTCGATTGATTAGGTCAATTTTTCGTTCCAGATGCTCAAATGCATTGTTCGATTTGAACGATTTTAACCAAAATCCTGTGAATTCCTAGAAATTAGAAAAAATTTCAGGACAGGTTCCAGGAGGCTACAATGGCAATTCGGCAGCTTTAAGGTAGCGAATACTTGAATTCGAAGAATTTAAAAGAGACAGTACTTCAAAAATTCTAATTTTCAAATCGAATTTTGGGCTATTCGACCCTTAGTAAATCTGCCCCTATGTGTACAACAGTACATTATGTGTTTGGTTACATACAGGTGGCCAGAAAGAAGCTTTTTGTAGCAGGACCCAATCACATATAGCATAGTTTTTGATAACCTTTAATGTAACACATATTTAGGGGCAAATTTACTATTATTCCCCAAAATAAATTTGACCAAATTCAAAATTCGATAAGCATTCGACCATCGAATGCTTATCGAATAGTTTTAGGCTATCATTTTGCTCGATATCCGATTTCTCAATTAATTTGTACGATTGGATACCGATCATTCGATTTCACGAAAAAAATCATGAAATTTTATTTGAGCGTCCGAAAAACTCGAACGATGGAACGCTCCGATCGTACGAATGGTATTCGAGCACGACTTAGCCTCAGAAGCCTATGGGGAGCTTCCCATAGGCTTCTATTACAATTCGGTAGGTTCAATCTGACGAAGTAGGCAGTCGAATAAATTTAAAATTTTGGATCCTTCGATCATCGAATGATCGAATTATCGAATATACGATCATTCGATCTATTCGATATTCGATGATCGAAGAGGCCAAAATTGCATATACGATTTCATGAAAAATTTGTACAATCGTTATTCGATCGAATTCGATCGAACTCGATCATTTCATGTGAATTTCGTAAATTTGCCCCATAGTATTAATAAAAAATTCAAATTGTGTTTTTTCCTGCAGTTTTTTCAGGTGCAGAATAAACAGGATTTTTTTTTCAGTGTCTGGCAAAATTCTAGTGCAAATATACGAATATATTCACTGCTGTCGAAAAAACAAATTACACCATGAAATTGTACCAGGAAAAAATGACTCTCATCTCATTACTCTTGCAAGGTCACATGGGAACACTTGACCAAATATCAGATAAGTGCATGTATCTTGCCTGCATTAGTATACTGGTTATACATAGCCCAGGCACAACATTTTTGTAAATTTTGAGTTCTGGCACAAAACTGCATTATGGGGAAAAACCCCATGACACATTGTGTCAATGGTTGCAGTATGCACTAGTGCACTAGTACATTCTATTAAATGACAGGGAACTGTTCTGCTGCCTGATACATAATTATATATGGGATAGAAATGGGAGCAAGGAAGAGTGGGGGTTAAGGACAGCTGTCTCAAAAAAATGTGGGACCTAAGGTGAAAGCAAAAAATGCACTGGGCTTAGCATATTGCCAATATTTTTAGGCTGTTTGCCACATCCTATAGACATAATTACACAGGTGTAATAAGATCACTGCAGAAATGGACAATAAGCATTATCTGCAGACCTGCAAGTCAGTAATGAGAATATTAAACCCGTATCAGTCATTGAGATCACTGCAGAAAATTTAAGATTACCTCACTCACTCTTCCACAAGAAACATTCCACCAAGTTTGACCTTTTCTTAGCTCTCTCATGTACCTTGCCCTGCTCTGCCTGCAATAAAATATAAGTTGGACCTGTGACCATATTTTCCATCAACTTCCAAAGGTTAGATGTCTGCAGGGACCCAGCAGAGTCATGGGGACAATGTAGGTAGGCCCAGCAAGGTGATGGGAAGAATGGTGGGAAGCCCAGCAGGATGAAGGGGAGGTTGGTGTGGGGTCCTGAAGGGTGAGGGGACAGATGGTTGGGGTCCAGCATAGTGAAGAGAGGGTGGTCCGGGGACCCACCAGGGTGATGGAGCATGGGGCCCAGTAAGGTGGTGGGGGCAGAAAGTAGGGGGGCCAGCGAAATGACAGATTGAAGGGCTGGCCAAACTTACAGAAGGAAAATTAAAGCTTGTTATGTGTTTCACAGTGGAATTCATGGCCATGGTTCCCATACTATGTAGTTGGCCGGGCCCAGCAGTGAGAAAGTGGTGTGGTCAGGAGCCAATGGCAGGAGACAAGCTATGGGGGCCAAGCAGGGAGGAAGAAAAACAGTTGGGCCCAGCAGGATTTTTTCCAGTGTCCCAGTGTGCTAGTCCGACACTGATTAATTAATAAGGTGAAGTTTATATAAATAAATTGATTACAGGAAACCTAGCATATTATTTTTATTATTAATATATAAGGAATTGATTGTTATCATTGCCTACTTAAAATTGTATTATTTCAAATGATTTGCTTGCAAAAAGTATATGTATTTGGAAATATCAATAGCTATATATCATAAGCATTCTGCACATTAGTGTTGTGAGCCATCAGTTGGATAACTACAATACTGCAAACTAGCATGGTCAGTGGTCTCTTGGTGACATAAAGGGGCTATTTACTAAACCTGAAATTTAGCGAGGTTATTTTAATGGAGGAGTGTTTTATTTCACTGTTCTCGGGCAAAAACCCCCGAAAAATTCTGAAAAAAATTGGTCAATTCGGGTTTTTGCTTGTTTTTATTAGGTTTTCCCCCAATCCAATTAATTTGAGTTTTTAAATTAATACATAAGGTCAAATCGCACATGGGTGCTTGATTCTGTTTTTTTATTAATAAAAAAACTAGATATATTTGGAGTTTCTAAAATAATCACTTAAGGGTCCCCAAAAATTTTTTTATTAACAAATTTGGAAAAAGGCATGGTATACAATTTTAACTGCCCCATTGATTTTATCACATTTGATTTCCTATTCATGCCACATTCTATCCTGCAAAAGGTCCCCTACAGTGTCAGTATAAAGAGGGTCTCTATTCATACAGTAGGTTACAGAATTGCTTCATGCATCCCCTTAGGCTGTATGTAACCCTACATTACCTTACATAGGACTGCATGAATTACTTACACTAGGATGAAATTTGTACAATAATTTGTACAGACAGAGGAGCCAAACAGCTTTCAGGCATTGTATTTTGTTAATGGAAGAACATGCTTGCAGTAAATCAGTGTTCTTGTTTGCAAAGACATGTATTGATGTCTGATTGCTGATGCACTGAATGATCTAATGATATCAAGTACATACATGTTTGTACTACAGCATCAGCTATTGCAGTAAAGCAGATTTTATAAGAAATGCCAGAACTGGAAAACAAGTTGTTGTGTAGGATAAGAAACCAATACATGTTTGCAATATTCCTGACAGATATTTCCAGTGAATAGCTCTCCAGGCAAAGGAAAATGTTATACAATATTAGAATATTTCTACATAAATAAATAATTAGATTTTTTTGGAAATCTGTAGTCATGGTTTTGCTAAAACATGATGGGGCAGATTTATCAAGGGTCAAATTCGAGGGTTAAAAAACCCTCAAATTTGACCATTGAATTTTGGTTGAATATTGAATTCAAAGGATTTTAGCGCAATTCGACTAATCGAAAGATCGAATATAAAAAATTTGATCGAATGATTAAAACGTTCAAATCAAACGATTAGAACGATTTTAACCATTCGATCGAATTTTTTTTATTCGATCTAAAAAACTTCCCATACGGTTTAATTCGGTAGGTTTAATCTGCTGAATTAGGCAATCAAATTCTTTTTTAAAAGGCAAGTACTTCAACCATCAAATGGTCGAATGATCGAATAGAGTTTTATTGTAATAATTCGAATCATTCAAATTTTTTTAAATTCGATGGTCGAAGTACCCAAAAAAGTTATTTAAAATTCGAATTCAAATCTTTTTGAAAATTCACACGAATTTAGTAAATCTGCCCCAATGTGTGCACATATAATTTATTCATATTTATATATATATATATATATATATATATATATACAAAACAAGATTCTTTATCTTGGACAGCAGCTTTTGTGGGGCATGTTTTCCACGCACACAGCTTGTGATCATTGAAGGAGACATTTTGTGTAAAAAATAAGAACATACCGGTGTGTTAGATATAGAAGAGTTAAGATTAAAAAAAGTAAGGCAGATTGATTGAATATTTCTGCAAAACCCCTAATAATCCCTCCATTCCACTTATTATTATTATTATTATTATTAATAACAACATATTGCATAGTGCTTCCTGCTCCCTGAATTCCCAGGCTGAACAGGGGTGCCTGCGGCTGTCAGCTTACTGCACTGTAGGACAGGAACCAATCAGCAGCTTGCAAGACCTGATAGGGAACTGAAGCCTATCTGTGCTTGTGTGATTGCAGGGCTGTGATTGGCTGTCCCCTTCCTAAGGTGATTCTGGCAGGGACCATTAGGACACGCCCACCCCTCATTTGAAACACAGACAGGGACCAGAGAACATCTATAGGGAGCTCTAATAAAGGGGCTATCACGGTTTATCCTATAGGCTAAAGCTTTGGCCTATAGGATAAACCCATGTAAATGGGATTCTCTTGGAGCTTGTTTGGAATTAATTCCCAGGATTCCTTTTGTTTATTTAAATCTGTATGAGGCAGTCTCCTCAATCTAAATGACTTGTATTCAATGTTAAACACAAATCTCTAGTAAGAGAATCTGGTTAGTGTGAGGTCTGTGGAATTGCCTCCATTGTTGTATTATACAACTTTTCATTATTAAATTACAAGTAATGTGGAGATTAATAATATTAGATAAGCTGTCCCAACATGCCAAGTAAGGATATTCCACTGTTGATTATGTCTCCAAGAACCATCTTCTTTTGTACATAAGCTTAATGTAATGTGCTTGTGTATTGTAAATTGTAATGTGTATTGTAAACCAAAGCTTTAGCATACCTTCGTAGGATGGGTTAAATAAAAGTAAGCAAGTATGTCATTCTCCTAAAGTAATCCTTTAGGTGAAAACATGGTAGAAACCCAGGGCAACATATAATTAAATATTGGTGGATAGGAAAATTTGTTTTATTAAACCACATATTCAACTGCCATCTTGAATACAAAAGTATAGTGCAATTTGCATTTTTTTATATCTCTCTACATATTATGACAGAATTACCACAGTAACATAAATTGTGGTTAGCAGCTCTGATGAAAACAAAGATTATATGGCATTTATGGTATGTTTCGTATAGTGTTTATGGGGTGCGCCTAAAAATATTTGTATCTATTTTTGTTTACAGTAAACGCTTACATTTTCTGTTGCTCAGGGTTCTTTCAAATGTCAGTCTGATTTACACTGCCTGATTTATTGATGGGTCTCATGTTGTTCCTGTGTTGTCAGGAGCAGCGGGATCAGATATCAATAAACCTAGAGCTGCCTAAAGATAAAACAGTAATGAGGAAGTGCATAAATAGACTGCTGGATGGTGTGGAGGCTAGTAAAAACACATTAACAGCTTTGTGTAAAGAATAAACAGATTTGATCATTTTTTCCAGTGCAAAAACAGTTGCTTGGGTTCTAATTTTTTCAAAAGATCACCCCACAGATCCCACCCTTCTGGTCATGGAACATTACTAAACTGTTTGGAACCCTTTATTCTTACGTTGTTGAAAAAAGAAAGCTAGCATATGAAGAACAACGAGATCAAAGTAGCTTTTGGATGGATGAAAACAAAATATTATATAACTAATTAAAAAAGGTACAGGGTTAATATAGCATGCACAATGTCCTAATAAGTTTGCACACAAATCTTAAGGTTGTATATTTCTACAGTAACAATAAGGGCGTTATTTATCAAAGGTCAAAATTTTAGTTTTTTTTTAGGGTACTTTCGGTAAAAACTAAAAATTTTCAGGATAAAAAAAACTAGAATTTTTAGAGATTTGTTATGCCCGAAGTTCCAAAAAGCTTGAATCTGAAAATACTCCATCTAAAACCTGTCAGGGGTCATGTAGAAGTCAATGGCAGAAGTCCGTTTAACCTTTTGGAGATTTTTCTTAGTCTTCAAGATTTTTTTTTTTCAGTGGTTTGTGCTCAAAAACTCGATCAATTCGAGCCATTCAAGCTTTTTTCACCGATACCTTGATCAGTTTGAGTATTTAAGTATTTTTCCCCCTGATTGCATTCAATCAAACATTTGAGTTTACTTCGTGGTAGAAAAAAAACTCATAAACCTCACAAACCTGACCTTTGGTAAGTAACCCCCTATATGTATTTTTGCTTCCATTTCACATTTTTTGTCATTTCTTGCAACAGCAGCAGCCAATAATCTTTTATCATTCATTAGATTTTTTTCCCATGCTGAAGAGGAAGGGAGGTTAAAGATAAGAGGGAAACAGTGTTTAAAGGAGATGCACACACAATATATATAATGCAGATGAGGGGCTTACCCCATTTATTGTGACCACCAGTGTATCGGCATTTCAGTAGGGACAAATCTCTCTTTGTCAGGATTCAGAACAAATGTATGCACACATATTTAAGGTATGTATCCCCATATGTAATAAAAGGCACTTGTTTTGCCAAGGTGCAGTAACCCATTGGAACCAATAAGATTTTCCTTTTATACAGGTGATCAGTATATATTCCTTTCTGGTTGGCAGGGTCAGATTGGGTCAGCATGACACCAGGAAAAAACATGGTAGGCCCCCACTGATCCCTAGATGCAATCGGCATGCGCAATCAAGGCGCTCTCCCCGCCAAGCACATCTCAAGTCATCAGCAAGGAGTTGAATACTGAGTAGGGTATGTGGTGCAGGGGGGGAGTATTATGGTACTAATGCTGGGGTGGGGATGCCAGCGGCCCAAGACACCCCAGTCCAACACTGCTGGTTGGTGATAGCAAACATTTCACCTTTTATGTCCATAATCCATAATAATAACATCCTATTGTGCTACCACGCCATTAAATCATAATATAAACACTTCAATACATAGGGGCAGATTTACTAAATTCACATGAAGGATTCGAAGTTCAATCAAATTTTCAAAAACATTCGAATTTTGAAGACCACTTCGACCAGTGAATTTTGTAAATTCGATCGAATCGAATGATTCGAATAAAATTTCATTATTCGACTGTCGAAGTACTTCCCCTTTAAATTTTTATCAGACCACCTAGTTCGCCAGATCAAAGCTACCGAATTGGTTTAATTATTTTTGATCGAATAAAAAAAAATTCGATCGATCGGATTTTTCCTATTCGATCGTTTGACCAATCAAATAGTGGTAAAATCCTTCTAATTCAATAGTCAAATTTGAAGGATTTTACTTCCCTACCTATTCACATGGTCGAATTTCGAATTCTTTTCAATTCAAAATTCGACCAATAGTAAATCTGCCCCATATTGTCTGTACAGCAAAAAATCCATGATGAATCCATGGTAAAGCTGTGATATCCCAGTTATCCCAGTACCGAATAACACCAAGATCACCTACTAAAAACTACAGACCAATCACAATTACACCTGTAGAAACATTTCAAATAATTAAAAGAACTTCACAGTTCTGATTTACTCTGAAACTGGCTACTCCAGAACCACTACAGTATTCATAGAGAACAATAAGCTTCACAGAGAACACAATCCCTATGTACTGCACAATGTCCTACAGTGCTTGGAAAAATACAGTGCATGTACAGCTCATCTTTAAATAACATTTAACCTGGGAGGCTTATTCTAAAACTACAAAACCTCAAACTTCAGCACACACTGTGTAACTGGGTCTTGAATTGATTTTATTTTATTCTCTGGTATTTATATAGTCATATACAGTTCAGCAGCACTTTACAGAGATTATATGTCCCTGCCCAATATGTTTTTGGAGTATGGGAGGAAGGTAGATGTGGTGTTTATACAAATGGCCTGCAGGGGGCACTGTGCATACACAGGACTTTTTGTACAGCTTGAAAGTGAAAGTAAGACTTACTGCTGTTATGTAAGGGCTGCGTGAACCTGCTAATAAAGCATTGTTATACCCTCCTCATCCTTGGCTACCAAAAACAACAGTAGAGTACCTGGCAGAAACACAAACAGAACATTCAAAGTCCTTGCCCTGGCTAGAATTGAACTCAAGACCCCAGCTCCGCAAGACAGAATTGATAATATCCTGACAAACAGACCTCAAGCTGTCAAAACCAGATTGAACATGTCATCCACAAGATCCCTTGGCACAAGGACACCGCTAGGTTTATGTCTCATCTGCAAGCTGCTCTTCCTTTATCTACATTTATGACCTTGTATCAGCATATTAAAACTCGAATCTGGACTTTTCCATACAACACCACAGTAGTTGGTCTAAGTTGGAGAAGAATTAAACATCCTAGAGACAACTTGTGACAGATATTATCAAGAATACAATGATCTAAAACTAAAGAGATAATTGTTGACCAGACAGTTCACACAATGATCATCCTACTACTAGAAGGTAGTAAGATAAAGCAGGTTGATATTTGCTTGAGATTAATTGGCCTAAACATACCAATGATCTTATGTAGAAAAATAACAACATAACTATACAGAAGAAGGACAATCACAGGTGCTCATCAAAGGAGTGCTTGCCATGTTCTATAAAGCATGTAATGAACGTATTCTGTCAAGACATATTTCTATAGTGTGCAGTAACACAAAACAGAAACACAATGGACCCCTCAGCTTTGTAACTGTGCATATTGGCAGGCCTAGAATGCTCTTGTCAGTTCACACAGTGGATTTTGCCATTTACTGCATACCTGCAGAGAAAATGCAGTGTGTGCCATAGGCCTAAGGATCAGATCACATTTCCTATGAGATCAAGCAGAATAAATTACCATTTATCTGAAAGTATAATGGACAACTATATAATTTATATCATTTATAAAGAAGTGATACTTGAACAACGACAGTGACAGAAAACACATCCCTATTAAAACTTGTATAATAAATAGAATTATAAGTCATTTGGCATTTACATTTTAATCTATGGAATTATTTTGGGGGTTCTGAATTTCTGTCAGAGTTGTGGATACAATTGTATACTCACAGACAGTGAGGGTCCTGTAGGGAGGTCTTTACTTGCACTGCAGTATATGCTTTCTTTAGGAGTTTGATACATTATTTTGAACAATTTGTCCAATGTCTGGACTTCTTCTCTAAAACACTGATAAAAACTGAAGACGGCAGAGTCAATATCATATTAAAAAAAATGGACTATTAAACTGACACAAGAACATCCAGCTTAGACACTGTTTTCCTTTGGGCCATGATTTATCTGGATTTATATATTTTACATCTTCTGCTATAGAATCCATTGTTGCTAACAGTTTCTTTAAAAACATATTTAGAAAATAATGTACTGTTGAACATATTTAGGAAAGACCATCTATTCAAAAGCATTGTTCTTTACAGATAACCTTAAGGGGATTATTGACTAAACTCCAGTCTGGCTTTTTGGGGCAAAACTTTATAAAGGTCAAGTGATGGATTCTAGTTTGGTTGGACTATTTTTAAATTTAAAATAAATAACTTTAATAATTTTGACCCCCTAAAAGTTGCCTCCTTCATAAACTAAGATACAGCTTACTGCTCATAAAAAAAGAATGCCTGCAGTTCTCAAATTGTTTCATTCAAAACTACAGATTCCTAATAATGTGGAACATTGTACTGATGTAGCATGTTCCCCATAGACAAGCACGTTAATTTGTCAAGAAATGTGATAAAAATTTAAAAAGCGTGAATCCATCAGTGTTTTGCAGCATTATTTTTTTTTTCTAGAAATCTGCAGCTGACTAAACCTTCTGCTAAAATTTGTACTTGCAATCATCACTGATACAACTGAGTGGAGGAAGTAATAAAAAAGTACAGAATGAAGAGTTAACAGTATGTAATGATCGCATTTACAGGAAGGTTTTGGTACTTGGAAATTATTTTTTCAAAGCCATAAATTGGATCTTCAAAGATACATTTAGAAATACTGTGCTACGTATCACTGATTCACCTTCTGTGCAACAGACATGGTAAGTACATACAAAGACAAGACATCGTCTGCACTCATTATCAATAGAACAGCATTTTAGTAGCTTTACTTATAGTATCCTTAATATATATTGATAATGGGCGTGTGGAGAGGATTTCTTGTTTTGTATGCATGTATTTTGTCATTGTTTAAAATTGTTATGTGGTGATCACAGGTTTCCCTTTTTTGCTATATTTTGGTACCTCCCAAACTGTGGGGCTTCCCCCACCCTTGGGGAAGCTTGTAACAATTGCAAAGGGGGCTCAGACTGAATGCCAGATAAGGTAAGATCTTTGATGCCCCCAAAAGCCTAGCTACAAAGAAAGAAAACTAGTATTTACGCTGATATTCTTGAAAATGTGCATGACTGTCTGATATTTTCCTAACTTTATGTAACAATATTATTAGCTAAGGGATCCCTAACCAAATCTTATAGACTCAAATATGTTAATAAATGTACCTAGCAATTTTATAAGTTTATGCTCAACAAAAAACTGGAGATGCTAAAGTGATTCACATTCAAGCGACTAATTAATTTGTGCCTCTATTACATTAATGCGCTCAGGCCTCAGACCCCCAGTCCGACACTGCCCCAAACCCACAGCAAGGGGAGATAAATATGACTTACACTCCACAGTAAGTGATGTGATGAATATTTAGCTTTTTTTCATGTACTCAGAATAGGAGAAAGTTCTGCAGAAACAAATTTATATTAAAAGTAGATATTCGTTATATATAAAAAATAATATATATAATAGAGGGACAATGTATTGATTTTTATATGCTATGTCATCCAAGTCTCTATCTTTAAAGGGGTGGTTCACCTTTGAGTTAACATTTAGTATGTTATAGAATGGCTACGTTTAAGCAACTTTTAAATTGAACTTTATTTTAGTTTTTTTATTTGCTTTTTTCTTCTGATGCTAGCCAGCTTTAAAACATGGGTCACTGATCCCATCTAAAAAATAGGGATGCACCGAATCCACTATTTTGGAATCGGCCGAACCCCCGAATCCTTCCCGAAAGATTTGGCCGAATACCGAACCGAATCCGAACCCTAATTTGCATATGCAAATTATGGGTGGGAAGGGGAAAACATCTTTTACTTCCTTGTTTTGTGCCAAAAAGTCACGTGATTTAGCTCCCTGGCCCTAATTTGCATATGCAAATTAGGATTCGGATGCGGTTCGGCCAGGCAGAAGGATTCGGACAAATCCGAATCCTGCTGATAAAGGCCGAATCCTGGCCGAATCCCGAACCGAATCCTGGATTCGGTGCATCCCTACTAAAAAACAAATGCTCTGTAAGGCTACAAATATATTGTTATTGCTACTTTTTATTACTATTTCTATTCAGGCCTCTCCTATTCACATTCATATTCCTATTCCATCACATGGACCCTAGGAACCGGATTGCTGAAACTGCAAACTGGAGAGCTGCTGAATAACAACCTACATAGCTAAAAAACCACAAATAATAAAAAATGAAAACCAATTGCAAATTGTCTCAGAATATCACTCTCTACATCATACTAAAAGTTAACTCAACAGTGAACAACCTTTTAAGTGAGTGCAGTGTCACCACTGGCATTTTATCTGTCACACATTGCCATTTTGGAACCTCCACTGAGCATCCTGTATCACATTGTGGTTGGGTTTAGTTCTTCTTTAATATTTTTACATTGTAGTAATGCCAGCTCCTTCTTGTAGCTGTCATCATTCCCAAGATCTGTCAGTTGATCCCTGCAGTGTAGGACTGGGTTTGTTGGCTGGACACCAGGGAAAAAACCTGGTGGGCCCTGCTGATTGAGACCTGTTCCCCTCTGAAGTCCCCTCCTGATTGTGGCTCCTTTGGATATTAAAAGACACTCATTGTGGAAAGAGGAGGGCTTTCAGCATGCATATTCCTTGTAGGACCTGACAGTGACTTGAAAACTGGGATGGGGGTCTGTTGCCACTGCCTAACTTGTGCGTCTGAATGATGTGCAATTTAGGGGCAGATTTACTATTGGTCGAATTTCGAATGCAAGAAAAATTCGAAATTTGACCAAGGGAATAGTGGGGAATAGTTGGGAAGTAAAATCCTTCGAATTTGACTATCGAATTCGAAGAATTTTACTGCAATTCGATTGATCGAACGAACGATCAAATATAGAAAATTTAGAATCGAATATTCGAACAATTCGATCTAATTTTTTAGATTCGATCTCAGGGAAGGATCCCCAATTCAATAGCTTTAATCTGGCGAAGTAGGTGGTCGAATAAAAATTTAAAGGGGAAGTATTCGACCATCGAATTTTCGAATATTCAAATAAAATTTTATTCGAATATTTGAATCATTCGAATTTGAATATTCAATGGTCGAATTTGCCTAATTTGCATATTCGAAGATTCGAATTTGAATTTGATACAAATTCAATGGAACTTCGAATTCTTCATGTGAATTTAGTAAATCTGCCCCTTAGTGTGGGAGTGGGGATGTCTACCTGTTTCCCATGAATGTAGCTCTTCTGAAGTTAGGGCGCACTGTATTCAAGGAGGTCTCAGTTGGTATCTTTGTTCTAAATTGAAGCACAGAGACATGTGGCAAATCAAATAAAGTGAAAGACAGAATGCAAAATACAGGGTGTAAAATGTCAGACTGTACCAATTTTTAAATGTGCACCTTGGCCTCTACTATGTAAATTACTCCTCATGTTTTACATGTTTTTATACTAAAAATATAAAGTGAATGTGAAGCTATTTATAACCAGAAAATGAAAATTGGTCTTGTTATTATTGTTGTATGATGTGTTTTCAAAGATATGGCCTGAAATTTGAATTTCTACTCTGAAACAAAATCCAACACCTATACAGGATTTCTGTAAAAATCCATAATACCGATTTAAATTATATTTGTAATTTCTTCTAATTAAATTCTTTCCCATTAAACCATGTTTTTTCTAAAACCAAGGCTTGTCTGTCTCATTGATGGGATCTCTGCTACGGTGGCAGCATACAGATTAGGTATTTGTGTTTTTTGATTCAGAAGGCCAGGGAGCTTTCAGGAAGCAATATATTATCTTTCCATTACAAGTACGTGCTGACTCAGATCCTAAACCCCCGAGAGGATATGACAAAGCAGAAGCAGCACTAACAACGGGTGCTTGTTTGGCACTGTATTTCCGACAGCATGTCATGATTTTCAACTACAGCATTTAAAAAAACTGTTGTCTGTAAGGGAACACAATAATTTGCCAAAAATGGTTTTGGTATGTCAGGAATGAAAGCTAAAACGGCCCATGCATCCATGTATGGCAAAAGCATGCTGCTCATATGGGTTATACACTTGTGAATTTAAAAGCAGAAACAGCAATGAGTGAATGAATCGGATAACAATGTTCACTGGTGATGTGCTTCTTCTATGACTTTTATTGTTGAAGGACACTTTATATATGCAGCTTTACTACGTCCATTTTATAAATGTTCTGTGTACAGTGTTTTGTAACTGACAGATGTATTATGCAGGCTCTATTTCAGAAACATTCTGAAACATTTCAGTGTAAGAATAACTTTAGTAATACTGGACCTCAGTGCAAAGGTTTGAGTGGTAAGGGAGTGCTCTCTAGCAAAACTCAGACTTATGGCAGAAACAGACATTTTCCTATTTATGCAGAAGGTACGCTAACAATGAAACCCCATAAAGGAGTTTATGACATGTTGCACCCTTTAGTTTTCAGTTACAGAACACGTGTGTCACGGGATTTCCCAAATAAGTCCCAAGTGCAGCCCCCCCACTGCATCCTGTGTCTGCAGATACTGTGTACAAATGACATGTAATTAGAGGGCTGGATAGGGGATTCCTCCCTTTTGGTAGGAATACAAAAATTGACTTACACCTCTTTGATGAATACAGAGCTGCCTATGTTTGGAAGTTGTGTATTTATCGTAAAAGTGCAAGTCCATTTTGAGATCTGAACGTAAAGGCACAGGGCACTAAGCATTGGGCAGATACAAGGTGGGAGAAACATAGTGGGTTTGCTTTGCACTCCTGCTCTTCACTAAATAAATAAGCCAAATAATGTATTGAAATGCATTTAAGTGCAGACTATCATTTACTCTGGGCAAGTGGTTTAAAAACTAACCCACAGTGGTGCAATGTATGCTGTATATCTGATTCTAGAAAATCAAAAGTCCCACATGGTCCAACATATTTTCTTGCACTGGCACACGCCTTTGCTTTTTTACAACCCTATTAATGACTTGAATGCTTGGAGAAACATTTGCAACTAACCATTTTTCTTACCTGCATTTCTGCAATTCCCCCAGAATTGCAGCATAATTGGGCATCCACAGTATGTGCAGTTTATCAGTTTAGAGACAAAATAACATTGGAATTGGTAAATCCCATACAAGTGCTGATACTGGGTTCTCACAGACGTGTGTACATTTTGCTTGACTTACAGTGCACTGATGTGCATGGTATAAAGAATGTTAGCATGCAGTTCACAAGGTACAATTCAGATATGGGTCTAGATGCAACATGCTAAGGGCTCCCTTGTGTTCCCTAAATAGGGATGGCGTGAACCGCGGAAAAAAAGTTTGCGAACATGTTCGCGAACTTGCGACAAAATATGCGAACGGTTCATTTCTGGCCAGAAAAATTATTTTAAAGTTGTTTAAAGGGTGCAACGACCTGGACAGTGGCATGCCAGAGGGGGATCAAGGGCAAAAATGTATCTGAAAAATCCATTGTTGACACAGCGCTGCGTTTTGTGCTGTAAAGGGAAAAAAGTCACTCAGGTGGTGGTTGTGGACACTGTAATATTATTGATATTTAGACAGAATGTGAACAAGCTCACACAGCTAGATGGCAGTTGTTTGAAGAACACACTGGGCAAAAAATGTCTACAGGGCAAATAATGGCTACAAGGTCAACGTATACACTACTACAGCGGTGGATACGGATTACGTAAAATATATTATGGCTGCTTGAAAAAAGTCACTCAGGTGCTTTTTATGGAGAGGGTAATATTATGGATATTTAGACAGAATGTGAACAAGCTCACACAGCTAGATGGCAGTTGTTTGAAGTACAGTAGATTACTAGCCAGCAAACTTACTATCCACTGTCCCTGAAATCACTAACAGCTCTCTCCCTACACTAGCTCTTCCAAGCACACACAGGCAGAATGAAAAAACGCTGCAGGGCTTCGGTTTTTATAGGGAAGGGGAGTGGTCCAGGGGGTGTGGGGGTGGTCCAGGAGGGAGAGCTTACTGATTGGCTGCCATGTATCTGCTGGTCTGGGGGAGAAATGGCAAAAAAAAAGCGCCAACTAAGGCGAACCCTAAATATCCCCCATAGGCTTCTGAGACTAAGTCCTGCTCGGATACCATTCGTACGATTCGAGCGTTCGATCGTTTGAATCGTACAAATTTTTCAGACGCTCGTATGAAATTTCAAGATTTTTTCGTGAAATCGAACAATCGTACGAATTAATCGAGAAATCGAATATCGAGCAAAATGATAGCCTAAAACAGTTCGATAAGCATTCGATGGTCAATTGCTTATCGAATCTCGAATTTGGTCATGCTAATTTTGGAGAATAATAGTAAATTTGCCCCTAAGTAAATATAATTACTCAAGTAGAGTATAATATTTCAAGTAGGGATTAGTTGTCAGTTTGATTAAGTATGACCTTCTTAAAAAGAATGACATCAGGCTTTACATTGCATCTAATAATAAAGGACATGAAATTGAAGATAAAGACATGTTCATATTTGTTGCCACCACATGTGTTATTTGTCTATAGCTGGGAAGGCAGGTTGTACCACTTTGATGGGCATGTGAACACCTGCTGTATCTCCAGTACAGAGGGTGGAGTGGTTTCATTATAGACACTCTTCTACACATCAGACTCAGTTTGTGTGACTGGGTCCAGCATGAAGTCTGTCTAGAGCAGCCACAAACCAACCTTGCACTGCTATGGTCACGGCAGAGGTAAACTGCTATTTCCAAGACTTGACAGCAATGACAGTGGACATTATTAACATGGACAGTACATTTCCTGAAGCTTATGCTTTGCATTAAATTTCACGTCTAATCTTTATGGTTTATTAGACAACTTTATGAAAGTGAAAGTTTAAATGTGTTATGGAAACATCCGGAATGGCAGCTGTTAAAAACTGCCCTGGTGTCACTAACTCAGGGCTTGGTATGATATACACATCATTTTTTTTGTTAGCCTTTTTAAATGCCATGTTTACATTACATAAAGTATTGATATTAGGCAGGCACTTACATATGACATTAAATGAATTCAGACTCAACCTTCCCTGGAGCTCTGGAGAATCTCTAAAAGATTAATTAGCTTAGGAGGCACTGCTATTATATTTTTCAGGAATAAAGTTGCATACTTCTGTTTTACTCTGCTGCAGAAACACATGGCAACTATGCAGTTCATGTGAAGGAGATGAAGAGAAATTAATATTCTTTGCAAATAATGTTTGTCTCTATTTTACTGGTATACCAAGTTAGGTGGACATAAAATAATAATGTGTATGTTGAGCAAGGTTCTATTTATGATGAGAAAACATATGGATGTCAAGGGATCATTCTGTTTGGTCCTTCCCAAAACCCATTTAGCCCAAAGATTGGGCAAGTTTAGGCTGACTGGTTGCCTCCCCCCCCCAGAGAGGTGGGTTCTGGGTAGGTGGCAGACTATATTGCTGCCACCTCAGCCCCAATCTTACAAATTAGTTTTATTATTTTGTCCAAAATTGCCACCATGTCATACCTATAATGAAAGCAATCAAATAAGGGCTAATCGGGGGGGGGGGGTAGTTTGGGCATGTGTCATATTAGGATTTTTTTAAGTATGTATCTTAAACTGGATAATCTTCCTAGAATCCCTTGTAACATTATTGTGTAACATTGTATTGTAACAGTGCGCCTACGTGACTTTTGCTATTTAAAATCTGAAATACAGTGTTACAACATTATTGACTTATTTGCATCGTTTCATAGGTAAATATACTGCAATTTTGTGTGCTGCCCACACTCTACCCAAGAAAAAGTTAATCATAATTCCCTTGTGTTATAACTGCAAATGGGACTGGACTGTAATTCTTCATGCAGTTCAACTTCCAGTGTATTTGGGAGAGGTGGCTAGGTGTTTGCATCCCTCAGCACTTGTGCAATTTTGATTTAAAAAAAAAAAATGACCCCTACGGTCTTATTATTACTGTCCATATCAGTCAAAAATTAAGAATTGGTTATATAAATGACATTGGCATATTTTAGACCTTTCTATATAACAGGTTACTTAAAATGGATCCCATAATTGTACAGCATTAAAGGAAACCTGTCATGATTGAGTTAACACTAGGAAGGAAATAAATCTTTTAAAACAAACCACATACCCCTATTTATTATGCTCAAATCTCACTAATTCTCAATTTATAACTACATGTTATACTAATGTCCATGAGACACTAACTGAAGCCCTGACTTTCCAGAAAGTCAGGAGAGCAAAGCATCATGGGTAGAATCAGTACTGCAGACTCCTCTCACGATATCACCAGTTTGTGCAGTTGTTAGTGGCTGGAGTAGCCCACACAATCTGAATAGAACAATAGAAGGTGTTTCAAATAATTCCCATAGAATATCAAGTCCTGGTGTGACATGAGTTATACAGAGCTTGTCTATCACAGAGTATACTCTGACTAAGCATGAATGAGATTTGGCAGTTTGGCACAGCCCACACACGGAAAACAAAGGGGTGTTTAAACATGGCAGCTCCTATGAAGCCCTTTTTACATGAAGGATATTTTCTAATCCGTTTCAGATATAGACAAAAACAGCTGACTAAAGGGTTTAACTAAGGATGGAAAATAAATATTTTACTCATGTCTCAAGGTGACAGGTCCTCTTTAACAGCATGTCTTATCAATTTTGTATTTGTATATTTGCCACCTCGGTTATAATGATTCTTTCGTATATTACTGTATTTCTTCTGTAAACAAAGTTTGTGTGTTGCTGACTTTCTCCTTTTGGTAACGTCACATAAATAATGCAAATTTCCAGGATGATTTATGGTCTATGCCTAAGCAATTAACACTACACCAAGTACTACATGATAGGATACATTCTCATAGGGCAGATCTGACATTTAGAAGAGTTGGAATCAGGTGGCATAAAGCTAATGCATTATTTTAGCCAGATCATAGGTAAAATTGCCTTTTGCAGGAAAGAATCTTCTGATGAAACATCCCCCAGCTCCCTAAGGAAGGGAATTAAAAAAAGCCGGCTGCATATGTTAACCGCATTTAATGATAAAGCTCTCTTTAGTGCAAGTCTCCAACAGCTGTCTAGTCCCTATACATATTAAAATCAAACTGCGTCAGACAAATATCCATCTGCATGTGAGATATGATTAAGCAGCTGTTTGATCTATTGTGTATAGTAAATTCTTCATTCTACCTTATTCCCTTTTTCAGGATTCCTAGCTTTGGATTTAACTGTTTCACTGTCAGGGGGCATTTACATTTGCTGAAAATGTTCCGCTGGGACCTTATAGAATTCTATGTATCGTGCTGTATTACTTCGGGTGCATGGGGCATTTATCTGTCTCATTTAAAGTAAAACTATACTGGTGAACATTGTAGCTCTCTATATAAATATATTGCATTAAATAGTTCATATGTAAAACCCTGCTTCATCTAAAAAAATAATTTTCAGAATAATATGCTTTTAGTAGTATGTGCTATTGGTTAATACTAAATAAAATATTTGAATGCAATATAAGTTGGTAACGCAAAAACTATGCGCAATGCGGAAAGTTAAGCCTTTGCGCGAACATATTTTGCTTTGCACGAATGTAATATACCTTTTGTGAACTAGGAAACTTTTTAGCGACCACTTCTGCCAGTGGCAGGCCGTTTGCGAATTTTATAGTTTGCTCTAATGCGCCGTCAATGTAATAATACGTCTTACTGAAAAAGTCGCTATGTTTGCTCCAAAAGATTACGACACCTTCAAGCACTTCACAATGTGCAATAACCGTTTAAGGAACAATATTACATTGTGAGATGTGTATTTTTACTCTTATTGGTGTGCAATGTTTTGCTCTTTGCGACTTTAATTACATCCCCCCCTTTAAGTACTAAGGTGTCTGTTTAATAAACCTTGGGAAATGTGTCCATCTTTTTCTGTGAATTATCGCTGCAAATATTTTGCTGCCAAGATATTTGCCACAACAAAGTTTACTAAACAGTGATGCACTCAGAAATCTTTACGATCACTGGCATTAACTACAATAATGTACCAGCATATGTTAGGCGCAGATTTAATATTGGTCGAATTTCGAATTAAAAAAAATTCGAAATTCAACATCAAATTTTTTGGGGAGGCCATTTTCAAGTGAAAATTTACCTATTTCGACCAAATAGGTCAGTTTTTGATCTAATTCGAATCACTCGATCGCATAGTTAGAATTGAACAATTCAAACGATTTAAAAAAAAAAAATAGATTTTCCAGGACTTAGAAAAATTTACAGGAAAGCTTAAGGAAAAAAACATACAGATTCAGATTTTGCTCAATTTTATTGAGTTTTTATCTAGTAAGTGCAGAATGGAAAGCAATGAAAATAACTGCCTGTTCTGCCTCTAGAGCAGGGCAGGCAATATACTGTATGATTGACAGATGGGAGTTTTAATCAAGTGTATAACAGGTATATATGTTTTAATTAAAAAAAAAGAATTTGAGTTTCAGGTTTCATTTTAAGAGGGTTTATTATAGAGCTTATATGTTTGGGTGACAGGACCCTTTTAAAATAGTAATATTCTATTTAGAATCATCCAATGGCACATGCGACTAGAAAAGTATATTTTACACAGACCTGGATTCATACAATAGGAGTTATTTACTTAACCATGGTCTGGCTTTTTGGGGCAAAACCCAAATGTTTTGCTTATTAAAAAAAACTAACATTTTGCGAGATGTATTAAAGCCGGATGCTGCAAAAAGCATGGCAAATGTCCCTATCCTATTTTGTAGTTTCTGTGGTCTGCGCTGGAATTAGACCAAAAATCTGTCCATGTCAGGCTTTTCAAACAAAAATCCAAAAAAATTTGAGCTTTTTAGGAAAAAAACCCAAAAGAGTGGGGGGAAAAACCCAGAAAAAACACAATTCAGGTTTTGCTTGATTTTATTGAGTTTTTACCCAAACTGATTTAACCAAGCTTTTTAAATAATAAATAATGTAAAATTGTGTATGGGAGTTTGCTGCATATTCATTGCTTGATTATTAGCTCATGCTTTGGCCTGGCTTTTCCCCCACTGAAAAAGGAGGACCCTAATGCTAAAATAATCAACTTCATCCAAACTTCAGGGAGGTCTGTAATGCTCATTGGTGTTTGCCCAGCGCCGTTTCTGAGGCAAGAGGTGACTCCTGCAAAGCCGCCTTTGCTGCTTAACTGTCTGGGGGGAGGCCGCAACACTAGAGTGGAGAGCACAACAAACTCTCTTGCAGTAGTAAAGCCTGATCTCCGCTTTAAAAAATGGAAATTTTGCTCTTAATGGAACCAGGAGCGGCTTTTTTTTGCTGCCCCTGGTAACCTTTCTGGCACTTCCACCTGAGGTAAGTTTATCAGCTCACCTCATTTGTGGAGTGCCCCTGTGTTTGCCTTTTTACCCTTTCTATGGATCTGCCAAAGCAACAGATCTGCAGGCCAGTATTCTATCATGTTCCCAACCCTGGCGACAGAAACCAGAAATTGTTTGGAGAAAAAGGCTGTGCCTGTTGTATTTTGGCATTGCCAAATCTTTAAAAAACAGTTCTGTTTCTGCTTCCCAGTCTAGAGAAGCTATACACGTTTCTCTGTCTCTAGGACTGCATAAAATTGTATCAGTAACAATTTTTTCCCCTCTAACTAGGCATATTGTTGGGTCTTTTAAAAATTGAGGAGCTGTGTAGTCATCATTTTTATACTGGTAATTAACCAATTTGCTGCTAATTTGATTTGGTTTCCTACAAATTAGTAGATTGTACAGCAAAATTTTCATCTGTTAATAAATTAGGCGGTTATTTATTGTGCATAAATGACTCAATTTCTATTACTAAATATAGTTGTTTTCATTATTCTTACTGTGGGGGGCCATTGGCCAAGTTAAAGCTATTTTAGCTGTTATGGGTTGCACTAAGGTGCCAAGCTTACCTATGATAATTTAAAGTTCACATAGTACTATATATTCTCTTCTTATAATGTTTAAATATAAGAAATGCTACCAGAATAATTTAGCTCCACTGCTCACTGACTTATTTCTTTCCTTTTTCCATTTAATTAAAATGCCAAAGCAACTTTATTCAACCTTTGATCTTATCATTAGTCATATTATTAGCATATCTCTGAAATGTGACTTGTATAGGTAGAAAGGGAGATAATTTTATGGCTTTAATGATAAATATATATTCTCCTAAATCCACCTTTCTCGTTGTGTTATGAAATGTTATTAGTCTAATGCTTCAGGGGCAGTTAGTAAGTGGTGTGTATTCAGTTTGACGACAACTTTAGACTTACCTTTTACCTAATTTATCTCTAAGCATTTTGTGGTCAGCTCAAAACCACTGTCTGAAAGCCACCCTATGTTTGCATTAGCTGTAAAAAAAATCAGGGTAACCTCACACCCTGTGTATCTACCACCTGTTATTTGCTGGACTTACGATAAAGGAACAGTAACACCAATGGCGGAAATTGAAAAAAGGCTCTATGGCACAGGTTAAATAGTGAATAACAGATGACACTATTATGTTTATCTGCTATCTGCTGTGCAACCTGAGTCTTTACTCCTTTGAATGGCTGCCTCTAGGGATAGATTCGCCCATCACTAGCTGCAACTCCATTGCTAAATTAAAAGCAAATTATCCATGGCACACAGAAATGATGCAGGCAAGGAATCACCTTGCACGTTTCATGCAGAAGTACAGTGCAACGTTTCAGGGTCACGCCCCTACACAGCAGCTTATTTTTATAAACAAAAATAGTGTTTCTGAAGCAAACACACCAATTTTACCAGTGCAGGGCAATACTGCATTATACTATTTTATGTTACTGTTCGTTTAACTACTGTTATATGTGTTCAGGTACTTTGGAATATGTATTGATTGGTTTTATTTTTCAGTTGCTGAACTGTATTGGATTTTACTTTTTAAATAATAAGACGTGACAAATACAAGTGACAAAGCAACCTCTGTTTAACTACTGTTATTCTAACTGAGGAACTGGGAAAGCCACTTGACATTTGGGTGTGGTTAGTTAACGTGAAATATACCATAAATAATAGGTTCGAAACATAAACAAAGAGAAGCTGTTGAGAAATATATTTGCCACAATAACCCTTTTGTTTTTGATTCTAAAATATTATTAATGTATGTTTTTATTTCCGTATAGGTAAGAGAGCCATAAAAATAAAACTGTTAAAAGAGTTATCACCCACTATGGCATTCAAAAGTAAAATACAGATAGCAGATATAAAGCAACTGTGTTTCCTAATGTCTTTGTGTAGCTGGCTTCAAAGAAATAATTGTTGGCACAGTGACTCAGGTGAACCAATGCCTTGCAGTGCTGGGGTCTTGAGTTAAAATCTAGTCAGGCATGTTCTGAAAGGAATTCAGATAGGCTCCTCATAGGTTTTGGTGGGCATTGTGTGAATGTAATAGGGACCTTAGCTTGTTAGCTCCACTGGAGAAGGCCATAAATATTGATTTCTTGAAGTTGCTGCATAGTGTGTTAACATTTTAGGGAAAAATTATCCTTCTCAAGTTTTTGAAAAAATCATCTCAACCCAAATAACCAATGAAAATATGGAAAGTATATATTATTTGCAAATTAATTATGCCTAGCAATCCTAAAAGCAAATGTCCCTAGACAAATTAAATTGTTAAAAAGCTAATGAGCATATAACTCTGTGCTTTAGGTAAGGGTGTTTGGTTTAAAACTCTCTTGAACACAATCACTAATAAAAATGCAGAGTAACTTCACAATGAAGCGTGGCTTTGAATTTTTAAAGGTATTTATTGTTGCTGTATATTTCCTCCATCATCATTATATTTTTTTCTTAATACCTTTTAATGTTATAATCATAAAAATAGTTTGTAAATACTTCTGCTTCTACTGAATCAATAAGGTGATATGCTGTGAGATTTATCTTTTCTGTATTACTCACACTCGTCCCTGATAACTAGAAATGCAATTAGTTTTAGGGGCTGCTCACCTTCCAAACACTTTTTTACAGTTGAATTGTTTTCAGATTGTTCCCCAGAAATAAAGACTTTTTTCAATTACCTTCCATTTGTTACTGTTTTCTCAAAATCTAAGTTTAACGTTTTAGTGTCCCTGTCGCTGGTGTTTGAGTCTGGCAGCTCAATAATTCAGGTGCAGACTCTAAACTGTTACAATTTTGCAACATTTAGTTGATATATTTCTCAGCAGCATCTCTGGAATATTAGCAACTATTGTATCAATTCTAACAGCTGCCTCTAATGAAACTCATGGATTTAATAAGAAATGTATCAATTCAGATCAGTTTACAGGGTTAGTGACCCCCTCCCATAGCTGCTTTAGAATTTGAAAAATGAATCTTTACACTTCAATATTAGAAAGACAGTCACACATAGAAAATAATTGGAAAAAGTCTTTATTTCTGGTGCACTAGGTGAAACCAACTGAACTGGAAAAAGTGTTGGAAGGTGAACTCCTTTAAGCAATGGAGTAAATGCACTTTTAATAAATAGTAGAAGGATAAAATGAATCAGAAGTGAAGTGATAAGCCCCAAGAAATGCAACCAAGTGCCAGCCTATGAATAAAATGACTACTATATGGAACCTAGGGCAACCATATACAGCAGTGCTTCCCAATCAGTGGCTTGTGCACAACATGTTGCTCACCAACCCTTTGAATGTTGCTCCCAGTGGACTCAAAGCATATGATTATATTTGAATTCTTGGTTTGAAGGCAAGTTTTAGTTGCATAAACCAGTTGTATTGCCAAACAGAGCCTGCTGTAGCCAACCAATCCATGTAGGGGTTACCAAATAGATAAGCAAATCTCTTTGAATGTGAATCTATTTGAATGTGAATCTTCTTGAATGTGGCTCACACGTATAAAATGTTGGGGACCCCTGATATAGAGCTTACCCTAACATGATATTGAGGCTTCCTTTGTGTATATTACAGGTATGGGACCTGCTATCTGGAAACTCATCATCCATAAAGCTCCAAATTACAGAAAGGTCATCTCCCATAGGGGCAAATTCACTAACCTACAGAGTTGTGCCAGCGATGGCTTCACGGCACTTTACCAAGCATAGTTGCATTCAGGGAAGTGAAAGGTAGCGAAGTTGCACTAGTGTTACTTGGTTAAGCAAAGCGAACTTATGCTAGCGATGCCTAATTTGCATACCGCATAACTACAATGGACGTATATTTAGCCACAAATACATTACACTACACAAGCCTGGGAATCCTTCAACCAATAAAATATAGTTGTTCTATTGCCCTACACATTTGCCCACAGTTTAGTTTAGGTGCCATATGTTAGGAAATGAAGGGGGGAAGGAGGTTAACCCTAATTTAACATCTTTTTCAGCCTATCACCCTTAAAAAAGTAAAACACGCCAGGATTTTTTGATGTCAACTTTTTTTTAAGAAACTCCTATCTACTCTATTGGACTTCACCTGGTCTGAGGTGGCAAAGTGAAGTCTGGCACAAGAGGTAACGTTCAGTAAAATCCGCAAGTTAGTGAATTAGCGCAGTTAGCGAAGTTGCACTACAGTCTGTCAACTTCGCTAGCAAAGTTACACTACAGAGTGTTAGTAAATTGGCGAAGTGGCAGAATGATGTCACGCTGCCGAATTTGCGCTAGCGTTTGCCGCTTCGTGCTTTAGTGAAATTCCCCCATAGACTGCATTTTATCCAAAATAATCCAAATTTTTAAAAATGATCTCCAATTTCTCTGTAATAATAAAACAGTAGCTTGTACTTGATCCAAACTAAGATATACTTAATCCTTATTGGAAGCAAAACCAGCCTATTGGATTTATTTAATGTTCACGTGATTTTTTAGTAGCCTTAAGATATGAAGATCCAAATTAGAGAAAGATCCATTATCCAGAAAACCCCAGGTCATTTCTAAAATGTGATGTTAACACAACAGAGTTTGCTAAAGTGGATGTCTCAGGAAAAAAATATTTGTCATTTACTTGGTCCTCGACAGTAAATTAATTTGAGCATGACAAACATACAGATGCTTTGCAGCACAATTCTATCCCCTTGATACACTGAATTTTCATAGATTTACATTTTTTTCCATTGTTATTTTGCATGACACAGTTGAGCCAACCTTAAAGGATAAAAGAAGTGTTCAGTACATTTATTAACAAGAGTTTTGTTATTGTTCATCTGTGTGCACTCTTTGGTACAATCTAAAAAGACCCGTTTTTGACTATGGAAAACAAAATGTGCTGTAAATTCTTATTTTTTAAGATTTCTTAAATAAAACAGAAATAGTTGAAAATTAATAGACAGAAGCCCACTGCTTAAATGTATAAGAAGGTGAAATGTGCTACAGGGATGGGACCTGTTATCCAGAATATATAATTCGCAAATGGCTTTCCACTGACGGAAGTGGTCACTACACAGTTTCTGGGTCCGCAAAAGGTATATTACATTAGCTCAAAGCAAAATATGTTCGGGCAAAAAATGTAAAAAATATATACATTTCTTAACATTAACATTTCAATTTGCACATATTGAGATCTGCTTGCTGATGTTCATATTCCCATGGAAACAAGCAATTTAATTCCATTTAGCAAACTCTTCCCATTTTTTGTGTGTGTTCTATCATGCTTTGTCTTGCCATTTTTATTTCACCAGTTGGATAACATATTCCATGAAAGGTACAAGTAAAGTGTATAGTGTTAAATGAGCCCAGATTACTTATACTGCACAAACAGCATAATAAGAAAAAAAATAAAATGACTAAGCTCAGCAGATGCTGCAGGGAGATGCCAGCAGTTATTTCTCTGCTATTAGTGTGAAAAGAAACTTTTACGTAAACCATTAAATTGGACTTTTGACACTGTATCATTGTTTATTAGATCACATGGTTTGTTTCTGTTTCCTGCCAGGATGGGGAAAGGGGTGCATCTGTCATGTAGCTGATATAACCTTTCACAGACCCATCAAGCTATAAACTAAAAATATGCTCAGTTCTCACACATGCATCATTTGTGTGTTTTGGAGGGTGTAGATGAGGGTTAAGGTTTAATGTTTTCATTACAGCAAAAACAATATGGCTGCATTTATAAACTGTTGCTTTAAAAATGGCACAACAAATAATAACATTCCCATATTAAAATATATACATTTTTCTGTATTAACTTGTATATATTTCTCCTTCAGCTGGTAGAAAGCTAATCAATTTATGGGCATCTCCTTCCAACTGTTGCATCAACCCACAATGTAACAAATAATGGGCTTGATTCAATTCAATGTGCAAGTCAATTCAATTCAATGTTCAATAAAGCAAATATGTGTTTAATAGTGATGGGTGAATCAGACCAGTTTCGTTAAAAACACACACAAACACACATGTAGAATATTGGTTTATGATTGAACATCAAACATATAGCTTTGGTTGTAACACCTACATTCTTGATGTCTGGTTGCCAGGGTATATTTTTCTATAATAATCAGTCTGTTTGCCCTTTTATTGGGAAAAAAATTGAATGTTGTGGTCACAACCTCATTGCACCCCCACTTGTTTTAAAAATTAGTGGTGAGCAAAACTTTCCCTTATTTGTTATAGTTTATACAGGAACAGTGACCAGCTCCATGTTGTAGCTCCCTTCCCAGCTATAGTCAGGTGATCCCACTGGTGTCTAATAAAAGGGCAACCAAGTTTGGGAGTTTAAGGGCCCTTACACGGGGGTGTTTTAACCTGCACTCCCCTGCGTTCCGTTTTGCTGCGGTCAGCGCAGATATAGACGCACTCAATTCTTTTCAATGGGGCTGTACTCACACAGGTGCATGTAGCTGCCGAACGCAGGAAAAATGCAGCATGTTGTGTCGCAAAATGTGTTCGGCGCCTGCATGCGTTTGTGTGAGTACAGCCCCATTGAAAAGAATTGAGTGCGGCTATAACTGCGCTCCCCTGCGGCTGAATGCAGCAAAACGGAACACAGGGGAGCGCAGGTTAAAATGCCCGTGTGTAAGGGCCCTACCTCTGAAAGCAGCAAGTAAGTTGCAGGTGAAACTTAGTCCCTTTGTAAAATGTATACTCAAGCAATCAAATTCTTAAAGAATCCGATGATGTTGATGTGAATTTTGTTGTCACAGCCTCATTACACCCCCAAATTCGAAGTTTAAATTTTTTTATGGTCAAAACTCTCAAATTTGAATTGTGAATTATTCAAACGTGATTCCAATTTTAGTTAAAATTTCAAAATCAAACTCTGGCCCTTTAAAAATTTGAATTTGACTATTCGCCACCTAAAACCTGCCGAGTTAATGTATAAGTCAATGGAAGAGTTCCAGGCATCAATTTGGACATGTTAATAGCCTTCCTGACATTCAAGGTTTTTTTTGAAGAAAAGGCTTGAATTGAGTTTAGTCAAATTGAGTTTTGGAGCTGGAAAAATTGTGCGAATTTTAGATATTGCATTTCTTTATTAATTAACCCCTCAATTGAATTTCAAGTATATTCGAATTTATTAGTTAAAAAAACACGCATGAATTTGAAATTTGACCTTTAATAATTGTGCCTTTTAGCAATTTCTCTCTTATCTGGTTTGACTCGGCTTGCTCCTTGCTCCTGACTACTCTCTTTACTTTGGTTCTCCTTGACTACTCTGCTGACGGATTGCTTCGGTTGTTTACTTCGATGTTTGCTGCCTGCGTCTCTGGCTTGTTTGATCTCTCTTCTTCTTCTGAAAGATTTGGCTCTTATTCCTGATCTGCAGCAAGGCCGTTTTAAGGCCTTTGTGGGCCCTGGGCAAAGAGCTAACTGGTGGGCTCTAATTGTAAAGTCACACCCACTTTTTAGACTAAGATGACCAGATTTTTTGGAAAGAAACCTGGGGAAAGGGGAGAATGATACGGCGCACGCATGATGCATATTTTCTGTTAATCCAATAACTTTATGTCACAGCTGAAATCCTATTGTTTCCATAAAGCATGTTTTATATTAAAAGGAATTTGCTACTTTTTAAGCTCAGCCTATGATAAACAAAACTTCAAAGAATAAAGAGGGGATCACAAACTGTTTCATATGACTGTATGTAGTGGAACTCCCTGTTCATTAAAGGGGTTGTTCACCTTTAAAATAACCGCTAGTATGAAATTGAAAGTTATATTCAGGGACAATTTGCAATTGGTTTTCATTTTTATTAATTGCAGTTTTTAATTATTTAGCTTTTAATTCAGATCTCCAGTTTGCAATTTCAGCAGTCTGGTTGCTAGGGTCCAACCGATCCTAGCAACTATGCATTGATTTTAAAAAGAGACTGGAATATGAATAGGAGAGGCCTGAATAGAAAAGATGAGTAATAAAAGGTTACACAAACAGAGAATTAGCATTTGGGCTCACCCTGTTCTCATCCCAGTTCTCAATCTGCCCCTACCCTAACACAAACAAAATCTACCATAATAACTGATTTTGGCACAAATGCCGCATGTAGACAGAAAGTATTTCATGAGCTCTAATGCATCTTTAAGGCAAAAACAGCCACCAGAAAAGCTGCATTGGACTGAACTGTCATTCAAAATCATACTCCCAACTCCTGCATGAAGAGAGAATAAAGAGAGACAGATGCTGAAATGGGGAGAGCAAAAATCAACTTGATTATTTCAGAAATGGGCCAGAATTTGTAACTGATTATATTTAGAAAAATTCTCATTTTCGTATGATGAATCGTACATTAAATTTTCATTTTTGTGATAGTTCCTACTAGGAAGCTTTCAGTATGTTATAGAGTTGCCAATTCCAAGCAAGCTATCATTTGGTCTTCATTATTTGTTTTCTTAAAGTTGTTTTTTAAATTATTTGCCTTCTAAATTTTTTTTGTCTCCAGAAATATAGCAAATGGGCAATCCAAAATAATTCTTTACAGATGAATTAAACAAAATGTCTAGTGCAGAGGAATATTTTCAGTGCACTTTTCCTCCTTTCCCAATATTGATTCATACAGTCCAATTTTAGCAAGACAGATTATAGGACTTAAAATATTGTGTGAAATTATTTTGCTGAGTTATGTCTTTTCTGCAGTTCTTACCACTAGAATATGACAGCTATGTATAACATGTATAATTTAATCTGTCTCCTGTCTTCCATTGATAATTTTAGTATAAGTCCCAATGTAAATCTCAAGCATTCATGTTATGAAATGTGGTTCTGGAATATGTTACTTAAAATGAATTACTATTTTTATAAATTCAACGTTAATCTATGTTTTCAATAGAAAAGCTATTTTAGCTGCGTATCTCTAAATGTGCATTTCTCCTTTAAACCTTATGGTGCTATATTAAAAACTAAGTGCCTATGGGTACAATGTGGAAAGGAAGCACTGGAATTACCTCCTGCTTCAAAACTGAATTGCAGAAAATAATTTTGCCAGTGCCAAGGGGATTTGCCAGAAATCATGTAAGTTGTTTTCAGGCTTAAAAATAACTTTCTGTTTTTTCAGGAACAAAATGACTGTTATTACAAAATAAGTAGGACTTGCATTATGTTACAAAGTTTTGACCTTTAATATTTCTAATAATAAATAATGCAAAACGTATTGAAAACCTACTGAAAATGAGTTTACAGGTTATTAAAGGAAAAGTAAATGCTTTTCTTTTTCTATCTGTAAATTTGCTCTAAACAGCCCCCCAGATTAATGTCCCTTAGTCCCTGCTGCAAGTCTGCTCTGGTTTCTGTGTTATCAGCAGCTTGTTTCCCCTTCTTCCTGGTGCAGAGTGAAGCCCAGCCCCTTAGTTTACTGAGCAGTCCATTTGCTGCTGTTCCACAATAGAGAGGAAGAGGGAGCCAGTGTGTGCATTAGTAAGCTAGTTTCCCCAAGCAAAAGGTGCTGCACACACTGGTCTCTGCTATGTCATAGTATGCAAATGATCTCCAGGACTAGTCACAGAGATAAGGTCAGCTCAGTAAGCTATGGGGCGGGGCTTCACTCTGCACCAGGAAGAAGGGGAAACAAGCTGCTGATAACACAGAAACCAGAGCAGACTTGCAGCAGGGACTAAGGTACATTAAGGTACAAAAAGGTTTACTTGTTCTTTAATCAAAGTATAATTCTTTCTTTTACCAAAGGGCTTCATCTTAATAATGCTAGAAACATATTTATGTTATTTATGTTTCAGATAAGTCAATGTTGTTTGGAATTTGAAAGAAGAATAAGAAATTACTGCATATCGCACAAATGTATGAAAGAATGTTTTAAATAATAATCAGAATGCACTGCTCATAAACACATTTAAATCATGCTACCAAGTGGTGTAATAAATATGTAACTCAGTGTTACATTTCAGTGTAAAAAGTAGTTTTAAAATGTGTGTAATGTATACAATGCATATTATACAGCTTTTATGACACTATGCAACTACTTCCCTTTCAAACTTGTTACACCAGGTATTAGGGGGATTAAATATCTGTGGTAAATCAATATGCATGCACTTTTAAATTACACCCCTTTTAACTCAATCAAGCCTTTATCAAGAGTTCCATCTGTTAATTGAAAAACACATTTTACACATTTCGTAGCGTAAAACATTTTACACACACACAACACATACTGGCCAGCAAATACTGGATAGTAAATAAATGGTATTTATACACTTGCACAACACTGAAATTATTATTAGATAATTGTTGTTAGTGTACTAAATGAGATTTAGTTTTGTGAAGATAGATGTATCTAGAACCATGCAGATCAAATAAGAGAACTGGAATAAAATTGTGATCTCTAAAATACACAAAAAGATTTGCTGATTTGTGTATTTATCCAACAATATAAAGGCTGATGGATTTTTGTTTCCCATTGTCCAAACTGCATGAAAACAAGGAACCATCCAACTTTGGGGCAGATTAAATTCAGTGAGAAAAGGGTTTATTAAAGGAAAAGGCATGGATGAGATTCAGTTTGAGATGCAATTCAATGCAGAAAATCTTATCTCACTATTTATCATGTGAAAACTCTATTGAAGTGTATAGGAAACTATAGGAACTGAATCTCGTCCATGAGTTTTCACGTGATAAACCATGAGATAACTTTTTGAAACTGGCCCTTTATCTATTCAAATTTAGAATTCCACAAAATCTTATGTTGTTGTATGACAGTACCCTGTGAAAAAGTATATCTATTCTAAGTCTGAAAAAAGTTCACAGATGTGCAGAGGAAGCAAAATACTTTTTTAATTAATGGTTCAAGGGCATAACATCCTAATTAGAAAGGGTTCCCTGTCATTCATTAAAATAAAATATAGAAAATAGGCTTATAATGTGAATCAAACTGAACAGGTTGTGCATGGAATTAAACAAGAAACCATAATTCCTAAACATAAGAAAATGCAGCTTTGCTTTAGTTCGAAGCAGTGTTGGAGACTAGCTTGAATTGGGTTCCATGAGCAAAAAGTGTGGAATCTGCAGGTAAAGGAAAAGGTCAAGTGCCAATGCAGCAAGGAAGGATGTGTACGTCTCCAACCAGCTCACTGGCACTGCTTGCAGATGTCACTATAACAGCTGCCGAAGACACAGCTGTGTATCAGTGGCTGTTTGGAGTACGATATAACTTTAAATGCAGCGCAAAGCTTATTGTTGCCTCTTTAAGTGAAAGCAGTTAAAGGAGAAGGAAACTCTTTCGGCGCAAAACCCCTCCTCCCCCCGCCAGGCATTATTTAAGAGAGGTGCCAAGCTAAGGATTCTGGAGGAGCAGAGGGGCACGATCCTTAGCAAAGTCTTTTGGGCAGAAGGTCACAGTTCAAGGAGCAGCAAACATAGTCAAAACCAGGCCGGGTCAGTGCGGGCAGAATACAAGCGAAGTCAGATAGGCAAGGGTCAAAGGCAGCAAACATAGTCAAAACCAGGGAGTTCTGCCATTGATTTTTACATAACCTTGACAGGTTTTAACTGGAGTATTTTTGGATTGAGCTATTTCCAGCTTTTTTTTTCACAAAGACCCCATAAATTCTAGTTTTTTTTATAAAACCCTGAAAAATTCGAGTTTTTTTTAACCCAAAAATTTGAGTTTGCTGCTGAAAACTACCCTCGAAAACCTCAAATTGTTTGGGAAAACAACTCAACCCTTCATAAATCTGCCCCTAAAAGTTACCTATAAGTCACGTTGATTTTTTTTTTTTCCTGATAAGTCTGCTTTTATAAGAAGATGGTTACTGGAAGTTTCTGAACCTGACTGCTGACCTGACTGTCCCATAACAAACTTTCAGAGTTTCTAACACTAACAGACTATTGCTGTACACACATGGCAGCCCCTTCATAGAGGAACATGGGAGATCAAATAGGTAACATAAAAGTTTGTGCAAATACGTTTATGGCAAAATTGGAAATAGTATGCTAATGTTATTAATGTTATGATAAATGTAAAAAAAATTAATTTCTTTTATTGGAAGTGAATCCTTTAATATATCCAGTTCAGATTTTGATATTTTAAGAAGTTGCCAACTTGTTCATAAGCCCTTTGTAATGAGGGATTTTTGGCTCATGGTAATACTTTGATTGAACCCAGTAGCTTCTTGTATAATACAGGCATTGAACCCAAAATACACAAAGCAGCCTAACTCTTGCATAAAGAAGCTTTGTCAAAGAAGTTAATCAAGATTGATGTTCAATGGCCTAATACTGGTTCTTTGTACTATTGGACCTAATACTGGTTCTTTTTATGACTTTTTGGGAATTTCTAGATGTTCTCATATGTATTCTCTAATATGTTTATGATTTCTGAAGCCCTTATCAGCCTCTTCTTTATTGTAGCTAGGGGCACAATATGCTATTCAGCTACTAGATAGCTAGATAAAATCTCTGCTTTGGATGTGCTTGTTGGGAGTCTGGCCAGATCCTGATGATCGCATGGGAAGCACGATCTGTTATTAACCAAATCGTTGTATCTTCTTTATTGACTGCATCACTAAATGAGCTCATTGTTAGCAAGTCTAGAAAAACTGCGGATCTCCATCCAGTTAGTTGATATTGTGCCTGTGGGGTTAACGCGTGCTGCCCCAGGACCTCTGTGCTCCGTTTGAGACCTTCCATCTGCGGACTGTTTGGGATCTCTCTGTCTTGGTTGCAGAAAGGGGGGGGGGCTTGCTCATTTGGTAATTGATTTCTTTTTCATTCTATGAAAAAGCAGAGGGTGACGGTCATTAGCAAAGTCACAGTTCAACTAGCAGTTAGGCAGTTAAAATAAAAAAAAGTTGAACTTGATGGACGTGAGTCTTTTTTCAGCCTAACTTACTATGTTACTATGTTACTATGTATGTAATATACCTGTGCTCATACATAGCCAGTGTGTTTGAATTACTTCTGAGAGACTCATAGAACAATTAAAACACCATTTTTTGTAAAAAAAAAAAAAAAAAATTCACACAAATATACTTTTAAACAGCAAGGAATCTTCAAAAACAGTGACTGCTAAATTTATATAGTGTTATAGCGTCTCGTTTTTTTGGCGCCAGCAAATCTTCGTTGGTGTTTCTTGAGTTCATACGCCGGCGGCGAATTGCGGGAATTCGCCGCAAATTTGCGCCTGGCGAATAAATTCGCTCATCACTATTATGTATCCCTCAATTAAAGTTCTTTATGCGAAATAGTTTTATACATACTGTACATACATTATTTTACATACAGGATAAACTGCTAATGCATGTGCAATCAGAAGGGAAGCAGGAGTGGATCATACTATTAATATTTAATAAGCAGAGAGTGCCAGATCAAAGTAAAGGAGAGGTCTATGCTGCTGCACATTAAGCATTCACAATCTAGCAGGCTTCTCTCTTTTAAATTTAAAGGTTGGCAAGGCTGAGAAAAAAAAGAGCTAAGCTCGATGTTGAATATCTAATGGAAAGAGAAATCCGATTTTAATATGAGCACAATCATTCTATCCTACTCAGTATTATGCAATTGTTGACTAAACAAGGGATCTTTTGATACCAGATTAAAGTGGATGGTAACTGCATCAGTTTATTGTAGGAAAACAGAGCTGGCTGGACTGGTGTGTTTTGCGCCTCGTTAATGATTACTAAATAGTATGTAAACACACAGATATACTTTGTTGAAAGGCGACGTAGAAGCTGATTTATTTTCTACATCAGAAAATTCAAGTTTGAGCTCTTCTTTCAAATCTAAGATCAGACATTGTTGAATTATAAAAAGGGGGATTGTAGGAACACTCCAAGGCAAAGTAAAATATAAATCCAATGGAAGTGCTACTGATCTGGCCAAATTAGCTACAAGCAAACAAAAGGAAGGGGATTGATCAATGCACACACAGCCAGGTTCCCTGTTTCATAAGAAATGTAGTATATATGCAAGTGCATATATTTTCATTAACAGGGGGTTTTAAGTTACAAAGCTATGATCACAAAATTGATAAACCTCCATCCCACATAAAGGTAACCCCTAGAAATATACATAGAAGTAGAGTTGTTTTGTCTTGGGAACTAGTTCATTAACCTAAGTAATAGCTACAGAATCAATATAGAAATTATTCTAGGAAGAAACTGAACTTTATAATAAGGAATAGCACCATTGGATGTTTGATGCCCTTTTCTCCCATCAACATGTCTGCATTACACTAATTCTAGTTGTAACATACGTTAGCTGCAGTAAATATAGTATATTATTGTGTGAAGATGTAGTCCAAATGTATTTAATATAGATGTATCGACCATGACACTCTTGGAGGAGTAATTTGTTGCAATCCTTCCAAATATTGTGAAAATACCTTAGTCTCATTGTTCAGAAATGAGCTCTTGGATTACACAAATTAGTAGGGTTGATGCCTGAAAAAAAACACAAAATTAGACAGAGAGCACTATTTCATTCTTGTTAAAGTGCTTCCATCTTCAGTGTTCAGAGTCTGAATATAGTGTACCATCTAGTGTACAAACCTGGTACATACATATACCCATTCCTGAAGGGGAGGCTAATATCCTTCTTGCCAAAGTCTGATGCTGTATGCATGTGACCTGTTCTACTGAACATCCTGTCTGAGAAATTCCATTATATGTAATTCCATTATATTTCAGGCTACTTATGTGTCTGCCTTCCCTCTTTCAATCAAGACATTCTTGCAAATGTCTACATTAAAAGCAAGGCTCTTCAATGTCATTGAGATATTGTGCTGTCTGTGATGGTACAGTAAGATCTGTGCCTCAGCTCTGGACTATTTCCCTGTTGGTCTTTAGTTTCTATTAAATGTCACTTCCATCCAAACAAAAATGTTAACTTTTGCAGGGTTAATGGAAAATAGGCATAATGCATGGTTATTTGATAAAATTTCTGGCCGGTGGTGGGGAAGGGAACAAAAGGGGCAACTGTGATGTAAAAGGGGCGGGTCGTGCCTTGCAAAGGGATGAAGCCACATTGACAAATGGGCAGAAGGTGGGTTGAGGAGCCATCCTGGCAGAGAAAAGGTAAGTTTGAGTGGATTGGGGGTGGGCCAAGGGCTTATGTTAAGGGTATTACAATACTGGCCACGGCCTTGACAGGCATTTTACTGGAAAGGCTGTTAAAATACCGTCTGGGTGGCAACCCTAAGGCACACACGTGTGTGATGTGAGACTGCCACAACTCGCTCATTATGTACGACATCATATTGTCAGGTGACTACATCCAGGGTCAGACTAGGGTTCCTAAGGCCCACCGGGGTTCCTGTCACAAGGCCCCCCTGCTGTGCGTGTGCAAGTGCACTGTGTTCTTGGGCTGATCACGTCGGGAAGGATCTGGGCAGGAGGAGCACAGGGTCCACTGGGTTTTCCAGTCTGACCCTGACTACATCTCACTAGGGTTGCCACCTGTACGGTTTTTGAAGGGCTGTCTGGGTCAAGACTTTACAAATGAGCAAAACCGGGCATGATCCCCTATGCTTGACACAGCGATTAGCCAATCACTGAGTCATAGCCCAGCCCCCCGATGTCATTGTCTGCCCCTTTCATGTCACACCCCTGCCTCATCAAGGCCCTGCCCCCTACCTGGTCTCCACCAGGCTAAAAGGTGGCAACCCTACATCAGACACTATTTGTGCGCACTACACAACATGGCCGCTCACACTGGGAGCTCAATCCTGGTGAAGATGTAGTAACACTGGTGGCGGCAATTGTTTTTAAAAAATTTATTGTTTCCCCCAAGGAATTCAGGTGCAATTAGCTTGCATACCTCCCAACATTTTGGAAGTAAAAACAGGGACAATTTTTTTTTCCACATGTAGCTAGGGTTGCCACCTTTCCCTGTGGCTCAAGCCGGACAGGGGGGGGGCGGTCCTGTGACGTCACGGGGCGGTCCCGTGACGTCAGTGGGCGCTCACGTGACGTCAGTGGGCGGAGCTATGAAGCCGCGATCGCCGATTGGCCGATCGCGGCGTCAATCAAGCTAATCCCGCCCGGTTTTCCTTATTTGGAAACCGGGCAGGAAGCATTGAACCGGGCAGCCCTTCAAAATACCGGGCTGTCCGGTTCAAAACCGGACAGGTGGCAACCCTACATGTAGCGCTGCAATTTTTGTGGCCACACCCCCTTATTAACATGTTCATTTGGCAGGTTATGAAAGCTTGAAAATATTTCTCCTTATCTAAACTGTTACAATTACTTATTTTCTTATCTCAGAATTGTTATCTTATTTGCACCTGTTGGTTGTTCTGGCCTCTCTGCCAAAAGCCAATTAAGTTAGAAACTTTATTTCTTTTTCTGGCTGCTCAGTGCAGAGAATAGATGGACTTTCCAGTACAAATGAGGGACTGCAGGTTGAACTGTCAAAAGAGGGACTGTCCCTCTGAAAAAGGGACAGTTGGGAATTATGTACTTGTTAGGTCACACGTAGGGTTGGCACCTTTTCTTGAAAAAAATTCTTATCGTTTTTTCCTATTAATAAACATGGGATGACCATCAAAAATACCGGTCAGGTGGCAACCCTAGTCACACAAGCCAATTAACAGTCAGAGTTGCATCCTTTGCTTCCACACTTCTTCCTGTTACAGTTAGAGTTGAAATATTTCTGGTCATGTGATCTCTGACTCTGAGGCAGCACACAGACCATCACAAAATGGTGGTTCAAGGCAAGAGATGTAAAAGTGAAATATTTACTTAAATATATATACCGGTTTGATAAGATTCTTTAATATGTCACTTAATTTGATATAAACAATCTGTTACTCAAGTACTCATTTTCGGAGTATAGTTCTCCTTTAATAGATGTTTATTCTGTCCAAGAATAACTAGATTCTCTACAGGCCGCCATAGTAACTGCGTCCTTCAACAAGAAAATCGGAGGCAGCATTTATTTCCCAGCTCTCCCCATTCTAAACAAACGAACCAGAGTCAGTACGTCACAGTTCCCCTAGCTACACAGGACTGATAGGATTGAGGCTACAATCTGGGATTTGATTGGTAGAGTTGCTGTCACAGCCGTTAGCGCGCGCATGCGCAATATATGGGGACGCTCGAATGTTGCTTTGCCCTGGTAACTGGCTCTGTTTACATGGCACCGCGGTGCTTGACCGTAGTGTTCAACTTACACACACACTGACAGTGGATCCGCGGCGAACCACCTCGGAAAGACGCCCACCATGCCGGTACAATTCAAGGTGCGATAAAAACCAGTGCCATATTTAGCAGATGATGGATAAGAAAGCACTAAGACTGGATGCAGCAGCTGTAATCCTGTGGGATGCAATGGGGTATCATGCTTTATTTTTAATGTTTGCCCTTTTTTTTCCAAAGGCAATTCTGTTCCAAAGTATGAGTAAGTGTGCAGGCTGCCCAGTTTTAATCCATAGGTAAATATACATGAAATGAGTGGACCTGCATTTTGAGGGTGAAATACTTTTCTACTTAAGACACGAATCTGCCTTTGAAAATCTGGATTTAGTGCAATTGTACAATTTCTTGTAGAAACTAGTTTCACTTTCACTTTGCAGTGCTAGCCATATGATGAGTTCCTCAACGTATTGCCTTAAAGGAGAAGGAATAAAAAAAAAAAAAAAGTTACACCCCAAAGTGGTTGTATTTAGCTGATACCCTAGGAGTAAGGTGACGAGGCTTGGGTGCAGGCTGTGCAGCCGCAGCCCCCTCTGGGATACATATTTTCTAGGTGGCTATGAAGGTGCAGAATCACAGGTGGGCCACTAGGGGTTACAATTGCACCCCCTACTTCCCTATTAGATCCGCCACTGTACTCTACACCAGTGCTCCCGTCACAAATCTTCACCGGCCCACAGTTTTTCCAGCAAGCACCATAGAGCAATCTTCCTGCTCTTTCTTTCTTGTGCATGCGTCTGCCCTGGCAAATTTGAAGAAATAAGCAGAAGAGAATTGCTCTGTGGTGCTTGCTGGAAGATCCCCATGCAACAGTGTTTTTCTGCTGATCAGTTTAGCAAATATAACCATTTGGGGGTGTTTTTCCTAAAGCTTAACTAAAGAAGTAGGCTAGAAATGTTGTACATTATGTTTTGGGCTTATGTACCAGACCCAGGCAACCACAGTCCTTTTCTGCTGATTCACTGATTCATATGCTCTGTGCTGCTGTCACTTACTGGGCTTAGGGACTGACTCAAAATATAAAGTACACATAGAATAGAAATGTCACAATATAAACCTAATTTTCTGCTTGATATTTTGTGACAACCCCTAAGCTTAGCTTCTCAACAGCTGCTCAGAGCCCACTGAGCATGTGAGTGTCACAGACAATTTCCAAGATGGTGACCTATCGTGACAAGTTTGGACTCCTGGATCATTGCTGCTATTGATAAGCAGTAATTTTAGGCTGCTGCAATATTTTCCCTATATGAAACGTGGCATTTTTAGCCATATTTGTTTTTAAGGTTTTAAGGTTTAGTTCTCTTTTAAGGCAGACTTAGACAATCTGCAGTGCTCCAGTGGCTGTAGAACTACCAACTGGTCATTTACAAACCACTAAAATGAATGCAGCAGAGAACACTTATTGACATGATTCATTGTTGCTTATGCATGCCACATGGATGCCAGTGTGTCCATCATACCGCTTCTGATGAACTGTGCTTACTGATGCTGGGAAACCCCTGAGCTGGCTGTAACTTCAAGGCTCCCACAGGAGGTTAGGGGAACCAGACCTGCCTGCATTCATATGCAAATGTCATTGTATACTGTGAAATACTGCATAGGGTGCATACTGTGAAATACTGCATAGGGTGCATACTGTGAAATACTGCATAGGGTGCAAATCAGGCAGGTGCTGCTTGTAGGGTGGCAACAATTGCATTAGCATTATCAGAAAAATGCTGCATTATGGCTGAAAAGCATTGCATTTGCTTCCAAAATTGCACTTTGCACACTTGTGACTCTCTAGAGTTCTTCCAACATGTCATCTGATGCAGGGAAGTGAAAGTTC
This sequence comes from Xenopus borealis, assembly GCA_024363595.1. Classification (NCBI taxonomy): domain Eukaryota; kingdom Metazoa; phylum Chordata; class Amphibia; order Anura; family Pipidae; genus Xenopus; species Xenopus borealis. The sequence continues at coordinate 50,130,923 of CM044435.1, read as the reverse complement.
TAGTTTGAGAACATATAAAGGTTCATTTATAAATACAAGTAGAAAGCATACCTATTTGTGCCTAATTATTCAAAGATCTGTGTATAGAGAGGAGCCTCTCTATACTCTTCATTAGCTCTAAAATGCTAGTTGATTCTGCTTCTCTGAATAAGGCGTGCAAGGAATATGGACTTAACGGTGTCCTGGAATGAACTCATTCCTTGAGGAGGATTCCTGTTGTGTGTTGCACCCACACACCAAACTGACTTGAACCTAATGAATCCACACTCTAATTAAATTTTTGGCACTGTTTGATTCACAGACATAGATACTGGGCAGCACACTGTAAAGTTAAAAGCCTTTATTTAAGAGAAGCAGCAATGATTTGATTCTGTCTTGGCTCTTTATCCTGCTGTGTTATTCACACCCTAACCAATGGCAGCAGCTAATTATTTTGGAAAGTAAAAATGTACACATTAGTGCTTGTAAATGAGTCCTGCAGGGAGTTTAGCTATCCATGCTACAGCTTTGTTCTCATAGATGAAAACTTGATTTGACTGGAGCTAATACAGGTTTGGGATCCATTATCCGGAAACCTGTTATCCAGAAAGTTCCGAATTACGGAAAGGCCATCTCCCATATATAGTCAAATAATCCAAAATATTAAAAATTATTTTCTTTTTCTCTGTAATAATAAAACAGTAGCTTGTACTTGGTCCCAGCTAAGATATATTTAATCCTTATTAGAAGTAAAACCAGCCTATTGGGTTTATTTAATATTTACACGATTTTCTAGTAATCTTAAGGTATGAAGATCCAAAATGCGCAAAGACCCATTATTTGGAAAGCCCCAGGTCCTGAGGATTCTGGATAATAGGTCCCATGCCTGTACCAACATATGACCTGTCCCTTTTGAGTCAACTGGACACATCTTCATATTGGGATTTTGCCTTGCTCTAGATTAAACAGAAGTAGGATGGGATTTCTTGGCCTGAAAATTGATCTTCCTCGATTCCACCTGACAAAGACAAAAGGTCCTCTGCACTCGACCCATTATCAATATATTTAGACATTTTGTGTTAATAAACCATGTCTTCCCCTTTAAACAAAGCTGGGATTGTTTGTCCATATATTGCAATATATTTAAGCTGGTCAGCTACGTCAAAGTCAACCCATATCTGGCCAGTCCTACGCTCGGCTTTCATCTGATTCATTAAAACTCCCAGAAATAGTTACCCTTTTATTGGCCACCACTACACCACTGCAGGATCACCTGACTGTAGGAAGGGTGAGAGCTGCAACATGGTGCTACATCGATTCAGCCTGAAGCACTGTATAACTATGAATTATTTCCATTCACACCATTTATATTTGTTTTTCAATACAGGGTTTGTCAGAATATGACCGGAATTACACATGGAAAAATACTGAAGATTCAGGGCAGAAACCCACTCGCTCAAGATGGGCAGGTCTTCGATCTGATGAACTTGGTCAGCAAAGTTTTGTATTTATCTTTATTTCTTTTGTACTGGTTTATAATAAGCCATATGTTTCCATACACATGAGAGTCAGTATTGTAGTATGTTTTGTAAAAGATATATGTAAATTGCTCATAATTGATCTGTAATATGAAACAGGAAAAACTCAGTTGCAGCTGCACAAAATATCTATAGCGTGGGGTTGGAATATAAAAAAAAAATAGGACTGCAAAATTGTTTTGGCATTCTGAAAACAAATATTGTGCATTGTTTTTTTATGCAGCTAAAGGAAAGTATCCATCACTGGGCACTAGGCACTCCCCGGTGATTGTAATCACTTACCTGATGCCCCTAGGCAGGTTCTCCTGTTGAAAACTGCACCAGGCCTGGGTACTTTTCAGTGAGCACCATGGAGTGATCCACTTCATCTGTTTTTTCTTAGTCAATTCCCTGGCCTAGCACATGCCAATAAAGTGAAAAGACTGGCTTTTTTGTTAATCAACTTTTCACTCTACTGTGCATGTGCAGCTGTTCAAAAAAAAAGCAGAAGCATGAAGAGAATCTCTTCAGTGTGCTCACTGAAAAGTACCCTAGGCCAGTATGGTTTTTGTTAATAGGAGCACTGGCCTTGGGTATCAGATAAATTATTACAATCACTTGGGGTTACCTAACCTTTGCACCCCCTAGTGTTTGAGACTTTCCTTCTCCATTAATAAATATGGGCTTAAAGGGGAATTCTTACCCCTCTGTGAGGGGGTTAGCGCTGGGGGGTTGAATTCCCCTTTAAGCCCCTTGCACTTACTATCTTTGTGTAAATATTGGTACTTGTTACAAAGTACCAATCAACATCTGTGGAGAAGTATAACTCACTAGTGGTAGTTCTAGGAGCCTCCACAGATTATTGGGCAAACAAATGCCCTGTGAATACATTTGCTTAAAACCATTTTATACATAGTTATTTGTTATTGTTCTTTTAATTAAAGGCATCACTAAAGAGCCCCGATTCCCTTCAAAACGTCGAGTTCCATATTACAAGACACAAATTTCTAAATCATTTCAATGGAAGGAGCCAAGTGGCAATGGATATTCTAATTCTGAATCTAAAACTGATGAAACTGCACAGTTAAGGCTTGATCTGGACAGAGAATCTTTGGCTGAAGAGAAATCACATACACCAGATGCACCACGATTATCAGAAAAGGCTAACTCAAAGTCTGACGCTTCTAATAAAATGTTTGTAAATGTTGGATCTACAGTAAAAAAAACAGTTCAAGTTCCTGAAGGAACCACAGCTCCCTCAGAAAAAGTTAATCCACAGGCAAAAACCAGTGGGGTAAGGAAGCATGTAAGATTAAATATAGCAGGTGATACTATTCTTAATTTGTTTAGTCTATTAGGAATTTATATTTTATAAATGAAAACAAAGTAAATTAAAGATATATATAAATATTTAATTTAAGTTGATTGGCATAACCAGTAGATGTGTTGCTGTCTGGCATTGCTAGTCCTAGTGCTAATGAGAACCCAATGTAATACTTAGGAATATGGAAGCAGTGTACTTCTAGATTATAAACCACTTCCATTATGGTCTATGATATATTGTGCGTTAGACCTTTACACAGGGTGCTGCATATCTAAAAATGTTGGCATCATCATATCAGATAGAGGCCTTCTATCTAATAAGTTCCATCAATCCCAAACCTTACACCTTATCTGTTAAAAGCTGATCTTCATGCAAAAAACGAAACTGGACATGTTCATTTCTGTAATGTCTTTGGAGCACATTGGCACATGCATTACATTGTCGAAAATGATTTTTTGAAGATAGTTAAAATATTACATCATTACATAGTAAACGATTCTTCAAATTTAAGTAAATAGTCTTTGGGAAAGTAAATTATGACAATATGAATTTTATCATTGAAAGGTTCACAGAGTTCTGAAGAAGAAAGCTGGATTGAGCACAGTTCCTTTTCAGCATCCACTTAAGAAATCAGAGTACAGTAGGCAGTTTGAAAGAAAGACTCCTACAGTAAACTCTCCTATGCTTGCTGCAGAACAGGTAATATGAAACAAACATCAGTTTGTTCAGCCTTATCTGAACAGTTGTATGTCTCACAACTTGTCCAAAATGGCAGCTTAGCTGTAACTACATATCGACACATATTGCTTTAATAATAATTAGTATAGTACTAGCTTTTCTATGTTTCTGCAACAGGGGTGGATAGTTTCAGCCAGGTAGTCCATTGGCCCAAACTAGTTTTCTGTGTTTATTGTGCCTCTCTACTCCTGTGTACAGGCCCACAAGGCAGAAAGAGATTTGTTAACTCTTGCATTGCGATGTGGGGTAACACAGCCCTTGAATTGCTGTGTGTGGGGGGGGGGAGCAAATAAAACTGTGTAATGCAAGCATAAATGTCAGTGTCTACATCATCCGCTGCTCTGAGTGCATGTACAAGGAGTTATCAGCCCAAAAACAAGAATCAGTCATTTTCATGCTGATCTCCGCTCTTTGTATCTTGGTGGGGAATAGAGCAGATATGCTTCTCTCAGACTGGGTTTTTTTGCAGGCTGAGCCAAAGCTCTGTTGTGCTGGCCCTTAACAAACATGTTAATGATGCCTCATGCAGTTTCAAGGTTTTCTTCCCCTGAATGGCTCAGTCCCTGTTTTTAGTTGCTTTTCTTAGAAATAATGAATTGCAGATGATGATCAGTGTTGAGAAGTAGCACACTGTTATTCCAATATTTACAACTTTAACATGACACATGTAAGAACACAAATTAGGATCCAAGTTGTCCAGCAGTTTCAAGATATCAACTGTTTGTTAGGTTTGAAATTTTTTTTTGATCTGTGTTTTTTTAGATTATATACAACACGAACAAATCAGTCCCACCATTTAATGTAGATGCACTTAAGACAGAGACTGAGTACAAAAGCCAGTTTAAAGGGTCTCCGCCTGCTAAAGGTCCATTGTTGAGAAAGGATTGGGAAGAAAAACATGTTCCTGAATATGAACCAGAAGACCCCTCCTTTAAGAAAAAGGTAAAGCAGTTTTTTTGCAGTTACTTGTAATACAGTTTCAAGGAAGGCACTACAGTTCCTAGTGCCACCGTGCTGCATTTTGCAGGCATGGAATTAATATATTTGTCCATCCCTGTTATAGAGCTTTAAAGGAATAGTTCAGTGTAAAAATGAAAACGGGATAAATAGATAGGCTGTACAAAATAAAACATTTTTCCAATATAGTTATTCAGGGAAAAATGCAAACTATAATGGCTGGAGTGACTGGATGTCTAATATAATAGCCAGAATCCAACTTCCTGCTTTTCAGCTCTTTAACTTTGAGTTAGACAGTGACTTGAAGGGGGGCCACATGGGACATAACAGTATAGTGAATCTGCAATTGATCCTCAGCATTCAGCTGAGATTCAAAAGCAACAGTTATGGTCCGTGTGGCCCTCCCTCAAGGTTCTGATTGGTTACTGCCTGGTCACCAGTGAAACCAGTCCAAGAGAGCTGAAAAAGCATTAAGTTGCATTCTGGCTATTATATTAGACATCCAGCAACTCCAGCCTTAATACATTACATTTTTGGCTAACTAACTATATTAGAAACATTTTTTATTTTACGCTGCCTATCTATTTACCCAGTTTTTATTTTTATACTGAACAATTCCTTTAACAGAGGTATTTTACCTACCACAATGTAAAAAACACCTCTATTCATACTTTCTCTCCTCTTTGCAATGTGAAGAAAATTATTTACAAAAAGGATTTTTTTTAACAACTATGTGATTTATTTGGGTGTGCTTCAACAAAATCCTTGGTGGCTTTTGATTTAACTTGTTTGAAAGCCATACACTCTTTTGTACTTTTAAAGTCATTAAATGCTTGCAGGGAACCTAGAAACATACAGGTAGGGGATCTATTATCTGGAAACCTCTTTCCAAAAAGCTCTGAAATACTGGAATGCAATTTTCCGTAGAGTCTTACTTAAACAAACAATCCTTCATTGTTAACTGGTTCTTTTTTTTCTCTATAATGATAAAATAGTACTTTATTTTCAAGCAAATATAGGACACATCATAGCATTACTCATCTGGTCTGTTAAGGGCAAGGCCAGACGGGGAGATTCGGGGGAGATCTGTCGCCTGTCGACTTCTCGCCGCGACGAAACTCCCCCGAATCTCCCCGAATAGCTAACTAGCGCTGCTCACCCGCTCTGCGTAAAGTCGCCTGCGCTTGTTCACACGCAGCGGCGTGATTTTAAATGTCGCTCAAAGTTGCCTCGCCACACTGCGTGTGAACTATCGCAGGCGACTTTACGCAGAGTGGGTGAGCAGCGCTAGTTAGCTATTCGGGGGAGTTTCGTCGTGGCGAGAAGTCGCCAGCCGACAGATCTCCCCCGAATCTCCCCGTCTGGCCTTGCCCTAAAAGAGGGAACTTTCCGAGTTTAATAGCAGGAAAAGGATATTTATTAGGCTTACATAGTAGAAAACAGATGTCCATCCTTTGTCACACAGGGAGATTAGTAGCAACCAATTAAATGTGGCTACAGATTTAATTTTTTTCCATAGAGCAGTTGGCCTTTTATGCCCAACGGACAATCGGCTGTTAATATTCTCAAGTGACATAGGCCTTGCTATGCTAATATTTGTTTGTTTTTAATCTTGTATTTATTTCACAAATACTGGCAAACTCACAGAGCTTTTGTGTGATGTAAATGCATATTTCTGTTTTTACCAGGAGAAAAGGAAACAAAAAAATGAAGCTGTATGCAGCCCTCCAAAGAGTGACAAATCCGAAACAGAAGCAAAGCAAAGGATTCATGCTAGGAAACATAAAGAAAAAGTTATTCAGCAACTTAAGCATTCTTCCAAAAGTTGCAGGTATGCAGTGCCTTGTTTGCTCCGTGCTTTCACTCTGTTCATAGACACCATAGTAACAATGAAAGGGAAGATGCAGAATTAGGCCTCTTTAACCTTCTCCACATAGTAAACAAAGCACATGTAAGATGCAGCTTAGAAACCAAGCCTCCATAAAAGTAAATTACAAAATGTATTCTTGCCACTGATATTTTCCTGATTTGTTGATAGAGAAATGTAATCTTGCTTTGCCATCAGACAAAACACGACTAAGCATGCCACAGAATTCATATCCATGTAAAAAGTGTAATGAGGGCCTAATTAAATGCAATGGCATTATGAACCATCTAAGCCAAAAGTCTTGATAAAATTTGCTCTTTCTGTATGAGCGCAAGTAAGTCGTCTACCTTGTCTGGGTCATTCCCATTAATCATCAATAACTTCAGCAACCTCTTCTGCAGGGGTTCCCAGTCTTTTTCATAAAAGCCTCATGCTTTTCATAGTAAGGCTTCGGGTATTTGAAATACCAATATACAAATGACATACTTTTACATTGTTTATATAGATTTTTACATTGCCTCGGAACAAAAGTTTGTAAGCATACCAGCTTTTCAATTAATCCTTCTGTATAAATGTTTGAGTCAGTATTAATTTAATAAAATAAATTTTATTGTTTCTTGGCTATCATCAGTGCTTTTAATTTAGAGAAAATAGTATAAAACGCTAAAACTTACTTTTTAGGGTATATCTATTCGAATTTCTGCACATAAAATGGCTGTTTCTGTCTTTTTCTTTAATTTAAGGAGAATTAAATCAGAATATTCTGCTAATTTTCTATCACCGTCTGAATATTTATACAAAGATGGAGCCTGGATGAAGGCAAAGAAACAAATGCATGATCAGGTGAGTAAAACATCTATTTATGGAAATTGCATTGGTCTATAAACATTTATTTGAATTCATCTGTCTGGATTATTATTAGAGCCTAATCTATTAATAGAGCCCGCACAAATGTAAGGGCAGAGACAGGGAGAAGATTCAGTTGCCTGACGACTAATCGCCTATTCATCAGGTAATTAATCTCCCTGAAAAGCCTTCCCGCCAGCTAGAATCAAATCGCCGGCGGGATGGCACTTAGAGGTCTTCGTTTTCCAAAGTCACCCGAAGTTGCCTCACTAGGAAACTTTAGGTTACTTTGGAAAACGAAGTGCTCAGAGTGCCACCCCCGCCGGCTTTTCGGGAAGATTAGTTTCCCAAAGAAGAGGCGATTAGTTGCCGGCCGAGTAAATATCCCTGATTCTCTTTGTGTGTCTCTGCCCTTAAAGTAGTTCAAATAGTAATGATTCATCTAACTGTTCTGCTGGATGTGTGTATTGTTACTGATGTTTTATTTCTTTTCTATTGGGTGGGTATGTTTATCCATTTAAAAATATAAGGGCTTGTTTACTAAGATTGGAGATACATATCTGGAGAGATTTCTGGAGATGTTGCCTATAGCAACCAATCAGCAATTTGATTTAAACAGCCACCTATAAGTTAGCAAAGATCTGATTGGTTGCCAGGGGCAACATCTCCAGAAATGTCTCCAGATATTTATCTCCAATCTTGGTAAACATGCCCCTAAGAGGTATCTAAGTTTACATATGTATTTCCTCAGTAATCCACACATGATTTTTAGACCAAAATTTAGTCTAAATTTATTCAAAATGGCATGGCTCAAATCCAGTATGCCAGATTTAAGTTTAATATATGCAGATGCCCATGAATGCTATATGAACTGCATTCCTGTGTTTTACGGTGTTTTAAAGACTAGTAAAAACTTAGAAAACAAAATAAATAACACACCAAGCTCCATAGAGAGGTACTGACTACACAAAGAAAATGCACTGCAGATGCAGGTCACAATTATATGAATAATTTAGTTCTCATATCCATTAGAAACAAAAGTATAAGAAAGAGTATTAAACTTCAATTAACCAAACCTTATAAATAATCCATAACTAAACTCTGAATGAAAAAGGGCCTCAAGGAAAGCTAGAGTCTGCATTATAAGTATTAAGTGTGAATGAATGAATAAATAGTTCCATTTGTCTTAGCTTTATATTGCTGCATATTCCCCTTTCGAATAACCAAAGCACATAGAGAGAGATTATTACAAAGCTCAAAGAGAGAGACAAAACAGAAGGAGTATATGATGTCGCACAATCTATTGTAAGTTAAATAAGTGATTGTACTTCCAAAAAATAGAGAGAGAGACTGAAACAAAATAATTTTTCTAGGTTCCCCTACAATTTAGTCCATTAGGAAACCCTAGTTGTTGAGATTTAAAGAACTGGCTGTACTTTGTGATTTGGGACTGAGATACATTTACTTTGCTGAAGGTTTACAGGGACAAGTGCACAAATAGAACATTTGCCATTAAAGGGGTTGTCCGCCTTTGAGTTAACTTTTAGTATGATGAAGAGAGTGATATTCTGAGACAATTTGCAATTGGTTTTCATTTTTTATTGTTTGTGGTTTTATAGTTATTTAGCTTTTTATTCAGCAGCTCTCTAGTTTTCAGTGTCAGCAATTTGGTTTCTAGGGTAAGAATTACCCTAGCAACCCTGCATTGATTTGAATAAGAGACTGGAATATGAATAGGAGAGGGACTGAATAGAATAATAAGTAATAAAAAGTGGCAATAACAATACATGTGTAGCCTTACAGAGCATTTGTTTTTAGATGGTGTCAGTGACCCCCATTTGAAAGCTGCAAAGAAACAGAAGAAAATTGCAAATCATTAAAAAACTATAAAAAATAAATAATGAAGACCAATTGAAAAGTTTCTTAGAATTGGCCCTTCTACAATATACCAAAAGTTAATTTGAAGGTGAACCACCCCTTTAAACAGTCAATAGAGTCCTTGATAAAAAAAAAAACAAAAAAACATGAAAGAACAGAAACAACAAATACAGGTATGGGATCCGTTGTACGGAAACCTGCTATCCAGAAAGCTAAGAATTACACAAAATAGAGTCCTGCACACGTCTATTTTTTGCAACCCGAATAACAAGTTCCATACCTGTACTGTTTTCAAGAACATTAAAACCAAGAAAAACAAGACCTAAAAAAACAAAAAATTATAACATTAAAATCATTGGATATTTGTAATTAATGTATTTTGGTAAGTTACTTGAGATTACATTTTTTCCATCATGCAACAATCTCTTTATTGGTTAATATTCCCTTTAAGGACTCTGAACGTGAGTTGAGAAAGTTAACAGAGCTGTTAAAAGATTAACTAGGAGAACCTCTTGATTTAAAACGGTCGTATAGTATCCGAGCAGCTCTCATTGACTTCTCTAGGACCTCAACAACTTATACCAGGCGAAGTTTTGTTTTTGGGGTTTATCATGGTTTTTACACTTAATATATCTCAAATTTTTAGAGCTATTTAAAATAATAGGAAACCACACATTTTTAAGGGTTTGTGGGGAAAAAATCAAAATTCAATTGTTCGTTACAGAGACGATAAACTAAAAAATTGAAAAGTAGCATCCATATATATGACAAACCAAAGTAACCACAGCAACATAGAATGTATTGTATCCAGTATTTTACCATTATCAAGGAGAATAATTGCGGTCATTTAAAAATCAATGAAAACGATCGGCAATCATAATTATTCTATCACCATACTAGCATTGTATAATAGCTCTATACAAGATACAAGATTCCTTTATTTGTCAATACAGACTATATAGTTATTCAGCGTATCGAAATCACGTTTCACTCAGGCCCCCTCACCATAGTAACTTTGCATTAAGAAAGAGAAGGAGCATTTGTGGATGCACATAGGGTGGTAGGTGCAGGTAACAGACAGATTTTATAATGTTAACTTGTTAAGCACTCTAATTGCTTGTGGAAAGAAGCTTTTGCAGTGTCTAGCAGTTCTAGTTTGAATAGTCTTTTGCTATAATATTTGCCCGACGTAGCATGTGTTTCTGGTGGATTTGGGAGATGGGTGGGAGTGGTTCTCCTATGATCCTTTCTGCAGTTTTCACAATCCGTTGAAGGAATTTTTGTTCTGCAACTGTGCAGTTTCCAAAGCATATCGTGATGTAGCTGCAGAGAACACTCTCGATGGTGACTTGATAAAATGTTTTGAGAATGGGAGGGGGAAGACTGGCTTTCTTTATCTTCCATAGAAAATGAAGGCGTTGTTGAGCTTTCTTTGTGATAGAGTTGATGTTCAGGGTCCAGGAAAGGTCGTTTGCCATATGCACTCCTAAGAACTTCACATTGTTAACTATCTCAACTGGGGAGCCATCGATGAGTAGTGGTTGATGAGTAGCAGAGTTTTTCCTAAAGTCAACAACCATTTCTTTAGTCTTTTAATGTCTATTTACATATTTTTTGTTTGTTGTTGACATGTTGTAGACCTTTTTCTTTTCTGTAGCAAAAAGTAAAAAAAAAAAAAAAATGATGTACGATCTTTACATTTTATCAATATAAATTCCTTTTACTGGTGTTCATAACAGAGACACTAGATGGCAGCGTTCATAAAACAACTGCAGCATATTTTCCCTTTGATATTAGAATATTTTTATGTCATGAAATAATGTTTCGCATAGAGTTTTTTTATATGGAACTATAAGGGTACATAGTGCCAAATGTTGTCACATCATGCAGACAGGATATAGAGTAGTGTGCTCCAAAGGTATAGAAGCAGCTTTGTGTAGGGGGTTGTGGCTGCAGAATAAAAATAAAAACTATTATTATGACTCCTTTTTGCATTACTACTTGCAGGTATACCTGTGGCCACAGGATCATTGCTTTTGGGGGGGCACTAAATCTGGGGCTTTGCATTAGGTTGTGCACCAGGCCTGATGGTCCTCTAACTGATGCAAGTAAATACATTTGTTTGAAGTTACATAACACAGTGCTAGCCATCGGAAAAGGAGAGGGAAAGAAGGGCTAAACCAACATGCAGATAAAGAAAAGGGGCAATCAGAGGGTAAATCCATTTTAGAAAGTATGTACTGTAATCTGCATGTCTTAAAATTTATAATCCACCACAATTGTTTTCATGTAAGTGTGGTTTTTATGCTTATGTAGATCCGACTTAATTATCTTCACAAAAATTAAAAAAACAATATTAGTAGTATCGCAGAGCAAAGAATTTGAACTCTGTATATCGTATAACTTAAATTCCTTTCAGGATACTATTGTGTTACTAAAGGAGTGAGTATCATTTGGTACCCAGGCCAAAGACAAAATGGTAATAAAGGACTGCGGTGACCCTTTAGGAGAGTACCTAATCATCAGGCTGTGTGAGCAGCTTAAGTATGATTTTTTTTTTCCAATGGGAAAATGTTTTATTCCAAAATTGACGCATCTGTAATTATTTACTACAGTTACATTATGCATGATCTCTGAGTTACTTTATTTTCTTCCTAATTACTGAAATGGTCTGTGTTCCTCTTTTTAGGATTCTCATCTCCCTCTAGGCGCCCTGTGGGTTGCTGAGGTTGGTCACATTAACTCTCGAAATTGCATTTGTATAATGGCATTGTGTACACCTGGTCCAATATGTCATGAGTGCATGTGCATTTTCTGTGCGCTTATGTTTTTATCGCCTTGTTAACATTATACTGTTCCTTCCCTGCTTATGTGATCCCTATTTGTCCACAGCACATCCCTCTCTTATAAATGATCTATTTAACTCATTCTAACAGTTATGGGATTTTAATGAGTATTAAAAACAAAATTTAAAATATATAATTCATGAAGACCTGCAGCAAACCTCACCTAAACCTTCCAGTCTGAAATCTTAACTCACTTTTGACCAGATAAAAGAATTACGAGAAAAGGCTGAATATTACAGACGTCGCGAACAGGGAACTCACTTTTCCCGGGATCACTTGAATCAGATACTTTCTGTCAACAATAAATTCTGGGATCTCACTTCAAACTCCAGCAGTGAGGAGCAAGTCAGCAACAATATAAAAGCTTTGGATCTGGCTGGGTATGTTTGAAATCTTAAGATCAAAACAGTGGCAGTATTGCAAAGTTCTAAGCTTTTTGTGACGCTAACATTTTCTATTTTTTATCACAAAAAAAATCAAGCATAATTTTGTTTTAATTCTAAGCAAACTTTTATTGACTGTACAGGTATGGGATCCGTTATCCAGAAAGCTCCAACTTATGTGAAGCCCATCTTCCTTTTTAATTAAATCATATTTTTAAAAAGAATTTCCTTTTTCTCTGTGATAATAAAACAGTACCCTGTACTTTATGCTAGATATAATTAATCCTTATTTGAGGCAAAACAAATATATTGGGTTTATTTAATGTTGAAAGGATATTTTGGTAGATTTAATATATGGTGAGCCAAATTACAGAAAGATCACTTATCCTAAATACCACTTGTTCCAAACATTCTGGATAACAGATACCATACCTGTATTATATTTAACAGGTATGCACCCCTAAAAGAAATTGCCATTTAAACTTGATAGATAAGTTGAAACATTTTTCAATAGCATCAAAGAAATGCCAGCTCCTAAAGTACCTGTTTCTCAGTAACACACTTTAGAATGCTTGGTAGAGACTGATGGTGCTGGTGATTACAAAGGTATCAACTAATGCATAAAATGATTTTATCATGTATTTATAGTAGTAGGGGCCAAATTTAACAATTTCTTCTGTTATGCTTTATTATAACTATTCCATAAATTTTCTGCATAAAACTGTCTTTTCTATAAATAAATGCTTGTATTATTCCTTTGAATCAAGTTACTTTCGGTTTTAGATTTCATACATCTTCAAAGAATGAAAATATACACAAGTCCTTCAAAGAAGCAAATGAAGATTTGAATACTGAGAATCTAGGCATTTCTGATGTTCCTACTGTCCCAGTTCGAAGAAGGCTTGTTTGGGATGAAAATAACAATTCAGAGCCGGCACAAGAAATAGCAGCCTTGACGGTGGAAGATAAAAAGGCAGAAGAAACTGATGCTGAAGCGGTAGCAGATGCAGAGGATATTATGAAATTAAAAACACGTGTTTTTAGTGAAAAAGTAAAAAGGCCAGACAGGTAGGATTTCAAATGATAATTTCTGAATTACAATTTCTTGAATTACAAATGCACAATGTTTAAAATATCTGTGTAATGGAGACCATAATATTATTTTATTCAGTTACCTGATACCCCAGGTCGTTCCTATCAGCAGAAAACTTCACCAGCCAGTGGTTCTTCTCAGCAGGCACCATCGAAGGATTCTATTCCTGCTTTCTCTTTCTTCTTGTGGCACGTGTGCAGTATATATAGCGCAAAGTCGTACTTTAGCAAAAAAGTTGACTTTTGCATTATACTGTGCAAACGTCAGCATAGGTAGCAAAGAAAGTAGAAGCTGAAGAAGAATATTTCTCCATGGTCGTCGCTGAGAACCCCGGGGTGGTGCAGGTTTCTGCTAACAGTAACCTAACTTTTGGCACCCCCTAATGATTGTGACTTTCCTTTTTCTTGAAGGAAGATATATAAAAGCATTATGGGCTCCCTATGTGGCATGATGGTAGAAAGTTAATAGAAGTGAAAGCGAAAGCATTAAGGAATAACAAATCAGAGGAGGCAGACACTTCTATACACAGTGCTATAAATAAGGGGCAAATTTACTATTGTTCACCTAAAATCTCTCGAATCTGTTCGAAATTCGATAAGCATTCGACTATCGAATGTTTATCAAATAGTTCTAGGCTATGTTTTTCCTCGATATTCGACTTCTCGATGACATCGTACGATCGGATACCGATCGTTTGATCTCACAAAAAAATCTTACTTTTTCCTTCGAGCCTCCGAAAAAAATTGAACGATCGAAGCGTTCGATCGTACGAATGGTATTCGAGCACGACTTAGCCAAAGAAGCCTATGGGGGGGTTGGTATTCGGTAGGTTCAATCTGGCGAAGTAGGCATTCGAAGTAAAATTTGAATTCCTTCGATCATCAAATTATCGAATATCCGATCATTCGATAAAAAAAAAAATCGTACAATCGTAACTCGATCAAACTACAATCCATTCATGTGAGTTTTGTAAATTTGCCCCTAAATGTGGTAAAGCAGCAATTATTTACAGAGTGGCTCCAATAAAAGTAGAGATATTTTGGTTACAAGGGAGTCTGAGAAAGCAAATGTTCTTTTTCTTCGTATGTACAATTGAGGAGTCACAGGACCAAGTTCGCTTTAGTAAACAATGCCAGTCAGCAGCAGGAGTGAGCAATCAAGAAGTTGTCCTGTACTAAAAGGGGTATAGATTTACAGGAAGAGAGGGTAATTGGAGGTGGAGGTAGCTTCAGGGTTTCCCTTCTTCAGTACCGTTCAGTGCTCCGTTTTGTACAGAAGGCTGAATAGACCGAGCGGGCCAAGCACAATTATAAAAAAGTACAAGGGACGTCTAATGAATGGGATTTTTTTAAGCAGTGAAAACAGGGAAATTATTAGCATGAATGCAATTTCTATTTCAGTTATTCAACTGTGGTCTTCTGCAGTGGAAGTCCTCATTGCAATAATACTGTGTTCATTAATTGCATAATTTCATTGATGGCTAATGTGCTGCTGAACACTACAGAACGACCTGCCATAGATCCTCTAAGTAAACGATTTTAATAAATATTCTTATAAACTCTTGTTTTTTTTTTTATTTGTGTAATTTAAATAACATATATATATATAATAGGCTATTTGTTGCTTTATTGTTGTTGTTATTATTATTTGTTTTATTTTGCCATTGCAGACTGCATAGTACAACATCAAATCATTCAGAGGATGGGCTAGAATGTGTCTCATTACCGTCAGATGATGGTGGTCGTTTACCCACTCCAAAACTGAAAGAATTTGGATTTTCACAAAGGACTCATCATGATCGTACCACACCAGCCACAGGTATTATAAAACAACATAATACAAAAGAAAAAAGGGGGAAATAGAGACCTTTATTACATTGGCCTTTGCCAAAGTAGTTGAGCTACTGAATGAGCAAAGAGGTGTTTGTTATTGTTTATTAGACTGTTGTAATGCTCTTGCTTGGCCTTTGACCAGGCAGAAATGAGGCATGGATGAAGTCTGCTTGCTCTTGGGATTTTCTCCACATACGATCTGCAGATCATGTACAAGAGCGCAAGAATCCTGTATGTAAATTGAGCCAGGGATGGGGGTTTGACCATGTTTGTTGCACTTGTAAGGATGGTTGAGTCTTGTTACAGTGACAACATACAGACCATAGAGGATCAATGGGAAACTTCAATAAAGGGGCAGTTTTTAAAGCAATTCTTTAGCCCAGAGTGAAACCAACACCATATAGTATTCATTATTGCCTGCAAGATTAGGGGGATTTCCAATTATTTTTTTTGCTATGTTGTAATTTAATGTATTTTGTTCTTAAAGGAGGGGCTCTTTTAGTTTCTCCAATGAAAGAGCATTCACACACACCTGAAGAGAAGAAAAAAGGTTACTTTGTTAGTAGCACACCTCCAAAGAAAGCTGTCTGCAAGAAGGATCTTAAAACCAAGCTCAACATGGTAAATGGGAAATGTGCATAACTCTAAATAAACTGTGCTGCTAAATAAAAATGCACAGTACCTGAAGATACAAAGTTATGTAATTTCATCTAAAAATTATTGTTTTATGTACTGCAAGCAACTAATCTCCCCAAATGCTTTCCCTGGCAAGAATAGTCGCGGACCAGACAGCATATGAATTGCTTCAGATTTCCGAAGTCACCTGAAGTTGCCTCACACGTTTCATATTCTTGCCGGTGGGAAGGCATTTTGGGGAGATTAGTTGCCCGAAGTAGTGCAGATTTGTCGCTGGGCGACTAATCTCCGTGTCTGCCGCCACCCTTAGCAGAGGCAGTTCTCTGCATTGTCCATGGCAGGGTATTTTTTTTTCTGAGACTTGCCTCTTCTAAAACACATGTAGTATCTCCAAAACAGCTAATGATCTTCTGTGTTGTTTCAGTGACGCTTTGTGGTGGGTGGCGTGATCCTTCCATAGGCTAATTACAAATGAAAACAGGACTGCTGCCTATGGAATGATCACTCTGCCCCCAGCCCAGTGTCACTGAAGAAATGCAGAAGATCTGTTAGCTGTGTCAGAGGGTCAGGTCAGCAAAGGTTTGCGAGGCTGGGGGGGGCTTTTAGTTGAAAATATTCTGTGTGCAGCAGCTCCTAGATATGGACACGTTCCTATGCTTTTTAAATGAACATGTCCGTATCCCTTTAAGTATCACTTTAAGAACCATAGAAAATTTGTACTGAATTGTATATTGCAAAGTTGCTTAGAATTATGTTTTATTTTATTAGGCAAAAAATTGTTTTTTGGGTTGACGTTCCCTTTAAATATTTATGATCTCTTGGTGGGGGTGGTTTAATTCTGTCAAGTCTGCACTAACAAGAATGGAAGACACGAATGTAAGAAAAATAGAGTGAAATCCATTTTTTTCTTCATAAATAGGAATATTAGTTCAGCCATCTCTAGGCACCCCCTCCCCAATTATTTGTTGTTTTGAGGTGCATATCCCCGAGACTACAAACCAGCATGCTGTACCATGATTAACTCCATTTAAATAAATGTTTAAAAATAAGATATTTTTAAATATTAATGTCATTATTCTATTTTGTATTTGTTTTAAGGTATTAATTCTTAGCCAGTATTCACATTTAATCTTTTCATTTACAAGTTCATTTGCGCATTGACACAGAATCTACTGCTCTGGTACAATGACACTTTTATATTGGTCCTCTAGGGTCTACGTTTGCTGCCGCTTAAAGGGTAACTGTCTTGTTTGTATTTTCAATACTGTCTTTTGTTTCCTTCAAGGATAAAGAATCGACTGTCCCACATAGAACTTCACCACATGTTGCTGGTATTAGGACAGTAGATCCACTGCCTATACGGGAGGATCCATGGCCGATTGCCCACATTTCAAATAATCCTTCTCCTCCAAGAATAACTGTTCCAGTTAGCACATCCCCTGAGCCGAGACCATACGCGTCCATGTCACCACATTGGAACCCCTCATGTCGAATACAAGGAGCACTAAGAGATCCAGAGTTTCAACACAATGGTAAAATCATTCTGGAATAATTATATTTTGTTTGCTGTTAGTGTTTAGATCTTTTGAACATTTAGGAAATACCTTGTAACCTCCAGCTTTCTGATTAAAACAGCTACATGATTAATCATCTTCCCCATATGTTGTTTGTTGTAGAGCAGGGGTGTCCAACCTTTTCTGGGCCACATTGGAAAAAGAAAAACTGGGGCCACACATGAAATATACAAACACTTTTGATTTGTAAAAGTAAGGAAAATACACAGAAAAGAACTACAATACCAGTTGGATAACCAGATGGAGCTA
>CM044435.1:50041197-50110334 GCA_024363595.1 Xenopus borealis | reverse complement strand
TGCAAAAGAATAAGAAATCAGGAAGGGGGCAAATAGTTTTTCACACCACTGTATACTGGAATATGGGACACCTGGATATTAAATAGACTTATTATATTATGAGCAATGAGCAGAGTCCCTCCTCCTCTTATATCCTTTGCAACTTAATGTTTCATCGTGAACTGAGTGTTTCAAGCTGGGCTGCATTCATATCCATCCTGGGCCGCATGTGGCCCTCGGGCCACAGGTTGGACACCCCTGTTGTAGAGCTTCTTGTAGTTGATGAAGGTACTAATCATCATAATAGATACTTACAAATTGAAAAACACCTTAATTTGGCTGCAGACAGGTCCTTCTGAAATGGCCGAACTCTTGCTACAATAAACTAAAATCTCTTGATGGCACTTAGTTGTGAAAGCTCGTGATTTATGAGTGGACATTTGAGGCTATACCAATGAGTGGAGATCAACATGAGTACATTGCGACATCGCCAAACGAATGGATCTTTCCCCAATATGCCACTAACAGCAAGGCTATATTTTGGGTAATCCGAATGTTCAGCCCTATGGCCGAACAATCCGATTACGACAAGGGCAATGGGCTCTGATGGGTCGGTCGGAAGAAAATCAAAACTTCCCAATTGATATCGTGTCCAGATATCGATTGGTTGGGTTGGTAGTGGTAGTAAATTTAGAAAATGTGTAGTGATAAAATGACAATTGCACTTTTTTAAACTATATGGGCTATATTCTTTAACCATTAAGCTTTAATAATGGATGTTGAGTTATTATGGTTTCTTTTGTATCTGTGGTATAATGGTGAGACCTGAGGCTGATGCTATGCAGCAAAGATGGACCAAAATTGTATAATGGCTGTTAAAAAAGAAATTAAAGCAGTTGTTATAGAATAAATGGTATGATTATGTTAATACATAAAATCTTGTTTTCATGCTCACTTCAAAATAGATGTAATCATTTCAGCATTTTTTTGCTTTTGTTTTCAGGAAACTTTGGCTCACCTGGTCTATATGGAACAGCATTCTCTGATGACTGTAGTATCGAAGGTATGTGGTTATTGATTTTTTTTAACTGGATGTTGATTTTGGTTTGAATATTGTGAGCACATTTATTAACAAATTGATTTTAATGCCACATTTTCAAGCTTCAAAGTGTTTATGTTATGGGCGTATTTACAATACCTAGCATTTTCTATACAATTATACTATTTGTAAAACTGTAAAATATAATATGAAATGTTAAAGTGGACCTGTCACCCAGACACAAAAATTTATATAATAAAAGTCCTTTTCAAATTAAACATGAAATCCAAGTTCTATTTTTTATCAAAGCATTCATAGCTGCTGTAAGCTCATTTAAAAATCTTAGCTGTCAATCAAATATTGTCTGCCACTCCTCTATGCCTGGGCATAGAGGCGGGGCAGACAATTACTTTCACTTTCCATTCAGCACTTCCTAGATGTCACTGCTCCCCACACATTCCCCCATTCTCTTCACTGTTTAATTGCATAGCCAGGGCATGGGGATGGACATAAAATAGGAATTTGAATATTTCTTTTGTGTGACGGGTCCCCTTTAATTATATGTCAACAAGTTTAAAGAAACATTAAATACCTGTAATAAAATGTTCTATTTGTGTTGTACTGTGGATTATACAGTATTCCCCTGTAAAATGGGACACCTCTTTTACTCATGTTATTTTTCTGTACAGGCTATGAGCTATCTCAGGTATTATTTTAGCTTCTGCAGTGCCAGGAGTTATTCCATTACTGACCAGGCTGGAGAAAATGATATTAAAGTTTGTGGTTTGCCTGAAAGTTGGAAACGTAGGCAAGACTCGAGTTCCAAAATGAGTCAGTAACAGAAAAAAGAGGGAAGCAATGTCTTCTTATATAAATGCAAGCAATAGGCCCATGAATCATGCTAATGATTCAGTGACCCCCCCCAAAAAAAAAAAGTCTTTAAAGTAATTTGAACACAATGTACTTTCGCTCTTCACTTGTACAGATTGTGTATTTGCTTCACAAACACTAATACAGTTTATGTAAAGAAGCTTCTCTGTAGCCATGGGGATATCTATTCAGTCGAAAAAAAGGAGAAGGCAATTGCAACGGATTTGTTCTTACAGAGGAAGATAAACAGGGGTCAAAGGCCATTTATGACTTTCTACAGAACTATATAATAAATACCTCTCTCATGTTTAACAGGTCATTTGTTGTCAGGAAATCGACTATTTGTAGGTTCCAGTTTAAAACATACAAACTTTAAGAGGGCAGTTTATTAACATTCAAATTTGCATTTTTTGCTGCACACATTCAAATAAGAGTTTCCGAAAACTTGAATGTTTTCGTTTTATCTTTCAGCAACTAAAGCTGGTGAGTTCTTATAGAAGTCAATGGGAGTTGTCCTAGGCGATTTTTTTCAGTAAGAGTTTTTAAAAAAATGGTAGACTCTTTGAAAATGATAGTAGAATGGAATTTTGTTGTTTTTTTTTTTTCTTTTTTTTAATCTGTCAAGTTTTTTTCCAATAAAAACAATGCATTTTATGCTTTGTTTTCACCAATTTGCCTACATGCAGTGCATTTATATAGACTCATTTGCTCATGTGTGTTTCCAGATGACAGACTTTCCCAAATCTCTGAAAGGTCTGCAGCTACGAGTTCCCTGGCTTCCCAGGTCCTGGAGCGTGCACAGAGAAGAAAAGATGATTTCTGGGGCAAGAAATGAAATATTTTTTTATTTAATTGTAATAGTGTACACTCTGGATGTTTCCTGATATTGCTGTGTTACAAAATGAATTTGAATATAATTTTGTGTCTCTTTGTTAACTGTTCTGTTTTGTTGTTCTGCTCCCAAACCATCCTAAATTGCAATGGTCATTTTAATATATACAGAGGGCATTCTTTCCTGTTTCTGACATTATGAATGTTTCTAAATAATTGCATTGATGTTGGTTAAATAAGCACAATATGCATCAAAAAATGTTTGTTGTGCAACACTGCTGGAAAGAACAACTTTCAGGCACAGGTCATTTTCTCCAACGTGGAGAAGGGCCCAAACTTGCCCCCTACCATTCGGCATTTTTCAGCAAGATTCAGATTCGGCCGAATCCTTATGCCTGGCCGAACCCAAATCCTAATTTGCATATGCAAATTAGGGTCCGGTCCGGTATTCGGCCGAATCTTGCGGTGAGGATTCGGGGGTTCAGCCAAATCCAAAATAAGGGATTTGGTGCATCCCTAGTCAGTAATAGTGCTTTTATTAAAGTGAATAGAAGGTGTCCGGGGCTGAAGCACAGTAGGGGACACAACTCTGTGTGCCATACACTGATTGTATACATTTTAATTACAAAAAGTGTTGTAATAAAGCGGAAAAGTAACTTTTTATAGATAAACAACCGTAATCTTTGGTGGGTTCCAGTCATATAATCCCAATCGCAGCCTTCGCATTCAAAGAGTGCATGAAATCTGTACTCCCTTGCACAGTACATTCAAATGTATCTTTTGCACAGGCACATTTCAAGTCCAGCATGTGTAATGCTCCTATATGATTAGGGAGATATTGTGCATGTACAGCAAGTCAGCACTTCATAGCGAACATCACTAACCCAAGTATCATTTTCTGGATTCTTGAACAGCAGGATGGTGGCTGCAAAGGTTTATGTGGCAGATTAATGTGGTCAAATGATTATTCACTATAATGATTTCATATGGCAAGATTTACTGATGACATTTGGGATACTACTTTGATTTGTAGTCCTGACTGGTTTTCCTTTCCCTTTAAATGACTGCATTATTTCCTAGATGAAACTGAGAGCACAATACTTACTTCAGCATAAAAGCTGACCATTTAGACATTCCTCAACTATTCATTTTGTATTATAAAAGTAGGACAACCTTGCAGATCTACTAAAAAGGCAGTTGTCTGTAGCTGATTTGAATGATTTGCAAGCTTTCTGAATAATTGTGCTTCTAAATGACATATAAGAAAGCACAGCTGCTCGAAAGGTCCAAATGTCATAATAGCACTAGAACAAGAAAACAAAGGACAAATGAGCTTCTAAGGCCAGTGTTCTTCTTTATGGCAACTTTAGCTTGAATACCCATAGTATAGCAAAGCCATCTCTATCAGCCCTGGGGTTCTGTATGTAGCCACAGTTGGAGGTTAAATGGGATACAGAGCTCCCATGATCTGCAGACCAGAGGGCTCTGAATTAGTGCAAACATACTAAATTGTTGGAAGGTCTTGGTTATTGTACCTCTAGGGATTATAATGAGTTATCTTCGTTGCAATCGCCGTGCTATGATAAATAACTACTAGAATATATCGAACCCATTATCCGGAAACCCTTTATCCAAAAAGTTCCAAATTACGGAAAGACCGTCTCCCATAGATTCCATTTTATCCAAATATTTAAAATGTTAAAAAATGATTTCCTTTTTCTTTGTAATAATAAAACAGTAGCTTGTGCTTGATCCAAACTAAGATATAATTAATCCTTATTGGAAGCACAACTGTTTAACATCTACATGTTGCTTTAGTAGACTTAAGGTATGAAGATCCAAATTACAGAAAGATCCATTATCCGGAAGACCCCAGGTCCAGAGCATTCTGGATAACCAGTCCCATCATACCTGTACTATAAAGTATGGAGAGGTGTTTTTTTTGATAGCTTGATCATCTCTAGTGTCCATTACTCAAGCAATTAAACTGTTTTTGTTTTTCTAACAATGAACCCCCTAATTGTGACTACAATTTGGAAAAAAATATCACTTTTTGGATATTAGTTACCATTTGAGGTTCTTAAATTACCCATTTTGGTCAACATTTAGCTTTAATACTAAAGGAACAATAAAGAATATTTCACTAGGTTGCAATGATGTAATGTAACTTCATGGAAAATAAAAGAATTCACTTATTCCACTGTTTAAAGTGCTAGTTATAAAAAAAAGCTTACTGAAACATAGTGCTGCACAACATGGTTAGAAAGAAGGTTTACTTGTAAATATGTACTTGTGCCTAGAAAACAGGATTGCTAACCTTATTTGCTGTAACCATAACAGCCCACAAGAGAAAACGAAACTGCCTTTAACAATCCTTTTTATATGAATGTGGTCAGTCTTAAGAGAAAAGCATTCGAGTGGCAGTTTTTGCTGACAGTACTTGGTAAAATTCCCATGATGACCTTCTAAATGGAATTGTTCTTGCATCAGTTGTATAAACCTTTCTACTATAGGAACAGTTTGCTCTGTAAAATCACATTTTTGGCTGTCGAATTTCCAAAGTGCATTGCTTTCAGTTAAATGCTGCAACTTTTATGCCAGCAAATATTAATAACTTGCAATATTTCTTAAATCTGAATTAGGCGTCTGCAGAGATATCAGGGAAATGATTCATTGTAAAGACAACAAAGCTGTATCAATTTTTTAATAATATGCTTTCAGATGTAATATTTTTGTGAGTTTTGTACTTCAAATAAATGCTTTGTTTCCACTTTTCTTTGTGCCTGTTACTAGAAAGTTTTCTACGATATCAGTCTTCACTGCTATTGATGTCGTTCTAGACATCAAAAAAAACGAAACTGATAATGTCTTGTTCCACCTACCACAAGAACTTATCTGTTCCTAGAAGGGGTTGGTAAAGAATACCTTGATCTTGTATTTTGGTTGTACAGGTACAGTATGGGATCCGTTATCCAGAAACCCATTATCCATCTCTCATAAACTCCAATATAATCACATAATCCAAATTTTTTAAAATGATTTCCTTAATCTCTGTAATAATAAAACAATACATTTACTTGATCCCAACTAAGATATAATTAATCCTTACTGGAAACAAAACCAGCCTATTGGGTTTATTTAATGTTTGCATGATTTTCTAGTAGTCTTAGGGGCAAATTCGCCGCACTTCACCAGGCGAATTTTCGCCAGCGCGACGCAAATTCACTAAAGTACGAATTTACACAGTTGGCGAACGGTAGCGTATTTGCGTTAGTGTTACTTCGCTAGGCAGAGCGCTGTTATGCTAGTGATGCCTAATTTGCATACGGCGGGAACTTTAACTTATAATAGAAGTATATGTTACAGCCATTACATTCCACTACACAAGCCCAGGAAACCTTTAATAAATTATATAAAGTTGTTCTATTGCCCTACATGTGCCCCCTATATAGTTGTGTTGCCATATGTTAGGAAATGTAGGGGGGGAAGGAGGACAACCCCCCCAAAAAATATCTTTTTCACCCTACAATGGTACTTGGGACTTTTTTTCCAACCTCCTATCTATTGTAACGTCTTACATAAGTGGTAACGTTCAGGAAAATGTTCATCTTAGTGAATTTGCGAATTTACGATCCTTCGTCAGTGCGCCAATTCGCCTGGTATAAGGTTGCAAAGTTGCGCAAGTCTATCTACTTCGCTAGTGTAAATTCGTCAGAGCCGGTGTTAGTGAATTTCCAAAGTTACGAATTGACGTCATGCTGGTGAATTTGCCCCATAAGGCTAGTCCACATGGGATGATTCTGGGAGATTTGTCACTTGGCGACTTATTGCCTCTTGTTCTGGGAGACTAATTTCCTCGAACCGCTTCCCCCTGCCTTCCAGCTGCTTTAATGAAGAATCACCTGCGCCTATTCACACGCGGCCCTGCGTTTTCCAAAGTCGCTCAAAGTTGCCTCGTTAGGTCAGGTTTACACGACTGATATTATTCCAGCCTAACCAGTAAAAAATGGTGCAGATGCCAATGCTATTAATTGGCAATGAAATATAAATGTAGGAAGGCTGATCTATTTATATCAGAAAAGGTAGCAGCACTACACTGCCCTAACCTATCCTTAGGTCAATAGACTTAGTGGTTCCTGGCAGCAAAAGGTTGTGGCCGGAAAAAAAAACTATATTTTACCATTAAACTATAGAGAAAAATAATAAAGATATAATAGAATGTGGCCTGTATACTAGCAAAGATAACACATATTGTCCAGGCCAAAGTCTGTATCTTCTGCCGTGGTTACACATAACTTCACCCAGAGGACTATATCAACAACAATACATGGTATATTGACAAAGGTGTAGAAACTATTTTACACCTAAAAAAAAAAAATATTTTATATATATATATATATTTGTTTATACAGAACCGCACTCCAGACTTCTTTATGCTGTGAATCAAGTCACTTTTATTTGCATGTGTTTCCAACGTTTCGGCCCCCCTTGAAAAAGGCCCCAAGGGGGGCCGAAACATTGGAAACACATGCAAATAAAAGTGACTTGATTCACAGCATAAAGAAGTCTGGAGTGCGGTTCTGTATAAACAAATAAGTATGCTATTTTGAACCTGCACCCACACACAAAGCAGAAATCCGGATTGGAGTGCGGCTGCCTGTGGAAATATATATATATATATATATATATATATATATATATATATATATATATAAAGCTGGTGTAAAACAAATTCCATGCATTGCAGTCACAGAATTCCTTTATAAAGAATGTATTTCTAAGGGTGTGCACACCAGATTAGTGTTGCTGCTTATTACCTAATGTACATTTGTTTAAACTAACTACTAAATGACCCATCTTTACTCTAGAATTTTATATTTGACTACACACTTGCATACAACATTTCACAACTTTAGAAACACATAGAATAATACAGAGCATCCCATGGTGTACAAGCGACCAGGTAAATTATAGTCTAAAGCCACCTTTTACATAGCTTTATAAATACGTCCCAAAGAACCTTATCTTCACAACACGTATGACATAAAAAAATCCAGATTTTAGTAAATTGGGCATTCCTTATTGTGTCCCCCAATCTTGAACAGTGTATTCTTTGGATATCATTGTTTCAGATAAACAAGCATGGCATTCGAGAAAATACAGAAACCAGGAGTCATACTAGTTTTTTGACCAATTCTATTTGATAGATTGGATTTTAAATAATTTTTTTTAAGCATTTAAATGTTTTCTTCATTGAATCTAACCACTATATGTAATAAAAGCCGATGTTTGCCCAGCCATAGTAACCTATAGCAACCAATAAGATATTTCATTTTAAACAGGTGAATAGTATATGCTGCCTGCTGATTGGTTGCTATGGGTTACTGCCCTGGGCAAACGTAATGCCTTTTATTACATAACCCATATAACTCTCCCACTGGGTTTTATAGCACAGCCAGAGCAGTATGCTAATCAGATTGTTGTTGGGGGGTGTTGTGTGGAGTGGGAGAGGGGGTGGCACGGTTTGCAACAACATATAACAAAAATGACAAACTAAAGTGATATAGAAATGTTTTAACATTTATCAGAAAGGCAGTAAATTGCAAGCAAGTACATAACTTCAGTTATACCAAAGACCTACATTTCAATTAAGGGACACTGTCACTTTTATTATCCTGTATCAGAAAAACTTGATAGACTAGTTGTCTATTAACACAGCAGCAAGGTGCCTCTTATCTGCTTGCTCCTGCTACAGACTCCTTCAGTTTACAATTTAATCTTACAAAATCTATGGCTAGTGGCCTGCTGGGCATTTTAACTACTGGAGTGTTTACATGTCACTACAGAAGCAGTAGACAAAATGCCATGACCCTATGAAGACAATCTGGACCACTCCCAGTATTCCCAGAGTGGTATTCCAATTATATCTTATTATAATTATATATAAGCTTTTATGTTTCTCCTCCCTTATATATGAAAACAATTTGGCCTCATTTTTATACTGGTTCTTCTCATTTGTAAAAAGACATGCACACATTATTCATTTGGTTTGCAAAAGATTGGTTATTGCAGGAAGCTTTGCCATCAGCTGCAGGGAGCCAGAGAGTTCAGTAGAGCTATAAAAGAATTTCAAGTTGGCAGCCTTTAATCCACTGAGAAAGGTCTCTTCCTTTGCAGTGATTTCTCCAGCCAACCCTGTGCATGAAACATACATATATTTCAGTTAACAAGATTTTAGGTAATTGAAGAGTGTATTGATAATGCTGTTATTTTATGGTTTCCATACATGGTTAATTTAATGCGGGAATGTACATCTGAGGAAGGTATTTAAAACATGAATAGATTACATGCATGAGTTACACCCTTGGCTAGAGTGCTTTGTAGAGGAAAAAAACTTTACCCATGTCCGGTATCCCTAATCATTAAAAAGATCAACCTTCCTTAAGTAGATTCCTTCAGAGTGCTGAATGAACTGCCCCAGGCATCCCTTTTGCCACCCTGGGCAGGACCATGTGTACTGTAATGATCATCAGTGCAATTGATGCCTGAAAATATTCAAAAGATGGCAGCTCGCCACTCTGTAGGAAAGTACCCCTGGAATATTCATTTTATGTTAAATAGAAGGGTGCCAGATGAGGGTAAAAGGAGAGTTATTTGGACCACTTTTGCATTCCCATTAAAATAAAAGCAGTCATTTGCTTAGCTTGTTTTTTTTAGAGTGAAATATGTAAAACATGTACTTTTTAGTTTCATAAGGAAAATGTATGTGTTAAAATGTATTTTCTAAGCCCATTACATACCATGCTTCCATGCCCTGAGGGTCTCTCACAACGCGTTTTGCACATATCACAGATTGCGTGATGTCATCACTTAAGAGATCTAGAAAAATACATCAGTATAGTTTATAACTATGAACTGTAGGGTTATTCTTACAGGTATAGGACACTTATCCAGAAAGCTTTGAATTACGGACACATCATCTCCCCAAGACTCCATTATAATCAAATAATTCAAAATTCTTTATAATTATTTTCTTTTTCTTGGTAATAATAAAACAGTACCTTTTACTTGATCCCGACTAAGATATAATTGATCCTTATTGGAAGCAAAACAAGCTTATTGGGTTTGATAAATGTTTACATGATTTTTTAGTACACATGATATGGAGATCCAAATTAGATAAGATCCCTTATTTGGAAATTCCCAGGTCTCAAGCATTCTGGATAAAGGTATTGGCAGACTGGGAGATTAGTCGCCCAGGGGCAAATCTCCTGTACTGGGGGCGACTAATCTCCCTATACCGCCTTCCCGCCAGCGAGAAGACAAATCGTCAGCGGGATTACTTTGGATTTCTGAAGTCGCTTAAAATTATAGTGACAAAGGGCAACTTCGGAAATCTGAATCGATCCCATGATTCATATTCTTGCCGGCGGGAAGGAAGTACAGGGAGATTAGTCACCCGAAGTAGAGGAGATTTGTCGCTGGGTGACTAATTTCCTCATGTGCCACCACCCTTACAGGTGCCATTTCTGGAAAATGTTTCATTCAGTGGCTATTCCACTGCATACATCAACTGCATTTTCTGTTTTAGGAAAAGAGGCTGTGGAGTTGAGGGTAGGAGGCGCTATGTTGGCTAAATGGGTTTAGTTCTCCTTTAATAAATGAAGCAACACCCAGAAATGAGGCCTCTGAATTTAAACAACTGCATTTCAAAAATGCTTGTTTTTTCCCTACAGGGTAATATTTTAATGAACTCTATATTAAATCACACATGCACAGACCAGTAACAAAAGATACCGATCACAACACAGCACTGACCTGGGCACGCTTAACTGTAAAATATTAGAAAACAAGCTCATGTAATTTGTCTTTAAGGCTGGTACTGCAGGGAAGGCCAATGACACAAACTTTAGAAAGAGCCACTCTGGTTATAAAACCGTAAATTTAGAAAGAGACAACCTAGTCTGGCCCAAAAACATCCTTTTGTGTTAGTGGATACTGATACCACAGTCTCTAACATGTCTGGATTTAAATTCAGGTTAGGCCCTGGCATTTCAAGTATACTGAGGCTTAAACAGACCTCTACAGGTCCAATAAATATAAAATATACAGAAGCATAATGTTGCTACCATTATATAAATCAGGAATGTCCATTCTGTGGCTCTCCAACTCTTGTTGACCTACAACTCTGCGGTGACCTATAGTGTTTTAGTCAAACAACAGCTGTAAGGTCACTAAAATATAATAGAAGACTGTCCAACTCAAGGTCTGTGGTTTGGGTGTGGCCCTTTTGAGGGGTAATTATGGACCCCATCTGATCCACTACATGTACAGCAATGATATTGTATATAAAACAACACATTTTTCCAGTACTTTACCTCTGCAGTCAATGTTGCATGCATTGTGGCTTCTTGGGGTCTTGTTGTCATTACACCACCACCGACTGTTTATTTGCAGAATGCCATAATCAGTGCTGTTATCTCCCCTGTTGAAATTTGTACGATCTGTATAAAATGAGCTCTCAAAGAAAGCTGTGCATACCCCTGTGGACAGGTGTTACAGTTAATTCAAAGAATATTCATTTGGTTTTCTTGCAAACATACATGGCTGTAAAGTTAGAGGAGGTAGCGGAAGAATAATAGTCTGGGGTTGTTTTCCATGGATTGATCTAGGGCCAGTTATGTGCTTCCTACCTTGTGGCAACAGCTTGGAGAAGACTCTTTCCGGTGTCAGCACAATAATGCCCCCACGATTGGGTTTGCCGAGACTGGCCTGTTTATAGTCCTATCCTAAACACTTGAGGGATGAATATGAATCCCTACTGTGAGCAAGTCCTGATGACCAACATCAGTTCCTAATGTTCTTGTGGCTGAATGGAACAACAATGTGCCAAACTGTAGTGGAGAGCCTCTCTAGAAGAATAAAGGAAGGGACAACTTTATTTCAATAGCCTTGGTCTGGAAATCAGATGGACAGGCAGGTTTCTGTATACCTACTACATGCAGGATAATAACCTGTTTGCTCACTTTATGGCAGTATTACTGTGTACAATTTCCTCATCAGAAACCCATTCTGTATATACTTCTGCTTGCACAGTTACAGGAACTGACCAACAGGTCACAAAATGCATTAAATTGGCAGTGAATTAAAACTTGAGCTCTGAAACTAAACAGCCTCAATGAACCACTGCTTAAGCTTAAAAGTTATTGGTGGGTGCACAAGTTTCTCTTTTTTGCTATAGTTTAAGGCAGTTTCTGGAGCAGATTTTGCTATTTCATTCAACGCCATGAAAAATGTTAATAGTGTGCTAAATGATATCACATTTATTGGGACAGAAAACAACCATCTCCAGAGTGCACAGTTTTTAAAGCAAAGGACCCTTGGAGCCCGATATATGTAAGTGGAGAGCTTAAACCTTATACTCTCTGGTCCCAATCCTTTTATTTGTTTATTAACAAGATACAAAGTAAAAATGGACACAAATCAGACAAACAAACAAAAAAATATTTAGGTGGAGAGATCTATACAAGAAAATCAAAGTTTTTGGTGTGATCTCTGCGCACAAAGCATAGAGCTATTTTCTTTTTTTTAGTTCATTTTTTTAATTTCATTTTTTAAATTCACATTGGGAATACATTTTAGGTGTTAATCCATTAAATTAACTTGAAATACAGCCTCACCAAGATTACTCTGCTATGCTGCAGGCATTAGAGATGAGATAAAATACAATTCAAGATCTCATATATACATTTCAAACATTGACATAGCTGTAACAAAAACATGAATAGGTTAACTTACAGTTAGGCAGACTGTATCCTCGATACCCATCAAGCCCCATCTTCTTCATAGTCCCTGCAAGCTCACATCTTTCAAATAACTTTCCATTTGTGACTGGAAAAATAAAAATCCCCATCCAGATAAGTACTGCAGAGTTCATGTCTAAGCTAAAGAGAGAAAATCAATATAATAAAAGACTTTCTGTTGCTACTTCTTTTGAGTGACAAAACTCCACCTCCAAGAGGGATGGAACCTGACTCACTTTCAGTAGTATCATGGCAGTAGTAGTTGTAGTAGTACCAGCATTTCCTTATTTATCAGAGTTTAAAATGCACTGAAGTTCAGGTTTGCCTGCATTTGTAAAAATCCATTACCATTCACTAAAAGAAAAACCCTCCAAAATTCAACATGCCTTTAAAGATGTTATAAAAACCTTTAGGCATTTGTCTGCCCTAAAGAAAATGCACAACTGTATAAATACTGTATAGGGTACTGGGACCGACCAAACTTAGTTGGATATTTATTCCATCTCCTGAACAATTAACAGGGATCACAAAGTTATAGAGACATTGATGTAGGCTACTGAAAACTGACCTGCAGTGACCCCCATCTGAAAACCGGAAAGAGTCAGAAAAAAAGGGCAAATAATTTTAAAACCATAAAAGATAAATAATAAAGACCAATTGAAAGTTGCTTAGAACTGGTCTTCTACAACATACTATTAAAATTGACTGGGCCTACCTTATTAACTTTCTCAAAATATAAAAATATAAATAGCTGTAATAGATGTATTGAGCATCGTTAAAAAAATAATCTTGATTCAGGAGGAATTCATACACTTACAATCGCAATTTAAAATACTCTATGGTTACTAAAAGTACATAAATGGAAGCTATTAACTTGATGTCAAAAGTCAATATAGTTTTAGGCTGAGTTATAGTTCTATAGTGCTCAGGACACTTAGCAATTCCACAGATAGAGTTTGGCTCACAAAGGAATAATTTGATCAATGCTTTTATGCAATTGTCTGTGACCTTCTTCTGGTTTGCACTCATCTCCGTCCATCCGCACTCTCAGCTCTGTATCCGGGTATTAGCCTCCTTTCCCTATGGCGTCAAGTTACTTTTTTGGAGTGCGTTCCACTGTGAAGTGCTGCAAGCTTCTACACGACAGCTATATTATTCAATCTTTACAGTTTTCTATAGCTTTTTCTGTGCTTTGTGTTTTGCTCAAATTGAGCTTCCTCGCACATTTTTTCTTACAATAAAATATAGACATATGTCCTGTAAACTCCTAACACATTTAAAGCCTGGTATGTGTGTTGAGAAATAACATGACATCATCATTCAGTAACTAAGCCAGAAGGGGGGCGTATTTTAGACTTCATTAACCATAACCATACACATCACATTCTTTTCAAGAAAGGTGCCAATTCAAGTCCTTCATTTAGCCCATAAGGATAGATGGTCTGCCATTCAAAAATACATTTTTGTTCCCACTTCAATAAAAGGTTTTCCATATCTCCCCCTTTCCTTTTATCATGACTCTGAATACCTTTAATCACCATTTTGTGTGTACCTTCAAACTTCCCTCCATGCACTTCTGTAAAATGTTTATATATAACCAGCATTTGACATCCCTTATCTAACGTTGACGCTGATCTTTTTATAACCACTTTATGTTCACCCACCCTCACTATGAAATGTTGTATTTGCCATGCCCAAAATCACTTTACCCCTCTGAACGTATTTGCAATTTACACATTTACAGCGTCTAAATATCCCCAGTAGAGGTGAAAAGTATAACCCACATTCCTTATTTTTCCTTAATCTTGATGAAGCCAGCATTTCTTTCAATCTGTTAGCTTGTCTATAGATTATTTTAGGTTTGTCAGAGTGTCACTGACTAAGAGTGATAGACAGTGTCGGACTGGTGCAGTTGGGGCCCACCATGTTCTGAACCTCTGGGTTCGGTGGTGAATTGTGCACAGATGCACTGCACGCATGCGCAAACTACAGGCCAACCGCGCACATGTGCAAACTATAGGCATACCGCGTGCATGTGCAAATTGACGGCGAGCATACTGTCGCCACACAGATTTTGGGGGCCAATCTAGGAGCAGCCAGGGCCCACCAGATTTAACTAAGCAGCACAGGCTCCACTGAGGAGTGTTGAGTGGGACTAGGATCCTGGGTACTAATTGCCCAGAAGTAGGGATGTGGGGGTTATTTACCAAAGGTCGAGTTGTAGAGGTTTGTAAGCTTTTTTAGATCTCGATTGAACTAACAACTCAAATGGTTTTTAATTTATGAAAAAACTTGAATGTAAAAAACTAGAACCAGTGTAGTTGGGGTTAAAAAAAAAATACTTAAAGTGATTGAGTTTTCAACAAAAAAAACTCAAATTGATCAAGATTTATAGTGAAACCCACTGAAAAAACTCAAACATCATCAATGCTATTAACATCTTCAAATGGTTCCAGAGACCTCTGCCATTGACTTCTACACAACCTCGACAGGTTTTAGATGGTATATTTTCAGATTCAAGCTATTTCCAGGTTTGGTTTATTATAAATCTTGAAAAATTAGGGTTTGTTTTAACCTGAAAATTTGAGTTTTGACTAAAAAAATACCCCTGAAAACTCAAATTGCTTGGGTAAAGTACAACTTGACTTTTGATAACCTTCTAAGTGTTGAGCCAGGATTTTGGGAGATACCCAGGAGCTCCTCTTAAGGTAAAGGCTGAAAGCTGGGAGTGCCTCTGTCTACACTGTATATTCTCTTTCTTACCCTGTGGGGATATATACTGACCATTAGTGCTGTGAGTATATACCCATATATAAATGTCATATGTTCCTGCTTGATCTCTCATTGAATTCGTGTGTAGATTGTGTTCATCAATAAATAAGTTCTATGGTTGTCAAAAGAATCACTGGTAAAAATCTTTTTAAACAGCACCATCCAACTCTTCTTTCAGCTTGATAAAAGGCCGCATGGCCTGAAACGTAGCTGTGATGCCCACATAAGCACAAATAAAGGCTTATTAGGGGCAGATTCACTAAAGCATGAAGCGTCTAATGCTAGCGCTAATTCACCAGCGTGACGTAATTTTGCAACTTCGCAAATTCACTAACACGGACTCTGGCGAATTTTCGCTAGTGAAGTAGATAGACTTGCGCAACTTCGCACCCTTACGCCAGTTGCGGACTGACAAAGGATCGTAACTTTGAAAATTCACTAAGATGAACATTTTCCTCAACGTTAGCACTTACGCTAGGGCTAGGCGTTACTTCGCCTGGTCAGACCAGGCGAAGTTCAATACAATAGATAGGAGGTTGAAAAAAAAAAAAAATCAAAATTTTTCTAAGTCCCAAAAAAATGCCGACATATTTTAGCAAAGGAGGGTGATAGTTTGAAAAAGATCGATAATTTTTTTGGGGGGTTACCCTCCTTCCCCCCTACATTTCCTAACATATGGCAACTCAACTATACAGGGGGGCACATGTAGGGCAATAGGACAACTTTATTTAATTTATTAAAGGTTTCCTGGGCTTGTGTAGTGGAATGTAGTGGCTGTAACATATACTTCTATTATAAGTTAAAGTTCCCGCCGTATGCAAATTAGGCTTTGCTAGCGTATGCAGCGCTCTGCCTAGCAAAGTAACACTAGCGCAAGTAAGCTACCGTTCGCCGACCTGAGTGTAAATTCGCACTTTTGTGGATTTGCGTAGCGCTGGCGAAAATTCGCCTGGCGAAGTGCGGCGAACGCTAGCGAAGCTTATGCTGGCGAATTTGGATCTTAGTGAATCTGCTATTTAACACCCTATATCTGAAGAAGACTTGGATGGTGCTGTTTAAAAAGATTTTTTTCCATGTATTACTACCCAAGGCAAGTGGCCCTGGGTTAACGTGCACCGCAGATACTTGAGGCAAGAATGGATGTGCTGACTACTCTCTGCAAGTGAATAAGAATCACTGGTGCCCAATTATTGTATACAATAGTATACAATAACTGTATACAAAAGTATATCAAAAGTCGATTGCATTTTGGTGCCTACATACAGCATTGCTTCACACATAAATGGCACATTTCTGAAAGTCTACTTTTATGAAATCATGTCACAAGTCTGACTTCCTTTTTCTAGATTGTATTGTGAAATAACACTGGAGATATTAAAGGTCCTTGGGAAATTGTATGTTTCACGTGTTTAATCATTCACCAGGGACAGGGTGTGGCACAAAACTACCAGATAACCATATGTATATGATTTCTGCTTTATAACATATGGAATGGTAACTTATTTTATTTGCAGAAAACTTTTGTAATTTGGCTGTGCTTTTCTGTTATGCTGGCCATAGATGCAATACTGCACCGAAAGTAATTTTTCAAAAGAGCAAAGTGAGTTTCTATTTAATTTTTACATTTAACTTTGGACTAGACATAGTCTTAGTTTGCCAGGTGTCCTCAACCATGTGACTTTTACTCCTGATAAAATTCAGTCACTCTTTACTGCTGAAATGCAAGTTGGACTGATGTCAAATTCCATCTCACCATTAGCTTATGAACTGACCAATAGGCAGGTAACAGCATCTTGACACCTCTGCTGTAGGTTCTAGATACCTAAAGGGATAGTACCTCTAGGTTTCTATACTGCTGCCATTGCTCTGCTTTGAGTTAATGGCACTGCCATCCTGTAATGTGTGAGTGGGGAATGGTAATACTCAGTGATGTAACTAGATGTTACTGGGCCCCACAGCAAATTTATTTTAGGGCCCCCAAAATATCCAGAGTTTGTCCTGTTTTACCACTATATACTGAAATTGCTCATTAAGTAGGGCCTAATGGGCCCCCTATTCCTCCTGGGCCCCCCTGCAGCCGCAGGGTCTGCTTCCTCTGTAGTTACACCCCTGGTAATACTGCCTCCCATTCATCTGTTGGTTAACTGTTCATTCTGGGCAGCATAGCTTTCATTTAAACACAATGATAGGCAGTTGATAGAGGAGCGTTAGGGCCAGGATGCGAGTAAGCAGTAAGCGAACAAGTGCCTTGTATTGGTATTCACCCCTGGACTTTTATTTTTTCTACCTAAATGTTTATTAGTTTTGGGAAAATCAAAAAAAATCAAAACATACTTTGAAAGGGACAACAGATGGTGAAAAGAATACAATAAGACCCAGGTTATATAAATGGAAAGATTCAACATTTGCTGAAGTAACAATTATTCCATATGAGACAACACTGTGCAAGAGGAAATAAAGCAATAAAACAAAGAACAATAACATCTGCCCTAGTTATTTTCTAAGAATGTTAAGTATTTCAACAGAAAAGAGAAGGAAGGGAGGTGGGTCATGCTGGAAAGCCCCAACACTAGAAAGTAGAAAGGAGACGGTATCCAAGTCCTGGGCACAAGTAACAAGTTTAGGCAGTATTATATAAATGCAAACAGGGCTGCCACCAGAAATCATGGGGCCCCATACAACTTATTAGACCACCCCGTTACTCACAACATGGCTATCATTTACTTAATCTCTGCAAAAATGAAAGTTATCAGTCTCTGAGAGTGAAAGTTTTCATTTGGCACACTTGTTCAAAAGAGCTACTCAGATGTCTTTTCTCAGATAGACATAACTGTTTAAAATAAGACCTATATAATAAGAATTACTTAAGCAATTAAGCAAAATGTCCCCCAGAGAGGTAAAGCGGTTCAATAGGGAGAAATCAATTTAGCTAGTGCATTAACAGAGTCCCAGATGGTTAATGTGTTTTATTAAAATACTAAGAGGCTTCGGCCTTTGTTCATTCTTGAGCAAAGGAACAAAAGTAGGGTTAATCTTGAAATATGACTGCTTTTTCCATTTGTACCCACACGGCAGGAGGAGACATATAGTTGAATAAATGAGACTATAATTGAGCCACTTGATCTCAATAAACTGGCAAATCCAAAACCTCTGCAACTTTTAGCTATGTAAAGGGTGGCTAAGACATGATTGAGCACCCCAAAAAAAATCAGGTAATAGCGTTATGCATGTTAACAAGGTATCTGTATATATATATATATATATATATATATATATATATATATACACATATATATATATTGTGTCCACTTTTATTTAACTTGTTCATTAATGATTTAGGGGAGGGTATTATGAGTTTGCAGATGACACAAAACTTTGCATCCCAATTAATTCCATCCAGGATGTGGCATTTTTGCAGCTGATTCTTGACAAATTGGCAATCTGGGCAGCTAAGTCATGCACCTGGGATGTAAAAATATCCAAGCCACTTATACCCTTAATGGGACTGCACTAGGCAAATCCATAATGGAAAAAGATCTTTGAGTCCTTGTAGATAATCTTGGATGTAGCAAGCAATGCCTGTCAGCAGCTTCAAGGGCATCTTGAGGAATGATGAGAGAAATGTCTCACAGAGCTTCACAGCAAAAATGACACCCATAGACTCCAACAGGTGAAAAAAATTGTTGGACATTAAAAAAAAAAAAAAAAATTGTCACGCATAGACCAATGGAATTTGACAAATTTTCACCATTTTGTGAATTTTCAGCAAAGCTAAACAGCTTAGATTCGCCCATCGCTAGTCTTGAACTGCATAGATTAGAGGGAGGAAGACGTTATTCTTCTACTGTGCATATGGATATCTTTTTAGCAAGTGAGGGAATACAGAGGTATATGGAAGACAGGTCGTGGTACAAGTTGATCCAGGGACTGATTCCATTTTGGAGTCAGGAAGGAATTCCCCCCCCCCCTCTGAGGCAAATTGGAGAGGCTTCAAATGGGTTTTTTTCCCCTCTGGATCAACTTGCAGTTAGGCAGGTTATATATAGACTTATAATATTGAACTTGGACTTGTGTCTAAAAAGTGGCTCCTCTTCTAGAAAATCCAGGTCTGATAAGGAACTGACTAAATG
Organism: Xenopus borealis; assembly: GCA_024363595.1. Classification (NCBI taxonomy): domain Eukaryota; kingdom Metazoa; phylum Chordata; class Amphibia; order Anura; family Pipidae; genus Xenopus; species Xenopus borealis. The sequence continues at coordinate 50,090,910 of CM044435.1, read as the reverse complement.
ATAGGTCCATAGTTCCTTTTAGAATCAGTCCTGACTTTTATATTTTTATATTGTGTTTCTGGTGAATGAAGAACTAATAATTTATAATGAACTAAAATGAAAAGAAAAAAAAAGACTTTGACGCATTCAGTGTGTTAAAGGGATACTGTCATGGGAAAAAATTTTTTTTTTCAAAACGCATCAGTTAATAGTGCTGCTTCAGAAGAATTCTGCAATGAAATTCATTTCTCAAAACAGCAAACAGATTTTTTTATATTTCATTTTGAAATCTGACATGGGGCTAGCCATTTTGTCAATTTCCCAGCTGCCCCAAGTCATGTGACTTGTGCTCTGATAAACTTCGATCACTCTTTACTGCTGTACTGCAAGTTGGAGTGATATCACCCCCTCCCTTTCTCCCACCCAGCAGCCTAACAAAAGAACAATGAGAAGGTAACCAGATAACAGCTCCCTAACACAAGATAACATCTGCCTGGTAGATCTAAGAACAGCACTCAATAGTAAAACCCATGTCCCACTGCGTACTATTCAGTTACATTGAGAAGGAAAAACAACACCCTGCCAGAAAGCAGTTCCCTCCTAATGTGCTGGTACAAGTCACATGACCAAGGGCAGCTGGGAAATTGACAAAATGGCTAGCCCCGTGTCAGATTTCAAAACTGAATATAAAAAAATCTGTTTGAGAAATGGATTTCCGTGCAGAAGTCTACTGGAGCAGCACTATTAACTATTAATTTAAAAAAAAACATGTTTTCCCATGACAGTTTCCCTTTAAGCATATTTACTAGGAAAGAAGACAATAACTCTCTCTAGCCTGCAGGTGCTATGTTCTGAAGGGGGATAAGGAGATAGGTCAAGATTACTTAGGGCTTCTGAAATATGAAAAAGCTGTTTTTTGTGTATGTGAGTATGCATGCCCACTAGGGTTGCCACCTTTTATTGTAAAAAATACAGACCTTCCTATATATTTATCTTTTTTTCCCAATTAATAACATTGGGATCAACCATAAAAAATACCGCCCAGGCCTGTAAAATACCAGCCAGGTGGCAATCTTAATATAACATGAGGTAAATTATCATGGACACTAGACTGTCATCTTAAAGATTTCCATAAGCCTTTAACACAAATGAGGTTCCTTATTGGTTATAATAAAGATACATGGCAAGTCAAGAATTACAGCACATGCAATTGCATAAACCTTACAAACTTTAACACTGTCAAGTCTGTGTTTCAAACCTTTTAGCCAAATACAATTATCCCTCTGGACCCACAGTTATAATAGAACCCTGTGAACTTTTTCCTTTCCGGACCCTAATTTGCATATGCAAATTAGGATTCATATTCGGCTGAATCGTTCACAAGGATTCAGGGATTTAGGCGAATCACAAATAGTGGTATGGCTGCATTCCTAGTAGGCATGGCACAATAAGACTATACTTACAATGAATGAGCCAAATCAGAAGGGGCTACAATGCACATTCTCAGTAACAAATGTTTTTTTATTACTATTTATAAAGTAATTCTTACAAAGAAAATACATGATGGTACATATTGTAAGCTTTTGATGTTCATATGAAATAATATCTGACAGTCTAAGGCAGTCTTTGTACTGCTTTGTATTGTGTAGCACGGTGTGCAAGGGAAAGCAAGCCACTGGCAAACACAACCTCCTTAACAAGACCATATGATGGCTACGCTCAGGGTCCTCTTCTTTATCCTAAGCCAAAAACAGGCATTAATACTGTCTACAAAATCTTCATAATTAAATGGAAAAAGTTCAAAATGACAAAATTGACAGACATGAAGCAGAACTGTATTAGAAGTGATATGTACTGTTGGGAAAGCCTGTGTATTAATTAAATACAGAAGAAAAAAAATGCCCTTTATAAGAAAAGATATATTAAAGAGTCAGTTTTCTATTTAGGATTACCCAATGGTACATACTACTAATAAAGTATATTATGAAAATGGTTTATTTATACAATACATTTTATAAAGACCAGGGGGCATACTGTAGTTTTCCTTTAAGACCTTATTGGTTAGGTGTACACTTTCGGCCATGCTGATCTTTGCAACATACAGTAAATGAAGTCCTCCCTCTCTAAGTTGATGTATTAAAGTACATGCACCTATGGCTCCTTTTATTAAGAAATACTTTGTGGTTTTCATGAGAGACAGGAAATATTTTATTGTACTTCTCTGATGTCAACCATCCAGCCTCCATCAACAAAAAGCAGAACATTGTAGATCTTCTCTTTTGATGTCAAAGCATCTAGGTGACTTTTTCAGATACCAAAATCCATCTGAAATAGGAAATTTGTGTTCAAATATGCTTACAGACACTAATTGAATAAGGGGTGCTGGGATACCAGAAAAAAATAGATATTAAAGGTTAATAAGGCATTTTTGGTAGCAATGACATATATTGTGTTCAGTACTTTGGAGGTTTGCTGCAAGGGCAAATGAGTACCCCATATTACACACTTGCTACACACAGTTTTTCAGTATGACACCAGCAGGGAGAAAACAATAAAGGAAGAGCTGAAGTAAGCAAATAAACCAGGGAACATGCTTGGGGGCAAGTTGTATGCACTACATAATACGCATACCTAGTATCTAGTTCAGAAACTTATTTCTGCTCCCAGCTGCACAAACAGTACATCAACACATTTACCTCTTGTTTTTTCTCTTTATACTCATGGGCCACTTGATGAATGATGCTTGTCCAGACAAAGCTGGTTTTTGAGGGGGAGAATGAATGTGCTTAAAGTGGACCCGTCACCCAGACTCAAAAATCTGTATAATAAAAGTCCTTTTCAAATTAAATATGAAATCCAATTAAAATTTTTTAGTAAAGCATTCATAGCTGGTTTAAGCTCATTTAAAACTGCTGTCAATCAAATATTGGCTGCCACTCCTCTATGCCTTAGACATAGAGGCGGGGCAGACAATTACTTTCACTTTCCATTCAGCACTTCCTAGATGTCACTGCTCTCGCCACATTCCTCCCGTTCTCTTAAATATTTAAATGTGTAGTCAGGGTATGGGTATGGACATTGGGTCCCCCATTCTGGTGCACAAACAAGATTCTGAGATGATGCAAGGCTTGCCTTAATAACAGTATCCACAAAATGGCTCCTGCCTGCTTGCTATAATTATGAATTCCCAGACTGAGGGATACAAGATCCAAATAATTTATATAGTGTATAAAGTTTTCAGCGCTCGTCGCGTCGTTTTCGCTGCATTTTCGTCGCAATGCGCGACTCGTTTTTTTGGCGAATTTTCGCCAGCCGAAATTTCGCTGGCGTTTCGCGAATTTATTCGCCAGTGGCGAATCGCGGGAATTCGCCGCAAATTCGCCCCTGCCTAATAAATTCGCCCATCACTAGACAGACATAATATCAAAGGCTACGGTGATACTAAACTCTACTGTTAGTATAGGTATGGGCATATATGGTTTGTGTGAAAGAGTGGAGGGGTGTGTGTGTGTGTGTGTGTGTGTGTATGCTGGGTTTTAATTTGGAGGGGTTGAACTTGATGGACTTTGTCTTATTTCAACCCAATTTAACTATGTAACTATACATGTCCAATTTCGCCAATGAATCATTTACATATTCTTGGGGGGCAAATATTAGTAACTATACCCCTAAGTTAAAGAACTCTTCTTGTTTGCCAACTCACAACTACACAAACTTACACAAACTAACTGTAGGACAATCCACATGAAAGAGACAGTGTGAAAACATGCAATGTTGTCTTACCATAGACATATTTGCCAAATGCCCAGGTATCTGCACCAAGCGAGGTGACCACCCTAAAATGCCCAGTATTGCAGACACACATCTGTTGGCCTTGAAGAATTCCAAGCTTGCGGTGTCACTAGGTGAAGAGTTCATTTACATAGCAGATTAAATACAGATGTTCACAGCATAATGACTCCTGCACATGCAGTATTACTATTTTCTTACATAAATACAGGTTGGATTTTTTAATTTTCATGGCTGAATGTTGCTATTTGTAAAACACAAGACTATATATTTACAGCTGAGGCCACATCATTTATGAAAGAAAGGATACAAACACATGAGGAGTGGGACAGTTTTTCCAAAATGAATAAAAAAAACACAGTTTTTATAGTGAATAAAAGTATGCCCTATTGTAAAATATAAGGAGATTATAAGTTTCTGAGGAGTTCCATGACCATATAGAAGCATGAGGCCAAAGGCCAAGTGTTTTTATACAGGTCATGGAACTACAAAGTGACTCCTAATATACTTATATTTTGCAACAGGGGATACTTTATTGATAACACAAGCTCCGATTATAGGCGATGACATCACTAAGCAATAATAAAAATAAGTTTTCCAAATGTTCCAAATTCTTTGTATCTCTGCTCATCAACAGGTTGCAACCTCCGTGTAAGGATGCGAAGAATTATAAGTCACAAATAAAAATCTCAGTGTGATTTATCGCAAGAAAACATACACAACATGATTTGGCGTATTTGCCTTCATCAGGTGAATAAACCCAAATGACATAGTAGCCAATATATAAAACCCATCCCAAACCAACAAGAATCACCTGCTCCACCTTGTGGCCAGGTCCATAGAAAAGCATCAAACCCAATAAGTACTGCCATCTTGTGGCCTACTTAAAGAAAGCACCCATATTTGTTATAATATTGCATTCAACATCATAATACAATACATTGTAGATATCTCCTACCAAAATAATGTTCATATATTTCTCAATCCGTTTAGTACGTAAGTATACGTATATATTGAGTCCAATTTTATCTGTAAGAAAGGAATCACATATTATAGGAAACATATGAAACTGCTTCTTTCATGCCTAGTGGTTCGACTGTCTCCATTTTATTTATCCACCAGGTCTCTCTCTCTGTAATAGAAGGCATTTTCTATCCCCCCCTCTTTGTGGGAGGTGTTAGAGGAGGTGTGGGAGGTGTTAGAGGAGGTGTGGGAGGTGTTAGAGGAGGTGTGGATGGTGTTAGAGGAGGTATGCATATGCAAATTAGGATTCAGATTCGGCTCGGCCAGGCAGAAGGATTCGGCTGAATCCGAATCCTGCTGAAAAAGGCCGAATCCCAAACCGAATCCCAAACCGAATCCCAAACCAAATTCTGAATTCGGTGCATCCCTACTTTTAACCAATCTTTATTGTTGTGTGTTTGTTATAGCACTGTATTGTACTGACCAAGCAAATTAGTAGAGGCGTATTATTAACAGTGAATGCACAGCAGACTGGTAAACATAGGTACTTACTTTAGACACTAATCATACAATTTAATGAAGTTTTAAGTTTGTCAGTCCATACCTAGTAACCAATAATAATCAGATGGTTGTTAAAAAAAAAAATGCTTTCTGCTTATTGGTTCCTATGGGCTACTGTCTAGTAGCCCATAGGAACCAATCAGCAGATAGCAGAAAAAACTGATGTAGGAACAAACACACCAATGCAGGAACTGTGCTGCTAGTATTTATTAACACGACATGTTTCGAGCTGTGGGCTCTTTTTCAAGTGTTACAAATCCATTAATTTACACAGAGGTATTTAAGATAATAGCCCCTCCCCATGTTTGTGACATCATATAATTTAACCCAAGGTACCCCACCTTGTGGGAGGCGACTGCTGTGTTGGAATAGTAATCCCCACAGCAGTCGCCTCCCACAAGGTGGGGTACCTTGGGTTAAATTATATGATGTCACAAACATGGGGAGGGGCTATTATCTTAAATACCTCTGTGTAAATTAATGGATTTGTAACACTTGAAAAAGAGCCCACAGCTCGAAACATGTCGTGTTAATAAATACTAGCAGCACAGTTCCTGCATTGGTGTGTTTGTTCCTACATCAGTTTTTTCTGCTACAGCAAGTTCACTTTATCCAAGGACATAAAGTTTGGGAACCATACACCGGAAAATTGAATAAGTATTCTTCACAGCTTGGTGCTCGACTCCAGTATCATTTCAATCAGCAGATAGCACTTACTGTAGCATTTATTACATTACTCCCCACTAAAGATTACTACTGTGCTTTTAATGCAGGTACTGTCATCAAACATCTGTGGTCCACAAACAGCCTGTTAATAACCACAAGAAACCCATGCCCAACTTACTTTTTCATTCGGCTCTGGGACCAAAATAAAATGTGAATATAGTTACCATGTTTGTCCTTCTGCAAGAGAGCAGGACACAGGGTAAAGTCAAGTTGTTCTATGTATAACTTGTCAAAATGTTCTGTTGTGCAACAACCACATGAGAAATGTCTAGCTGACCAATACATTTATATACAGAGCCGCCATTGGAAGATGAAAGATCTAGTTAGAGGAGAGGGTATAGCATAAAGCTAAAGTCATGTGGAGCTGTGCTGCTCGCAGGTCTCTGGGGCAGGGTCCTCCTCCTCTCTACCATATAGCATTTAATATTTTGCATCCTGCATCACAACCTCTCATTCACCTTATTCAAATTGTCCTGTTACAACCAAAATTAAATTTCTAGAGGGGACACATCCACCAATATCTATAATAAAGCCATATCCATCAAGATGATCAAAGAGAAATGCTGGTAATGTGACAGCTGCCTATTTGTTAGCAATAAATGGCACAATCGTTCATGGAGAATATTCCAGAGATTATCTCTGCTAAAGATTCACTATGATTACGACTTATAAATCATCCAGTGCCATAACAGAGTTGGGAGACATCGTCATTACCATCACTTCTTCCTGGATCCATCTGCGTTTGGCAGCGCATGTGTAGTAAAGGCATTCGCTGGCTCAGCTCTACTGCGCTGAAAGTCACAAAGTTGAAAACAGAAAACTTAGGGACTTTCGGCTCATACGCAGTAGAGCTGAACCGGCGAATGCTCCTACTGCACATGTGCCACCAAATGCGATGGATCCAGGAAGAAGACCGCACAGAAGAAGATGGCGCCTGTGAACATGGACAGGACCTGCGCTGAGGGGTAAGTAGCAAGCTAGGGGCATTTGCCCTTGGCGGGGGGGGGAGGGTTTTTGTGCCAAAAGGGTTTCCTTCTCCTTTAAGGTAGTGTGGAATTAAAAATAATCATCCTAACTTGCCTTCAGACAGCCTCTCACCCATTTCAGCACACACATACACTCAGACTACCGCAAGGCAACTTGAGACACTTGCCTAAGTCGGCAGGGCCCCACAGTTTACTATGAGGCAAAAAAACTGCTCCTGGTAACTTTAAAGGGGATGTAAAGACAAAAAAAATAAATTCCCATTTTTACTTTCTTAATGAAAAAGAAACCTATCTTCAATATACTTTAATAAAAAAAGTGTAATGTTTTTATAATAAAACTGACTGTAAGCAGTGAAATTCCTCCTTTGTTTTACTTGCTCTGACAGTTGCGGATAGGAAGCTTCAGACGGTCCCTAACTGCTCTGCAGGGAAAGAATCATACTTTCAAACAGCAGGGGAACCCCACCATCTTACTTCCCTGACCTCGAGCAGCTTTGTCTGTTCCCCTGTAAAGCCATGACTGTGTAGAGATTTGTATACACAGACCCAGTGCAGTCTGTATATACTGATTATTAATCAGTCTTGCTGCATCGGCTTCTATGGCAGATATTATTTGACTTGTGCTGTTTTGATAATTTATGACTATCCCTAAGCTTAACTTCCTAACTAAAGCTTAGACCACACTGAGTATGTGTAGTTTTGGTATTGCAAAGATGTACAACAAAGTTACAACATGACAGCCCCCTGTGGCCAACTTTGAAAACATAAATCATTTGTTTCATTTAGCTTCTGCTGCAGTAAGTTCCTGTTTATATTTAGTATAAAAGACAGCATTTCTAGCATTATTCTATTTTAGACTTTAGTTCCACTAATGCAGAGAGCACGGTTGCACTCACTTTTTAACTTCAGTTCTCTGGTTTTCAACACTGGGCAACCATGGTTGTAACAGTCACAGCTCTAGGGCTAGGACCTTTATTATACAACTTCTTAGGTCTGGGTGAAAGGTCCCCTTTAGTGATGGGCGAAACGGCCGCGTTTCGCTTCGCCGAAAAATTCTCGAATTTCCAGAGAAATTCGCGAATTTTTCGCCAATTCGCGAAACGAGTCGCGCGTCGTTTTTTCGTCGCGCGTCGCTTCCGTTGCGTCGTTTTCGTCGCGCGTCGCGTCATTTTCGGCGCGTCGCGTCAAAAACGACGCGCGACTTGTTTTTGGTGGCGAATTTTTGGCGGTGAATTTTTCCTGATATTTAGCGAATTTATTTGCCAGCGGCGAATCGCGGGAATTCGCCGTGAATTTGCCCCTGGCGAATAAATTCGCCCATCACTAGTCCCCTTTAAAGGGGTTGCTCACTTCTAAATTAACATTTATTATGAGGTAGTGAGTGATATACTGAGACAATTTGCAATTGGTTTTCTCTTTTTATTATTTGTGGTTTTTGAGTAATTTAGCTTTTTATTCAGCAGCTCTAGGGTGCAATTTATCCTAGAAACCATGCACTGAATTGAATACGAGAATGCAATACAAATAGGAGAGGACCTAAATAGAAAGAAGAGTAATAAAAATAAGCTATGACAACACAATTGTAGATTTACAGAGAATTCATTTTTTAAGACCTCCGTTGGAAAGCTGTAAAGAGTCAGAACAAAAAGACAAATAACTCTATATAAACCTATAAAATATAAACAATGAAGACAAATTGCAAAGCTGCTAGGAATTGGACATTGTATAACATACTAACAGAACCACCCCTTTGATTTTACAGTAGAAATATATATGTATTTTATTAATGTTATATTGGCATTACATGGGCTTTACATATATACATTATGCTGGATTACACCAACAAATAATATTACATAGACAGTATAGGAGACTTTGCAAGATTACTGACTACCGATTTAACTATTTAATAACTTTAAAAAGGTTAACTCTACAGTACAATTTGTAATATATGGATTGATTTTTATTCATATTTCCTTCTCTATTTTTTGTGTCTATTTCTATATTTTTGTTTGTTGTTGACATGCTGATATTTTTCTTTTCTGTAATAAAAAGTAAAATAAAAAAAAATAAACAATGCTCTGCAGTTGTTACATTTTGTGACAATAAATTCATTTTGCTGGTGTTCTTAACAGAGACCCTAGATGGCAGCATATTTTTCCTTTGATGTTCGAAAACTTCTATATCATCAGATAATGTTTGGCTTAGGGGGATATTTATGAAAGAGTGAAGTTAGAGATCATCACAGTCCACTAGAGTGAAATCCCACCACTCTCCGTTCATTTCAATGGGATTCTTAAAGACATTAAAGGATGAACTTTCACCCATTGATAAATACTCTTTTAAAAATCTCATAGAAATAAATAGCTCCAAATCTTTATTTGAGGCAGAACAATCATATTGGGGTTATTTAAAGGAACAGTTCAGTGTAAAAATAAAAACTAGGTAAATCGATGTATAATATAGTAAGTTAGGCAAAAGTGTAATGTATAAAGGCTGGAGTGACTGGATGTCTAACAGAATAGCCAGAATACTACTTCCTGCTTTTCAGATCTCTAACCCCGAGTTAGTCTGCAACTTTAAGGGGGGGCACATGGGACATAAGTCTTCAGTGAGTTTGCAATTGATCTTAAAGAGGAATTCAACCCCTCCCGTGCTAACCCCCGAAAGGGGCAAAAGTTAGACACCCTCCAGTGATTTTATTCACTTACCTGATACCCCAAGCTAGTGCTCCTATTAGCAAAAAAACTGCACTAGCCCAGGGTATCAGGTAATTGAATTTAGTTACTGAAGGGCGCCTAACTTTTGGCACCCCCAAAAAGATAGATATATTTTGGTTACAATTGAGTCTGAGAAAGAAAATATTCTTTTTCTTAGTATGTACAATTGAGAGGTCACAGGACCAACTTTAGCAAACAATGCCAGCGGGCATAAGGAGTGGTTAAGCAAGAAGTTGCCCTGTACGGGGTATAGATGTACAGGAGGAGAGGGTAATTCTTCCCCTTAGTAAAGCACTGCTAAATCCTCCTCTAGAATATGCAGTGCAGTTTTTACCCTTAAAAATGATAATAATGAAATAATGAGTCCAAAGAAGAGCAACTAAGTTGATAATGAACTGTTCCACTGATGGGGAATTTTATAATCTGGCAAAAGATTTAGAGACAAAGAGACTATGACAAAAGCAATATCAGGAGGGCCTTTTTTGAGAGAAACTGGGACCGACAGGAATTGTTACTGATGCCCAAAAATAAGAAGCAAGATGTACAGTTATAGAGTTTCCTTTATCACACGATAAATAGACAATTTAATAAAATATTTAATTTTGTTAAAATAAAATTGCCTATTTTGTATGGGACCCTGAATCAATGTGTGAACAGTGTGATTTATTATTTCCTAGAATATATATAGAATAAATCTGTGAAGCAAACTCATTTCTTAACCATTAGGCTCAGGCCACATGATTCGGGGAGATTCATCGCCTGGTGACTAATCGCCAGGCAAGAAATCTCCCGAACCACTTCCCCCCGGCGCTGCGCTTTCCCGAAATCGCTTGAAATTGCTTAAGGAGGCAAAAAAAGCCAGCGCCGCGTGTGAATAGGTGCAGCCGATTATTCATTAAAGACATTGGAAGGCTGGGGGAAGCGGTTCGGGGAGATTTGTTGCCCCAAAGAAGAGGCGATTAGTCGCCAGGCGACAAATCTCCTTGAATCTTCCCTTCTGGCCTTACCCTTAAGGGCTGTTATACACGTGGAAACCGTCGCTGTATCACCTGAACATTTTTTGGAGGGTTCCCAGGAGTTCCAGACCATGGTTACTAATAAAACATATGAGATAAAACTATTTATTAATTGTGCAGGAGTGGTTCATTCAATCACTTGTTGCAAATGCAGAAAATAATATGTAGGCTGTAAAATTTGAACTAAGGAGCATATTAATCAGATTAGCAATATTAAATACTGTAATAAAATATGGAATGGAATATTAGTGAGCTGAAATTTTTGGTGCAGGCAATTGAACAAGTGAAAACTGGAGTAAGAAGGGGGGATGCTTTAACCCTTTGCATAGATGTGAAGTTTATTGGATTTTTTTACTTACAGACATGTTTGCCATTAGTATGAATTTTACTCTTGATATGACTGTTTTGTATAACTAAAGAGTTTGAGTTGCTTGGTATTATATACTATTTCATCAGGCATTTTTGTTATTAACTGTGAATTGTAAAAACAAAACTTTTAAACTTTTAGTCTACCCAAAACATGTATATTGGATAATATTGTGGCTAGAGGTTGTCTGTTGGGAAACTGCTACTGATTTTGATGGCTCTATGTGCTGTTTATACAAGAGATGCTTTATATTATGTTGCCATTATGTTGATTGGTTTTAATCATGAGAGGGTTTGTAGATAGAAAAAATAATATTTGTAGATATGCAGGTTGATACACTTACTTTTGGTTGCCTGTGACTAAGTTCTAGGTATGCATGAAATGCATTAGGCTTAATGGCAACTAATTTTAACTTGTTATAAGAAATGTGATTTTCTATTTAGTTTAGCAAAAAGGAGGTTTCATGTTTATATTTAGAAAGGATTTTCTACAATGAGCTGTGAATTTTTGGAATTCTCTCATCAAGTCAAATATGCTTTTGAAATAGTTGGGCTGGGTGTCTTTCCTATGCTTTTTATTTAAAAATCTTAATATAATCATTATAAAGTACAGAATATTGTTTTACTTTCTCTGAACTTTCAAATTGAGCTGCTGAATGCATAGGGTCTCTAAAGACACACTAATACTTGGACTGCGGGACACTGAAATACCAGTGAAATAAATGTATACTCTTATAGGCAGCTTTAGGTGTATTTAAACATTTGCCCACAATAAACACATATGAACATCCATTATCTGTAACCCAGAGGTACATTCCATCATATTTATTCTTTTTCCACCTGATACCTTTTTTTCCACCAGTCTCAGTATTAGCTAAGCTACTCAGCTATTACTTCTTTGTCATTCAGTAGTGACAGGTTTATGACTCAGCAGGAAGAGGTGAGTTCATCATTATTTACCACAATACGCAGTGGAACTGCTTTCCTAGCCACACAACTGGGCACGTTAGTGAAGTAAGGATTTTTCCTTGGTCCCACCTTACTTTTAACATTGTTTTAAAAATGATTGTATTAAAAAAATTAAACAGTCCTATAACCTAATTACAATAGGCTTTTGGCATTTGGAGTATTTATGTGACAGGTTCCTATGACATTGTTGTGCATCATTCTTTAGCAGACAGCACACTGTGGCTTTTAGTTATGCCTAGAATGGTAAATCTAAACTTAGAAATGTAGGGATGTCAAAATTTATACACCCTCACATATTATTTGCAGGCACATCCCTAGAAATATGGACACCTAAATTGGTCCTAATGGGGACCTCTAGGAGTGATAGATAGGTTATATAGTTGAGCAGCTCAAGGCTCCGACAAGGAGCGTGAGAAGGATTAAGATCCGGAGTATTAATAACCCAGAGTAGGGACTAAGTGTTGTAGCTTTGGGATGATAGAAATTCCAATAGGTTCCACTTAGGGAACAGGCTGAAAGCTGGACAATACCTCCTGACTTGCTGTGTAAGCTCTGCTGATGTGTCCCTGGCCTGCAGGGATCTAGCCTATATTTGTACTGTGAGTATAAGCTACCTTTGTGCTATTTGTTCTCTATGTCCATTTGTGGATATGTGCTCCAGTAAATAAATACTGTTTCTTAGTTAAGCATCAAAGAACCACTTGGCGCCCATTTCTTGTGCAATAATACCGTGGTTACAGTTACACTACACGCTGCCTCCACCCCGTGCAATCTGTATTTTCTTTAAAGTATTAATTCTTAGCCAATATTCCAATTTAACCTTTTGAAGTGACAAGGTCATTTGATGATGGTTCACTGGTGCTCTCAGGTACAATGGCACTTTTATATTGGTCCTCTAGGTTCTATGTTTTGCTGCTGCTTTAAGGGTTACTATCTTGCTTGTATTTTCATTTCTGTCTTTTTTTCTTCAAGGATAAAGACCTAACCACATAACCACATGTTGCTGGTATTAGAACAGTAGATCCGCTACCTCCATGGCCACATTTCAAATAATCCTTCTCCAAGAACAACTGTTCCAGTTAGCACATTCCCTGAGCCGAGACCATATGTGTTCGTGTCAAATACAAGGAGAAGTAAAGGATCCAGAGATTCAATACAATGGTAAAATCATTCTGGAACAATTATATTTTGTTTGCTGTTATCTCTTTTGCGCAAACCTCCAACTTTCTGAATTAAGCACCCACATGACATAATTTTCCCAATATTTTGTTTGTTGTAGAGCTTCTTGTAGTTGATGAAGGTACAATCATCATAAGAGGTGCAGAATGAAAAACTCCTGTCCTTAGGCTGCAAACAGGTCCTTCTGAAATGGCCGATCTTTTGCTATAATAAACTAAAATCTCTTGATGACACGCAGAATAGTTGTGAAAGTTCACATGTAATATACGAAAGAGTGGAGATCAACATGAGTCCTTTTCTGACCCTTAGAATGTTGTTTGTTGGTGTCTAAACCTCCATGTTGGTAGTGGTAGTAAATTTAGAAAAATGTGTTGTGGTAAAATGAGTTGGCAATTGCACTTTTTTAACTATATAGTCTATATTCTTTAACTATTAAGCTTTAATAACAAATGTTGAGTTATTATGGTTTCTTTTGGTGAAACCTGAGGCTGATGCTATGCAGCAAATATGGGCCAAAATGGTATTATGGCTGTTATAAAATTAATGATATAATAAATGATAAATCACAGCCTGTTTAGATGCTCATTTCAAAATAGATGTCATTATCTTATTAATAATTTCTACACTCCAAAGCATTTTGTTTGCTTTTATTTTTAGGAACGTTTGGCTCACCTGGTCTCCATAGAGTAGCATTCTCTGATGACTGTAGTTTCGAAGGTATGTGTTTATTGTTCATTAAACTGGATGTTGAGTTTTGTTTGAATATTGTGAGCACATTTATTAACAAATTGCTTTTTATGCCAAATGTTCAAGCTTCAAAGTGTTTATATTATGGGAATATTGACATATCTACGTACAATTTTTCGTAAAATTATACTATTTTTATAATACAAATTCTTAATTATATGTCAATGAGTTTAAAGAAATATTGAATACTAAAATGTTCTATTTGTATTGTGCTCTGTACTATACCTATTTTACTCATATGTTATTTTTCTGTACAGGCTATGAGCAATCTCAGGCACAGGGTTGGCTGGAAAAATCTAATCTAATCTATCTATATTATTTTATTCTATGCTGTGCCAGGAGTTATTCCATTAATGACCTCTTTCGAGGCAGGCTGGAGAAAATTATTTTAAAGTTTGTGGTTTGCCTGAATGGTGGAAATGTAGCCAAGATTCAACTTTCAAAATGAGTCGGTGACATCTAGAAGCAAGAGGGAAGCAATGTCTTCTTATACAAACGCAGGCAAGTGATAGGTATAGCAGCCTTTGAATCATGCTAATGATTTAAAGGGAAAGTGGCACCAAAAAATAAAGGCTGTTTAAAGTAATTAGAACATAATGTACTTTTGCTCTTCACTGGTACATATTGTGTATTTGCTTCTCAAACACTACTACAGTTTATATAAATAAGCTTCTGTGTAGCCATGGGGATATCTATTCAATTGAAAAAAGAAGGCAATAGCAGTGGATTCTGTTCTTACAGAGGAAGATAAACAGGGATCAAATGCCATTCACGTTATGTTTTATTTCACAAATTTTTTGTGGCCTTGCCTACATGCAGTGCATTTTTATAGACTATTTGCCGATTTGTGTTTCCAGATGACAGCTTTCCCAAATCTCTGAAAGGTTTGCAGCAATGAATTCCCTGAATTCCTGGAGTAAGCACAGAGATGCAAAGACAAGTATTGGGACAAGAAATTAAATATAGAGAGAAGTATAGTGAGATATTTTAAGACAGCTTGATCATCTCTAATGTCCATTATTTAATTAGGTAACTAGAAATAACACTCCTAACTGTAACTGCAATTTTTAAAATAATCACTTTTTTGAGATTAGTTAACCATTTGTCCAAACATTTAGCTTTAATACTAAAGGAACAATAAAGAATATTTCACTAGGTTGCAATGATGTAATGTAACTTCATGGAAAATAAAAGAATTCACTTATTCCACTGTTTAAACTGCTAGTTATAAAAAAAAGCTTACTGAAACATAGTGCTGCACAACATGGTTAGAAAGAAGGTTTACTTGTAAATATGTACTTGTGCCTAGAAAACAGGATTGCTAACCTTATTTGCTGTAACCATAACAGCCCACAAGAGAAAACGAAACTACCTTTAACAATCCTTTTTATATGAATGTGGTCAGTCTTAAGAGAAAAGCATTCGAGTGGCAGTTTTTGCTGACAGTACTTGGTAAAATTCCCATGATGACCTTCTAAATTGAATTGTTCTTGCATCAGTTGTATGAACTTTTCTACTATAGGAACAGTTTGCTCTGTAAAATCACGTTTTTGGCTTTCGAATTTCCAAAGTGCATTGCTTTCAGTTAAATGCTGCAACTTTTATGCCAGCAAATATTAAAAACTTGTAATATTTCTTAAATACTAATTAGGTGTCAGATACACGATTCATTATAATGCCAACAAAGCTGAATCATTTTCTTCTTAATAATATGTGACTTTTCAACTGTAATATTTTTGAGTTTTTCAAATAAATGCTTTGTTTCCACTTTTCTATGTGCCTGTTTCTAGAAAGTCTTCTACGATATCAGTCTTCACTGCCACTAACCATCAGCACTTGCCTAGTCCTAGAACAGCTTGGTAAAGAATACCGTGATTTTGTATTTTGGTTGTGTGGAGGCCTTTTTATCAAAGGTCTGATTTTAGAGGTTTTTGTAACCACATCTCAACTCGCAAACTCTAAAATGACAAATGGCAGGACATTTATAAAAAGATCAGAATAAAAAATAGTATGAACTGAAAATAATGTGCTAAAAAATATTATTACCTCGAAAAATTTCAGTTTTTGGACCATTCCTAGAGAAAGAGAAATCCAATAACCTCTAAAGTCTGAACTGATTTACAACGGGCCAGTAGGATCAGCGCAGCTCCCATTGACTTCTATAGGATCACAACAACTTCTTTGGTTTTCATGGTTTTCACACTTAATAAATCTAAAATCAAATTTGAAAAAATAGGAAAACCATGTATTTTTAGAGATGCATGGAAATAAAATTAGATTTTTAGTTAATGGGCCCCCTAGTTTTGGTTTGCAAAAGAGGTTTGCAAACAGGAGAAGGGAAATAGAGGCAACTGCTTTGGGTACATATTAAATCCTGTAGGGGATAATTTAGGATATTTGATATGTTGCAGAGGGCAGTGTGGGCAGTTTAAATCACTCATACAAAATACAATTTGATAAATGGTGGGTGATACCTTAGGCTTTAGATTAAGGAATACAGTATAAGAAGTAATAGGGATATGCCATGCACTTTACAATACTCTTGAGGCTAAAGGGGTCATCTATCAACAAAACTGAGTGGACACATTTTGCATAGCATCTGTTGTATTTCAAGACAGCAACAAAGCTGCCAAAGGAGAACATGACTGGATGCAGTACAATGTAGCAAAAGTACTAAATGTAGTCAAAAGTAGGGTCAAAATCAGGGCAGGTCACGGTCAAAAGACAGGCAGCCAATAAGAAGAGAAGCAACTCATCAAGGCTCCCTACCACTGTACTTTCCAGGGTTGTAGACTTACATGGGCAAGTAATGAAAATGTGGAGGCACAGATCTGAAACCTTCCAATTTACTGGCATGTTTGCAAGTACAATTAAATTCTTTAGTAATCTGCATATGACCTGCACAAATAGCACTTCCTACAAATAACCAATTTTAAACCGCATTGCCAGAGAAAATATCAACAAGAAACATACACAGTTAAATAGTCACTGAAGGTAGATAATTATTGTAACTGCTTGCCTAAAAAATTTGCAACCCCTTAGTGATTAACCCTTTCCTTATCCATTTAAATATAGGCTGTTTTATGTGACAACTAGTACAGATATATCGATAAGGTTTAATTACAGTGTGCAAGCTCACAATATTTGATTGATGGAGACATCATTAAAATAAAATATTAGTCCTTTGAGTGTATATTAGTCCGTTACCTACTTGAAGAACTGTTCAAATCTTTGTTGGATTGCACCCAGGCTAAGATGATACATCAAATATGAGTGCCGGTGTTAAAATATATAATATAATATATATATATACACACACACAGACTTTATTTATTTTGCACAACCTATCTATTTATCCAGCTTTATTTTTATATTGAATTGTTCCTTTAAGGATACCCCCAACACAATACCATTTAGGGGCAGATTTATCAAGGGTCGAATTTTGAGGGTTAAAAACCCTTGAATTCGACCCTCGTATTTTTCCCAAAGTAAAAAGTAAAATCCGACGAAATCAAATATCGAATTTGTAGGAATTGTAGGAATTTGCTATTTGATATATCGAATGATCGAATAGCGATCATTCAATTAAAAAAAATATCGTACTAACCATCTGATTTCACGAAAAAAATCGTACAAATTCATCCGATTTCACGAAAATTTTTTACAAATTGTTTGAATAGCGATTTAAAAAAAAAATCGTACTAACCATCTGATTTCACAATTCGATCGAATGATTCATTCGAATCATTCGATTTGATCATTTGATTCATTCAAATAATTCGATTTGATCGAATTTAGCAAATTTGGTGGTTGAAGTAGCCCAAAAATGTTTACGAAAATCTAATTTTTTGCATTCAAATCCTTCACCCGAGCTTAGTAAATGTGGCCCTGTATAATGTGTATAACCTTGCATTTATCAAAATTGAACATAATCAATCAATTTGCTGTCCAGTTTTCCAATTCAGTCAAATCTCTCTGCAGAGTGTCGGTATCCTGCATAAAATAAAGTTTAAGACAATTTAGTGTCATTAGCTAACTAGAATCACTACTTATGTTAACCTCAAATGTCATTAATAGATAAATGAAAAAGCAAAGGGCCAAGGACAAACCCCTGCTGTATACCACAAATACAATTAGAAAATATTCAACTGCCAGTTATTTACCAAAGTACCAATATTCCCCAATTTAACTATTATCCTGCTGTGTGTTACTATATCACATGCACTGCCATGTCTAGACTTCTGCTCACCCTCTCATAGAAAGCAATTAAAATTGGCCTTTGGTTTAAGCTATGCGATTATCCAATGTAATTGCATGTGTTTAAGGATAGTTATGGATAACCATGGGGGTTAGCCATTTGAAACAGGGCTAAATAGCAAAGATTAGTTCTTAGACAGAATTCTAAACCCATTGTATTCTACAGAGCATAACTGTTCAGCTATGTAACCTGTTCCTTTTTCATCTTGAGCCCCCATGGCTACACAAAATCTAGAATGGAGTCAGTGAAGCACCAGTTTTACCATGGTGCCAGTTTCTTTATGCAGCTTCCTGAGAGCTGATACAGGTATGTAGTTTATTGCAATAGATAGAGAAGGATCTCCATTAAACAGGTTACCTTTTGTCAGGTATGGCCACAGATGAGTGGCTAGCAGGGTAGACCCTATGTGCTGTGTAACGCAGATTTTATGCAGGCTTAAATTAATTGTTCAGTGTAAAACTAAAAACTAGGTAAAAAGGCTGTGCAAAATAAAAAATGTTTATAATATAGTTATTTAGCCAAAAATTTTATGTATAAAGGCTGGAGTGACTGGATGTCTAACATAATAGCCAGAACACTACTTCCTGCTTTGCAGTTCTCTTGGTTTACCAGCCAGTAACCAATCAGTGACTTGGGGGGACTTCATGGGAGTTAGCTGTTGCTTTTGAATCTAAGCTGAATGCTGAGGATTAATTGCAAACTCAGTGAATAGTTATGTCCCATGTGGCCCCCTTTAAAGTCACTTGCTAACTCAGAGTTAGAGAGCTGAAAAGCAGGAAGTTGGATTCTGGCTATTATATTAGACACCCAGTCACTCCAGCCTTTATACATTACATTTTTGGCTAACTAACTGTATTAGAAACATTTTTTATTTTGCACATCCTATTTATTTATCCAGTTTCTATTTTTACACTGAACTGCTCCTTTCAATAAACACACAAGTCTTTCTTTTACCAGGTCAATGAGGCAAACAAAAACAGGAGAGTCCCATAAATTGCATAAAAGATCGGAGCAGGTGGCTGATAAGAAGAATCCAATAGGCACGCCGAGATCAAGGCAGGGGCGATCCTGGTCCCTCCGCCACCTGAGGCAGCTTGTGTTGTCCACGAGGGTGGCAGAGAGGGCCAGGACACCAGCACAGAGTGCATAATTGCGCTCTGTGATGGAAGAGCCAAATTTCCAATTTGAAAGCCAGAAGTTCGGCTCTTAAAGTACCAGCTGCATTTTTGGCGCCCCTGGTACGCAGTGGGATGCTGCCCACTGAGTCGTGTTTCGCGGAGTGCCCCTGGGTCCAGGAAACAGTTGAGGTCAGTACCAAGAAGTCAAAAGTAATCAGGGACAAGGCACATAAACTAGGCAAGGATTAGGACCTCAGAAACCAGGAACAGAAGGAAGTAGACTTATAAAGCTCTTTAATTAATTAGTTCATTCATTCATTGATTGGGAACAATATGGTCAGTGAGGTGGGTGGAGTTGAGTGTGCAGCAGGGAGAGGTAACAAAACCATTAGAATTCTAATCACATCAACTCAAAAAAAAACCCATTGGCTCAGTGGACTAATGCAGATACAGTCCATGGACATAGTCCAGAGTTCAAAATCGGCATCTTTACCGGTTTATGTAGTATAATAAAAAAAATCGAATGAATTAGTAGGGTAAAAGATATCAACTTGTACCACTGGTACCTATACCTCATTTACTAAGAGTTGCAATGCCTTGTACTATAGTGCACAGCCTTTTTATTTTTCTTTATTTAAAGAAGGACTAAAGCTTAACAGAGAAGTAGGCTAGAAATGCTGCAGATTATGTTATTGGCTTCTGTACCAGCCCTTTAGCAATGAAGACTTATGTCTCTGGAGATGCCCCCCCCAGTTCCTACACTTATTCATTTCTGCTGATTCACTGAACATCTCTGTGCTGCTGTCAGCCTGAGTTTAGGGACCGACTCACAATATACTGTATAAATTAAATATAAATGTCACAATAAAAGGCTGATTAGCCATTCATTTAGATTTATATTACATGACAGCTTTGAAATCAGTACAAAAAGCATCAGAAAAGCATTGACTTCTATGACAACTGAAGATCGTTTTCTGCTGAATGACAGATGCCCAGATCACATTGAGCATGTACAGTGTCACCAACACTCAACAAATGGCCTAACAAAATCCAAGATGGGGAGATCCCATGTGCAACATAGAAGGCCTGGATCAGTACTATTATAGGTATGGTTTAGTTTTTATTTAAGGTATAAGACTGGCATGCAACACGGTTACAAAAATGGGTGGTTGATTAAAATGATGGTATATTTTGTGTGTTTGTAGCCAAAACAGTGATAAGGAAATAGGAAAGTCAAAATTCTATGAATGGCTTTGATTTATGCTAGGGAAATAATTAATATGGGTTTAGCGGCCTTAAACGTGGGGAAAAAGAACATCTTATTTCCTCGCCTGCAGATTCTTCAGCTGATCAGTGTACTCACTTTTTGCTCTCACCCTTTGCACATTTCTGTTGCAAGGTTGTAAAGGGCTTCACTAAACAACTGGTTTATTCTATAGATCTTGTTTGCTTGTGGTATACTGCGGCTTTTTAAGATGCCATATTGGCTTTTGAAAAGGTCAGCTTTGCTTTTGGTACAAATTATAAGGATATTATTAAGGACAAATACACCAGGAGATTGTAAATGGAAAACCTTCTTCATCCAACCTTCCTTATGTCACACCCCTGTAACAGTGAACAACTTAATTACTAATTCTTGTTTCTGTATGGTTTCCTATGGTTTAAAATTGTAGTAGAATTCTTAAATATTTTTGGCTAACTCAAATATTAGTTAGTTTGCAGATATATAATGTTTTACCTCTCAAAAGTCTGCTAATCCAAGCAAAAGAGTCTTCTTGAGCATTTTACTGTAGAACCATATAAAGAAATATGACAAACATGAAATATGACAAAGGCTGATTACCCACTGATAAGAGTTCCCGTGTGTTCAGGTGCAACAGGGTTAAAATAACCTTCCAGAATGCACTACCCCTGGGCCAATCTGTATCTTCCTTCACAAGGCTTCTTAAGGTATTTTATAGTTATGCATGTAGTCATGATAGGCACATTAATGAGTGGATTTATTATATTCAGTATATGCACCGGCATGTTCTTGATCAGTATGCCAGTACCACTTTAAATTACTTATCCAGGCTCACTGGCACTTGAGCCAGGGTCTCTAGTATATCTCACATCAGGAAAACGTGTGCAAAACTGCACCACACATAAGTTCAAGTACATTTAAGAAGCATTTCACATTGATGACAATTACATTTCTCTCATAACTGCAGAAACACAAAAAAGTAATTTTTCCATCTAAACAGACATTTAATTTACAAAACCACATGTACACTTCAAGCAACTGAAAACCACTATATCTAGAAAAAAACTAGTGTATTAGGCCCACAATTGGGGGATTTTTGTTTATAGAGACAATTTCTGGAAAGTGGTGTCATGCTGCTATCAATACAGAAATTCGCTCAAGCCAACGTCCATGCACTATATATATAAGGAGAACACTTGCCGTCCGTTTATATACTTCACTAAAGAAAGGCAAGTTCTGGTATCTTGAGTATTTGCAAGCTTGTGTCATTTTTCTAATTTAAACAGGTAAATAGAATAACCTTACTTGTTTTCCAGACTTAGCGCAACACTGAGACGCATTACCTCTGAAATGGCTGATTTCCATTCACGTGTGTGCAACTTAGCTGCATATTGCTTTTTATTAAGCTGCTGCTACTTGCCCAATATTCTGCTTTGTGTCCCAACGGATCAACAAGAAAACCTTCCAGTTTCCAAGCAGCATCCTTGTACCATCAGAAAAACATACTTTCTTCAGACTTTCATGAAAAAAAACATTTTCACCCTTGCTGAACAGGTACTGTATATAAACTAGAGAATATAGATATAAAGAAAATGTTCCTTCTAACTGATGCTGTATAACATGACTGAGCAGCTCAGTTCAATAATTATAATTTTTTTTTGGAATTCAGATTCAGAACACAGTTAACAAATTTGTAATAATGTTACTTAATTAACATTTATTTCCTCTGCCCCCCAGCCTAGCTGCTACCCCTCTGTGTAGATTCAGGGATCGTAGTAAATGGCAGCCATCTTCTGGGTCTTCAGTAATCTTCACGTCTACTTCCGGCCATTCAGCAATTTCCGTCAATTTTGACGTATGCACAATTGTCACAAACCGGGAAATTGCTGCAACTGCGCATGCGTCGATACGCTGTTCGCATTCTCTGCTTACCAAAGACCCGGATGATGGTGCCCGTTAACTCCGATCCCTGAATCTGCATCGAGGGGTAAGCAAAGACTTAGGGGCATTTGCCTGGGGTAGCAGCTAGACTGGGGGGGGGGGAGGGACATTTGGCACATTTGGGTACCATGGACAGACTATTTTCAATTTTCTACATGAGCACCCAGGCTGTTTGTTGAACTTTAAGGTGTGCAGCCTGTACCTGTCATACAATGTGACACGCTGGCTGCCTGTACATGTAATTGTTGGTGGAAATTAGCAATGGTAGGAAGGTAAGCAGAGGATCAGGGGCACAAAGACAGGGACACAGCATCTTCAGGCAAAGAAACAGGTTTATTCAGGCAAACTTTACCCAACATAAAGTCACTGGAACACAGTTCATTAGCATTTTAACATCACACATTCAAGACTTTTCCCCACTCTGGGGTCCTCACCATTCAGGTTGATTTCTACACTCTGGAATATTCCCGCTTCTCCCTAAGTCCCTTTTACTCTCCCCCTCCAGGGACACAAATTCATCAGCTTCTGGCCTGGCCCACCTTCTGGCAGCACTTCAATAACTTTAGACTCAAGGACCTGGTCACGTTTCCCTCTGCTCCTTGTAGTGGGAGGCAGCACCCCAGCCCTGCTGGAAGTCCTTAACACAGACAGGTAACCTCACCTGTTCTATACTCTGACACTTAACTATGAATTAGTACTTTTACACAGGACAACCTTCCTGTAGAAAGTGAGCTCCAAGATGCAAACACTGGAATGGATTATTTTTTTCACTCCAGAACACTAGCTTCCAGGGCCAAACAGCAAAATTATTTAAACAGAGAAACCATTCCCTGTTTAGTAACATATCCCCTACAGCATTCATGTTCTATTGGGGGGAAATTAAAGGCAAAACTAAAATATTGTATGTATAAATATGTGTGTGTGCAATCAGCATCATTCTGGTTGTGTATATGTCATTTTTCTGGTTCTGACTCCTGAAAAATATAACAGAAGCCAGCTGGTTAACAGCCTTTGAGGATTTATGTTACATTTTTTCAAGAGTCAGAACCAAAAGTGGGAATAGAGAACGGAAATGGATAAACAAACAGCATATTCAATTGAAATGACATTTACAAATACATTTAAAACCATTGCAAATGCTCAGTTAATGTACACATGTAGAAAAGTTGCTTATTTCCTTTCATTATGCAAAAACATTTTTTGGGTGATGATTCCCTTTGACCTGTATTGTATATTTCCTTTTGCTGATCAATGCAGTTAAGACTTCTGCTAGTAAGGTTGCTGTAGCTGAACAGCACATTGGTAAAAAAAATGCTGTTGTTAAGTGTAAGAGCCTCATACACAGTAGCCATACTGAACTTCTAATTGACTCAGAATCCCATCCAAGAATATGTTATATATGAATATATGAGCCTGGCTGTATGAGTTTAGTAGAAGGTTTCTTGCTCAATAAAAGTGAGGTTGTACACAATGCTACACCAACTAATCTTGTACTTCTGTATTAATAAAGGCACGCATAATGGACAAGGACACAGACAATAAACTTTTTGGAAGCTATCTCTTCTTTGGCATTAAGGTAATTCAAAATAATATGTATTTACTATGTTTATTGCAAACAGATTTATAGTCAATTCATTCAGAGTGCTCTTCCATCCAGATTCTGCCTATAGAATATGCCTATGACAGAATAGGGCCACGCTGCAGCCTGCTCAGTTAATTTTGGCTTTTTTTTCATTGCACATAGTAAATGACGCTTATAGTCATTGTTTTACAATGAAATCTGCCGTGGTATCACTAGTGATCATATTCCCTGCTATTCCCGCAACCTCCAGTTACTAAATGTAGAATCTGATCTGTACCAATAGTCACAATTATTCATCCCTTTCCGTTTATAAAGTGCTGGATAGTTAACAAACAAAAAAAACTAGCTGGGTATAAAAAATAAAGTAAAATAAAAACCTGCTTGAGTAACAGAATCTTCTTTTATAGAAGGTGAATGTTATTTCAATTTTGGTTTGTTTATAACTCACTTTTCCCCAAAATTATTTCTTGGCCACCCTCTTTCTTTAGGACCTCATTCTGTAGGGCTACATAATGGTATTTGAACCTTTTGTGTTTCTGTTTTCATGCAAAGGCTTCAGATTGTCAGGAGCAATAATTATATAATGTGTAATATCAAACTTTTATTTATTTTTATTCCAGGAGAAGGATCACTGTTACTTAATGAAAAACGTGGTCAGTTCCATTGTAGAGAATGTTCTGCATGAAAATTCCAAGAAATACCCCCATGTTGATAATGCAATTGCCTTTTTAATAAACATACAGAAGGATTTATCAGGTTGTGTAAGTACCATAATCATTGCAAAATCTGTAGATAAACAATATGTAGATTAAAAATAAGTCATTAGTCAAACACATAAGTTATGCAAATAATGACATCTGAATAATATAATCAATTAAAGGACAAGGAAAGTCTAAAATAGAATAATGTTAGAAATGCTGTATTTTGTATGCTAAACATAAACATGAACTTACTGCACCACAAGCCTAATCAAACAAATGATTTCTGCTTTCGAAGTTGGCCACATGGTGCTGTCATCTTGTAACTTTGTTATACATCTTTGCAAGACTAGACTACATACACATGCTCAGTGTGGTCTGGGCTTCTTATGGATTGTCATAAGTTATCAAAAAACAAAGCTGCTTGAGTTCTGCATGGCTGGTAAGTGAGGCAGGGGCTCCACCTGCTGTTCATAAGTATGATTGTTTCCCTGCCAGAAGTTAGGGACCGTCTGACAATTCCTATCCACCGCACTAAATGAAGGGAGAACTTCACTGCATACAGTCAGGTTTCTTGTATTAACGGTACACATTTTTTAATTAAGGTATATTGTATATAAAGTAAAAATGGGATTTTATTTCTTTGCCTTTCCTTGCCCTTTAAGAACTGACATTAAGGGGAAGATTTACTGACTAACGAAAAGCCCAAAATTTGAATCAAATTAAAAAATTTTTTGAAAATTTGTAAAGTACAGTCTCTTTAAAATCCTTCGAATTCAACTATTCGCCACCTTTAAGCTGCTGATTTGCCATTGTAGCCTATGGGGGACCTCCTGGAAGCTGTAATGAAAAATCTAAGCTTTTTAAAAAAATTTGAATGTATTAGATCGAAATAGGTCCATTTTCAATCAAATACAGCCTTAAAAAAAATTCAGTGGTCAAATTTCGCAGTTTTTCCACTTCGAAATTCAACCATTAGTAAATGTGCCCCTAAAGGACCAATAGGACCAGAACAATTCTGTTCATGTAAAATAAAATATTGTAGCAGAAGTTCCAGTTTTTATTCCAGTGTGTTCAGCTCTGCAGTGTTTGCTAAGTAAAGCCCAATCAATTTACTGTGTTCAGGGAAGCCTTAGAAAATACTTATTTATGACATTTCCCCTAAAACCCTACAGGAGAGGTATAGCCATTGGTGTAAGTAGATGTTACAGAGTCCCACAGCAAAACCATTTTAGAACCCCCATGGAACTTTTGGGAAAAGCATTTTAGGCAATTAATGTTTTTCTTCTTCTCAGTTCCCAGACATACAATAGCTTAAATAAAAATGCTTTAGGAGAACACCTAAACAAAGCAAGACCAAATGGAGAATACATATTGTTTATTTCTATATAAGCTGTCAATACATTTTTGCATTTTTCAATTTAAATGGGAACGAAACCCTATTACTGTATTTCTGCTGAAATAAACGGTTACGGGGTGACCCCTTTGTAATGCCCAACTGAGTGGATTGGTGTTGTCCTTTGCTTTGATTTTTTTTCATACTTCATACTGCAATTAATTTCTCTTCTTTTCACCTTTCATCTCAATTTTCTTTCAACCCTTATTTGCCATTATATCCTCCAGTATTCATGAGTAAAAACGGTATGCCTTCTTGAGCAATCTTGGTGATATATTAGTCTGCCTGCTGTAAATGAAATGCAGTTTCATTACTTATAATTGGCACCTATTGTCTCATTATTATTAAAGGATACTTTATTAAGCCAATAGACACCATTGTTGCCAGCCCATTATGTTGTTCATGTGGGGACTGAATCAACAATAAGATTGTCATTCATGATATTGCTTTTATGAGAATTCATGTATTTTGTGTTAGCAAATGTGTCTTTTTTCTATTGATTTCTATCTATTCTAGGATGGCATACTGTGGGTAAACTATCCATATTTTTGCACATTCCAGATACAATTTTTATAGTGTAAATAAAAAGTGAGTTTGAGCTTTATCTTGTTTCACTACAGAAATCTGAAGAAGAAGATCATATTCGAAAAAATGTTGAACAGATGATAAACAAAATGAAAATGGTAAGTATATCAATAATAAACTCCTGTCCTAACATTAAATTGCATGTCTGTGCCCCCTCTGTGATGCCCCTTAATGGGCTTGCTCACATTTTTGTTTTTTACAGGTAAAGTTTTTTATTGTTTTTAAAACATATGTACCATAACATAAGACGAAACTATGCAACTAAAATAATATCTTTACGTGACAAAGACAATTTACATTGGATTGATGTTTCTTTCAACGATATGGCTGATACTGTAGCCTCTTTAGACATTGTGTAAATATTCATTCATATATGAGAATTTCAACAAGTAATCAGGGTTAGTGTTGTGTTTGGTTGCCGAGGATGAGGAGAGTATAACAGTGCTTTATTAGCAGGTTCATGCAGCCATTACATAACAGCAGTAAGTCATACTTTCACTTTCAAGCTGTACAGAAAGTCCTGTGTATACACAGTGCCACCTGCAGGCCATTTGTATAAACACCACATTCCCCCTATAGTAGGAAAGAATTTGGTCAAATATAATAAACAGTAACAATTAAACCATATGTATCTTAAAGCAATATATACAATCTTCACATGACATAGTCCTTGGTCCATGCAGGTAGTTTTCTGATTCTCTCACTACGCCTTATAGGTTCACTTTCTTCTGCCCTATTGCAGTTGGCATTAGGAGTAGGAAAATGTCCTTCATCAAATCGAACATCTCCATATCTAGCAGGAGCAAGACGACTTGCATTCCATATGCGTCCATCAGACAGCTCATATGTGTATGTCCTCGCTGGCGTCTCACTTCAAGTGGTGTAGTAAATTTAGATTGTCCTTGTTTCAGTATTCCTGGTTTCTTAATTCAGACTAAAGATCCAGGCGGAAATTGCATTTCTCTTGCACCACGTTTTTCTTGCACCACGTTAACATTTGACAATGTTAGCAGTAGATGAGTTTGTAGGAACAGTATTTGGTGGAAGTTTGATGTCTGCAACATGTAACCAATTACATGGCAATCTGTCTTCCTTGTAATAATTCAGCTGGAGATGCTTGGGCCGTTGCATGGCATGTTTCTCTGTAGTTATGTAAGAACTTTAAAGAGACAGTACTTAGAAAATTCGAATTTTCTAATTTTTTTTTTTTTAATTCGATTCAAATTTTGGGCTTTTCAAAGTAGACCAAAATTACTATGAAATTTATTCAAATTTTTACTTTGACCCTTAGTAAATCTGCCCCTTAATGTTTGTTCTTAAAGAAACATTGATTAGGTTTACATGGCAGGGGTTGCTCACCAACATTTAGTATGATGTAGAGCAGTTATCCACAACCAGTAGCTCGTGAGCAACATGTTGCTGTCCAACCCCATGGATGTTGCTCCCAGTGACCTCAAATCAACTTCTTATTTTCGAATTCCAGGCTTGGAGGCAAGTTTTGATTGCATAAAAACCAGGTGCACTGGGAAATAGAGCCTCAGTGTAGGTTGACAATCCACATAGGGGTTACCAAATGGCCAATCACTGCACTTATTTAGCACCCCAAGAACAGTTTTCATGCTAGTGTTGCTCCCCAACTACTTTTACTTATGTTGCTCACAGGTTCAAAATGTTGGGGATACCTGATGTATAGAGTGATATTCTGAGACAATTTGAAACTGATTTTAATTATTTTAGATCAGTGATCCCCAACCAGTAGCTCGCGAGCAACATGTTGCATAAAAACAGATGTCCTGCCATACATTCTCTCCTGTAGGCTGCCAGTCCATATAGGGGTTACCAAAAAGCCAATCAGAGCTCTTATTTGACATCCACATGGACTTTTTCATGCTTGTGTTGCTCTCCAACTCTTTTTTAAATTTAAATGTGGCTCACGAGCAAAAAAGGTTGGGGACCCCTGTTTTAGATGGTATACAATTACCTTGGTATGACATATGGAATTAAACAGTGTCATTGCCAATATTAATCAATTGGATCTTAAATTTTATAACTAGTAGTAAACATAATCACTTGCTGATTGATTGCTATGGGTAAGTGCACTTGTGCAATTTACCACCTATATAATAAGCCCATAGGCTAGTGCCACACTAGGCTGTTCCTCGGGCCACTTTTACAGACAAAAATGCATATAACTTTTTATACATATATATATATATATACAAAATATATATATATATATATAAAATACATTGAGTCTAAGTTTTCTCTGAAATCTATGTACATCTATCATAAGGTCAAGGGGATCGGGGGAACTGCTGGGGACAAATGAAAGGCCCTTGGATAGTAGGGACATTTCCCTGCCCTGACGTTAGTATGTGTTTACTCAGGTTGAAAACTATGTTTTCTTGCCCCTGGGGGGTTTTCCTCTTGGGTTTATATCCGCCATTTGTGAGACGGTAGTGTATGCTATTTTTTTATCTTTATGTTGTCTTTTAGTAGGCTCCACCAGACCGGCAGTTGCCTAGTAACGCCATTTGGCGCCAATTCTTTGGATTTAAATGTTTGTTCACTTGCACTGTATTGTCTCCCTGACGAAGGTTCCAGATGTGAACCGAAACATAGGATTTCTAAATAAACCTCCACTATTGCTTTGATCCAATGGTGCATTTGTAAATCCTTGGAGTGCCGTCACCTGCTGTGTATTTTATAACTTCTTTGGACTGGCACCCAGGTTCTCCTTTGGAGTGTGTCCTTTATGCCTATATATATATATATATATATATATATATATATATAAATTATTCGTAGTGCCCGCACATCTGACGTTTTTGAGACAGAGGTGCTGGATCAACCAGTGGTTGCATAGAGAAAGAAGGATCCGCACACTCCTTGTTCCAATGCTTGATAGTGTTTATTTGATGAAATCACATCCAACGTTTCGATCCCTCCTGGGGATCTATTTCAAGGATCCTTGAAAAAGATCCCCAGGAGGGATCGAAACGTTGGATGTGATTTCATCAAATAAACACTATCAAGCATTGGAACAAGGAGTGTGCGGATCCTTCTTTCTCTATATATATATAAATAAATTTCTTGCTACACAAGAGAAACAACCCACTGTGGCAGTACCTTAATATGTCTTTGCAACATGTCTAAGCAAAATAAATGTATAACACCTTTCAGTTTCATTTTGCCTTATCAATTTTATTTTTTTTTACAACAGATGGGGCCTGATGGAAAAAATAAAGTAGTTGGTGAGCTGGACTTGCTGTTTGGTCATCTAAGAAAATGTACATTACAAAGAATGAAACCTCATGTACATAAATAAACCCCACAATGGAAAAGTTTAATTGAGTCAGTTACTGAAGCTTGTTGTCACGGCCATTAACTAGTTGCAACTGGTAACACCCACCATCTAATCTCTGTTTAAGTCACCATTCCTATTTGGTTTGTGACATGCAGCACTGCATACATTCCTAACATGTTACCGTATCAAACAATAGTTTTATGTTATGTTTTAAAATGTTCTTCCAGGATTAAGACTGTCTCTTTCTGTCAATTTGAAATTTAAAGATAGCACACAGAACTAAAGTCTAGTAAATAATGCAGTTGTATGTCCCACAGTGAGAGCTGATCTCAATAGGAGTACCAATAGTTTATATTGTAATAATAATAGCTGCGGGTAGAAGGTGCCACTGAATGATTGCATTATTGTACTGAAAGATTCATTTTATTTATTCAACATGCTGTATTTATTTCACAGTGAATGTTCACATTACATTATGACTAAAGATCTTCTTTAAAACTGTAAACTGTAAAAATAAGTATCTGGCACCTATTAAAATCATCTTTATAATGATTCATACCCACTGTGTTATTTTGCTGATTTTCGAGAAACTATATATTAAGTTATATTTGAATATATATATATATATATATATATATATATATAATTGGTAAAAAGGTGGGGTAGATCACTCAATAATACACAAGTTGTATATGATTGTAGACTGTAAAATAACTGAAAGATTTTTTTCTAACATCATTTGATATTTTATCTTCCTGTTCTGGTGTTTAAGGGCTATGACACACGTGAACTCTGTAAACACCCACCACCCACACTCCTGTAACAGACC
Organism: Xenopus borealis; assembly: GCA_024363595.1. Lineage (NCBI taxonomy): Eukaryota > Metazoa > Chordata > Amphibia > Anura > Pipidae > Xenopus > Xenopus borealis. The sequence goes on along the minus strand of CM044435.1, from coordinate 50,059,952 downwards.
TAAATGATTTCAGTTCTTTCTGAGTCCTCCATGGGAGATAAAGAGAAATAGTTTTGTAGTGTACAAATGCCCAAAATTTACACCTGCAGGAAATCTTATTTATGCACATAAAGCTGCCCCAGTGATAGCAGGGGGGAATAGACTATGTTCAGATTATTAAGATGAACTTGGTATTTGTAGCAGGCATCCAATGAAAGTATAATTAGACTGTTTGGGCATCAGCCAATCAGAGTGTATCTTTTCCCCTAAGCAAATCCCAATCCCTGTCCTTTGCAATGCAATTTTCTTAAGCGAGTTAGAATTGTTATACAAATAAATAAAAAAAATAGTTTTGGGGAGGCTTAGCCTCCCCTAGTCTTCATTATAATCCACCTATGTACGTACCTCTGCTGGGTGGTAGTATTTCTGCAACTTTTTGCACAGGTCCTTCATTGTTTTTTTGTGGAGATGTATGCTACAGAATGATTTAAATAATTGATGTACAGATATGTTGTGCCCCTTTGGAACACACCACAGTTCAATACAGGCCATGCATTTTAGTCTCCAACTGTTGATACAGAAGCAAGACCAAGTACTAATTGCTTACACTGTATGAAGCAGGGGCCAAAGGTCTAGAAAATAATTACATAGCTACTTTCATTTCCTATTAATTCCTGCTCAGGTTTTCAAATGACTGGTATTTTACTGGCTTGTCCGGTAAAAAGGACTCAGATGCCAATGTTATTACAAACAAAAATATATGCCATATTAATAAAGGTGTAGAAACTATTTTACACCTAAAAATTTTGAATAAAAGCTGGTGTGAAATAAATGGCCTATTTTGAAATTCCATAATTAGTCACAGAAATCCTTTACAAAAAGCTGATCAGTGTATTTATAAAGGTGTGCACCAGTGATGGGCGAAACGGGCGCGTTTCGCCGAAAAATTTGCGAATTTCCAGAGAAATTCGCAAATTTTTCGCCAATTCGCGAAACGAGTCGCGCGTCGTTTTCGGCATGCGTTGCGTCGTTTTCAGCGCATCGCATCAAAAATGACGCGCGACTCGTTTTTGGCAGCAAATTTTTTTCGGCGAATTTTTCCTGACGTTTCGCGAATTTATTCGCCAGCGGCGAATCGCGGGAATTCGCCGCGAATTCGCCCCTGGCGAATAAATTCGCCCATCACTAGTGTGCACACCAGATTAGTGTTGCTGCTTATTACCTAACTAACAGTATTAAACTAACCGTCTTTACACTAGAATTTAATACTTGACTACACACTTGCATACAACACGTCATTGCTTTATGAAGAATACCAGTTAACATGTAAATTGTACTCCAAAGCCACCTTTTACATAGTTTTATAAACATGTCCCAAAGAGTATGCTGTCAATGTGTTACAAGATCAGTACATGTGCATTTTGCTTCAAATGTTCTTTTTACACTTCAGACGTTATAAAACATTTCCATAAATAAGCTACTAGACAAAGGGGCTAGCATAAAGGGGCAGATTTATTAAGGTTCGAGTTTTTTTACATGAAAATTTGTATTTTTATCGTAAAACTTTATTTTTTGGTTGAATATTCGAGATGTATTAGACCCCAATCAAGCAAATAGCTTGAATCCTAAAATACACCACCTAAAACCGATCAAAGTCATGTAGAAGTCAATGGCAGAGGGGCCTTGAACCATTTGAAGATGTTAAAACCCTGCTTGATGTTTTTTTCAGAGGGTTTTGCCCAAAAACTCGATGATTCGAGTTTTTTTTGCTGAAATCTCGAATAAGTCTGGAATGAGTTTTTGGGACTCGAATTAGAACAATTGGGTTTTTCACATTTGAGTTTTTTCTTAAGTAAGATACCATTCCAGTTTTGAATTAATTTGAGGTAAAAAAAAACAAACCTCTAGCACTTGACAAATGACCCCAAAAGAGTCAGATTCCAATAGATGGAAAAGCGTTTCTCCTGATGCCAGATAGACTTCTGGTTTCAGATTAGTTTTTCTTATCAAATTGAACTGGCCGAAAGACCCCAGGGCTGTAGGGCTCACATTTGCGTGTATGCAAACCTTCTGTGTGAGTATGCTCTCTCCACTGTCTGTACTTTCTGCTACAACACTTCCTTCTTACATTTATGCAGATATACATACATATATATATATACAAAGCCTCAGTAAGGAAGAACTATGTTTAGCATCACATCCTCGCATGCTTTAGCTAGCAGATTTTAGTGGATGTTGCAAAAGCCATATAATTGCACAAAAACACAAATATGTGAATCCATATGAGCTGTTTGAGGTTGTTTCAGGTATTTTCCCCAGGTTGTATTGTTAAATGCTTGCACTTTGTTGAAAGAGCATTTGGAGGTGTTCATGCACAAGTGGGCAGCAGTTGGGTTTCTGTGGTATAAATGCATGTTTCATCTACTTTAGGCAGCCCCACTAACTGCCAAATAGGACCTTAAACTTAATAGAAAGTGAAAAATGCATATAGCAGCCTCTCATCCCACAAATCTCTTTTCCACTGAGAAATTGCAGAGTTAACAGAGTTGTAAATGTGCAAGTTGAAGGTCCAGTATTGTGATGTGTGGGTGTGATTTGTGTGGATGCGCCCATGGGTTTAGCTTGCTTAAAAGAAATTTTAAAACCCATTGCCGCAAAAAAACTCTCTTAAATTCCAGTGTATTCTGAAAGAGTTGCCCCAAAAAAATGACCATAAATGCCAATGTAGTTTGCACGGCATAAAAAGTGGCTGTGAAAAAATGACCATTGACAACTGCATTTTGTGAAATTTCCTTGAAAATTTTAACACAATTTGCAAATTGTAAATATATGGCAGTTAGGAAGAGCAGCATTGGGGCTATGTATGGTAATAGTACTTACTTTATAGCTTTCCTTCTTCTTTAAAGGAGAACCAAACTCTAAAAGAAAATATAGAAATGCTGTTTTGTGTATACTGAACTTATTGTACCATGTTTAGCATTCATCTGTCATGAAAACTGATGCTACTTCACCAATTTTTAAATTATGGTGCAATTTGCACTGGTTTCTGAGCTGCCATGTAGGGAGAATCTGAATTAATAACTAATCAGCCTTGTATTGTGATATTCACATATATGGGATCTGTTATTCAGAAACCCATTATCCAGAAAATTCAGAATTATGGAAAGGCCATCTTCTACAGACTCCATTTTAAAGGTATGCTGTCATGGGAAAAACATTTTTTTTTCAAAGTGCATCAGTTAATAGTGTTGTTCCAGAAGACTAGATATATTGTCACTTTCCCAGCAGCCCCAAGTCATGTTACTTGTGCTCTGATAAACTTCAATCACTCTTTACTGCTGTACTGCAAGATGGAGTGATATCACCCCCTCCCTTTCTCCCCCAGCAGCCTAACAACAGAAGGTAACCAGATAACAGCTCCCTAACACAAGATAACAGCTGTCTGGTAGATATAAGAACAGCACTCAATAGTAAAACCCATGTCCCACTGCGTACTATTCAGTTACATTGAGAAGGAAAAACAACAGCCTGCCAGAAAGCAGTTCCCTCCTAAAGTGCTGGCACAAGTCACATGACCGGGGCAGCCCTTTGTCATATTTCAAAATGAAATATAAAAAAAATCTGTTTGCTCTTTTGAGAAATGGATTTCATTGCAGAAGTCTACTGGAGCAGCACTATTAACTGATGTGTTTTGAGAAAAACATGTTTTCCCATAACAGTATCCCTTTAACCAATTTAAAAAAAAAAAAATTCTCTGTAAAAATAAAACAGAACCTTATTGGGTTTGTTTGAATTGAAATAATTTTTTTGAAGACTTTAGAGGTAATTTAAGTAGAATTTGCAAGTTTGATTTAAAATGGTGTTTTTTTAGTGTTAACACATTAGCTCTGGACTTTGATTAAATATTTTGTTGCAAAAAACACTTTGCATTTGCGAAATGTAATTAATTTTGTGAATATTTGCAAAAGCCATTTTGTAGCAAACTTTGAGGTCTATTATCAGTATATAAGGAACACAAACATGGTCGCTTACTTTCGCAATCTTCTTTTGGGCAGGTTTTTTGATATAATGAAACATATTATATACCCCTTATATGGAACTGAGTGAAGTGAAAACCGCAAAAAATTTGCAAAATGCATTGAAGTAATTGGGTGTCAAAATAATTGTGACGCACAACAATACGGACACGAGCGAAGTTTTTATATGTGCGACTCTATTGTCCAAATGCATTAAAGTCATTGGGTGTCCAAATAATACTGACACGCGATTATATGCATGACTCTATTGTCCAAATGCATTTAAATCAATGGGGGTCTGAATAATTTTGAAACGCAACAATTTTTATGTGGACGACAACTTTGAAATGCGATAATTTTATGAGCGAAGCAATTCTGACACACAACATTTTTTTTGTTGCTGAAATTCTCCACAAATCCATGCCTGACGAATAAATTCGACAATCACTAGTACAGATAGACTCCATTAATATATTTCTACCCTATTTCTTTGTTAAATTTTAGTTCTCCTTTAAAGTGGAATAAAATGAAATCAGAAACACTTCTATAACCAAATTTAACTCCAGTTTCAGATTTCTTACTACAGCCTACATCAAAGGGTTAACCTCAAAAAGGCTGGAATAATAGTGTATCTGAACTTTTCTGAACTTACATTAACATCAGCAAAATAAACATAAAGAACCAAAGTAACTTGCACTAACTATATATAATAATAATAACTTGCACTATAACTATAAATTATCAAATGTTTTTCTGACAGATTTGTGTGATTCATAAATTGTTGAAGTAATAAATAAATACTTAAAAGCAAAGCCTGGATGACAATTTAACAATGGTGGATATACTTACATCTTCAGGATCTTTGTAAGTTTGCAGAGCCAACGCGCCGAAAACGACGCAACGCGTCGGACGCGCGTCAAAAACGACGCGCGACTCGTTTCACGAATTTTTCGCATTTTTCGGCTAAGCGAAACGCGGCCGTTTCGCCCATCACTAATTATAATACACAAGTTTTTGTGAGTCATATGACAAAAATGACATAACTACTCACCGTTTATAACTGATGACATCAGTACTGACAGTTTACAAGGATATAATTTAAGATATTCATGGTGTTTGTGTTTTATATGAAAATAATGAACCCCTTTTGTAAAATATAAGCAGCCCAGCAGGTTTATGATCACATGCAGGCTCATGGACAAATACCATGTGCTAATATATTTTATATATTTTATCTCCACAAGAAATCTATCTCATAAAACAATTCAGTATTTGGTACATAGTAACTGTAAATTAGGTTGAAAAAAGACACAGATCCATCAAGTTCAACCTTTAAAGTCTTTATATAACCTGCAAACCACTAGTTGATCCAGAGGAAAGTAGTGACGAGCAATTTTTTTCCCCGCCAGCCATGGATTTCTGGCAAAATTCCACATTTCGATCATCTGTGATTTTTCTTGAAAATGTGGCAAACATTCACAAAAAAATTTGCTGCAACCAAAAACTCGCCAAGACAAAAAAGTTGCCATAAGAAAAAACGCCCATTGACTTTAATGCATTTGAATGAAAAAGTTGTCACAATAAAAAAATGGCCATTGACTTTAATGCATTTGGAGCGCAAATTTTTTTTGCAGGAATAAAAAAATTGTCATTTGTAAAAAAATGTTGATGGGTATTAACTTCATGCATTTCGCAACCGATTTGCACATCACTACAGGAACCCAAAAACCCAGTTTGAAGACTCTCCAATTTGCCTCAGAAGGGGAAAAAAATCCTTCCTGACTCCGAAATAGGAAAGCCTTGGAGCTATAAACGCAGGGGCTGCAAGACAAGGGATCCGAATGACCAGTAGCCAGATTACACTGGTTTATATAAGATTGGCATAATCAGATGTAGCTGTAAATAAGTAAAAATTTGTAGGAATGAATTAAGGCAGGTAAAAGCCAAGCTGGGGCAGAGAAAGATAGGGATGTGATGTCAGGAGAAGAAGCAGTTTACTTCCTTATCTTCTGAACAGGTAGAAACATCCCACCCACCATCCCATTTGCATATTTTGTGAAATACCAGGAGTTTCTCTTTGTGTTCTCATATTATCTATTAATAAGCAAATGTGGATGTATTCCTGCATGTACTGTTATATTGTGGTTTTGGTACAGTTATACAGTATAAACACTAGAGAGCTTGCATGTTATTATTCAAGTTAAATGAATGTCAAATGATTGATCCAGGGAATGTTTTTGATTGCCATTGGGGTCAGGAAGGGATTTTTTTTCCCCTCTAGAGGCATAATTGGCAATGGCTTCATGCTGGGTTTTTTGCCTTCCTCTGGATCAAAACAGTGGATATATGATAATGTATTTTAAATTTGTTACAGCATCGGTAGGATCTTGCCAAAGTACTGCACAGGTAAATTTAGAAAAGGGAGAAAGGAGGTTCTCTCCTGTAACTGCACAATGGGTTGATTGATAGTGCTGATCTCAGGTGAGGAGTGGCAGAGCTAAGATAGCTAAGATTTCCCATACCTTTTACCAGCTTAGTTGCCCTTCTCTAATACAATAATGTCCTGTTTGTTTGAGTGATGGAGACAAAAACTGCATGGCATATTCTAGATGGGGCCTTACCAGCTCTCTGTACAGTGGAAGAATAACCCCCTCCTCCCGTGAATCTATGGCCCTTTTAATACAGCTCAAGACCTTGGTGCCCTTGATTCTGCTCACTGCCACTGCTTGCTACAGCCAAGTTTATTATCCAAGGTTCTTTTCTATTATGGCTTTGCTTAGTGCAGTCCCATTAAGGGTATAAATGGTTTGCATATTTTTACATCCCAGGTGCATGACTTTACATTTATCAATAATGGATCTCATCTTCCACTTAGCCGCCCAGATTGCCAGCCTACTGTAAGCATCCTGGATGGAATTAATTGGGTTGCATAGGTTTGTGTCATCTGCAAACACTGATACATTACTTACAATACCTTCCCCTAATGCAGTGCTTTCCAACTTCTGTAACGAGTAGTGACATGCTGTCAGTCGGGTTCGGGCCAACCCTGCACCCCCCCTTTGCAGGTGGCAGGCGGGTCCAGGTTGTGCTCTTCCTCTTGCTCTCCAGCCTACGACCTTGAACTGCTGGCTTCCAACTTCCGGCTTTATAGCCCCATTTCTGCTTGCCCTGCCGCTTTCATCGGTGGGGCAGGTCGTCTATAAAGGAAAGCCGGAAGTCGGGCTTGGGAAGGTGCAGGTGGAGGTAGGGCGGGAAAAACCTGACCTGCACATAGCTAGTACAGAGGGCCTGAATTTTTCTGGTCTTTGTGGTTTAGGGCCGACGGTGGAAGTCAGTGTTCACACTCCCCTTTTTAAACCACACCCACTTTAAACCACACCCATGTTACCACAAGAACTTTTAAGCCCATGCCCACATTAATGGTGGTAGTACAAAAAAAAGCAAATGGTTGGTGTTCACTTGAGGGATATCATTCACCAGTCATATGTGAAAAATATAAGTCATCCTTAAATCCATATGCCAGGTCGTGTATGGCACACAGGCATGATAGGGCAGGCAGAGTGTGGAACACAGGGATGATAGTGCAGGCATAATATAGCAGACACAGGCAGAGTATAGCACACATAGGGCAGCCAGAGTATGGCACACAGGGTGCATGGGGCAGGCAGAATATGGCACACACAGGGAGTGTAGGGCAGGCAGCATATGGCACATACAGGGAGCATAGGGCAGGCAGATTAATGCACATACAGGGAGCAAAGGGCAGCCAGAATACTGCAAGACACATGGAAACCTTCAGGCCCCTCCAGTAGTTTATATTAGGCAGATTTCACATCATTCTTGAGGGCTTCCCCCTCCTCTTACTTTGTTGTTGGGACCTATGTGTACAAAGACCGCTGGGTTTTCCCCATCCTCACCCAATAATCTGTCCACTCGTTTCACCAAATGCCGAACCCTAGCACCAGGCAAGCAGCAGACTGTTTGACATGATTACCCTATCCACCTTTCTAATAATTGAATCCCCTATAACTAAAACCTGTCTTTCCTTCCTTGCACTCCCCTACTGTCTGTATTAGAGATACTGCCTCCCAGGGTGCCCTTAGAGTCAGCCTGCTCCATACACATCAGTTCCAAGCTGTTCTCCCTAGCATCTTCACCCAAAATGGCAAATCTGTTGCCAGCCAGCTGCCCTACCCTTCCGGTCCCTACTTTCTCTCTTGACTGACACAACTTATCTCCCTCATTTGCTTCCACTGCCACTTCTCCACCCCCACTACATTGGCCCCTGCCAGTCTGCAGTTTAGATTCCAAGATGCATCTCTGACAAAGAAATATTGCATGGAACTTCTGCTCCAACACCACATAAAATTCTGACCCACTTTCTAGATACAAGGCAGAGTAGTACAGAGATAAAATGGCGCATCGGTTATATCTTACTCAATACAGATGATCTAGGTCAGGGGTGTCTAACCTGCGGCCTGTGGGTCTATGAATGCGGCCCAGCTTGAAATGCTTGGTTCCTAAGGAACGTCATGTTGCAAAGGATATAGCAGTAGGCAGGAGTCCGCCACTCTGCCCATTGCCCATTTAGTAGTAATAATAATAAGTCTATTTAATATCCAGGTGTTCCATATTCCAGTGTATAGCTCTATCTGGTTATCCAACTGGTATTGTAGATCTTTTCTGTTCATTTTCTTTACTTTTACAAATCAAAAGTGTTTGTGTATTTCATGTGTGGCCCCAGACAGTTTTTCTTTTTCCATCCCTGATCTAGGTTGTTCCCACAAAGTGCTGTTGTGAGATGGGTTATTTTCTTCATGTTTTATGTGACTGCTTGCTTATTCGACACTTATGGAGGAATGTCATAAGGTAAGGGTTGGAGGCTATTGGCTTCCCAAATTAAATTTTTACAAAAGTCTTCTTGCTGAGCATTGTCGAGTAAGCAGTATACTATATGCTATCTTCAACTCCTACTGTGCCAAGAAGGTCATACTACACTGGAAATTTACAACCCCATCATCTTTAAATGGATGCTGTCATGGGAAATTTTTTTTTTTTCAAAATGCATCAGTTAATAGTGCTACTCCAGCAGAATACTGCATTGAAATCCATTTCTAAAAAGAGCTAGCAGATTTTTTTGTACTTCATTTTGAAAACTGACATGGGGCTAGACATATTTTCAATTTTCCAGCTGCCCCAAGTCACTCTTTACTGCTGTACTGCATGTTGGAGTGATATCACCCCTCCCCCCCAGCAGCCTAACAACAGAACAATGGGAAGGTAACCAGATAACACTAACACGAGATAACAGCTGCCTGGTAGATCTAAGAACAGCACTCAATAGTAAAACCCATGTCCCACTGTGATGCCTTCTGTTACATTTAGGAAAAACAACAGCCTGCCAGAAAGCAGTTCCCTCCTAAAGTGCTGGCACAAATCACATGACCAGGGGTAGCTGGTAAATTGACAAAATGTCTAGCCCCATGTCAGATTTCAAAACTGAATATAAAAAAATCTGTTTCCTCTTGAGAAATCAGTGCAGAATTCTGCTGGAGCAGCACTATTAACTATTGCATTTTGAAAACAACATGTTTTCCCATGACATTATCCCTTTAACATTCTGGAAAAAAACTTATCAAGGAAGTCAAGACAATGTATGAAAGATTCAATGGCTTAACCAGGAATCTCCTTTTTATGTACAGGGTTTCACAGCTTCCAACAATTGCAATTTCTCCCCTAACCAGTAGTCCTCATGTATCATGTTTCTTTTCATGTCTCTAACCATACTGCCCTGCTTACCTCACTTCCTTTTCCTTTTCCCCCTCTGGCAACCCTCAACAAATTTAAAAACATATAACCTTTAATAATAGCAACAGCCCCCTTACATGCAGTATAATGCAGATTACTCTGTAACCTTCCAGCTCTATTAGCTACTCTCCTGTGATACTATAATTCTTTCTCTTTTATAATAATAAATGTATATATAATATTAAAAAGCAAAAACTATTACAAATAGTAATTTGTGCAATAACAAAAAAAAAGTTTCCTGATGTTACTAAATATACATCTAAATGGTTTTAACTGGCACAAAGGTGCATTACCTTATCAGTATGTTTGATCTCAGGAACATGCTTTCTCAGTTACATTTGATGAATTGTCATAAGATTAAAAGGATAAAAATCTTTTATTTTAGGGAACACACTTGAAAATGTATTTGAGGGTTTGCTTACCACGCTACATGAACCACAGCCACAAGAGAACTTCTATAGCCTGTTAGCCACATATGAATTTTTGCTGTGGTAAGTTTGGTCGTTATTCTAAGAAGATTAGCTTTTTTTCTGCCAGTAAACCTGTCTAGGTCTTTACAAAACGTCACCAATGATGATGGGGGGAATTTTATCTAAACTCAGAAGCCGATCTATATAAACCAGCAACAGATTTGACCTGCCATCAAATGAGGTTAAAGAAGCTGCAATCTCATCTTAACCTGAAGAGACCACTACTGACTGTGCAGTCTTGGTTCTTGATCAAGGACAGGCAGATCCAGTTGAGAAAGATGAAATTCTGTAATAGCCTCTTTTCTGTGCTTTATATAGCCAGCTTTTATATATTTACATGTGAAACAAAGTTTCTTCACCCCAAAAAATGCCAAAGACAGCTATTGGGGAAAAAAACTGCAGAACTCTACAATGAAACAGCATTGTTCAAAGGACTCTTTCCTGTAAGTAAATCGTTTGCCTGATATCAACTGTTACTTGCTTTATTGCTTTGGAGACAGATGATAAACTTTTATTAATGAATTTTTCTTTATTTGCTTTGCAGAAAGACAATATCACAGGCATTAAACTTTTGACAGAAGATTTGAAAGAGGATTTTATGGTAATAAAAAAGTTTAGTCACATTATTTGTTACACATGATAGAGTGATTAAGCTTGTCTGATCTGAAACATCAATCTGGATTGCTTTGCTCTTTCTCCTAACACAGGCTCAGAAAAACTGCAATCTGAGGAATAATTTGCTGTCATTCTACATCAATAATTTTCTTGCAAACCCTCTGGTTCAGGAAAAGACTAGGACATTCAATATTATCCAATACTTGATGCTTATCCAGGACTTACTTCTGCACTGTGTGAGTACAATGAACTTAGAATGCTTTGTGATTCCTTGAGAGACAGAGAGGGAGAGAGAGAGAGAAAGTGTGAGCAGAGAATGTCGGATGTATTGTATAATATACAGGCAGCTCACTGGTTTGACAACTTTCTAACTGTTACTTTCACTTGATGTTAGCATTGCAGTTCATGTTAGAGCTGTTCAATCATTATAACTCACTCAACCCAGCCCCATGTAAGCTGCATGCATGAATAAAATGTAGTGTAGAGTATAATATTGTATTGGTTCCTAATTAATTCATTTAAACTCCTCTTTATGATGATGAGAATGTTTGTATAGGACATTGTGGCTTACTGTTTAGTCTAGCAGGTATACAAACTATTATCCAGTTTGGGACCTGGGTTTACTGGATACAGTTTTTTCTGTAGTTTGAAATATATGCTGTCAAAAAGCATCAGTGGTAGCTTACTGTAGTTAGAATTATGTGCATGGGACTGTAGTGGTACAATAAAAAAAGTAAAAAAGGTAAAGTATTACATATACATATACTGCATATATATATATTTACTTTGAGAAAGGTTAAAGTGCTAGCCGAAACATTAGATCCTATTTTTGTTTAATAAACACAGTTATTTTCTTTTGTAAGACCTGTGAGTGCGAGCCTATTTTTGGTGTATACTTATCAATCTGGGCTTTCTTTGAACCCAGGCAACATACACTGCTATGCCGGCATCAAGACAGCTACATATATATATATATATATATATATATATATATATTTATATACCTGACACATATAGTGCTGCAGGGCACTTAGTCACTGGCTCTCCTACTGTTTTTATTATTACAAAGAACAAGGAAATTATAAAAAAAAAAAATAGAATTACTTTTTAACATGGGCTATAGAGCAGATGGCCTTCATGTAATTTAGAACTTTCTATATATATATCTCAGATCTTTGGATGAGTGACCCCATAACTGTACTGTGTATAGAAGTGGAGAGGCTAGTTAGGGGAAAGACAGGTTCAGCATACAAGCATGTGAATCCAGGGAGGTTGATAATTATATAGGCCTTACAGTGTACATTTCTCAGGGATAATTTGCACAGTGTAAGTGGTGCTAATTATTATCCAAAGCAACCATATAATCTGGGCTATAAATATATAGGCATAGAGTTGTTTGGCCTACATGCTGTTTGTCTGTGCTATCCTCTGCAGTCTGTGTATACCCACAGCATGGCTCTCTTCTGTCACAGTTTGTACTAGAAAATTGAGCCCAATGTCACAAAAAGAACATACAAGAGAAGCCAGCTGCTTAAAATATACTTTTTTGTAAGGTCCTGAATATGTATTTGTGGGAACTGCATTGTAATCTCTATTTGTAAATTGTGTCCCTCAGACTTCAGTGAACTGGTGTTCTAAAAAAAAAAAAAAAAAGAGTGCATATTTGGTATATATTAAGTGTTTATAGTTCAACAGTGAATTACTTAATATTTTAAATGGTACAGGTATGTGATCCATTATCCGGAAACCCATTATCCAGAAAGTTCTGAATTACAGAAAGGCCGTCTCCCATAGACTCCATTATAATAAAATAATCAAAATTTTAAAAAATTATTTCCTTTTTCTCTATAATAATAAAACAGTACCTTGTACTTGATCCAAACTAAGATATAATTAATCCTTATTGGAAGCAAAATCAGCCTAGTGGGTTTATTTAATGTTTACATGATTTTCTTAAGGTGTGAATTATGGAAAGCGCCATTAACCGGAAAGCTCCAGGTCCCGAGCATTCTGGATAATAGGTCCCTTACCTGTATTAGTTGATTATACAAATATTCATGCTTTTTTGGGCACAAATCACAAAAAAACTCAAACTGTTCCTAAATATGTAGATGCAACATGATATATTTTACAGTGTTGTTAGGAAGTATACATAAGAACAACATTTCCTTACATGTTGATTTTTCTTCACAGAAAAAGAGTCTCTGTGACAAAAAAAAAACTGAACCTAAAAGTTTTAGAGAGCTGGAACAAAAAACTCTCCAGGTAAGCAATGTGTAACATCTAAGAAAGTTTTTCATTTGCACTGTTTACACTGTTCATTAGTTAATAAAAGTGTTCCATAGAAATGTTGTTTACCACTTTAATGGGCCCAGTGAAAAAATGATTTAAGCTCCTAATATCTCATCATGCATTTGGCCATTTAATAAAATATAAGCACAGAGTGGAGGTGGGGACTTTATCATTGCTGAATCATATAAAACATTTTGTGAAATGAGTTAACTGGTCTATTTGTTCTTCCCACAGATTAATGGAAAAAAAGTATTATGGAAAGCCATAAGTGAAATGGATATACTTGTCGAGTGGATTCAGGAGTATGTTGAAGAGTTGGAATGAAAGGAGGACTGACAGATTTTTTTGGTAGTATCGCCTCTGAAATTATCCAAATGCTATAAAGAAAAGATGAAACATTACAAACTCGATTTGACTGTGGTATCTACAGTTAGCACTATGAGTAGCACTAACACACAGAAAGACATTTTTTGTTTAAAAAATTATATATACATATGCAGGTCTCCAGAATGCTCAGGACCCCTTATCCAGAATGCTTGGGAACAGGGGTCTTTCTGTAACTGGGATCTCCATACCTTAAATCTACTAAAAAAATATTTATTCAGTAATAAATGTAAAAGATTATTTCTTCCAATAGGGATTAATTATACGTTAGTTTGGATGAAGAACAAGGTACTGTTTTATTATTACAGAGAAAAAGGTAATCAGTTTTAAAAAAAATATCAGATTATAATGGACTCTATGGGGCATGGTCTTCACATAATTTGGGGCATTCTAGATTATGGGTTTCCAGATAAAGGATCACATACCTGTACACACAAATAGTATGGAAGCATAATACTAATCTATTAAACACATTGAAGTTTAGTAGCTGACAGGTCACTAAGGGTTTAATTTCTTACATTCCTGTAAATAAATAGGTTACTCTATATGATATGCAGCACCTTATTATATCATATTATATAATTATAATATTATGATTTATTATTAGTGATCTGTTTTTCAAAAAAGTGTTATTTAATTTATAATATTGTAATGTATTCATTTGTGATTTTTCACCAAATTTGGAAAGTTATTTATTTATTAGTGCACTGTGAAATTATCTCAGATATTTATATTTGGCATTTTTGTGTTTTAATATTCTGTTATTTAAAGAAATAATAAAACTTTTAGATGCATGTTTCTTTTTATGTTCATCAGAAGTCTGTATGGATCATTAAATGTGGTGGGGGTCAGTCAAATTTATGTACACACTGAAGAATCTGTCATACATGAACATTCTATTTTCACACTGACATTAATGTGCTCCCTATACCTTTCAGTTGACAACATTTTTCGAAGACAGTGGTGCCACTGGCTGTGAGGCAGGCACTGGTGCTGTAGTAATGAGTTTTATTACCGCACACCTCCTTCCACTATTCTGCGTGGTGGTGCTGGTCCTCCGTTGACCTGGCCAGGTCTCTCAGCTGCTCTGTAGTATGAAAAACGGTCCGCACACACCAATATTGCAGTCGGGGGTTGTACCCCTTTTATTAATATATCACCAATTATCAACGTTTCGGGGGGAACACAGCCTCCCTTCTTCAGGAAGAAGGGAGGCTGTGTTCCCCCCGAAACGTTGACAATTGGTGATATATTAATAAAAGGGGTACAACCCCCGACTGCAATATTGGTGTGTGTGGACCGTTTTTCATACTACAGAGCAGCTGTAGTAATGAGACCATCAACTAATTGTAGGTTTAATGTAGGGATGCACCGAATCCAGGATTGGTTCAGGATTCGGCCAGGATTCAGCCTTTTTCGGCAGGATTCCCACCCTAATTTGCATTATTCAGCTAAATCTTTCTCGAAAGATTTGGTGTTTCGGCCGATTCGGTGCATCCCTAGTTTAATGCAGAAAAGAGATCCCATCCTTGTCGCCAATTTGTTACGTTTTGGTAGCCAAGGATGAGCAGAGTATAACAGTGCTTTATTTGTAGGTTCATGCAGCCATTACACTTTAACAGTAACTTCAACTCTAACCCTTTTAAAGGAGAAGGAAACCCTGTTGGTGCAAAACACCACAATGTGCATCAGACATGGTGGTTTCATAAAAAGCAAACCCCTATGCAAAGGAATAATTCACTGTCAGACTGGGGTGTCCTGGACATTAAGTTCAGTCAGGGAGCAGGCCTGGGTCGAATGGAGTCCATCAGGATTATTCCCGGTTTTCTGCCCAATCTAACCCTAGAAAAAATTTAGCACAAAAGAATACATTTAGCATTGTAAATATTTTCCACTAAATTTTTTTTTTACATTTTCCCATTTTCAGTTTACTTGAGTTAATGAGCCAGATAGGATTTCAGTTGCAGGCTTGAAAGAGCAAAAACAGAAATGGTGAGGGCAGGTTGGCCCACTGGCCTTCCTCTGTCCTATTCCAACAATACACACATACAGTACATATATTGCTTATATTAGAATGGAAAACCTATAACCTGACTAAAAGGAACATCCAAAGTTCCTTTCAGAATATTATGATTTCTAATTCTATTATTTATTACTTCCCAACCACTATGCAAATATATGTTTGATGTGGACAATGCAGGCCTCAAACTAAACAGCCCTGGTCTACATCATTGTCTCTCAGATAGAGAATATAAAAGCAGAATTAAAAGTAGACCTTGATTCAAGTTCTTTTATGAATCTTAAAAACATTTTACAGTTTTTAACTTCCTGAAATGGTGTCTATGCTAAACTGTAAACCACAGGCTGTAAAGTTAACACTGTATATTTGGCAACAGAATGTATACCTCCCAACATTTGAAAACTAGCAAGAGGGACAAAAAAACCCAGAATTTTTTGACAATGCCAACTTTAAGGCCACACCTCCTAAATACCACACCCATTTTGCAAAATGTGGCAGGTTATGGAAAGTTTGAATACATTTCTGGGGGTTTTAGGGTCAGGTTTTATGTGTTATAGTTTTGTTAATGAAGGTAAATTGTCATTGATGCTATAAGTCAGTTTCCACTGGAGACCTGCTTATTTTGAACAGTTACAATTGTATTCTTGCTTATCTTAAATTGTAACAAATGTATCAGTTACAATTGTTACAAATGTCAAAGTGCAGCTGCTGAGTATTTGGTACTGTCTGCCAAAAGCCTCTGTAGCTTTGTATCTTTTTTTGGCTGTTCAGTGCAGGAGATCAAAGAGGAACTCTGGATATTTCAGTAACAATTAGCTGGCTGAGCTGTCAATCAGAACAAATAGGAGTTGTGAGGTATGACTGATAAATGACTGCAAGGTGCAACTTGATATATTTAAGGGGCATTCATAAGGGTAGCATAAGGGTGGCATTTACGTCCTGCATTTGTAAGCCCTTACATGTTCACTGGGTATTAATAAAAGTATAATTGTAAACACATTTACTTAGGATTGCAATTGATTTTTTTTTACTTGCAATTTTTGCCTATAATCTGTTTATGGAGCCTTGTTTGCTCACTTTTTATATAAACATACCCTAACCAATAAAACTACAACGGGGTTAGATGAGACAACAGACTCACTCCTTACCTAGCTATGATTGGTTGAAATAGAGAAATAATTTCCAAATAAAACAGACTTAAATTGTAAGTTATAGGCATTTGGTAGTAGGTATCTGAGAAGTTTAATAAATATGCTAATAACATATTTACATTGCAGATACTGCCAAAAAGACCAAGATCATCTGAGTAGTAAAAACAGCCCAAATGCCTATGTTCCCCTTTGCAATCCTTTTTCCTGTAAGGTGACAAAAAAGCCTTAGTATTCACAAATGAAAAAAAAATATATAATGCCTCTTGTGAGATGCAGCTCCAGACGGGCACAGACTGGATTGGTGTAAAAACCAGAAAGTTTTCTGTTGTTCAATTTTGTTACAGTGGTGTAACAGAAAACTACAGAAGTATGTTTCAGCATTTGGGGAGAGGGGGGGCCAAGTAATAACACTGAAATAATATTTGTCAAAACATCATGTTTCTTCTCATGGTCCAGCACAATTCTGGTGTGGAGGGGGCCACACAATGAATCAGTAACAACATTTTTCATAAAACAAGACCTGTGCCAACACTGGATGTATATGATGGGGGCGATGGAGCCTCCTCCCTGTCACTTTCATTTTGACCTTGGAGGTCACCCTGTTACCATGATCCTAATTGCAAGGTCAGTGCTGACTGACATCTGCTGCTTGTCCCAAGCCCCTGAATATAGCAGCCAAGAGGCAAGTCTATTTTGGATCCATCACCCACGTAGCCTTAGCCATAGTCTTGCCATAGTAGGGCATTTCATGGGCTTGTTGTCCACAACATCCCTTATTTCATGAAAAGCCCTCCTGTAATGTACCTTAAGGTTGGGGCCACACAACACAGACCTAGGCCTAAGGAGAAAACAGGCTGAGAATCCACTGCCCCACTGCTTATCTTCTGCTATGCTGCCTCTGCTGCGGTGCAGGCAAACACTGCATATTTCAGAGCCAAAACAAAATCCACTATGCCAGCAACAGTTGAGCAGTGGGGCAGCCTGTTGCCTGCGGAGAATCCGTGTTGTGTGGCCCTGACTTAAAAGAAAATGTAGGGAGCGGCCTAATGAACCAAAGGGATTGGACTGGCACCACACAAAGTGTATCCAATTGAACAAGGCAATAAATGAAAGCCTTGCTATTAATTTTTTTTATTTTATAAGCCTATGACTTTAAACATACTGTGAGAGAGAGCATATGTTACTGTATGAACTGTCTTGTTCCCTCTGCCTGTCTCTCTATATACATTATATATTATATATATATATATATATTTTTTTAAACAGTATTACAGGGGACACTTGTTAGATAAAACTAAGCAATGAGCTGCTTCAATGGAGCAACCACAAAATAAGCCATTTTACTAAATATATACAGGGAAGCTAGACACACTGATTACCAGGTTTGTATGGACTATTTCATTTCCTGAAAGTTCTAAAATAGTTTATTACTAATGAACACTGACCTCACAATCAAAAAACATTTCCTAAAAAACTAGTAAAAAGGAATATAAGCAACAAGTTTATTGACTGAAACTACAGCGCTGCTAAATATGTTGGCGCACTATAAATACATGTTAACAATAATAATAACAATAATGTGGTTCACAATAGTGTTAATCTTGTTTTTTTTTCTTTTGGTAAATTTGCATTCACTTAATTTTCAAGAAAGATACAATACTTTGCTTCCATCTAGTGGTTATACAGATTACAATAAAAAAAAATACAAATAAAATCATTGCCACATAAATACCATTTTCATAAAGTTGCCAACTTTTCAAAATAATTTTAAATACACTTTGATGGTTTTTTTGTGTACCATACTAGCGTTTCAGTGAAAGGAGGCAGAATATGTTGAATATAGCTTACACCACCAAAGCCAAGTGGTACTCACAGCTTTGAAACAAGTCACTGGAGCACTGGCACCCAGTTTTGTCATGTCCACTGGGCAGTTTTTTTGAGTAGCCTATAGAAAATTTGCATTTTCTTCAGGTCCCCCGGCAGCACCACAAGAGAGATGGCCCCTCCTCCTAGGACAGGA
>CM044435.1:49981151-50017681 GCA_024363595.1 Xenopus borealis | reverse complement strand
AATATAGTTAGTTAGCCAAACATGTAATGTATAAAGGCTGGAGTGACTGGATGTCTAACACAACTTCCTGCTTTTCAGCTCCCTAAATCTGAGTTAGTCAGTGACTTGATGGGAGGCCACGTGGGACATAACTGCTCAGTGAGTTTGTCATTGATCCTCAGCATTCAGCTCAGATTCAAAAGCAACAGTTATGACCAATGTGGCCCTCCCTCAATTCACTATTCACCCAGTTTTTACTTTTATACTGAACAATTCCTTTAATGTAGCACTGTTGCTACCTTCATGAATGCACCTTCGTGGATGCATAGTAAAGGGGACTCAGCACTGTTTATTATTTAACCCCAGTATATGAAAATGGTACAAAGCATAGTCTACCTCCTGTGCTATCCAAGTCACACATCAAGAAAATACAAACCCACACCTCGCCACAACCTGTGTTCGCCAAATATCCAGGGGTGATCCTGCCCATTTTGCCGCCTGAGGCAGCCTTCATTTCACCACCCTCCCACCTCCCCACAGCACTTACCTTCAGCACCAGACGGGGGTAGCAGGTCCCCATTGCTAGTGCAGAGAGTGCAATCTCTGCACTAGAAGAGATGAATTTCCAGGTTGAAAACTGGAAATTCGGCTCATAAAGTTACCAGGAGCTGCATTTTTGCCACCCCTGGCAACCAGGGGGACTCGGCTGCCTGAGGCGAGCACCTCAACTCACCTCAATAGCGAAGCGCCACTGGAAATATCGGGCCCACCTCCATACATACAAGCGGCAAGCATCTCTCCAAGGGGAAGGTGAGCATCCACAGACTCTCCTAATCGAAGATTGAATCCGGCTATCGGAACACCTTTAATCGAATGCTTTGGGAGAACTGCTGTACACATTATTTTCAGTCTCTGTATAAATTCTAAGCAGTCTCTACAGAAACTGCTGTGTAGATTTTTTGCATCCACAATAAGCTGTCAGTAGTGGTGCTGTCTACAGGCAGGGCCGCCATCAGGGGGGGACTGGGGGGACAAGTGTCCCGGGCCCGGGGTTGAAGGGGGGCCCGGCAGTGCTGCATTTTCCCAAGAGCCGGGCCCCCCTTACTAGTGATGGGCGAATTTATTTGCTTGGGGCGAATTCGCGGCGAATTCCCGCGATTCACCGCTGGCGAATAAATTCGCGAAACGGTAGCAAAAATTCGCCACCGAAAAATTCGCCAACAAAAACGAGTCGCGCGTCGTTTTTGACGCGACGCGCCGAAAACGACGCGACGTGCGTCAAAACCGACGAGCGACTCGTTTCGCGAATTTTTCGCCAATTTTTTCGGCGAAGCGAAACGCTGGAGTTTCGCCCATCACTACCCCTTACCAGCGCCGAGCCGATTGCTGAAGTGCCGATGCGGAAGTGCCGAACAGACGCGAAGGCAGCCGACACTTAAAGTCCTGAAGTCACGGTAATACCCGAAGTCATGAGGAGCCAGCACTAAAGAAATTACCTGAAGTCAAGCAAGTATACCGAAGTCCTGCAGCCATGAGTTCAATTCTACCAACACCAATGTGGGTTTTTTTTTTTTTTTTTAATCCCCTGGCCTCAAATGTTTTCTTTTAATACTCTATAGGACCCTGTCACCAATTTTTTATTTTATGGGGCACCAATAATTTTTTTTTTGTTAACGGGGGCCCTGCCACCAATGTTTTTTTAAATGGTTATTTTTGGGGCCCCAATTTTTTTAACTTGTAAGGGGGGCCCTGTCGCCAATGTTTTATTAAAAAAATATTTTTGGGGCCCCAATTTTTTTTTTAACTTGTTAGCGGGGGCCCTGCCACCAATGTTTTTTTAAATGGTTATTTTTGGGGCCCCAATTTTTTTAACTTGTAAGGGGGGCCCTGTCGCCAATGTTTTATTAAAAAATATATTTTTGGGGCCCCAATTTTTTTAACTTGTATGAGGGGCTCTGGCACCAATGCTTTAAAAATGCTTTTATGGGGGGGCTTGCACCAATTTTTTTTTAACTTATAAGTGAGCCCTGGGGGGGTTTACTTTTTTAGTGCTGATGTCTTTTTGGTCTTTTTAACTTTCATGTGGATTCAGCGGGGATTGGGGCGGGGTTTAGATGCCTGGGTGGGCGGAGCCCAGGGGGCCCCGACAATTTTGTTGTGCGGGGCCCCGTGATTTCTAATGGCGGCCCTGTCTACAGGTGTAGATCGTCTACAATTTAGGCAGAAGTGGAGTTGTGCAAGAAGGGATCGTTGAGGAGTGTATTTCAATTCATTCCTATGGTGGAAGTTACTTAAGTGGACCTGTCACTCAGACACAAAAATCTGTATAATAAAAGTCCTTTTCAAATTAAACATAAAATCCAATTTCAATTTTTTATTAAAGCATTCATAGCTGTTGTAAGCTCATTTAAAAATATCAGCTGTCAATCAAATATTGTCTGCCCCTCCTCTTTACCCCAAAAGGTCTAAACATAGATATTAACTTGAGGGACATTTACCCCAAAAGGTCTAAACATAGATATTAACTTGAGGGCCTTTCTATGAACCTAAACCCCCCCCCACAATACATAAAGCTGGAACTTTTAATCGAATTTAATTGATTTTAGGAGAAAACCCAATAATATTGTATCAGAGCAAAATATGTATTTATTAATATATAATTTTGTAAGTCAATATATCTATTTAATTTTGTAAAAGAAATTTATGTGAAATGTTTGTGAAAATTGTTGAAATATTGATGGTTGCTATGGATTGGGACTCCACGGCAACGGATCGGCCATAAGGAGTTAATGAACAATAGAGATGAATATATGACAATCCAGCAGCTAGATAGTACAAAAAACAAGCGATGAGAAAAAACGCCATCGGAATTATCGCCAGGACGTAAAAACGCATGCGCAAATTACAATTTGAAGCCTTTTGAAAAAGTCGAAGGACGAAACGCATCAAGGCAAACATGCTGTCACTAAGCGCCTGAGGTTTCGCACCGGTGAACATCAATAGCCTGTGGACTCTTGGGGACGCTGAAGCAGTGATCGTGGGAGACAAAATATTTTATGCGATTTTATTACTGGAACATTGTGAGTGCATTTTTTAATATTTATTTATTAAAGATATTTACAATTTTACACTGTCAGTGAATTTCCATAGTGGGATGAAGCTTTGGAGTCGCATGTAAGATCCGCTGCTGATATCTACACCTCTTTTCTGCACAATATCCTTTAAACGTTTGTGAGTACCCCTCTGTATAAAACCGTATGAGATAAAGTCTAGGACAACACGTTGGAGTGGATACAGGGGACACCTCCCCTATTTACTTATTTAGTATATATAGTAGACAAACGATATACCGGCAGAGGAAGCGGACAACCAGAACCCTTGATATCCTTTTCTTATTGTCTGCCCCTCCTCTATGCCTTAGGCATAGAGGCGGGGCAGACAATTACTTTCACTTTCCATTTAGCACTTCCTAGATGTCACTGCTCTCCACACATTCCCCCATTCTCCTCACTGTTAAGTTGTGTAACCAGGACATGGGGATGGACATTGGGTCCCCCAGGGTCAGACTGGGGGGGGGCCCGGGGCCCACCAGGACTACTGTCCAGGGCCCCTCCGACCCCCCTGCCCCCATGCCGTGATGAGCCTCCGCTGACCTCTGGAAAGGCGCCGTGCGTGCGTGTTGGTAAGCTACAAGCGTGCCTGCACAAGTTGGGCTGTGCATGGCGCCTACAGTCAATCTATAGGGGGGTCTGGCCCAACGGGGGCCCATTAAGGGTTGGGGCCCACCAGGTATTTTAGACTTAAAGGGGCAAATTTACTATAATTCCCAAAAAATTATTTGTTTCTATTCGATACTCAATTAGCATTCGATTTTCGAATGTTAATCGAATAGTTCAACCTATTCGATCAATCGAATGAATCATTCGACTGAACGAAGAAATCATTCGATCATTCCAACACTTCGATCGTACGAATCCTATTCAATCAGTCTCAGAAGCTTATGGGAGTGCTCCCATAGGCTTCTATTGCAATTCGGTAGGTCCAATCTGCCGAAGTAGGCAATCGAAGAAACTTAAAAAATAAAATCCTTCGCTGATTGAATGATCGAATGATTGAATATTCGTCCATTCGAATCTATTCGAATGTATTCGATCGTTCGATCATACCCTATTCGATAATCGAATATGCCAAAATTAACAAATTCGACCAAAAGAAGAAATCCTCTGTTCGAACTTCGATCGAACTTCGAATCCTTCACGTGAATTTAGTACATCTGCCCCAAAGGGTCATGCTGGAAATTAAATGTGCCGGCTATACTAATAAACCATTGGAGTAGTCCGACATGGGTTAATCTAATGGATCAAAATAAATGGGGAAGTGCGCAATTCACTATATATTTAGTCCTTTAGAGTGTCTGGCAGCCTCAGATATTTTTATAGATCAAATTTATCTGCTCAAGTGTTTGACATAGTAGCAATATTTTGTAATTTATGTGTAACTTGTCATTAATGATTTCATACAAACATACTACTGTACTTTGCTTTACTTAGCTTTGTTTTTAACCAGTTATGTTTTTTGTTTGTTTTGCTGATGGATTGTTCTGTGGGGTATATGTATTTTGAGGTATGTGTAACAAGGGGGTTAATGAATTCTAAATTAACTGACACATCATTGTGACATTGTTAGTTTCCAGTCAAAAGATTTAAGGCAATGGTCCTCAAACTTGGCCCTCCAGCTGTTAAGGAACTACAAGTCCCACAATGCATTTGCCTGACTGTGGCTGTCAGACTCCATCATTGCATTGTGGGACTTGTAGTTCCTTAACAGCTTTGAGAAAGGCCTTGGATAGGGCTGAAACGTCAGATTGAAGTTCTTTGAATAAATGCATATTTTATTCTATAAGTCCTGAGAGTGTGGATTCTTCATGGTATTATAGATATTTGTGTATATATATATATATATATATATATATATATATATGTACTTGGGGTTTCTTGCCTTTTATAACCCAAAATGTAACTATGCTTAACCAAGAATAAAAATATGTGTGTGTGTGTTCTAGGACTTTATATTCTATATTTTAATCACTGTAAAGTAATCAGAGTGAAGTAACCAGTAGCTTCTGCAAACTTTTCTATCACTGTGGCCACTACTGAGGTTACACAATGGGATACTACTGGTGATCCCCAACCAGTAGCTTGCGAACAAATTGCTCTCCAACCCCTTGGATGTTGCTCTCAGTGTCCTAAAGACAAGTGCTTATTTTTGAATTACAGGCTTATAAGCAAGTTTTAATTGCATAAAAACTATGCAAAAACTCCTGTATGGTACCAGTCTACATAGGGGTTAGCAAATAATCAATTACAGCCCTTATTTGGCACCCCGAGGGATTTTTCATGCTTGTGTTGCTCCACTACTCTTTTTATATTTAAATGTGGCTCACGGGTAAAAAAAGGTTGGGGAACCCTGCCTTAGAGCTAACAATAGAATAAAAAGGAAATGACATCTGGAGTACACAAAACCATTTTAAAAGAAATGGTCTCTTTACAAGAAACACAATAGTCATATGCATTCTACTGCTAAAGGTTTTCCTTCTGGATTCATTTATTTTGATGAGAATTTTGCGGCAAACTGCATGTTCTGCTGAAACCAATTTGCAAGACAACATGCGCAGAAAAGTAAGCAAGTAAAACACTAATGTAGCAAGTCATTTGTTCCCATTTATCAGCTGGTACTTGTACTTGTATGGGGCTCACAGTAGTTTTCATAAGACAGCAATCATGTGTAGCCAGCAGAGACACCTGTCTAGGGCACAACCATGTGGGAAAGGTGGCTATTCCAGAACATATGTATCTCAGTATGCAAAGCAGTCCATTATATAAGCAACTCATCATTAGACCAGCACCTTATGTCTGTCAGCTAGCCTCTGTCTGCCACTAACACTTCCTGGCAGAAAGAAATTGTGTGCTTGAACCCTGGGACTTACCTTGATTGTCAAATGTCTATGGCCCAGCATTGACTTTCTTTTAATATATAACTGCAAATTTCTTTAAACTAGCTCCTGTGGAACTTTATGCCATGCTACTGTTTTGCTATACCAGGGAATGCAGCACACAAGTTAGCAATCACAATACTTTTTAATTTTTGTGTGTTGAAATTTGTTAATTTTCCTGATAGTTTGAAAATATTTGATGAAGTATTTGATAAATCCCTAAAAGCTAAGCTGCTGGGAATTCTGGATTCCATGATTCTCTCCCTTAAGGGTCCATATGAGAGAAACATTCTTTCAAGCATGCATTTTAAATTGTGGTTTAGTGCTACTACTATTAGTGCCATTAGGAAAAATTCCAGAGGCCTTGTGTCACGTACGGCTCCCTAAATTCAGAATAAGTGCTAAGTTCACTTCAGGAGGAGCCCTCCGCTAATCAGATGCCACCAGGTCATAAAAAGGATCAAAGCAGATACTCTTAACAAGCAAAGGGGCATGTACGTTACCAATGTTTTGGACAGAATGTACAGTTCAAGGAATGGACGGAAAAACATAATCAGACAATGCAACAATTACATGTTAAGACGATAAAAGCTGCTGACAGATCATGTCAGCACCGTATTGGTCAATGTGTGATTCCTTTCGACGGATTTCCCCAACCAATATCTGATCAAAAATTGGCCAGATGACGATTGGACAGGGCTAAAAATCTCGTCAGATCAAGAACCGCATCAGTTTTTTGAGGTCTTCGCACCAACTGCCTGCATTCCACATAATGTGATCCGATCATTGGGCTCACTGAAGGTGGGCATATTGATCCACTTGTTTGGCAACCTCTGCAGATGAGCGGATCTGCACATGTATGGCCACTTTTTAAGCCCATTTAAGAAGTTTCAAGCCAGGTCCAGACTGGGATTCAAAATAGGCCCTGGCATTTCAAGACTACAGAAGCCCAAGCAACCAATAAATATGGCTATGGCATTTTACAGCAGACAGAATCCAGAGATTGCTAGTCTAGGTCTTGTGTGGTTTCCTTGTGTGGATGCTTTGGCTTCCTGCTGATTTCCTCACGTGGATTTTTTCAAAATAATAATAATTTTTGTACAGCAAGAAGCTGAAGTATAAGAATGAGGAAATCACATTTAGGGACTCTCCATGTTTTTCTAGCTGAAGGCACAAGCATTCTTAAATGGGACCCCCATGATTTTAAACAACTTAAGGATGACTTGGCTGTGGATTATCTGTAAAAATGTACACATTGTCATCCAACAAATTAAAATGTAAGCAAGAAGCTAAATACTGTATATTGAAAAGCATGTAGGAGCCACAAAAACTTTATTCTTAGCCATTTACATTTGCAGATATGCTTGCACAACTAACAATAAGCAGGTAAGCATTCAGACCCAAAAAATAATAAAACTACATTTTGCTTGTGACTAGAAGATAGTGCTAGAAGTTTCTGTCTTCTTTCGGTAGGTGACATTGAATTAATACAGATTATTGCAGTAGTCTTCATACACATTTAAATATATTTAATCAATATCAATTGTCTTTCTTTTAGTAAACTCTCTTAGTTTTACATTTTTGAATGGATAGAATAGCACTTCTTATGTTTAGAGCATGTTTAATTGTCATCAAGTAGTTGTGAAATCTTGAGATAATATTTATCTTCGTGTAATTGGACTAGATATAGAAAATGTGAGGTGAACATTGCAAACACACCTGTTGTGTAGCTCAGAAGTACCTAGCAGCTGAAAAAAGCAGACACCTTGTCACTTTCACCACACCTTCCTGTTACTCAGTTGTGTTTCACATTGGGTGCAATCGAATATCACAGTCAGCACTAACGTAGCAAAAGGTAGTGAAACAAAAGAACTATACGGGAAATTTTAAACCGTTTTTGTAATTTTTTTCCTCGCTTCCCCCTTAACTTTCCAATTACGTTCCAGTGAATCATTTTGCAAAGTTTCACTCGGAGTACCCCACATCACCCTTCTACAAACATTTCTCCTTTCTTCAACACAGAGCTCTATCCAACAGATAAAATATGTGTATCCATCCAACCTCGTATAAACGTTCATTTTACTAATATAACCACAGCCAGTAAAATTGCCTTTCTTTTTAGGCCTTTGTATTTAAAACATGCTTCCCTTGAACTCACACAAAACTGGACATACTTATGTTTGTTAATTAGTTGTAGATGAAATGTGACAAATGGGTATACTGTAGATATTTTAGAGCAGTTATTTGAAGTAATAATTTCTATCTTTTATTATGTACCATCATGCAAGAAACTAATTTTGTATGAAAGAAAAATGTTCCACAATATTTTAACATCTTTCCCAAATGCAGGTCAATTTGTAGAGGAAATTTGAGTAATTTTTGGAGAGTTATGTGGAAAAGTATTTTTCACAAGTTTATAAATATGCCATATGCAAACTAAAACACATTTATCAAAATGCTACCAAACTTTGTAGTTGATCCAGAGGAAGATGACAAACTCAACTGACGGAGTCTACAAATCTCTCAGAAGATAAAGAGAGTATTAGAACCAGTATTGTGTTTTGTACAAAATGCACCCACTAAGCTATACAATGAATTGGAGAAACAATTCCACAACTCCAAAGTTCTGTGAAAACCCAAATTTCTTGATTTCTTTCTATATGAAGGCATATTGAATGTTTATCCAAAAGAGATGAGAACTGAAATGCATAGATATAGGGGATCTTGTGAAACTCCACTTAGGGGCAGATTTACTAAGGGTCGAATTTGAAGTGAAAAAACTTTGACATTCGACCATCAAATTTTTTAAACAGGCTTTTTCGATCGAAAAAAAATTATTTGAATCGCTCGATCGCATCGTTCGAATCGAACGATTCAAAGTATTTTGTGCAAAATACTTTGGTTTCCTTGGACTTAGAAAAAATTTCAGGACAGGTTCTAGGAGGTCCCCCATAGGCTAAAATGGCAATTCGGCAGCTTTAAGGGGACGAAGTGTCTAATTCAAAGGATTTTAAAGGGAAGTACTGTAATTCTGAAATTTTCTATTCAAATCGAATTTTGGCCTATTCAATAGTCGAAGTGGCCCGGAATTACTTCGAAATTCAAATTTTATTCGAATATTCACTTATTGTTATATCAATGAGTGTTCCTAATATCCTCTTTTATATATATATTCCACATCACTGGGTTCCCGCCATCACATGATATTTAAGTGGTGTCTAGTATACTTTGAGAAAGGCTGGTGTTCAGCCGAAACATTGGTATGTTTGCCTACAATAAATTATAGCAAATTGAGTGTGGTCTTCTACATTTTTGCTTTGTGTTGCTATTTTCAGTGACTTGCACCCAGACACCTAATGGATATATTTCCACAAACAAGAATTTCCCATCTCTGATCATGTCAGATATGACAAGTGTCAAATTGGGAAGAAATATTGTGTGCTGCCTTAAGGCACCTGATGGATTTATAGGAAACAAATCAAGCTTCAGATCCCAAGCAAAACACAGACAGATACCTTACAAAGAAGGGTAGAGAATAACTGAGAAGCCTACAAAATGCTTTAATCACTTTAATGGCCCAAAGCAAACTTTAAAAATAGAGTGTCATTTTTTCCTGGATTCTTCTGTCTTATCCAAATAGAAGCAAAGGCCTGCAGTCATCTAATATATAAATTCTAGACCAGGGATCCCCAACCTTTTGGACCGGTGAGCAACATTAGGAAGTAAAAGGAGTTGAGGAGCAACATAAGCATGAAAAATGTACTTGGGGTGCCAAATAAGGGCTGTGATTGGTCATTTGGTAGACCCTATGTGGATTTTCAACCTACACTAAGGCTCTGTTCGGCAGTGCACCTGGTTTTTATACAACCAAAACTAGCTTCCAAGCCTGGAATTCAAAAATAAGCACCTGTTTTGAGGCCACTGGGAGCAACACCCAAGGGGCTGGAGAGCAACATGTTATTTATTATTATTATTATTATTAACATGTATTTCTATAGCGCCAACTTGTTTCGTAACGCTGTAATTATACAACTAAATCACATGAATTGCATACATAGAACATAAGGAGTTACATACATCACAATAAATACTGGTGCAGGAGGTGAGGAAGGCCCTGTACAGAAAAAGCTAAAGGGAAGGGAATGATACACAGGGTATGGGAGTGTGCAAGATCAGAGTAAAGTGGGTGAGAGATGAAGTAATGTAAGCGGTATTGCATCGAGTAGTTAACAGTGAGGGTAGGCTTCTCTAAAAAAGTGGGTTTTGCTCACAAGCTACTGGTTGGGGATCACTGGTCTAGACTCTTCTGCACTAGAAGAATTTGAACAAAAACATGAATGTGAGCTCTCTTGAGATAATTTGGGTTCAAATGAAGGAGGCAACTAGAGAACAACTTTGGCTGGAAATTTTGTAAATAGGGATCTCTTAAAAAAGACTGAAAATATATGTCTTCTCAAGCTTCCCCATCCAAATTAGCATACAAATTAGAATACAAATCTGAATACTGACTAAGAGCAGTGTGAATAGAAAGTGGAGCAACAGACGAAGGACCTGGTCGGGTATGAAAGCAAACTGAAGACTTTACCGCCTCAAAGGTCTTAAAAAAAGGTTTTCAAATATAATTTTTAAAAATGTGAATTATTTTATTGAGTCTATGACAAATATCCTTCCCATAATTTGATGCTTTCAAGGTAACGGGTTTCCAGATAATTGATCCCATACCTGTAATTTTCTAGCTTTGCTTCTGAGGGTTTAGATCAAGATTTAATGGTCCAATATAGAGATGAGTGGAGTGTAACTGGATTATTTTGAAGTTGTTCTATAATGTTTAGTTAAATATATTAAGTAATTCCCATGTTAATGAAAAATTAGCCTGTATCTAACATTGTAGCCTCTCATGGGGTCAGTGGCCCTCATTTGAAAACTGGACACAGTCAGAAGAAGAAGGGAAATAATTAAAAAAAAAGAAGTAATGAAGACCAATTGAACATTGAACATAGAAAACATTGAACATAGAATTATCCATTCTATAACTTACTAAACATTTATTAAAGTTTATTATGAGAAGTAATAAAATAATATTGTAATATTCTGTAAGCTTTATTTTTAAGTCATGATTGATATGCATGTAATTTGTGACTTACAGCAAAAAACACATTGTGCGACAATACTGAGATACAGATAGATATGTGCTAGAATTCTGGGGGAAAATAATGAATTTATTGAATAAAATAAAATGAAACTGTGATCAATTGAGTCAAGTTCTCTACTTAATTCACTCTTAGTAAACAAGACTCAGAATTTTTGAAACCAGTCAGAATATAACACAAAGTTAACCTTTAAAACTTTTGAATTAATCTTTGAAGAATTTTTCATTTTCAAAATGTATCTTTATTTGTCATTATTACAGACATTAAAAGGAGAACCCAAAAAGCAAAAAAGCTATAAAACGACGTACATATCTGAAAATAATATTCATTTGAAATTATTTTCAGCATATATTTATTTCAGAATGCTTTTTTACTTGGTTGTTCTATGAGATGGACCTTTTCACTGAGGATAAGTAGTTTCACAGATCAGTCAGTTTTGCCATTTTTTGTATTCATAGAATGAAAGGTGAGATTAAATTACATTAGCAATATGTTATGCTGCATGTAAAAGTTAAACATCCTTAAGACGATTTTAAGAAAAATTCAGCATAATTCCATTGCATTCAGAAGCTTGGAACTCTTTTGTAGAGCCCACTGATACAACTTTTCTTATGTGGTTTCTCAGCTGGGGTGTTATTTGATGTAGTATGTGCAGGAACATACATAAGTTATTCCTTGAATTTGCCTACTGCACTTAGGTGTGAATTACATCACAAAATGTCATACAATTTACATGAAGCTCTGACTTATTTTCTTTTCTGATATTTTGCTGTTTCTGTTTCACAGTGTCATTTTCTCTTTTTAGTTTTCCTTACATATATTAGGACATTGCTGAACTGAGCACCCTAGGGCCAATCAGAAAAAAATATATTTAGGGTACACTGTTACTAACATAAGCCATAACAAGTACTTAATTTAAATTAACTTTAATAGGACGATGCGGTCAGTAGTAGATTCTGTAGTGGAGAATTCATGGAGAAAATAAAACTTCACTAAAAAGTAACAGGTATATCTTACTCCTTACAAAATTACTAAATATACCATGCTGCATCAGATTTTTGTGCTAAATTCTTAATGATATTGGTACTTATTACCATTTATATTGGGAATGCCCCCTGATTCTGGTGGGAAGTATTGGCATATATAGAACACACTCTTGACCTCCCTTAAATCCTTTCCATGGTCTCCTTTCATCTGGGTGTTATAGAAAAGCTAACTATGCAAAATCATACTAAACTATGTTATCTACAGTTATTTTATTATGCTAAGAAAGCAATACTACTTTAGAGGAAGTCAGTAACTTTTGGATGAAACTAATAAACAATTCCTTGCCTATTCAAAAACTAGTATATCTGGCACATGGATGCCTTAATAAATTGAAGACATTTGGGGATCTTGGCTAGATCATCAACCTTCAGGGTCTCCACCAGTCTCTATTCTACCCTCAAGTAGGAAGGGAGGACACATGTAGGTGGAGAATGCCAAAAGGGGGTGGGCAGTGAGCAGACATGGGACCAAGTAGGGATTGCTGTGCACCGGGCCCCTTTTAAAGCTTTTTTTGCAGGGGGGCACACTAGTTACAACACTGGTCTCCACAGTTATTAACAACTAGTTAAAGCTCTTACCTACTGGGTTCAGATGGGTCAACTGGTCTCATGTTCTATTTTCTCATTCTTGTTTACCTTCTATATTACCCCCTGATGTAATAAAAGTCCCCTGTGTGGGCTGGCCTGATACCCGCGGTACCTGTAGATTTGTCCGTGGGTCGGGTAGGTTTGGGCTGACCTTGCGCACTTAATTGCCACCGTCAAATGCCGACTTCCGGTTTCTTCTTTTATAGATGCTGCACCTGCTCACCCCACCCCTTTTGTGACATGGTCGACAAAGCAGGTCTATAAAAGCAACTCAGAAGCACAGATGCAGGTGTGTGTAGGCTAAGGGAGGGCGGAGGCTAAGGGAGGGTGGGTTAGGGTCAGGTGCGGGTTGGAGAAATCCCGACCCATAAATCACTAACCCCTGCTTCCACTCCAGGTACAGAGACTGTCCAGGTGAGCATCAAAAGCTAGCTTTGTTGAGCTTGGCCAGGAAGTTTGGCCTATGTTGCCTGTCAAGCTGCAAGACATTAAGGAGGTGACTGATGCCACTGTGGAGAGAGTTAGCACTGTGGAGCTGCCTGTGAACTTCAGCATTCCACCCCTCTGAGTATTCCAATGAGTAAAGCACCAAGGGAAGGATACTGGAAGAAGTACAACTGTGTGTCCTTTGTGTGAGTACAGGTCTTGTGTGCATGCTACATGGGAACAACTGCTTTTTCAAGAAAAGGTTTATGAGGCAAGGTAGCACTACCTATGGTTATTAGAGCTCATGCAAAGGGATATTGAGCAGAACTGTGTCTGTATTAATAAATTGTGGGACTTCTGCTTCCAAGGACTATGTTAAACAGACTGCTTGAATTATAGCAATAGCACCTGATCACCACCAGGTAAGCACATTGTGTATGCGTGTGATCATATTCTAAAAATATGTGCCAAAGAAAAGGTTACACAATTCTTTAAGCAGTTTTGCAAATGAAACCAAACCAAACCAAAATACACTGTAATATTTTGTGCACAAAAGACTGAAATAACATGACAAATGTTATACATCCTTCATTACTACAAAATTAAACAAACATATTCTCAAAATAATCCTACAAACAAAAGTGGCTTTTCAAGGCACATTGGACAAGAAAACATAAAAACCACCTTTATTTCACAACTGGCATGATCAAAGTTCGGTTTGTGGCTGCTGATCTATAAATGTAATGGCCAGCTACAGTGGTTATCCACCATAAATTATTAAGAACGCAAGAAACCCTTGGCTTCTGGAATTATCAGGTGCTTCACCCTTCCATGCTCCTTGCCAAGGGGGTTCTGTAAAGTACAGATGTGCAACATTGGCAATTTGGAAGTATGAAGTATGTGATCACACGCCTGGTAGTTATGCCATTGATTACATTTTATCATACTAGCAGGGAATTAACCATTGCTCATTGATGTTAAAGGGCACTAGAATTACAGATGCAAAAACAATGTCACGCAGATGTTATCATCTTTATAGAACAACACTAGGGAAAATGGTGTCCTCAACAGAGGTGGAGAAGGTACTGTTTGCAGATTGCACAAAAAAATAGATTTTTTTTTTTAGTATTTTTTTTAAAAACAAAACTTGAAATCAGGGACCACAGGGTGGCCTCTCTCAGATTCTGAAGCTTTATGGGAAAATAGTTAATTGGCCTTTAATGTAACTGTACTTTGTATGCACTGTATTTTGTATTTACTATTGTATTGCCCCATTTATTCTTTTAATTTGCTGATCTGTTGTACAGCACTGCATGCATAAGTAGTGCTAGATAAATAAAAATATACATACATACAAATACATACAAGACTTTAGATTTGTGTGTGTTATTTTTGACAACCTTTTGACCACCTTTAGTAAAGCAACAATACGGTATCATTTCAGAGAAAACTATTGCAATGAGCCATTTTAGTCCCATCCTGCTGCACTGCTCCATAGAAGTATTTGTATCACATTTTTGTTCAATATATTCTGACTCACAAATATTGCCCTGGAGCTTTTAACTTATGACAAACATTGAAGAAAATCAGTGCAAGTGCATGATTGAAAAGCACGAACTGAGTGGGGATTGACTGATATCTATCAACACAGAGTTCAGAATAATTTCAAAGGATTGTTTATGTAAATTACATGAATTGGTTTAAGTAGATTTGTCTATGGGGTCAGATTACATGCCGAAATCCAACATGATGTTCAGAATGACTGGACATGATATCAGATGAGAAGTACTCATGTACACATCAATTTTATTAAGTAATCAAAACATAATGTCATTCACGGTGTCCTTTCTTGTGTATGTGTGTATATATATGGGTTTGATGATTTTTGTGGATAACAAGCTGTGTAACTCTAGTTAGTGGTCATTCAGTGGCTACTAAAGCAAAACAAGAAAACCCTTTCTTGCATAAAAAAGCCATTAACTTATATGTTTAGTTTACTGTATATCTGTATAGATCTAACTGTGTAGGTATGCATATTTGCACTGGAGTTCATTTGGAAGGGTTGAATGTGATGGGATTCTATGTTAATTTATGCCTGAAAAAAGGTCATCCATTGAAGTAAAGTATGAAGACAGTGGATTCTATATGGGCGATTTATTGACATTTTGTCACTCGCTTTTTCTCAAACTGAGAAAAACAGTAAGCTATTAAAAATGCATTTCTTTAATTAGTCACAATAAATTAATTGACTTAAGTAGTAAAATTTTGTATATTATATCTAAGGTATCTGTAATCTATGCTATCACTGGTTTGCGTTCAGTCAGTAACACATACGTATGTATATAAATATATGCTTTATCTTTTTATTGAAACCTTTCTCTGCAATTCTCTGCAATTTAGGTAACTTTTATTTCACCCAACTGAATATAACGCTAGGCTCTAAATAAAAATATAACCAGTAAACATCTGTTAATGCACTTTTCATAAAAAATATATCCACCCCAAATAGTAACACTTTTTTTACATGTCTATCTTTCACTCATGTAAAGGAAATTCACACTCATTCGGGAAATCTATTTCAAGTTTATCGCCTGTTGAGTAAGCCGAGTAACAAATTAGCCACTCATCTCAAGCCACACATTTATTCTTTGAAAAGACAATAAGACCGACCTTCTGGAAACATATTACACTACCTGGAGACATTTAATAGCAAAATGAAAGCAAGGTCTAGGACAAAAGAGGAATAGCCTGGGCCCAAACAATGCATTATAACATGCAAAAAGAAGATTGATCAATGGACCTTCCCTGGTCATATGTATGTCATTATGTGCAAGTGCATACATTTTCATAAATAGGGGTTATCAACTAAATGTTAATTAAATTAGACCATTAGACTGATGGTTTAGGCATGACAGTTTCGGACAGGAGTGTCAGCCACACCCCAACATGTATGAGCTGTGCCCTCTAGTTTCTTTTCATTGTCACTGCCTGTGCTGGGTTCATCCCTATATCCTGATAGGATAAGCAGCACGTCTGGGCTGGTGGCTCACCAGCTTTTCTCCTGGTGCCCTGCTGGTTCAGCCCATCGATGAGTCAGGAGACACTTTGCAAAAGATATGCAGCCAAGTTTGCTCCTAAACTTATAATTAACCTCAATCTAAAAGCTATTGTTTTTGAAAATGTACACACACTATAAATTACTACTAAAACATAGTACCAGGGAATGATCATTGATAAATGCCCTCTTTATATGTATATTAAATTTGGCCAGTTCAGTCGCATCTCTACTTAACGGTTACTTTAATAAACCTTGGAGTGCTCCCAAACACCTTTTCAAATTACACTTGAAATACTAATTCCTTGTTTATAACATTTATGTTAAATTTATGTTATATGCTTATAACATATAAATGTAACTGAGCTACTGCTCAAAGCATCCCACCTAAAATTATAATTTGTTCCAGGAAATTTAGAATTCTTAGAACAGAGCACAATCTGCCATTGCTGCCTACTCAAAAGGGGCCAGTAGGTCATTCAACCGAGGGTATGTTTTTACCCAGCATGACAAATTGTTTCTTTAAAAATAAAAAGCCTATTCACAAATCAATCACTAGCACCTTTAGCTTACAAGTCAAGCCAAAATTATAGGAGAAAAGGAGAAAAAGGTTCCACTGAAAAACAAAAATTCTAAAGCAAACAGTTTAGTGTAAAAATGTAACTAGGTAAATAGATAGGTTGTGCAAAATAAAAACTATATAAAAAATATAGTTAATTAACCAAAAATGTAATTCACAAAGGCTTAAGTGACCGGTAGTGATGGGCGAATTTATTCGGCAGACGCGAAATCGTGTCGAATTCGCACGATTCGCCATCGGCGAATAAATTTGTGAAACGCCAGCGAAAATTCGCCTGCCGAAAATTCGCTGGCGTAAAAAAAAAAACCGAGGCGAGGCAACGCAACGCAACGCATGTCAAAAATGTGATAGATTCGCACATCACTAGTGACCGGGTGTCTAAAATAACAACCAGAATATTACATCCTCCTTTGCAGCTCTCTAACCTGTAAACTGTCAGTAACCAATCAGTGACCCGATGTTGGGTTACATGGGACATACCTGTTCAGTTTGTTTGTTCTTTTTTTTTATCAACTGTGTTTTTATTTATGGTCATATAGCATAAAAAGTAGTTACAGTGATATATTGCCATATTGAAAAAAAAACAATACAGTGTCTTTGCTCATTGTTTGTTCAAACATAGACCAATAGTTTTTGTGGTGATCATTAGTTTAACATAGAAATAAAAAAGGAAAAGATAACCAATACTTAAACTTAAAAGGAAAATAAAGGAACATACGCTAAACAATTCAGCAATAACATCAGTTAAAATGTTTTGTAGTACCATGCACTGTGTTTCTTTTTCTGTGGCCTAACCTAATTTCTGGATATCATCGTCCTTATCTATATTGGATATATGCCTTAGCCGGTGTATAGGGGACCTGAGAGGGAGGGGGGCCATACAGGCCTATATAGGCATGGTTTGCAAGATTTGCCCCATGTCATGTAAGTCTTTGTAATAGGAGTTCCACATAAACCAGTCTTCCTCGGTTGCCATTTGAGTGCCATGTAATATGGCTGTTAGGTGTTCCATTCGCCTTATATGTTCTATTCTGTTTATTAAGTCTCCCAAGGATGGAGGGGCAGCATCTTTCCAGCGTGCTGCTATGAGGCACCTTGTTGCTGTAAATATGCAGTTTAGCACTTTCTGTGTTCTTTTCCCAACTCCCATAATTGGGAGTCCCAGCAAATGGGTCAAGGGGTCTCTTTGTATGTCCAGGCAAGTAATTTTTTTAATTATAGTTTGTGCCATTATCCATACATTGGTTATCTGAGGACATGTCCAGAACATATGAAATAATGTGGCTGGCGAGGTTCCGCACCTCCAGCAGTTCGGGGGCGTGGTAGGAAATAGTCTGTGCAATAAGGCTGGTGTGTGGTACCATCTAAACAATACCTTATAGATATTTTCTTTAATAGTTGTACATATAGAGGTCTTTGTGGCATTAATCCAGATTCGTTCCCATTGCTCAATTGTGACATGCAGACCTAGTTCTCTATCCCAATGTTGCATATATGGGTGGGGGTGGTCCGCTACATCGTAATCAATTAATTCCTTATATATTAGAGATATGTGACCCTTTCTCTCTCCCGTCCTCATACACAACCGCTCAAATGGAGTCAATTCGGGGAGTTTCATTGCTGGACATATTGATTTCACATAATGTCTCAGTTGGAAATACATGTAATCTTTAAACCCCTTCAATACATACATATCTATTAGTTGCTGTTTGTCTAGAAATTCTTTGGTCTGTGTGTCAAATAAGTGAGCTAGCTGGTATGCTGGTGTGTGCTGCCATAGCCTAACAAAATGGTTCTCCAATCCTAGAGGGAAAGCCTCATGATAAAGAAAAGGGGTAAGGGCACTCGTCTCAGCCTTTGGTACCAGTTTATTTTTGCATGTGGTCCATATACGTTTTGTATGCAATATAGTCCGGGGGGCCAGATTCCCTAGCTTGGTAGCATTTTTAGCCCATAGAAGTGTGTTTGGATGCATTGGAGCAAGAGCTAATTTCTCTATTTCCATCCATTTGGTATAAGCATGTTTGGAGGTCCATTGTACTGCTTGTCTGAGTTGTGTGGCCAAATAATAGGTATAGAAATCTGGGACATCTAGTCCTCCTTGTGCCCTTTTCTTTTGTAGGACGGTTCTGCGTACTCTTTGCCTCTTGTCTCCCCATATATATTTATAGCATGAATTCTGAAAGTGATGTAGGGCTGACCGGGGTACTGTCACTGGGAGGGTTTCGAAATAGTACAATAAGCGGGGTAAGATAGTCATTTTCAAGGTGGCTATTCTGCCGAACCATGATAAGTTTAGCCTCCCCCATTTTTGAATGTCTTTCGTCATGGATTTCCATAGAGGTTCAAAGTTGGTTTTGTATAGTGAGTTATAGTTTGGGGTAATTAGGATGCCTAAATACTTGAGACTTTGTGTTTTCCATCTATAGTCAAAATTTAGTTTCAACAACTTTAAGGTCGCTGGGGGTATATTAATTGGGAGTACTTCTGTTTTATCATTATTGAGTTTATATCCTGAATATTTCCCATATAGATCTAATTCTTGGTGTAAGTTTGGGAGTGAGGTGAGAGGTTGAGTTAGGGTAAGAAGTACGTCATCTGCGTATAAGCAGACCTTGAATGATTTTCCTTTCACTGAAACTCCTTTTATGTCTGGGCATATCCTTATTCTATTCGCCAGGGGCTCTATACTTAATACAAACAGAAGAGGAGACAGGGGGCAGCCCTGCCTTGTTCCATTGTGGATTTGGAAGGGCTCTGACAGTAGGCCTGTTGTTTTTACTTGTGCTATCGGATTTGAGTATAATCCTTTAAGTGCTGTAATAAAGGGGCCTGTGAAACCCATCACTCCCAGGGTGGCAAACATAAAATCCCAATTAAGGCGGTCGAACGCCTTCTCGGCGTCTACGCTTAGTACTAGGGCTCCCTGCTTTTCTGTATTTAATATATCTATTAGATCTATAACTCTGCGTGTGTTATCTCCCGCCTGTCTCTGACGAACAAAGCCTACTTGGTCCTTGTGAATCAGAGAAGGGAGGATTCTGTTTAGTCTCGTTGCCAGTAGCTTAGTAAATATTTTCAGGTCTGCATTAAGAAGAGATATTGGTCTATAACTGGAGCATTTTGTGTGATCTCGTCCTTCTTTCGGGATTACGGTGATGTATGATCTCAGAGTATCCCTGTGTATGGAATTGCCTTGTATATAGCCGTTATATAATTCACACATTCTGGTGTATAATTGTTTGGGAAAGCATTTATAATATTTGTATGTTAGGCCATCTGGCCCCGGTGATTTCTTAGTTGGAAGATCTTTTATTATTGAGACCAGTTCTTCCTCTGTTATCTGTGCGTTAAGCTGGTCCAAGTCTTGACTAGTGATAGTGGGTAGTCCTGCTTGTTGTAGGAAGGTTTTAAGTGCTTGTTTATGTTTATCTATATTTATATTCGGGGCGGGTAGGTTATATAATTTCTCATAATAGTTCTTAAAACAGTTTAGTATATTGTTGGGGTTAGATTCTATTTGGTCCCCTTTTCTGATCATTAGTGGATTCTGAAGTGTTTTTCGGTCTCTTAGTTTGTTAGCAAGCATGGTGTGTGCTCTATTGCCATATTCATAAAACCTTTGCCTGGTCCATTGTAGGGTTTTTTCTGCATTTTGTATTTGGGCGTCTTTAATTTTGTTTCGTAAGCTGATGATTTTAGCTAATTGTTGCGTTGTAGGCCTCTCTAAGAAATGTTGTTCCAGGTTTTGTAAGGAACTTTGGAGGGTTTTTAATGTTGCCTGCTTGTTATGTTTTAGTTGGCTTGCTAATGTTATTAATTCCCCTCGTATGAATGCTTTGTGTGTTTCCCATATGGTTGAAGTGCTTTGTATTGACCCTACGTTGATCCTAAAGAATTCCTCTAGTTTGTCCCCTAGTAGTGTGATGTGTTCCGGCGAGGTCAGCAGTGATTCATTTAGTCTCCATTGACAGGATTTAATCCTGTGGCAATTCTTTAGGGGTATCTTAACAGCTATCGGGGCATGGTCCGACCAAGTAATTTGACCTATTTCCGCTTTAATATCTGGATGGCTTAATTGGGGTGAGATTAATATATAGTCTATTCGGCTATGCGTATTATGAGGATGTGAGTAGAAGGTATACTGTTTCTGTGTAGGGTGTTTAATCCTCCAGATATCTAATACTGGTAGTGCTCTTATTATTTGGCGAAATTGTTGTGAACGGATTTCAAGATCTTTTTGGGGATTGTGGGCTTTCGTTCTCAAGACATCTTTCACTTGGGAGAGTGCTAGATTAAAATCGCCTCCCAGTACTATGGGGTCCCCTGGGTACTTCTTGAGCTTTGTAGCTATTTTATTTAGGAACCTAATTTGGCCTTTATTCGGTGCATACACATTAAGAAGTGTTATTTGGGTACCTTCCAAGACACCATTTAGTAACACATAATGACCGTCTGTGTCCACTTCTTTGTGCTTCAATGAGAAGTTAACTTTATTACTTAATAGTATGGCTACTCCTGCTTTTTTTTGGGAGCTGGAGGAAAAATGACAGTTTACATATTTCGTGTCCTTTAGCCGCCAGCTCTCGTTTTTTTTATGATGTGTCTCCTGCAGGAAGGCCACATCTGCTTTTAGAGATTGTAATTCTTTAAATATCAACTTCCTTTTCAGTGGGGAGTTTGTGCCTTTCACATTTAGAGAGATAAATTTAGTCATTATAATATTTGTATTCTGTTCTCTTGATAGCTGTTAGAAGTGAACACTGGACGTTCTAACATTAAGGCATAGTTTATCCAAATATCATTGCACATCTGCATATACCACATTTTAAACTGTAAATATATATCAATTTTTAACATAATAGCGTAAACGTTACAAACCACAAATTGTTTAACTTCTGTAAATAACCAGTTAACCGTAAATATAACTGTGAATATGAAGGAAGCGTGGAGGTTTTGCTTACTCATCGATGTCCAGTTCGTGGAATCGGTTGGTTTTTTTGCGTAAGTCCTGATCCACTTGTTTTTATCCTTCGATATAATTGAGTGTTTATACTCAAAGAGATAGATTTAATCAAAGGAGGTGATGGATAATCCTCAAATTCTATCACGGGGTAAGATTTTAGCTCGACCGTCAGATCGTGTGGTAAAGCAACTAGTGTCCTCTTGGTTGGTCTAAGTTGACGCTGGCTCCGTCTCAGCGGTGTAGTGTGAAGCTTGTTTTGCAGTGGTGACTTCTCCCTTCTGGAGGTCTCTTGTAGTTGTTGATGCTCTCTCTCTAGTTCTTTGAGGGAGAGGTTGGCTCAGTCCTTCCTTGGTAGATTTTTTACGTGTTGTCAGAGCTTTTTCCCATATAGGTTGTAATTTTCCCGGCATTAGTCGTCTTGGTTGCTGCGTTAGTATCTCTACTGGTGGTAGTTCTAGGGCCAGGGAGAATTGCTTTATTTGTGAGATATCCTGCAGGACATAGGATCTGCTGTTTTTGACCGCAATCAATTTGAAAGGGTAGCCCCATCTGTAGGGGATGTTATTGTCCCTTAGTTGTTGTGTGAGGGGTTTCAATGTTCTCCTCTTTGCTAGGGTGATGGTTGATACATCATTAAAGACTTGCAAAGTTGTTCCTTGAAATATGATAGACTGGCGGTTTCTTGTTTTTTGTATGATTAAGTCTTTGCTCTCAAAAAAATGCAGGCATAGGATCACATCCTTTGACTGTTTTGTATCCAGTGGTCTGGCACCTAGGGCTCTGTGAGCTCTGTCCATGCGCCACAGGTCTGGAGGGTGCTCAGGTGCTAACGAGGCAAAGAAATTGTGCAGATAAGGTCTTAGATCCGCTTGCTTGACCGCCTCTGGTATACCCCTGATGCGCAAGTTATTTCTGCGATTTCGGTTCTCTAAGTCCTCACATAGGAGCTTAAGTTGAGCATGCTCTGTTTGTAAAGTATTATGTTCCTCTGTCAGTGTATTATATGAATCTATCATATCCTCCATCTTGTTTTCCACTTTATCTGTGCGCTCTCCCAGCTCTGTTATGTCCGCCTTTACCGCGGACAGTGCTTGTGCGACTGTGCCCGCTATCATATTTGTGAGAGAGTCTTTAAGGTTGTTTAAGTGCTGCAGTAAAATCTCCTCTGTTACTGGGAGAGTGTCAGTCAGGGAATTCGCTAGTTCCTGAGTATCGGCATCACATGGGCTTGGGCTTCGTGAGCCTGACATGGCTGATGTGGAGGGTGAGCGTGGGGGAGGTGAGTGCGATATTGGGCCTTCTTGTTCGGCGCCATCTTGTTGCGCACGTTGTGAGGACAGGTTAGAGTATTTGTTTATGTAGGGAGACATCGTACCTGCTCCTTCTTTAGTTTTCCTTCGCCCCATTGTTTCCTGGCACCTCTGCTCTTATCACCGATGCGATTTGAAGCTATATCAAAGCTAATATATCGGTCTTTTAACCGCGAGATCACGGAGCTCTGCGAAGTTGCGTCCACCTCACTCTGCGCCGCGCATGCGCCCCCCAGTTTGTTTGTTCTTGATCCTGACATGCAGGTCAAGTGTACATTTTTTTATTTTTTACAGCCTATCTATTTACCCAATTTCATTTGTACACTAAACAGTTCCTTTAAAGGACAAGGAAAGTTAAATTAAAGAAGTAGGCTAATAATGTTGTACATTATGTTTTGGGATTCTCTACAAACCCCAGGCAACCACATCCCTTTACCAGCAAAGATGCCCCAGTTGCTCCCCATCTTCTTTGGG
Organism: Xenopus borealis; assembly: GCA_024363595.1. Lineage (NCBI taxonomy): Eukaryota > Metazoa > Chordata > Amphibia > Anura > Pipidae > Xenopus > Xenopus borealis. The sequence continues at coordinate 49,994,115 of CM044435.1, read as the reverse complement.
GAAAATTTGCCAGAATCTATGTTGGTGAATTTGCAAAGTTGCGAAATGACAAATGACATGGCGCTTTAGTGAATCTGCCCATTGGGAGATGGCCATTCTGCTTTCTGGATAATAGATTTCCAGGTAACAAATCCCATACCTGCACTCTCTCCTCCTCCACCATCGATAAAATGTTTCTGCCTGCATCAATATTATCTTAAAGGGTGTATCAAAATGCATCAGTTAATAATGCTGCTCCAGTAGACTCCTGCACTGAAATCCATTTCTCAAAAGCACAAACAGATTTTTTTATATTCAGTTTTGAAATCTGACATGGGGCTAGCCATTTTGTCAATTTCCCAGCTGCCCCGGTCATGTGACTTGTGCCAGCACTTTAGAAAGGAACTGCTTTCTGGCAGGCTGTTGTTTTTCCTTTTCAATGTAACTGAATAGTACGCAGTGGGACGTGGGTTTTTACTATTCAGTGTTATTCTTAGACCTACCAGTCAGCTGTTATCTTGTGTTAGGGAGCTGTTATCTGGTTACCTTCTCATTGTTCTTTTGTTAGGCCGTTGAGTGGGGGAAAGGGAGGGGGTGATATCACTCCAACTTGCAGTACAGCAGTAAAGAGTGACTGAAGTTTATCAGAGCACAAGTCACATGACTTGGGGCAGCTGGGAAATTGACAATATGTCTAGCCCCATGTCAGATTTCAAAATGAAATATAAAAAAATCTGTTTGCGCTTTTGAGAAATGGATTTCAATGCAGAATTCTGTTGGAGCAGCACTATTAACTGATGCATTTTGAAAAAATATAGAAAAGAAAAGAGAAATGTTCTATTTTATATGCTAAATTATCTTTAATCATATTCCAGTTTCTTTTTCAAATCAATACATGGTTTCTAGGGTAATATGGCCTGGAGAGCTGCTGAGTAAAAAGCTAATAAACTTAAAAACCATTAATAAAAAATGAAAACCAATGTAGATACCTTATAAGCCTTACTAAGGACCGTGAGGTTTCTGATATATACTGGTTGAGGAGTATACCACCTGTGATATGTTGGTTGTTTTTTTTAGCATCTGGTGTAACAATGCTTGTATAGCTTAATTATCGATTGCATATTATCTTATGATTTAGGTCCATTTTCGATCAAATAAAAATAGTTGGAATCTTTCGATTGCATCGTTCGAATAGAATGATTCAAGGGATTTGCGCAAAATCCTTCAAATTCCTAGGACAGGTTCTGTGAGGTCACCCATAGGCTAAAATGGTAGTTGAAGTAGCCCAAAATTACTTTGAAATTAGAATTTTTTGAATTTGATTCGAATATTCACTTCGACCCTTAGTAAATGTGCCCCTAAAAGTAAGTAATTTGATCTCGCAGCCCCCAATATGTCAGAAGTTTACTGGGAGTTATTTATAAATGCAGCATAGGACTAAATTATTCACACAGAAAACAAATTAGCCCTTTTATATTTAAAATCAAGATTTATTTTTTATGTGCAAAATTGCAAGCTTTTTTTTGTTCTTAAAAAGGCATGATCGCCAATTTTTATGTGCATGTTCTGTTTTTGAGTTGTGCCGCAACTTTGATGTCAAGATGACATAATAACTTTTTTATGTCCTTTAATGTTCTAAGGCATATCAGTTGGAGCATTTCCCAGATTTTAAGTTGGTTTTCCCACATTACGTCATCTTTGTGGACCATTTCATTAAAGAAGCCCTGCATTTTCCGTATTTCTTTTTACAATTTACACGATTTTTACAGGAAAACCCTGATTTTACATACCCTCATTTAACAGTTTCCTGAATTATACAATTTTTTTTTCCAGTAACATAAAATTACACTTTGATTGTATATAAACATATAGGGGCATGAATAATTCGAAGTTCGATCGAATTTTAATTAAATTCGACTTCAAATCTTCGAATATGCAAATTAGACCATCGAATTTTCGAATTCGAATAATAAAATAATTCGATCCATCAATTAAATCATTCAAATCGATCACATTTTTTTTATTCGATCGTTCGAATAATTCGACTATCGAATTAGAAGGATTTTACCGCAATTCGATTTATGATTTTACTTCCCTTTTATTCATATGGTCGAATTTCGATTTTTTTTTTTAATTCGAAATTCGACCAATGATAAATCTGCCCCATAGTATATATCTAACACGGTAAAATGATTTTTCAGCTGTGCAAATAAATGCTTTTTTTAAGTGTTGTAAATACATTGATGTACCATCTATATAATTTTGCTTTACCACAACTGCTTGTGGCTACATTTTTTTTTAACTGCATCAACACAGAAATCTGAAGTGACCCCCTGCCTCAAAGTACTTATTTAATAAGAATGTCTATTTGGAATTTATGGTGTTCTAGAAGGGTGCAAAAGGTGTTTGAACTTTCTAGGGATCTTTTGGTGCATAGCTGGACAGGCTTTATGGTGTCATTTGTCTTTGTCATTTAAAGGAAACATTAGCTAACAAGCCGAAAACCCCACAAACCAAAGCAGCATCACACCTCCTATCTAACACCATCGCCTCCTCTGATGCATGTGAATAATGAGTAATTTTGACATTTGCATCTGAGTATAAATATCACCTGCACAGAACATGAAAGACATTCATTTCTTAAACAGAACAAGATCAGTTCAGTAACCTGGACCTGATAATGCACTAATTGTATCACTACGACTGAAGAACAATCCTAAATAAGAGACAATGAGACAATCCTATAGGCTGCTCTGTCTCTGTGTCATTATTTATTGGGCTGGACACATCTCTGGATATTCTGTAAATCTAAAGGATGCAAGCATTGCCACTGAAGAACTGAGGGAATACTTTGTAAGTATGTTTGTTTAAATTGGTATGCATTTCTTCACACACCACAGTTATCCTTATAGATTTAGTTTCTACTGCTGCTGGGAAGTTATTAGACCAGAAATTGAGTACCACTTTGCGTTACTTAAGTACAATTACTTTAGTAAACAATAATAACAAAAAAAAACACATTCTGTTGTGTGTCTTCAATTGTTAAACTGTAAGATGTGAAAATGTAGATTTAAACAGGAAGTTTAGCAGACAATGCAGAGGGCAGCGAGGGCTAGGTCTCTTTGAACTAGAAAAGGAAATGTTCTATATATTGCTCTAATGATTTATATTTATTATTGAGAGTCATTTTCCTTGCAGTGAGCTTGCTTAGCTACTTGGTCAATAATTGTTAAACATTTTGCTACCTGTGGTGTAACATCCACTGTCAAGTCATAGTATGGCTTTCAATCATTCCTAGAGCAGATTCCTCCAGATTGCACAAAGGCAATGCATTTATTGAGCTTCTATTTCCATTAATTACATGCAAAATGAATTATTTCTAGCTAACTCATATATGAAGCTGTTTTAATCTTTCACACGTGAAACCATTGTTGAAAATACTAAACTATAAAGAGTTGCTTTTAAGCATTTGAACAGTGAGCATTTTTAGCACAGGTATTCATAGTATACTAAAGGTATGGGACCTGTTATCCAGAATGGATAACAGGGGTTTTACAATTATGGGGTCTTTCCGTAATTTGAATCTCTTAATTATTACTGATAGAAAGGAAATATGTTTTAAAATTTTGAATTATTTATTGGAGATGTAGTTTATAGAAGACGACCTTCCCATAATTTGGGTTTCTGGATAACCTATTCCATCCCATACCTTTATAACTATGTATGGAAAGGTTTTGAGTTTAACTCATTTAGTCCAGGACTGTTTTGTTGGAGGCCTACTAACTGGATGTGGTCTCAAGTACGTTTACCTGCCTATGTGCTGCATAGACTGCTGTGTCTGCTGTGTCATCATTTTGATATAATCTTTCCCAGAAATACATAGTAAGTCAGCTAATTGACCCACTGCTGGGGAACAGCTGGACGGTACTGATTTATAATTGACTAAAAGAACCAGAACATTACATATTCAGTTGTTTTCAACTTGATTGAAGTCAGTGCACTCCATTAAATTTATTTATTTATTCTTAAAAAAATTATTATTGATTCGACAAGTTCTAGGTTTTTTGTTTTAAACAATCTTGTAAACTGGCATATGCCTATTAAGGGAAAATGATTTGATTGATCAACCAAGAACATCATTGCTTTATATCTATTTTTAATTTCTTACTTTATATGTTTATAGGACTCCATTGACCATAAGGATAACAATAAAGGACTTATCTTTAAGAAGTTTTTTGACTCTTGGAAGGAGGTATGTGTTAATTTTCATTGAAACCAAGTAATATCTAATTGAGACACTTTGACAGTTGATGGCCAGACATGATCAGTTCTTTCTATTTAAAACCAAGCCCAACAACTGGTTTGGAAATCACTTTGGCTGCAGACATGTGAAATCAAGTTGGCCAGTAAAGACATAGGGGTAGATTCATCAAAGAGTGAAGTTCCGCCACTAGAGGGAAATTCCACAGCTCTCAATTCATTTCTATGGGATTTTGCAAGGCGTATTCATCAATGGATGAAGTGAAAGTTCACCCTTTGATGAATACGTCTTTAAAAATCTCATAGAAATGAATTGAGAGCTGTGGATTTTCCCTCTAGTGGCGGAACTTCACTCTTAACTTCACTCTTTGATGAATCTACCCCATAGATCTGTGGTTTTCATTTCATTTCAATAATATTTATTTGCTCAGCTGAGCAAATAAAGATATTATTTTCATTGGAGAATTGGTTGCTCTCCATACATTTTTATTTTAGAAGAAATACGTTTAAAGCAACTTTGCTTTCTGAGTTTTACCACTAATCCAAGTGGCTTCTTTGATTGAAATTCCTTGGCATTTAAATGTCGGGGAAATACATGTTAACAATTATAACATGTATGGTGAAGATGTTGTTAATTGGATTTTTTATTTATTTTTTTATCATTTATTTTTCTGCTGAGCATTTACACCTACCTTTTGTGGCACAGTTGTAGGAATGTTGCAGCTGAATGCTAGAGTCCATCATCTATCCCACTGACTAGGACAAAGGGGGGATATGTGGCACAGTGACTGATAAAAACATATAGGGCAGTTATGTCTCTCTCAGAATGTTCTATGAGACAAAGCAGAATAGGAAAATAACAGAGGCTGTGTTTACTCAGGCCGGGGAAGCGGTACAGGTACTATGATTGAGGAATCTGTTTCCAGTATGACTAAATTAAGGTTTCACATGATAATTTTGGGCCTGCACAAGTAATGGAGGCCACATTTATAGAAGCCCAAGAAAATATAAAACGTTAGATGGAGAACCTCAATTTCTTTGGGTTAACAAGGTATTTTAACACTTGCCTATGTTACAAGATTGGCTGTATCACATTAATTTATTTGTGAGGAAGAAGTGGAACAGCTAATGGTACCCCTTGTCTAATATCATATAGGTATCCGATGTGTGGTGTAATCTGTAGTTTAAAATGTAGCCCAAGAACAAGTTTTGAGAGGGTTGTGTTGTGATAAAACCAAAGAATGTGACTACATATGGTGTGTCGAAAGCACACACAAGAGACAGCATACTTAAAGTAACACACATCTCTTACAGAGGTACTATACCTGCTAATAAACAACTTTAAAGGCTCTGTAACACCAACCAACAAAAATGAAAATATTCTAAAGCAAATGAAAATATATTTGCTCTGCACTGGTGTGTTTACTTCAGAAACTCTACTATAGTTTATATAAAGAAGCTGCTGTGTAGCCATGGGGGAGCCATTCAAAGCTGAAAAAGGAGAAGTCACAGGATAAACAGCAGATAAAGAATAAGGGTTAGTCCACATCAGGCGATTCTGGGAGATTAGTCTCCTGGCGACTAATCGGCTCTTGTTTTGAGCTTTTTGAATCTCTTACCACTTTATTGCGCTGGCTAAAATAAAAAGTTGCCTGTGGCAATTCACATGTGACGGTGCGCTTTCAAAGCAACTTCGGCGATTTCGGAAAGCGCACTGTCGCGTGTGAATTACCGCAAGGGACTTTTCATTTTAACTAGCAGTAAGTGATTCAGGGATATTAGTCGCCCAAAATAAGAGGTGATCGCCTGGTGTGGACTAACCCTAAGCTCTTTAGTATAGAATTGGATTATTCAGAACTTATCTGTTGTCTTCACTGTCTCATGTGCTTGAATGGCTGCCTCATGGCTATACAGCAGCTTGTTTATATAAACTATAGTAGTCTTTCTGAAGCAAACACACCAGTTTTACCAGTGCAGGGCAACAGTATATTAAACAGCAGAACCCACATTTTTCAGGGGACCCGGAAAAAATGGTGTAAAATCCAGGATCACAAAACAACAATGTAAGCACCTTCCCTCAGGCGGCAGTGGACGGCCAGTTACAAGGGGTGGCAAAAAGCCACCTGCTGTAACTTTAAGAGCTGAATTTCCGGTTTTTAAACCAGAAATTTGGCTCTGCTAGTGCAGAAAGTGCAGTACGCGCTCTTGCGCTAGCGATGCTTCCACTTTTGACCTGCTACAACGCTAAACTGTTAAGTGCGGAACAGGAGAGAGGATCGGCATCGGGGTTGCTACCTCAGGCGGCAGCAGCCCACGGATCACCCCCGTTAAACACTTTCATTTTTGGTGTTGCTGTATCTTTACATTAACATACATTAACGAAGCAGCTAACTCAGGAATGTTCTGCAAAAGTAACTGAATGCCAATAGCCTCCAAGCTTTCTAAATCAAGCTGTGAATTGTTGTTTATATTATCTATAGTTGAAACTTTATGGAAAAACTCCATAGTAAATAAAACACACATATTTCTGTTTAAAATTACCCTGTCTTTGTATTAATTTTTAAGTAATTACAAAGCCTGCAATTTGAGTGAATTCCCATACTTTCTTTACTGAAACAATTGCAAAACATGTTGAAAGACAAAGGACACGTGGTAGAGAAAGTCAGTGCTGGTTATCAGTGCAAGCCTAGAAAATAAGTTTTACCTCATTTTAAAAAGTGCTGTACAAAACAAAATTCAGCCAAAAATCTTACTTTCTTTATAAAAATATAATCTTCTATTTTACCTAAACTGGACTGTTTTTTGCCAATGCAACATTGTATCTGCAGTCAGAACTTCTCTAACTACAATTCCTTGCTTAACCGACCTGCAAAAGAAGCAGACTAATAGAATTATGCTAAGCATTATGGCTAGTGAACTGGAGAGCAGTTGATTTCTGATGCATTGTTTCTGCTGGCAAACTGAGAATGCAATAGCCAAGGACAAACTGCTTTAAAAAGAGAAAGTGCTTTAGGATTATGTTTTCTATGTACAAAAAGATTTCACTTTCACTAGTCATTCTCTTTAAAATTGAGTCCATGGCTATTAAGTTTTCTAAATTGAAGTAGAGAAATAATAATTATTTAATCCGCAGGAAGGAGAGAAAAAAATTCTACTGAGCCAGATTGTTCCAGTTTATTTGAAGATGCTTGATTCCATTTCTAAAATGAAAAATGAAAAGCTACAAAAGAGCATTAAAAACCTCAAAATGATGCTTAATACATTATATGACGACTTGCTAAAGAAAAGTGAACAGAAACTCAGAGGTCTAAATGATCTAAAAACAATACAGGTACATAAAGTTTTCCATTAGCATGTTTTTATAAATTGAAGGGTGTTGCAAGGTAGTGTTGCTAAAAAAAGGCCAGTACATAGGCCCACTACATGTACATATGGGGCCCACCTACCCGCTCACTACTGTTCCTCTGTCATTCAATCCTTTATTTTTGTCTTTTTTTCTTCTGCTTTTGCTCTCAGTTTCTTCACTTTCTCTTTGATTTCTCAATTATCCCCACTCCACCCACCTTTCACCATTCAGTTCCCCTACTGTTCTCCCTTTTCCATGAATCTTGTTCTCCACCTCTCTTTCCACTTTCATTCCTACTTGTTGTTACAGTTTTTTGCTTGCTTAATTTTTTGGGATAACCTATATCCCGTCTATTACCCCACTTAGTGATGGGAAAATTTATTCACCAGGCGCAAATTTGCGGGGAATTCCCAAATCACCCATGAAAATCAATCCATTCCTTGGACGCTGGCGTCCTTTTTTTGGACGCTGGCGCATTTTCACCAATGAATTTGCGCCGGCATCAAAAATGAGACACCGGTGTAAATTTTTCACCATTTGGCAAATTTCACGGGACATGGGACAAATTCGCCCATCACTACTTATGCTTAGTGATGGGTGAAAAATGTTGCCATTGTTGAATTTGCGGAAAAATTTGCCATGCAACTCGTTTAGAAAAGATGTGCCTCAAAAAATTACGCACGTGTCGAAAACAACATGTGATTTTTTTTTTTTGCATGTGGCAAACCAGTTTCACAAATTTGAAATGAGGCAGATTAGCCCATCACTATGTATGCTCAATTCTTATACTTTTTCCCAGTTAACATCTGTTTTTCCTATCCCCCTTGTCATTTATCTTCTGCTGTGCCTCTTGTTATTTATCCACTGCTGTATTTACTTCAGTTTTCCATCTCTGCTTTTGTATTCCCTCTTTCCCCCATTCTTTTATTTTTTTTGTCCCCCTGTTTTTTAAGCCTTTCTATAATTTTTATTTTATCACCATCCCTTTTACTTTATTACTTTTAAGCTTGTTCTGTAGTGTGGCCTAACTGTTAAAAGAAAGAGTGAGAAATGCTGTGCCTCTGTTAGTACAACACTAGGGGGCCTATTTATTGTGCTGTGTAAAAATAAATGTGCCATAAAAAAGGCTGTTTAAATGAAATGGTGAATATATCAAGGGGTGTTTTGTATTACAAACACTGTGTGAACACTAGATTTGGCACCATTATTTTACATGGCTTCAGACTTTTGTAAGTAAGTGGGCGGAAGTTGCCCAAAGGAAAAGCAAGTTGAAAATTTATGAAATATTTATTGTGTTTTATTACTCTGCAATGCCTGGTGATGTATGGAAAATTATTTCACCATTTATTATACCACATAATAAAACTGCCCTCCATGTATTGTACTTGAGATTGATAGTAAAATTTCAGATTTCATGATGTAAGGAAAAATGCATTTGAATGGAGAAATAGCTAGAAGGTTCAGAGACTGAACTCCTACCATATTGCCAACATAGAACAATCCTCGTCACCAAAAGAAATGTGAAGCAAAGTGCTTTATAATTATATGTCTAGCCTGCTTAAAGGACAAGTGTGAAGTCCTGGATCATTCCTGCTATTGAAAAGCTGAAACTTTAGGCAGTGGCGTAACTACTCCCTGGTGGGCCCCGGTACAGGATGGGCACGTGGGCCCCCCTGTCGGGCTTTTACCTCTATAAATCTCATGCTGGAGTGTTGATAGCATGTGTGCTGTAAAATTTCCCCCTAGATAACCGCCTGCCATAACCATTATCGTGGCTCTGATGGGCCCCAAAGGGGTGGGGGCCCTGGTGCAATTGCACCCTCTGCACCCCTGGTAGTTACGCCACTGACTTTAGGCTGGTACAATAAGATCAGTATATAAAATATGGCATTTTTAGTCCTATTCATGTTTAGGGTTTCCTTCTCCTTTAACTCAGACATCTAGTTTTATAACTTCAAGAAATATGAATCCCTAGAAAGGATTAGGTTAGAAATAGGAAGCTTTATACACTGTACTTATGGTACTAGTACATGACAGTAGGAATCCATACCTTCAAATTTGTCTTCAATAGTTTCCTATCTTCTTCTTATAATCTGTTATATATTCCTACAAGTGTCACGTAGTCTATGGTTTTTAAGCAGACAAGTTGAAGGACTTCCACAAATGTGAGTCTTCATTTATCAAAGATGAAGACAAGCTGCTGCAGAAGGGAAGATTATTAAGCTGATACAGATTGCCCAGGTTTATTCATACTGCACTCATATACAGCCCTTGTAATATGATGAGTTCTGATAAATTATTAGTTAATTTTCATTCTATATTTTAAAACAATAGCATTGTATATGGACTGACTGGTTGAGTATTTTATGGTTGGATGACACAGGACGAATTTCCAGTTCCAGTTAGTAGCAGGCTATATATTTACACCATTTTGTATACTAGAAAAGTGTGTGTTACCATTTGTACAATTTACATATAGCAATCAATGAAACCAATTTGTTTGTCAGCGCTAATGTTTTTGTGTAGAAAAGGTCATAAAATGGATTAAAAAATAAGAATTTGTAGATTAGCAATGATTTCATGGATCCTCTCAGCATTTAGTTTCCTTTGTTATAGGCATGATTAGCCCAACATATTTCAAAATTATTTCATTCTTAAGTGATGAACTGGCAAATCTCTATATTAAACAGGTAAAATCTTTGTCCTGCAACTCATCCCTATAAACACCAGGCTTATTTTTGCAAATGCTGCCTGAAGAAAGATTTGTATGCATTCCTAAGGGGTGCACAGCCATTTAACCTAGGCTTTTAGGGTGATAATGGTCTAGTCAGAGCATTGTGAGACTGTATATCTTACTACCATGATTTGATGTACATTCTTGTCTATGCAACCCTTTGAAACGGAAGACTTAGAGGCAGATTTACTAAATTCATGCGAAGGATTTGAATATTTGCTCAAATAGTCTCTATTCGATTGTGTGACTATTCGAATATGCAAATTAAGTATTTGAATATGGAAAATTCAGGTGCATCAAATAGATCTAATAAATATTTATTCGATCGCTCGACTATTCGCCAGTCGAAGAAATTGCAATTTAAAATTTTATTCGACTGCCTACTTCGCCAGATTGAACCTACCGAATTGTAATAGAAGCCTATGGGAATCCCCATAGACTTTCTTTTGCCGAATTTCAATCGTGCGATTGAACACTTCGACCGTTTTTTCTGCGACTTTTCGTAGAATCGTTTGATCATATGATTCTGGCGAAATAGTCGAAAAGCGCTCAAAACCGGCGAATATTTTATTGCATTTTGTCAAATATTTATTCTCCAATTATTTGGCTTAGTAAATCTACCCCTTAACATAAAATCCTTACACTAATGGCTCTTAGTAGTTGTTATACGTGAACTTAGAACTGCATGTATCTATAGAAACCAACGTAGCCAGCAAAATACATCAGCCTTGAAACAAAATGTATTATGGATATTTGCTTCTAAATTGATGGGAGACAGTATCACAATAGATCAAACACTGACCTTTTCATTATTTGGATTAAAAGGAAATTCAGTTTTCAGAAATGGAACAGTCCCATGTGCCATTAATCTAAAGACCTACTACAGACTACATTATTATTACTATTATTAAGAGAAAATGAAAATATTTCATATGAATGAACCCACTGTGTTAATATTGGGAACTGTTAAATTTAACAATAGTTACAGAAAAATTGCCATTTATAATGTGTTTTATAATTACTTATATATGTACATGTACGTTTTTCTGCTAAAAAGCTGTTATTTGCCATTTTTGATGAAAATTCTTATGTTTTGAGCCGTTATGTAATTTTATCCGCTGTTGTTTCTTGCTCTATAGGTGGGAGATGTTACAACCCAACATGCGGCTATTAAAGAACTTTTCATGGTTTTGAGAGAACTGTCGATAATGGAAAAAACGAAAAACCATGACATTAAAAAACAAAAACAAGATTTTCAGCGAAGAAATAGAAGAAGCAGATATCATACTAGATACTAGAATCAAAAAAATACTACTGTCGCTGTTATTTTTTATATCTACATATTTATTTATATTTAATTTGTATTTACAAATATATTTTTATAATGTGATATATATTATATATTTATTTTTTGCTGCTAATATATTTACAATAAATATTTTTTACTAAGTAACAGTTTCTATAATTCATTTTATAATACAGTAAACATAACAAAAAACCAATCTGTGTTCTCAGGGTCTAGGAAAATGGCAATCATGGTGTTTTGTAGGCTGAGGTTGTCCAAAGCAAAATGTGTAGATCAAAACACCTATCCCTCCATCATATCTATAAGAAAAGACATTATTTCCTTATCTTTATTTTACAGCCCATATGGAACATGTGATCAAAATGGCCCATGTTCCTTTTACATTTATCTATATCAAATTTCACCAAAATAGTGGATAGTGAAACACACTTTGGAGGAATCTGATAGGCCAATGTGGAATGACATGAAGTGTGGTGTGGAGAGGTCTATGGATGTGTATTATTGTAGGGACTTTGCAGGATCTCTTAAAGGCAGCTAGGTACATTTTGAATCGAGTTTGAGCCTTTTATTTACCTAAGTGTATAGGAGTGGAATATTAATGGGCTAACCAATTTGGTTCAATCAGGGTTTAAGTAGGGTAGGAACTGTAGGCAGGGTGCAGTAGTGGGGGAAAACCACAGTTCTGATTGGCAGAGAGAGAGAGATAAGAGAGTGAGTGACAGCTGGAGTGGGATATTCTATGGACTAATTAACATTTTATCATGTAACTGTACATGTACAGTTGCTAGACAAAGGCATTTGCTAGACATATGTTTAGAGAGCACGTTTAGAGATTACAACATTTATTTTTCCTAAAATTACTAATATTGATGTAAACAATGGCATGGTCAGAATTGGCATCTTACTGAGTCTTTGGTCAGTTTCTTGGAAACACAGATAATTCCCTGTTATTTCTCATTATATAATTTAGAAGCAAGTAGTAAATTTTTTGCAGTCTGTACTGCAAAAATCACTCACTTTGGCAGGGTGTCTGTGGGCAAGGTTCCCTACATTAGAGAGAATGAGCAGTCATTTGCCTGATGACATATGAAGAGGGTTTTATTTCCAGCCCCATAGCCTTTACCTCTTTGCTACATCAATATTTATAACTGCAGTGATTGTTAGGACACATTGTGCACTTTATGTGGGTAGGTTAGGATTTAGAGCAATGTTTCTTAAACCTTTTTTGTTTTGTTAGGGGACAAAAATTGTTACCTACCTCATTTTTATGACCCCAGGAATGGCTCAGAAAGGATAAATCTCTATCATACTTACCGTGATTTTCCTTTCCTGGCCATCC
>CM044435.1:49935243-49978242 GCA_024363595.1 Xenopus borealis | reverse complement strand
CGCAAGTTCGCGAACGCGTCCGCGAACTTTTTTGCGGCGGTTCGCGCCATCCCTAGTCTCGGGCATTCTGGATAACAGGTCCCATACCTGTACAGATAAGTTTAGGTATTTAACAGTCATGTTGACCCTCCAAGAAGAGAAAAAGGACCAATATTTAGATCTTGTTAGAGCCTGGACTCACTGGTGATACATAACCGACATTTTGTAAGGAGGGGATGTATATAACCATAGAGAGCAAGCAGAACTGAAGCTAGAAAAGCATATCCACTAATAGAGAGAATATATATCAATGAAATAACATTTATACAAACAGCTCCATCTTGTGGTACACAACAGTTCCCAATCTATACATAGATCAATAATCAGGGCCTTTTCGGGGACAACTGCCGCCTGAAGCAGCAGCCCCCATGCCTCCAACTTTTAGTGTTGGAGTGGGTGGAGGTGGGAGCGCAATGAGCGCTATTGTGCTCACTGCACTAGCAGAGCTGAATTTCCTTTTTAATACCAGAGGGGGCTCCTGGCAACTGGCTGCTCAGTGCCGCCTAAGGCAAGGTTCTCACCTTGCCTCATGGCAGGAACGGCCTGTCAATAATCCCTGACTAATGCCAGTATAGTTGCTATATTGTGAGAGCCACAAAGTGTGAAGCCATAAAATTATGAGGGCATTAAAATATGTAAACATGTATTTTTATAAAATGATCATACAATCGGCTGGCATACATAATCCCCTGTACTTTGCACAATTTGGATAAAAAACATCTGAAAGAAGGAAGTAAGGAAAATAAGTAATGATTTCTTTAAATTCCGCAACTATTCAAAAGATAATGTTTCTCAAACTGATAGAAACGGCTAAACTGGATGTATTTTTTTTTGGATCTGAAAGGGCTTATTTACAAGCCATGGGGCAAACTGCAAGATGCAAAAAACATATTCTTATTTTATCCAAAGAGTTGCACCTCACTCTATATGCAGCTCTGCCTGTGTTCTGCAGCACTTGGTGCAGGGCGGGGGAGAGGTAGGTGGCACTCATATAAACCCATTGAACATCCCAGGGCCAGGAACAAAAGGCACTGGAGAGCTCTTTGTATCCTATGTGGTCAGATGAACTGTACTATTCACCTTCTGGTAGATTTTAATAAGCTTGCATCTGCTAATGCTATGGGCACAAATGCTCTCTGTATTAATCCTAGGGTGTGCAATTTTGCACCCTCTCCAGCGCTTTCAGCATTAGTAAATGAGCCTGACTGTTAGATAAACATGTCTTGTAAGATCAGCATGAGATTACATTAATGTATGTTCTACAAAGAAACAAAATAACATTCATAATGCTGAATAATTTGCATTGTGTCTTCATGTTTTCCTTCAAACAGATTTATATGATGCATAAGATTAAGATCTTTGTTTATCTGTTACTTTATGTGCTAATTTTCTGCATACCACAGTATTTTCATATATTTCACATGACATGTGTTCTGCATAGTAGAAAGAATATGTTTTTCCATTTTCTTCTTTATTAGGCTGAGACCAAAGGGATGTTTTCTCATGGAATGTAATTGCCACCAAAATGTGACTGGCACAGCAGGAAGCATTTTCTCAAGGGCATACTTAGTCTGCTGGCATATCTCACTTTCCCAGGGCATTTTTGATTTTGACAGCTCAGCCCACAGTCGCAGATTGTTACTGAAATGTCCCGACTTTCTCTTTGATCTTCTGCACTGAACAGAAAAATATGCAAATTTTCTAAAATGTAATTGGCTTTTGGCAGAGAGCCCAGAATAGGTGGCAGGTACACTTAGACTTCTGTAACAATTTAAGATAAGCAAAGATTCTGTTGTAACAATTTAAGATAAGCAGGTATCTTGGGGAAACTGTGACTTGCAGCTTAAAGGGCAATTCACATTCATTAGCAAAACTGTACGTAAACACCACAGAAATGTGTTCAGACTTTCATAACCTGCCAAATTTTGTAAAATGTGCATGGTAATTAGGAGGTGTGACCACAAAAATGGGCGTGATCAAAAAATGTTGCCGCACTCCACGTGGCAAATTTTTTTCTCCCTCTTTCTGTTCCAAAATGTTGGGAGGTTTGCTGTTGGGAGATTCTGTGATTTTGTACTTCCTAAATCAATGTCTCCTAACAACTTAGAGAGGCATTGCCGTAACTATAATCAGACATGCCTGTCCCAACTGCCAGTAAGAATAAGAGCTGTTTGTTCCTCTTTCCTGCAAGCTACAACAGACAGAGCCATATCAAGGAACAGATTTATCAAAATGTGAGTTTAGATTTTAAAAATCCGCCCACGTTCTCTTCATTCTTATGGGATTTTTAGAAGCATATTTATCGATAGGTGAAAGATCCAACATTTGATAAATACACTTCCGAAAATCCCATAGGAATGAATAGAACGTGGGTGAGTGCAAAATAACTTATACATATCATACTCCAGGCAAGCCTCCAAAACTTCATTTACAGTGATGAACCACAGTAAACACTTGTGGTGATGATCTTATCTCAGATGGGTTAAAGTAATCTTCAGATAAAAGGAGCAAAAGAAAAGAGACAATGTTTTGATGAAAAATACACAGTTGCAGACTGATGCATTTTACAATACAGGATTTAATTTTCCCTGAAGAACTGAATAATATAGATTGTAGCAAGCCATCTAATACTATAGTCTGTTTCTCATATTGTTGTCCATCAGACTAATCACCTTCATTAGTTAATTACAATTTAGACTTTACGGCATTTGGGGCAGGGGACTAATTCACCAGTGTCTCCTAATAAATGGCACTTATACAGTGCTTGGATTTGCGGTAGCCCACAAAGGCAACCTAAAGAGCACCGTTCTAGTGTTAAAGCGCATGCACATGTTCGCGTGTGCAGGGGGAGTGCGGTTGCACGGACGAGGTCACCAGGACCCAGTGGGCCTAGGGGTGTCCAAGCTGAAAATCCGGGTCTGAGCACGCCAATATTTAATTTGGGGAATCATATACCTTCCTTTAACTTTTTTTTGCATTTGCAGCTGGGAAAAGAAGGTGGGGGCCCAGTGAATAGTGTGTATAACACACACTATTTGCACTGTATATCTTCCGATAAAAAGATTTCAAGGGGTGAATTTCTTTATTGAAATGTCAGTATGCTTGGGTCTATTGCCAGCTCTAAAAATACAAAACAAATAATGTTTTCAAGAAACAAATAGATATTCTAAGAAAAGGTTTTGTGAAATATTGCCTGTTCCCCAGCCTGTGATCTATTAGTTTTGAGTTTATGGTCACAACTCACCATAAACTACTGTATACTGGTCCGTTCAGATTAAAAAAAAAAATGAATTGAGAAATCAGACCTATAAACAGCTGCAAAACAAAAACCTCTAGAGACATTAAAACCATGCTGTTAGGTTCCCACTATTCTGAGAAGTGTCTTCTATGCAGGATTTGTAAGATGAAGGAAATAATAATGTAGATGCTAAACATTGGGATATGCTGTATATCCTCACCTGCATACTGTACTAAGAGATAACTTGTAGCTCAATTAATTCCAAATTGCATTTAGATATAATACATGTTTCATTTTGTTGACATTTTAGATATCTATAAAAAAAATAGCAGCTTGATTAAAACCTGGATATAGGGGGCAATTTAATTTGAAAAATGGGGAAAATATTTTTCAGTTTGGGCTGACATTGCTATTCATTCTTGCCATTCAATGCCATCCATGTTAATTGATAGTTAATATTGTGTGATATAGTAGCAATATTATAGTTAAATGTAAACAGAGATTATTCCCCCAAAAATCTGGGTGGTTTCCGTGTAATTTCTGATTATCGTATCAATCAGTATCTGCTGCCAGCCACTAACTTTGCTGAAGAAGTAATCATTTATTTTTTGTTCTATATAGATTAAATTCAGGCTCTACAGGCCCAAGGAAGATATGTCAGATTTTAGAAAGAATGTATAGAAAGAATGAAGAATGTAGAAAGAATGTATAGTTTGATTTCTGTATGGAAATTGTGAATGTTTGGGGATTTTTCTTCAGACAATGCAGTTTTCTGTATTAAGACAACTATTTTGCGCAGGATACAGGGGATAATTGAATTTGAGAAATGGGGAAAACTCAAGAAATCGGTGAGGGTTCTATTGTTTAATATTTGATAAATCAGCCCCTTCAAGTTTGTTTAGAAATTTGGTTATTGGCCCAAGTAGAAATATTGGTACATAATTACTGAGATTGCTGGAGACACAGAATCTAAGGGGGTTCCATACAAATATGGCACTTTGAATAAGTTTAAGGATTTTGGTGGACAGAAAGGTGGGAATGGGAACCTTCTGGTGAAAGATGGCATAGAAATTTGGAGGCAACAGACACAGGTTAACCATGGCACATGGATCAGCGGTTATTCATCTATGAAAACTGCAGGTTGTAGAACAAGAAAGGTAAAAACAATTTCTTGCATTAATGGGAACATGGACGATTCGGTGGCTATTAGCAGAACATACAAAATCATGCAATCAGTAATAATATTTATTACTCCAATACTATTACAAAAAAAGCAAACAGAATGTATGTTGATAATGTCTATGCTAGACAGAACACTAAGTAACTGTGCTAGAGGAATGCAATAAATTTAGGGATGGCAGGCTGCTATGGAGGTACAAGCATCTGCTGTGAACAGGAACACTAAGCAACCATGACAATAGTAAAACAAATACCCAGTTGTTCTTATTCATCTCTGAAAACAACAGCAGCCTTGTAATAACATAATTACTCATAATCCTTTAGCTCAAGAAACCCAGACTAGGGAACATTCTATTAGTAAGATAAATTTTCTTTCATTTACAGTAATTTTTCCAGCCTCCTTCCATACCTGCATGTCCTGCAACAATCTGTATTTCTCCTAAGTGATAAATGGGGGGAATGTAATAAAAGTAATTTATGCAAAAGATATGAGCAATGTGATTCAATAAAAATTAATTTTACCTTTGCACCTATTATCACTGATTTACATCAAAACAATTTTTTTGAGGCAGGAAAAAGCCACCTTCAAGCAGCTAATAAAAAGTGCTAGTGGACACGCAAATACAATTGGCAAATTATCAACATTGCATTGCAAATTGTACATTTAATTTTGCAAATTCCCCCAATTGTGTTCATTTGTATGCTTTCAGGGGACCCTGTTGTTTCAGTATGTGGGAGAAACCACTATATTATTAATAGAATAAGTAGGTGGTTTCCAGTCAAAATGAATAACCTAATTACAGTTATGTATTCATATAAAGTAATTTGGAATTATTATACATGTTCTATATTAAACAGCCAGGCAACTTGATAGAATGTGTACAAAGCATTCATGGATTAAAGATCTAGAAAAAATAAGATATTTGTGCTTGTAAAT
Organism: Xenopus borealis; assembly: GCA_024363595.1. Classification (NCBI taxonomy): domain Eukaryota; kingdom Metazoa; phylum Chordata; class Amphibia; order Anura; family Pipidae; genus Xenopus; species Xenopus borealis. Next base: position 49,972,849 of record CM044435.1, on the reverse strand, counting down.
TGTGGTTTCATTTTAAGATAAATCTAAAATGTGCAAATGTGTTTCATATTTAATAATTAAAAACAAGGAGTCTATGGTGCTGACTTATTAATGTTTGAGTCTCCTAAAACCACTTGTGAGTTCCTAAAGTCACTGTCACGGTTGGTACCCTAAATCTAGAACCGATGGCAAGCACCCTGGTCTAGGCTTGTGCTTCTGCCTATAACTGGCAGGCAAGTCAGGCAGGCAAGGGTTAAAACCGGGTAATCAATCAGAAAGGATATTAGTAGGAAGGTAGAGTAGTCAAAAGCCAGGCAAGGGCCACAACAGGAATCAAAAACAGGTTCAGACAGGATAGCTTAAAGCTCAAAAGCACCAGGAACAATTTCCTATAACGGGCAATGAAAAAACGCCAAAGGCCCCTTTAAATATATTAAAATTTTGTGCCATTGCACACTGATGTCATTACGTCAGCGCACAACACAGGAAGCGGTGCTGCCTTAATGGTCCGGCGCACAGGGAGAAGAGGAGCAGCATGGCGGGCGTCCCAGCCACACCACTGGACCACCAGGGAAAGTAGATTTTATTACAGTCACTTTGAAATATTTTTTTTTCTCTCAAGCAGGTTTTTCAAAAAAGTAAAAAGCTAGGCACCTAAAACCTAGTGAGATTTTTGTTAGAATTGCTCTACTGTGCATACATCCAGCCAAAGTTAATGCAAAGGCTAGCTATGAGAGGCCAACAGCATCACCTGAGCCTACCATGAAACAGGTTCTCTTTGGAGAGAAGAGCAGGTATGATCTGGAAAATGAAGGTCCAGTTTAGTAAATGAAGTGCCTGGATAGGATGTGCAGTTCAGGTTCCCAAGCAAGCAGGGTAAGTAGAAAGTTGCTGTGGTGCCAGAGACCAGGTCTAGAGGATTACCCACCAGTGAATGATGGTCTTGAAGTCTCAAGACTATGGCAAAAGTTGGTCTTTTTTAAAGAGAACTTCCATCAACAGAAAACTACTGATGATGTGTATTCTGTAGAATGCTTTACCATACTCGAGATGGAAACTAAATGCAATATGGGAAAAATGTGGGTTACAGATACATTATATAGTTTCAAGAAGGGGTTAGATGCATTTTAGCAAGTAAGGAAATACAGGGCTACTGGAAACAGCTATTAGTACAAAATTGATCCAAGGACTTGTCTAATTACCATTTTTGTGTCAGGAAGGATTTTCCCCTCTCTGAGGCAAACTGGCAAGGCTTCAGAAGGTTGTTTGCTTCCTCTGGAATAACTAGCATTACACAGGATTGACTTTGACATAAAAGTTTGAACTTGATGTCTTTTTTTCAACCTACAGTACTATGTTACAGAAGCCTTCTATGCTTTAAAGTGATACTGTCACAAAAAATTTTCTTTTCGAAATATTGATCTTCATTAAATGTGTAATAAAAATGTCTCACCCTGGTGGTCCAGTGGTGCGGCAGGGACGTCCGCCACGCCGCTTCTTTTCCATGCCGGCTTTATACTTTTATGGCTAAATTATAAATAGCATTCAAAGATAATGTTATGATAGATATAAAAAAAGGTTCTTTTCTTGAGTCGGTATCTCTTTAACTGGGTTCCTCATTTAAAGGTAGCAGGACCAGGATGATCATGCAAAATACAAAATGTAATTATTGAGCATATCTGGTTGAAATATCAAGGTTTTTTTCTACTTGGAATAAACTCAAAACTCAAATGTTTGCTTATCTATACAAAAACCACAAATGTAAAAAACGTGAATACTCGAATTGATCGAGTTATCGAGCGCAAACCACCTAAGAAAAACTTGAAAATCATGAAGGCTAAAAACATCTTCAAATTATTCAAGGGACCTTTGTCATTGACTTCTACATGACCTTGACAGGTTTTAGTTGGAGTATTTTCAGATTCAAACTTTTTGCAACTTCAGGCATAATAAATTGTGAAAATTCTTTTGACCTTTGATAGATAAATAACCAACTAAATGTACCATATTATGATCAGCTGCTATATAAGAACAGCATAATTATAAATAAAGATAGTTCATATAGCATATAGAATACAAAGGTAGGCCTCACTATGGCTAGAGGTTAAAGTTATGGCTTAATACATATTTTTAGTGCTTTCTCTTTCTCTGATCATTGTCTGGCCCATTTGAATCAATACGGTGCTATAATTAAAAATGTAGAATTATAAGTTAAGTAAATTCATGCAGCTGTGAATTTGGTTTGATAGCGATAGCGTCTTCTGTATATGATGTTGGGGGACTGACTTTTATAGCCAAGTTTTATGTTTTGCCCATTGCAAAATGCAACATTGTAAGAAGCTGTACTGTACTCTTATGTTTAGATTTTCTAATTTATTTCTACACAGTGTTAATTATAAATTTGAAAGAAGCATAAGTAGACATTTAGATTTTCTGATTTATTGCTACACAGTGTTGATTATAAATTTTATAGAAACACATATTAGAAGACAAGAAATTTTAGATTGGGACACTTGGAAGCACCACCATACCAAGATGACTAAGACATAAAACAGATCTTTAAATTCTTACACTAATTTACTTAGTATAACATTCTATGCATTTTTAATCTTGGTAACTACCTATACTGCCAGAAATACAGGACCTTGAACATTGTAATGGTGCCCATTCCAAACCAGAGGAGCTTGTTACCAATTTGCATACTATAATGCAAATATAGAAAGTCAAAATTAGAAAATATAGTTTCTGCTTTATAGTCAAAAATGCCTAAAGAAAGAAAATATAATTCTTTAGCAACATTTATTTATGCACTGATTATGCAAATTGTCAGTGGTTTTAAAGTTATTTGTAAAAAATAGTATTACATTTACAAATAACTTTATTATTTTTCAGGGGGGAAATGCTGTATATATATTGCAAGTAAACAAACATATACACTTACAAATATTTAGTGGCACATGTTAAGAGATGCAGAAGGAAGGACCCTGCACAGCACAAATTATAGTAGTATTCATTCAGGAACCAGATTTTGCTAGGGGCAGATTTATCAAGGGTTGAAGTGAAAATTCGAATTAAAACAATTAGAATTTCAAAGTAATTTTTGGGTACTTCGACTATCGACTTTCGACTTTCGAATAGGCCAAAGAACTGTCTCTTTAAAAAGTTTGACCCTTCACCATATTAAACTTGCCAAATTGCTTCCCATAACCTATATGGAGTCTTTTGGAGGAGTTTCTTTGGGGGAAAACCCTTTGAATTGTTCAATTGAATGCACAATTCATTCGATTCGAACGATTCAAATTCGAATGAAAAGGGACTTGTTCGATTGAAAACAGTCCATTCTTAGAAAAAATGAAACTTTGAAATTCAACCTTTGATAAATCTGCCACTAAGTGTAAACACATACACACACACATATATATATATATATATATATATATATATATAGAACCTACAAACATAACCGCACTCCAGGGACTTATTCGAGTGAAAAAAATATTTTTAAAATGTATTCAACGTTTCGGCACATCCACTTGTGCCGTCCTCAGGAAGGTGAATCCCATAAAACAGTGCATGTTAAATACAACATTTGGCACCAAACACAGATAGCATGGCGTCATCAAACTGTGACAAGCATCTTTGTAGTGTAAACAAACAAACAAACAAACAGACCGATCGGAAGTGTAAGTTGAGATAGACTAATAAAGTGAAGTGACAATCATATCGTGCATCTATCATTACCACCATCGTTAAGGTGATCTAACTCACATAGATGATCATGATGCATAAACATGTGTGCCATCAATCGTGCCCCCTTTTTTTGTCTGATAAAACATCTTTAGCCTCCATCAGCTGGCCCTCCTATTCCTGACCGCAATCAGGAAAAAAATTGTTAAAAACACTTACCCCAGAGGGAGCCCGTAGGAGGATGTAATTGCCATTGTCGCCCGAACACAAGCTGACACCCTCCAGTACTTGGCCGCCGTCTTCCCCACTCCCTGCATACCAACACGGCTCCCTGTCAGTAGCCAGACGTATTGCTCGTGTGCGCATTACTAGAGTTCCTCCCCCGTTGTCAAGGGAACTGGACGCTCATTCGGTAGGACGCAATGCGGGGAATAAATATTGCCAATATACCTAATGGCCCACACCCTCTCTATACTCATTCTGCTCCCGGGAGACCTGTCAGGAACGCCCGTATCAGTGCGTTGCACAGACACGGACCTTTCCTACAGAGTACAGCTCCCATTGTTCAATACTGAGAGATTGGATCAATATGCCACTCTGCGCCCCTACCTCCCAAATGATCGCATCACGTACCAGCAGTTGCTACAATAAAGGGACCTCCTCTGTCCACGTTACGAATGGGGTATCATGGCAGCACTGGAGTGTCCGGTTGTCGGGAGCTTTGTACCTACAAGCTTCCTACTGGTCCGTCTCATGGGGCAAAAAAAACTGAGGAAAAAACTGTAGCACAAAAGTATCATGTCATACAGTGTAACATTGTTGCCATCTGGGCTCACTAAATCAATGTAGCAGCAGATCCAGTAGCAGGGCAGGTCACATCAGGATGGGAGGCAAGAAACGTAGACGCCAAACCCCCACGCAGAAGGAGGAGCAAAACATAGTGATCAATTTATCCAGACATACATTGACCATGGGGGAAACTAGTTTGTTAAATCAAGGCCTAAAGTTTGTCCCCACTAATTGGGCCAAACCCTTTGAGACATACAAGGATATTCATAGATTAAAAAGGAATTTGAAACTTAAAGACCACTTTAAAGACCAACCCCCGACACCACCAGTGAGGTTTAAAGCCAAAAGCACATTTGAACCTCAAAACACTGCTCCCTCTATTGCTACCTTTACACAGCTGTTGAGCAATGATTTGGTTAAGATTCAGAACACAAAATCGAAACATTTCCCTAATCTTACAGCTATGGAGAGGGAGGCCATTAAAACATTACAAACCAATGATGGGATCATCATCCGACAAGCAGACAAAGAGGGTGGAATAGTATTGTTGGACAAGACTTACTATATTGAAGAGATCATGCACCAATTGGCTGACACCAAGACCTACATGAAACTTAGGGGATCCCACAGATAAGTTTAAACAATTGGTTGATACATTTGTACACACAGCTGCCACGGCGGGGTGGATAGATGAGAACACCAAACAGTTTCTTACAACTGATTTTCCGAAGGTACCATTGTTGTATACCCTACCTAAGGTACATAAATCACTCACCACTCCTCCGGGGCGTCCAATTATCTTGGCAGTGGGTTCTTTACTTCAGCCCATTGCGGTCTACGTAGATCACTATTTACAACCTATAGTACATAAAATGGACTCTTATGTGAAAGACACTACACATTTGTTGACATTATTGAGAGATTTACGAATCCCTAAAGACAGCTTACTAGTGACAATGGACGTTACTATCTTATATACGGTAATTCCCCATGAGAGTGGGGTGTCTATCTGTAGGGAAGCTCTTACAAAGGCTCACAGGGGCTTGCCCCCAGTGGAACTTTTGATTTCCTTTCTCGACCTTCTCCTAACACATAACTATTTCACGTTCAATGACAAGTTCTTTTTACAGATATCTGGGACCACGATGGGGTCGAATGTAGCTCCCTCATTTGCCAATATTTTCATGGAGCACTATGAGACTAATTGGTTGCTACCCCTTGGTGGAGATAAGATTTTTTTGTACAAACGCTATATTGACGACCTACTAATGATATGGACTGGTACAGAGGGTGAGTTGACTGCTTTCTATGAGGCACTAAATGAGTTGGATAGTCCCATCAAACTGACAATGACTTACGACAAGCAGATGATTCATTACCTAGATATTACTATTTTTAAGCAGGGTGAGAGTTTGGGCACCACATTATATAGGAAGCCTACTGATAAAAACAGCTTAATACATGCACACTCACATCACCCTACACACATGTCCCGGGGGGTCCTGTTCTCGCAGTTCCTAAGGGTCATTCGAAACAACTCGGACTACAACACTGCACAACTACAACTCACTGCTCTAGCTGCACAGTTTGAGGAGAGAGGATATGATAGTGCCCTGGTGAAGGAACAATTGACGAAGGCGAAGGTATTTACCCAGGAGTCACTGTTGGATACTGGGACTAACACAAAAAGGGCCCCTCCTGACTTAATTTTTTCCACACAATGGACTGAGACTAGTGTGGAAATTAAAAAAGCCCTGAATAGCCGATGGGAGATTATTAAAGCTGATCCCAATTTACCATTCACTGACAGCAAACCACTTGTGGCGTTTAGGAGAGGACACAACCTAGGGGACTTACTAGTAGTGAAGGATGTGATTGACCATCCAAAGGAAAAGACCACCTGGCTGAACAGACCTTTAAAGAGGATGCTATAAGTGTGCTGGCTGCATGACTTGCGGTGGGATGTCACAGGGTGCTTTCTTTTCACATCCGCGTACCGGGAAGATATATGGAATTAAACATAGAGTCTCCTGCACCTCTGACCATGTGGTATATATGGCCTGGTGCCCATGTGGACTATACTAAGTGGGCAAGGTCTCGACCACATATCTTGAGAGGATGAACAACCATAGGAGCGCAATAAGGCTAGCGTTGGCCTCGGGAAAAGCGGATCAACCCGTGGCACGACATTGGCTCAGGCATTCTTTACCACAATTTAGACACATGATTATTGACCACATACCAATCCCCAGGAGAGGGGGCAATAGGGGCCGGATGTTAATCCAAAGGGAATCAGAATGGATTTTTAGACTTGAGACCCTGGTGCCTAAGGGTTTAAATGAAACATTACCGATGTCCGCATTTTACTAAAACAACTCAGTATCTTGCATATAATTCAACTTGATAGTGCGTGTGACTCAACTTGATCATGATTAGTCTTTTCCCCTATGTACATAATGTCTCGTTTTAAAAAATTGGGCACCTCTGGATGGTCTGAGACTGGACTATATATGTATATTCGTACCAAAAAACTTCCGCACACCCTTAAATTTTAGAGAAGCAGATCTCCTGGTGCCCAGTGCCTGGAGGATGCGGCACCCTCCCAAATCCACAGGAACAAGAAAAATACACCGGCACACAGGAATGGATGAGCAGGGTAAACCCTTGCCAAACTTTTTACTGCGGAGTGCAACGTTTCGGAGGCCACGCCCCCTTTGTCAAGCATGACATTAGTGGAAATCGAATATAGGTTTTCAAAAATGGATACCCAGTGGTGGATCAGTTGATCTAATCTCAAAGATCACTGGATAAAAACATAGCTTTAAAACAGTGTGAAAATAGGAGGATGGGTGCAACCTACTGGATAACAAGTCCATATGTATAGAGAGACATAAGGTGCACACCATAAATAATTGTTTCACCTGGGTGCCTGAGCTAAGAAACTACAGTGGGTCTGGTTGCACTGTTTGATTTGTGACTAAGGTCCATGTCCGGGACCGAAACTTTGAGAAAAATAAACCTTTGGAAGATTGATTCAGCAAGTCCTGTGAGTGCCGTTCTTCTGCATTGCTTACATATTTATATATGTGTAACCCTAATTTGGCTACTGTCCCTTTAAATAGAATCTTCCTAGGCAATTTAGGGGCCCTGAGTCCCTTTTGCAATATGAAAAGTACTGGGAACTGGGAATTACAACACAGTCCCTCCACCTAGGGAGCACTGAGGAACTTACCTCAGAGGAATCAGTTTGCCGATGAACAAAATTTAACTTTATATAAACAGTAGTATAATAACTAATACACAAGTCACAGCTGTATGGGGTATATGGGACACTACCTGAATCCCTAGTAGGTTCTAACTGTTAGTTCAGCACATTCCTTAGGATTTCACAGTCCCACTCCTCTGGAAGGGTTAAACAGCACACAGTCTAAAATGCAATGTCCCTTTCCCCAGAGCTCTTATTCCCTGGTAGCGCTACCTTTCCCCAGAGTACATTCCTTTTCCTTTGCAAAGTAGCATACATCCTACAGAGCAGGCAAAAATTACTCAAGGCCTGTCTTGCTGTTAGGCTCAACACTGTATACGTGCTCACCAATTTCTCTCAGGGGCAGATCACACTGGAATCACAAGTCACTCTGCTGCAGAATCACTCCCACCTAGGGTTGCCACCTTTTCCTGAAAAAAATACTGGCCTTCCTATATATTTATCTTTTTTTCCTATTAATAACATTGGGATCAACCATCAAAAATACCAGCCAGGCCGGTAAAATACCGGCCAGGTGGCAACCCTACTCTCACCAATGGCACTTTTCTCCTCTGAAACTTTAGCAGCATGGCAGGGAAAAGGAACCCTCTTTCTGCACTCCTGCAGATCTCACAGCTTGAACAGCTTTACAGGTCTTGGCTGCGGCTTAAACTTTCACTTCACAGGCTGGGATCAACTCTGTCACACAGCCTGCACAAACAGATCCAGGGCCTACACACACAGCTCCACATTCTGGCACACCCTCTCTTCCCAGGATGCCCTGTGGTGCCCCCCAATCAGGTCACTCTCCAGCCTGTAACTAGGCGGAATGATGTCACAGACAGAGAAACAGGGGGAGGCTTTCTCTTCTCCCATATATATATATCCATGTAATATTGCTGATTTATAAGGCTTCAAAATATTACGGTGAAGAATTACATCAAATACTCAAATACCACACTTTATTCTACCAGTATATTGCATCAGTTTATGCAGATACATGCAAACTCATTTTGCTGTCATATAGGTTGGCTGTTGGACCAAAACTAGGGGTAGGCAGAAGAGGCACATGACTAGGGAGCAAAGCTTGGGGGTGCCAGGCAGTGGCATAACTAGATACTATTGGGCACCAACGCCTTTTGGCCTTATGTGTTTTAGGTGCTGTGGTAACTGGGTTCTCAGAAATGTCTTATTAATTTCTGTCGATTCCTGTGCCCTATATCTCACATTACTGGTATTATGAGTTTGTTATGTATTCTGCTGTGTTGTCTATTTCCAAAAAAATCCTGTACTGCAAGCCTTATGTTCCTCATAAATTATTCCAGCTACAGCCCTCACTTTACCTAAAATAGTTTATCTCAGATATGTCAACTCAATAACTTTTCAAGGAAAGAAACATAATTATGCCAATTTATATTCAATGCATTGCATTTAGTTTGACCTAAATCTTTGACCTACATTTTACTTTGGAAACCTTCTTAATTTGTATAATGCTTTGATTTGGTTTCAGAGGGAGTAAATATTGCTGATGATTGCTGTTTTCCTATTGGCTCATCTAATGGTATGATAATTGTACTAAAGCTGTATCCATTCTTATAGTTTTTCCATTTGCGGAGTCAGACAGAGATTGTAGATAATATCTGCCCTATATCTCAACTCATCTGTGGTTGTTTCTTGCCTTCATATAGGCGACCCATTCTAACAGACAGGCAATGAGGAAAATGTTATAAAAGCCAACTAGTCTTTTGCTTTTCTTTTGGTGCATTTTGAGGACATCCAACTGAAAGTGAATACCACAAGAAAAAACAATCTCTTGGACTACTACAGATACTATTGTTTTAAAGTACCAAATATTTTATTTCTCTGGCTATATCTGACTACTTCCTGGTTTAAGCATTCCTGCCTCTCATCTTCAAGTCTTTGGTGGTGGTATGGAAAAAAAGTAGTTCACTAGAGAACAGAAAGCACAGAAGTGACGTCTCATAAGGAAATTCTGACCTTGCGCTGGTTTTGTCCACCTGCCAAGGAAGTTTAAGAAAAAATAGGCACTGGAGAATTGAAGGAATAAAAAAGACACTACGTGACCTGTAAAAGGAGCAGGAGGGACAAAGCAGGGTGAGTAGTGTAAATTATCTCTTGCTGTTCTCTGCCTTTCCTAGTCCCTCCTGCTACTTTATCATGAGAGTTGCTGTTGCAGGTATTTGTCTGTTCCTGGCGAAACTGGCTTTCTGCCAGAAATCCCACAACTGTACAATTCGTTTGGGAAGTTCAAAGTGTGACTATAACAAGCTTCTCTATTTCACAAGCGTGTCGCAAGTAAGTCATTTCCTTATGATTCGGCTAATGCATTTCAAACTTTGCAAGTAACAAGACGTTATTATTATCACAGTGAAAGTGTTATTATATATTTTGTTTTGCAGATATTGATAAAGGATAACTACCGCATCCTCATCTACCATCATCACTTTATAAAGCTGAATGTAAGTGCAGAAAATCATCACATGCAGCTCTAGTATTCTGTCCCAAGCAGCTTGAATTCTGAAGTGATTGCATGTGGGAGGGAATAGCACAGGGATGGGAAACATTCCCCACTTCAGAGGTTGCAAAATTACAACTACCAGAATGCCTACATCAGTTGTGCTGCTGAGAAAATGCTAGACAGTTAAGGTTCCAAATTATTTGTGGAGCAAAACATTGTACTGTATAATCTTTGACTATAAAAAAATATAAAACATACACACACAGATGAAGTATAAGGTGTTATTATTATTCTTAATAATAATAACATATTATTATTTACATTACAGATGTAAATGTAACGTATCAATAGTATAAGGAGATCAGAAAATGGAATCTATGATATGACAAGCTGCAATTCACCCCAGCTTAAAATGTATAATTATTAACCGGTAAAAAGATAACTTTATTAGGTAATGTTACATGCTGTATAGTCAAGTTATCCTATGTGAAGGACACAAAGTAATATGCAGGTGGTTAAAATGTCAGTGCAACTGCTGTTCGTATGGGATAGTGTAGGCTATTGTTTAAATTTTTCAAAATCAATATTTTAATATTTTGCCAATATAAAGCATTCATTTCAATTTCCATTTCAAATTCCATTTCAATTCTTAATAAACAGGGCAATTTATTCAGAGCTCCCTGTATACCTTTACACATCTCTCTCTAAGCAACAGACATTGAGCAGCACATTATTAGGTGCTTTTTAGTGGACTGAGCATTACCCTTATAAGCTCCTTTGAAGTTTTTTGTGACCAGAAGTGACAAGAGCTAAAGTGAAACTGGCTTCATATTCTTGTCTATGTCTATACACAACATCCACCATCCAATCATAACTGTAGATGTGCTAGGACTATAGGCTTTATCTTAATACAGGTACTGTATGGCATCATGTATCCCACGACCTGCTATCCAAAAAGCTCTAAATTACAGGAAAAAGAGTCTATTTTAAGAATATAAATCTTATTTTTAAAAGTGATTTTGTTTTTGTCTGTAATAATGTAATATAATAATAATACAATAACAAAACAGTACCTTGCACTTGATGGTAACTAAGCTGCAAGAATCCATATTGATGGAAAAATAATCCCATAGGGTTTATTTTTAATAATTTAAAGATTTTTTGCAGGTATGATGATCCAAATTACGAAAGATTCTGAGCATTTCAGATAATAGATGCTACATAATAGTTGCTAGATGCTAGAATATATGTACATGATACATTGCTGTGCTTTTAACCTAGATATCTCAGAGATTTAAGCCTCATCTGGAATAGGCTTTGCAGTTTTGGTTTCCATTATATAAAAAATAAAATATTACAGAAATAGAGAAAATTCAGAAATGTGTGACAAAACTAATAAAGGGTATAGAAGTTAACAGTTATAGTTTACACTGGGAGAGGCCCTTAAGATGGGATATTATTATTATTTAGAAAAATATTAGAGGGCTTAATACCAAACTGTTTGATGTTTTATTTGCCAGTATCTGGTTCTGTTTTAAGGTGTCAATAGGTGATTTTACACTGGGGACTGGGGAGAATTATTGATTGAAACAGTTACAATGTACTGCACTCCTGAAATGAACACTCACAGCGGCTGATCTATGATAATTTAAATTCTTTCCCTGTGGGAAATGTTTTTTCCCCTTTAAGGCAAATTGTCTTCAGATGGGCATTTTTGTCTCTCTGGATCAATCAAAAAAAATTTGGCAAGATTTTCGAAGACACAAATGTCTTTCTTTCAGCCTAATCTACTATGTAGTTAGGTAACAATCACAGTCTGTGTTATTGTTAAATTAAATTACTGATATAATTACAGCTTATATAACATTTTTAGTCATATTTGCAGAGAAAAAATTAAACAAATAAAAAAATGTATTGATTATAGATAATAAAATAAATTAAAGCCTCCCTTCAGAACCTGGGCATTAACTACATCCAGTCTTATTCATGCTGATGTCATTTAGTTTCCCAACCTTGCCCTGTTGAAACAGCTGATGTCTGTTCTAATATTTGGCATCCTACCTAGGCAAACCTATGGGCAGGGTTTTCATTTTCAATGCAGATATCAGAGGAAACTAAAACCTGTGTTGTCAGTAAGCATAGAGACGCATTATTAGAAAAGTATTCAATTCAGCAGGATAATGCAACGTTTTGAGCGGTACACTCTAAAGGTGGTTTTTATTCCTGTCTACTGGAGGAAAATTGTATACCTGGATCTGGCCCTTGTGAATAGGCTGCAAGATGTGCAACCAACCTTAAATGAGGGCAGAAAATGTAAGTGCGGCCTAAATTTGCATTAGAAAACTAACATGCTCCACATAGTAGTACTAACTAAATATACGCACATTGTGTGACATTGTGATTGGATTGTTGGAAGAGTCTATTTGCCGAGAACTCCCCTACACCAGTCAGTGGAACTGAAGAAGCTGCTTGGATGAGCAGTGAAACGTCTTCATTAAAATATCTCAGCAAGTCCAGTTGCTTTGAGTTACTTTTTATATATATATACATACATGCAATTTCCTAAAACTGGGAAAAAACAAGTCTGCTTAACACTGAATTCAGTATTTGTTTTTTTTTTTAATTCTAGGATAAGCATAAAATATGTCTATTGCAGAAGATCTTTGCATTTTACAAACTGGTTTATGAAAATCCATTCACAACAGGAGTTCCACCACAGACAATAGCTACAATTAATGAACATTTGCAGTGGCTCAGAGGTTATTGCTTCCAGTGTGTAAGTTTCTTGTTTTTGTTTTTTTTTAATGTTGGGTTTGTATGCAGAAAAGTCAGTTTGTGCTAAACTCTGTGTTGGAATCTGTGCTTTAATATAGACCTTTCCAAAATGACATGATATATATGATAGATTTGCATAGTGTGGGCATTTTAAGGTTTATCTTACCAGGAAACTGCAAAATTATTTTTAATATTCTTAGATGATGTCAAAATATCTTTACTAATAAAGGGAATCATGCACTCATGGTTATCAAGATGAACATATAACAGGATAGCTGCTACACATCACAGGTGAATTGCATTAAAATACTGTGCTCAAAATCCACAGCAGGGTTAGTGCCAAGAAAAGTATGAACTCAGTGTTGGAGAAGCAGAAAAAAAAGGTTTACTTTAATTCTCTTGGGATCTTTTTGCAACACAAGTTTGTGTTTGGACTTTGGATAAAGCTAAAAGAAGTCTTCAGTATCTTCTGGCTGTACCAATCTGTTACAGGTGGTTGATGGATTTCTTATATAAGATTATTTGTGAATATTTTAAGTCTCCATGGTGGAACTATTGACAGGTAATGCAAGGCTGTTGTAGTCAATTAAAACAGTATGCTGCAACTATTGTCTCCTCTATTCCTCTAAGAAGACAAATTGCAAATAGCCCATTTCTACATTTGAGTAGAAATAAGAACACCCTGGTCTAACCAGACCTATTCAATAACTTTTTTTGTTATCACTCAGTGAACCCTAAACTTCAGCAACATGGGAGTCAACGTATTCATCACATTTTAATCTATACTGATTTTAGAAGTAATCACTGTGCCCCTGTGATATTTTGTGTTGTATGGATCTGTTAATTTACCAGACATGCTTATTACTGGGTCTATGTTGTATGTTTTATACAAGTTTATTAGACTGTTGCTCCTGATGTTGTTAATGCATTTGATGGCTCTAGATCAACTGAATTTGAGTTATCACAAAAAGGTTTTAACAATTTAATAGAGGTATCGGATATATTATTTGGAAGTTTTAATTTTGAAAGCTAAAAATGACAAGTCATTTAGCATGTTATTATAGTAAAGGTAGCAATTACCTATTTTGACAAATGTGCTTTTTCTCTATAATAATATCATACGGCTAACTATGCCAGAATAAATCTATGTTGACAGCAAATGATGCTGTTCAGTTTATTTAATTTTTAAATGTTTTATGTCCCCTCAAGCACAATGGTACCTATTAATGAAATACTACTAATAGTAAAATGTATAGTCTCAAACATACTTTATAAAAATAATATTGGCTTCAGTTGTATGTGTTTTAAATCTATTCTGTTGCATTTCTTCTTGTGAAAGGAGAGCATTTTGTTTCCTTCTTGTTAGGGATGCACCAAATACACTATTTTGGATTCAGTCGAACCTTCGAATCCTTTCCGAAAGATTCGGCAGAAAACCGAACTGAATCTGAACCCTAATTTGCATATGCAAATTATGAGTGGGAAGGGGAAAGCGTTTTTTACTTCCTTGTTTTGTGCCAAAAAGTCATGTGATTCCCCTCCCTGGCCCTAATTTGCATATGCAAATTAGGATTCGGTTCGGCCAGGCAGAAGGATTCGGCCAAATCCGAACCCTGCTAAAAAGGCAGAATCCTCACCGAATCCTGTATTCGGTGCATCCCTACTTCTTATATTTAGCTCTGCCTTGCTTGGATGTGCAGGTGTAACAAAGATCTAATTTCTGGTCCCACTGTGTTCACTAGAATTTCAGAAAAACCATAACCATTGCTTATGGTCTAATTAGCAGTTATGATAAAGTTTTGACCATACCATCACATAAAATACAGTATTTGTGGTAATGATCCAATAAATATAATATAAACTTTGTGTCATTTTAAGTTTTGTCTAAGATTAATTTTTCTGTTCCCTAATGGCATTATACATTATATGATTTGATTATAACTTTTCTTTAATCTTTTTGCAGCCTGGTTGCCGAAAAGAATTTAAAGATAAGATTAAATTAAAAGAAAGGGTAAGTAGCACTGTACAATTGATGTTCAGGCAAACAAATTGGGTGGTGTGCCTGATACAACTGCCCTACATGTCCCTATGTTGTGGAGACTGATAAAAATTAAGTGATATACCAAATTCAGGTATGGGATCCGTTTTCTGGAAAACCATTTTCCAGAAAGCTCTGAATTATGGAAAGGCCATCTCTCATAGGGGTAGATTCATCAAAGAGTGAAGGTCCGCCACTAGAGGGAAATTCCACAGCTCTCAATTCATTTCTATGGGATTTTGCAAGGCGTATTCATCAATGGGTGAAGTGAAAGTTCACCCTTTGATGAATACGCCTTTAAAAATCCCATAGAAATGAATTGAGAGCTGTGGAATTTCCCTCTAGTGGCGGAACTTCACTCTTAACTTCACTCTTTGATGAATCTACCCCATAGAATCCATTTTATCCATATAATCCAAATATTTCAAAGAGATTTTCTTTTTTCTCTGTAATAATAATCAGTAGCTTGTACTTGATTCAAACTAAGATATAATTAATAATTATTGGAAGCAAAACCAGCCTATTGAGTTTAATTTTACATGATTTTGTAATAGACTTGAGATATGAAGATCCAAATTATGGAAAGATCTGTTATCTGTAAAACCCAAGGACCCACGCATTCTGGATAACAGATCCCATGCCTGTATTTATCAGTCTCTCTCATGACACCCTATAGCCCCTTTGGACCCTTACACATGGTTGTTTTTACCTGTGCTCCCCTGCGTTCCGTTTTGCTGTGTTCAGCCGCAGGGGAGCACAGGTATAGATGCACTCAATTATTTTCAATGGGGCTGTACTCACACGAACGCATGTAGGCGCCAAACGCATGTTCAGACGCAACATGCTGCATTTTTCCTGCGTTCGGCACCTACATGCGTTTGCGTGAGTACAGCCCCATTGAAAATAATTGAGTGCGTCTATACCTGCGTTCCCTTGCGGCTGAACACAGCAAAACGGAACGCAGGGGAGCGCAGGTAAAAACGCCCGTGTGTAAGGGCCGTTAGTAGTGCAACAACTGCTGAAGGGCCTCAGGTGTTGAATAGGAATATTTATGGAACCATGTTCAAGTAATTCTTGCAGTGTTACTCCAAGTATCCATTCCCTGCCCTAGCACCTTTGTTAGAACAGAAGGGGGTGCACTTAACTACTTTATAATCTGCAAAACTCAATTGGTACTCCTGTCTCTTTCCTTCCTACCTGCTATTTTATTTAGGTTAGCTCCTACACAGCTTCATCATAGCTCCTAATTTCCAGTCTGTGACCCTATTATCTGATTGAAAAATACAAACACCTCTTCTTAGCCAACCCTTGTTATGTAATGTTTGGACCCAAATGAAAACACTATGCAGCAAATGGGTCATCAGTACATCATTAACATTAAACTCAGGAGAATGCTGTATGGGCATTATGGGCATTTGTCTTTCCTTTTAAAAATGCATTTTGCTGTAATATTTTTCTGAATGCAATGTAAACATATATGCAGACATGTTTCTCTGTTTAAACATATCTTACAAATAAACAAAATTAAGGTAAGGGGTATAATTAATTCAGAATAAATTACTGGGTCACAGAGGTGATTCCCAGATTATGTTGAGAAAGGGTTTAAAAATACTGGAATTTTTGTTAGGGTTATTGCAAACCTAGCTTTTTGATTGCTACAATGCTTTTAGAAAAAAAAATAGTTTGCAAAGCCTTTTTTACACTGCATGTTGTTTTTTTAATTATTTTTGCACAAATAATTTGAAGTGTATAATAAGCTTCATTTACATATTTAGTAACAAAGTCAACCTTTTCATCGAAATGAAGCCTTCCTTACTGCTAGTTAAAGGAAGATTAAAACCTCTCTGAAGCCATCTCCTATTTGTCTCAGAAGGGGAAAATTGTGGTCCTCATATATTTACATGTACTTATCATTGCCACCCCCATAATAATCTCTTTTTCAGAAAATGGCAATAAACTTTCCCGTTAATATCCCTTTTAAGGAGTACTAGATACTAAAACTGCACAGCATATTGTAGATGGTGTCCAATGAAAATGACCCTTTTCTCCCATTAATTTATACCCCATTTTCATACAGGACAATGCATTGCTGGCCCTTCATGCTCCTAGGTTTGCTTGCTTCAGCTAAGTATATTACCCACAAGTATCCCAAGTCTTTCAACCATCAAGGATTAACCTTACCTTTAGCAAAATAAATAAGAATATTTCACAAAAATATGTCTTTCTAATGAACCCCTTTAAGTGCACACATATTGCTAGGAAACATATTTTCCCCATAGGGTTCAATAGACCCTGGCAGTATGCTTCTACTATCTGTTGTACATAATGGATTATGCTGTATATAAAAGCTATAATAAAACAAAAAAATGACTACTGTTTTAAACTAGTATGTACTCAAGTAAGTAACAGATTATAGCTTTAGGAAGAATACCTTCTTCAAGTAGCTTCTCAAGTACAGCCTAAAGAACAATAGCTTTTAAGCCTGTTTCTCTGGAGAATTTCACACTTATTAGAAGTTAACAATACAATAACCCATCCACAGGCCTGTAGATTCAAACTAAACATGGATTCAAACTGTGACACAGTGCAGGCTCACACAGGTATTCTGTAAACACTTGCCTACACTATTTTATACATTTGGCATATGCAATATAAACAGACTAAGTAGACGGAGGTCATAAATTGCCTAATAAGTAACCACCATGCTAGCCTGAAAACAGACTCTTTCTTTTATAAACCCCTTATGGGAGCATAAAAATTAGTTAACAGAAAATGTAATGCAATACTGATTCTGTATGGCATTAAGTACAGTGCTGCAGTCTGCATTTAATCCAGTGATGGTGCAGCATATGGCTATTGCATTGGATGCAAGTTTTTTGTGCACGGGTTCTAAGAGGTGCATATTTCCCCATATTTATTTTCCCTTACTGTTTTTGCACTGGGGCACATCTGGGGAAATAATAAATGAGCCCAACAATCTTTTTTTTTCACCAACAGATGAAGTGTTAATGGTTAGGAAAAAAAACTAAGAGAAAAGGAAAAATTGCTCCCACTAATGAAGAATTGTTCACAGTGGGCAAATATTTTCTGATAACAATTGTTATTACATTCATCCATGTGTGTTTATGTACTGGCTTGGGACTTACTTTATGCACATCTGTTCTCTTGTAGTACAGTAAGTCCATGACTCTGAATGCAACAACAATAATGCACTACCAGCTAAAGCTACTGAAAACAGCACAAAAAAAGGTATGCACCCTTGTTCTATTTTTATTCTCTTTGGTAATATTTTGTTCAGTACTTTGTATTCTTCATCTGCATTTAATTCCATTTAGAGAAAAATAAACCCAGCAGAAATCCAAGAAAAAGTCATTTTTGAATTCCGCAATCTGTGGCAATTTTTATCCACAATAAAAGGGCAAGAAACCATGCGTGCAACAGACGAGCGGTAAAGATGGCACTACGGGATTGGATATGACTGATGGGAGTGATTCCTTTTATGACAGTATTAAAGGACATTGCAAGTATTTCACGTGTAACAAACACTGTATGCTGCCAACTTTGTAACCAAAGTTCAAACTGTATAAATGCAGACAGGTTGTATGAAGAATTTTGTGTTTGGATAATTTATCCTGTACATTTACCATGGCAACATTAATTTATTAATCACTGTGTGGTTCACAATTACTTCTATATATTTTGTACTGTTTTTGTGCTTGAATTGCATGCTTGAGTTTGGTGATTTTTTTATTTAATATTTCAGATGAAAATAGATGGGCTCTAGTCATAACTGGAGCTTGCTGGGATTAAAAAATATATCCATGAAAATGCTATACCCTGCTCTCTCCCATGCACATAATTTCCTGCTGTATTCTGTGTTCTTGGAGGGTATTCTTTATTCAGCAGACCTAAAAACATTCTGCTTACCAGTGAGATTCATGGTGTCATTTCTATCCATACCTTTCTTACAAGGCACTGGGAGTGTTGAAGAATGCTGATTTGAATTTGGGGCCAGTAATCAGAAGCTTCGTGTTTGTCTTGTCTGTCTCTGCATATTAAGAAACCCAATTTTCTCCTCCCTTCACTATAACTTCATTAAATGGAGGCAGCATGCCTCATATTGTGAATGACAACCATGCAAAGTCGAGATGAAGGCAAATGCAGTCCATGAGCCACTCTGTTGAATTATGTTCAGAAAAAAGTTAATAATTAAATGTTGTTCAAGAATATTCTTTGCAGTGATTATATAGTGCGTCTTTCTTTTTAAGCTACAGGTACATTGAAATATTAATAAGTAGCTTGAATAGCTCTGAGTTAAACTTTAATTATTCAGCTTTTGATATAGAACTGCCAGGTCAATTATTAATCAAATTTTACCTTGACCACGTATTTATGCACAGTAAAAACTGAAAGTATGAAGCAGACAGGAAAAGAATGCTTAAGATTAAGGTGATATTAAAATTAGCTGCGTACTTGAAAATGCAAGGTTGGTGGAAGAATTTAATGAATCAGGGGCATAAACCAGAACCTAGACTGAAAGGAGAAATGAATATGCTGTTTATAATGTACTGTAATGTTTGAAACATATTGGGACATGTTGGAACATACAGGGAGTGAAAACTGAGTTCATACAATGGGAACTCTCTGTTAAGAGACAATCGAGGGTCATATTTATTAAAAGATGAAAACTGAGTTTGCTCTAATTTAACCTTTAATAAATATCCCTAAAAATCCTCTGCAATTGAATAATTGAATAGAAAGCTGTGAAATTTTCCAGTACTGTAGAGAGTCATTATTATTAAGTCAAGTAGCTGTCTCATTTGTGTTATGGCAGTATAACTTTACTGTGAGATGGATTGTTGGGATGGGGGAAATACTGCATTTCCGTTCTCAATTTAAACATGATAACATGTCATGATAAACTATTGTATCTTTGGTGGCAAATGTTCACAATGCAACAACTTTAAGGCCACTAAAATTTATTTTAATGCTACAAATTCTTAATTCAGATAATTAAGATAATTCAAATAATTAAGCTGTGGATAATTAAGCTGTGGGGTGTGTCCATAAAAACTTGAACAGCTGCACATAGCAAGAGATAGATGCATCATCCAGTTCTGGCTGCCTCTCACCACTTGCCTCTACAGGAACCAATGCCTTTGAGGATATTTAAAGGAGGACTTTTGTTTTTGTAATTTCTGCTGTTTTTATTCTGATTTTGATGACCAGAGACACAGTTCCTGATGATTCCTGATGTATACTGTATGGGACAATCAGTGCACCTTTTTATGTAAATAGCATAGCTACTGTAGGCCCATATATCGTTTTGTTTCTCTTTTTGTGTCTCTCCTTTGTCCACAACATGCAATTAGTCTTTTATGTATGGTTAATCTACTGTATTCGCTTTTATAATGTATTTCTCACACCTTCATTTCTAGACTATATAAAAAAGAAATATACTTTTATCTAGTGAAATGCTTGTTTTGCTGTTTTTATCAGTGTACCATTCTCACCCAAAATTTCATTAAACAACCTATATATTTTTATTGCTCCATTTTGTATTTGCAGTATAAATAACTGCCTGACAGAAATTCGAACTAAAGTACTGCAGCATAACGCTGCAAGAAAACATTAATTTTGGCTGGTTACAAAGAAAAGCTTTACTGGAAATTTCAACTGAACAAATTACAGTAATTGTGTTCCTTGTGACTGCAAGGGCAAGCCACAGGCTCTGGCAGTTGTTAAAAAAAATAAGTGTTAAAACATACAGGAAGCAAATGTATCAGTTTTCTTATACCACATAAGTCAGCAAATGTGCATACAAGAGAGAAATGTCTGCACAGCCTGAATGATCAAGGTCAATAAAGTGCCTGCATGAGTGGAATGCTCTATTGTGAAAACAAAATGTGTTCCCACGCCTACTGAATCAATTAGGGAAATTATTCAAAGCACTTTTTAGTGACTTGGACTTGGAGATCTCTAGAATTTTAAGACATATGTACAGTTCCAGCACTGGTGAAGGAAAGGTTCTCTGCTACTTGTTCCTTTCCTTATGCAATGTCTTAGCATTTGCTAGAAAAGAAATTCTATAGAGCATCTCCAAGTTTGCAAAAAAAACTTTAAAGGGATACTGTCATGGGAAAAAAAAATTTCAAATTCGATCAGTTAATAGTGCTGCTCCAGCAGAATGCTGCACTGAAATCCATTTCTCAAAAGAGCAAACAGATTATTTTATATTTCATTTTGAAATCTGACATGGGGCTAGACATATTGTCAATTTTCCAGCTGCCCCACGTCATGTGACTTGTGCTCTGATAAACTTCAATCACTCTTTACTGCTGTACTGCAGGCTGATTGGTATTCTTTATGCTTCTATTATATTTTATACAGTTGTTTTAAATCCCTGCAACTTTTTTCCAATTAATATAAAGCACCTTTAAGTGAAACAGCATGCTACACTTAATAAAGAAAAAGCTGATTACAAATTATGTCTGAGGAACCAAACCCCCAGTCATGATCCTATCACAGCACACTTGCATCTGCTTGGTCAGTTGTTAAATTCCATGTCATTTTTTTAAAGGATTACTTATTATTTTTATTATTATTAATAAAATGCATTTACATAGTGCCAACATATATTGTAGCACTGTACTTTCACAGAATACTAAATATGCCTTCAATAATCCCATAGAAATGAGTAGCAGAATTTCCCTCTTAGACTGTGGCTAGCTCTAGTCTTACTCTTTGATCAAAATGACCCATAAAATTTACATATATAATATTCCTACCTATACAGTAATGCTAACTATAACACTTCAATAAGTCAGTGGCATTAGAGATTGATTACATCCAGAAATAATACATGGATTCTTGAAATAAATGACAATTTTCTGCCAAAAGCTGATAATAAAGGCAGGTTTAGGCAACTGGAGTAGAGGCTTACGATATTAATGCTATTAACACTTTGCTTCCTATAAGTATTTCACAGACACTGTATATTTAGCTTATCTGAGGGCATTCTATAACCACAGGAACAGCTGCTTGCCAATTCAAATTCTCAGAAAGCTACAATGCATGTTATTAGGAGGAAACCCATAATGATGAACAAAACTGAAAGCTAAGATGATTCTTAATATCTTTATAAAATGTGCAAAAAATGTACCAAGAATATAATAGAGAGCCATAAAAGGGGCCATTTGATACATAGACTGTATGGTTTACCATTTCCTTTTTTGCAAGCATCTTCTCACAACCCTCAGTGAATGTTGCAATGCAAACATGTAAAGTGGCAATCATAACTCACGGAACAACAGCATAATTTCAGATTTTCAGCAGAGGTTAGGATCTAGGATGAGTCCAAGCATGGGCACCTCCCAGGGTACATACCTACCCCAACTACTAGTAGTTAAGATGCCTAACCACATATTTTCATGTTCCCTTCAGAAGCATTTAGGAAGTAGGGTGGTCCAGTTATATATTTGTCCTGTACCACTACAAAGTCAAGGGGTATGTAGGTAGGAACAGTCAAGTTATAAGGGGTAATTTTCTTATAGCAAGTGCAGTGTGCAGAGTACAATTATGGATGCAATTTTTACTACAAACCAGTATTTTCCCCATAATTCCAGTGTCATTGTACCCTCAATTGTGGCAACTGAGTTAACATGACCACAGTTATGCTCTTGGCACAAATTAAGTGTTCTCAGGCCAGATGCTGTCACTTTCGGCATTTGGCTTTGAAATTATATTTGTACCTAGTCCATTTTAGCAAGTTCAATGTGGCAATTGATGTTTAATGCTATGGGCAGTGTTGGACTGGGAGGGTAAGGGCCAACTGGGACTGCCACATCAGGGGCCCACACATACACTGGGCCCCCGACCCCCTCAGCCAACTTCAGGGCCTCCGACGCCAACTGCTGAGAGTGTATCTGGACCAGTGGGGCCCGATGGGTTTTTTCCCTGGTGTCCTGACCCTGGCTATGGGAAACTTAAAGGGGTTGTTCACCTTCAAACAACTAGTTGTTTTCAGATAGATCACCAGAAATAACGACTGTTTTCTATTTATAACAGTTTTTCTAACATTGAAGTGTAAAGTGTCATTTTTCACCTTCTAAAGCAGCTCTGGGAGGGGGGGTCGCTGACCCCCCCAACCAGGCCCGGACTGGCCATTTGTGGGTTAGGGCAAATGCCAGAGGGGCTGCTATAAGGTCCCATAGAAAGTCAGTATTTAGTGGGCTGGTGGGGGCTGTTTGGGCCTCTATGTGGGCTGATGGGCCTCTTGTGTACCTGAAATGCCAGGGCCTATTTTAATTATCAGTCCAGTCCTGCCCCCAACTGTTCTAAGCTGATACATTTAATGTATACATTTCTTATCTTTGTCCCTGCTGAGCAGAATCTCTGGGTTTCATTACAGGCAGCTGTTAGAATTGATACAATAGTTGCTAATACTTTTACTGTGAAATGTATCAATTAAATGTTGCAAAATTGTAGCAGTTTAGAGTCTGCACCTGAATTACTGAGCTGCCAGACTCAAACACCACAGACACCAACATTCAACTTTACACTTAGATTTTGGAAAAACAGTAAAAGATAAATAATGGAAAGTTATTGAAAAAAGTCTTTATTTCTGGGGAACAATTTGAAAACAACTGAATAGAAAAAAGGTGTTTGGAAGGTGAACAACCCCTTTAATACTGCAACCTTTGGGTTTCCACATATCAATAGATGCACTTATAACAGGAGGCTGGGCAAATGCAGTGGCACCAATCACAACTACACAGAAGTGCAAGGAGTGGATTGGCTTAGGATGCAAATACCTTTCAAGAATGTTTTTTTTTTGTTCAAACTGCATGACCTACCTGCATTTTCACATTGAAAATTAGGTTCATGTGGAACCCTGCATTAGGGTTAACATTGTATGTACTTTAGTCCCATTAAGTGGAATACAAACTGTAGAAGTCAAATATGAAGTTTTGCTGCAATTGCTAGAAAGTGTTGCTAGAAAGGAGTTAGAGCAGATCAGTGTGTGACCAAAACATAAAAAAAAAAAATTTGAAAAAGCATGATACCATACCAGGTAATAGCCTTCAAAATACAGTGAAGATTTCGCAGGCTAACATATAATCACCACAGAGTGGAAGAAGGGAGATGTAGACTGGGGCGGGGCCACCAACAGGGTAGTGCAGATGAAAGTGTAGTCAGGAGCCAGGGTGACCCCGAGATGAAAAAGTTACATTGTGAAAGGGAGGCTTTCAAGTAGTAGGTGGGACTTTGGGTGTGGGTCATAGGCGGGGTTTTGGCATAACTGTGGAGTGACTAGGGCAGATCAGGGTGTGGCCTTGACGGCAAGAGACATTTTTACTTGGGCCGCGTTTGCTGGTAAGGCCAACCACCCAGGAGGCCCAATTTAGTAGTAAGGGGCTTCATGATAACTGATGATGGCTCTGGTTCAGTGAATTTAAGATAGCAAAAAGTAATTGTTATGTGCCCAAGCTTGCAGTTATGTGTGGTCAAACAAAGAAGTCAGCTGTGCATTTATTTGCTTTTTGTTTTGTGTGTCAGACTAATAATATCTGAATGAGATGCACAGAAATAACTATCCTGTTAACCTTACAAAAAATTCCACTCCTGTTGTGAAGATGAGAGATGTTTCAGAATGACATGATCTGTAAAAAAAATGTCTGCAGTATACTAACCACTTCAAAGATGTATATATTCTGTGGTTGTTTTGCTGTTTCGTCTTTTTGCATCAGCAATCCTCCTCCATCTGATACAAAAGCTTTTTTTAATACAGCAAAAATTGCTTGTGGGGCCTGCGCCACTTACTCCAGTGTAGCATCTGTTTGCACACTCAAACAGCTGATTAACCGGACTGGTGATTCCATTCTACTTAAGGCTGATCATAGATGTGGGGAAACAACATATATTGCATTCTTTTAAATGTCATTGAAGTGGGATGTGTTACATTTCCATTTGCAGTGCATCTACTGGTTTTGTAACCACCTACACAATAAACCATGCACAAATTATTCATTTTTAATGCTACCTGTAACACCTAAGTTCCAAAATGTTTACCATGCACCTGTTTTCAAAATATAACACACTAATATTAACTCCTAACGCACCTTGCACCTGTATGTTTGCACCCACTGCAGAAAGGTGTCTTGGGAATCAGACACAAATATTTGCCATAACAGTCTATCACAGTCAGTCACATCTATTTACTCAGTTTTTATTTTTTCACTAAACTGTTAATTTAAGAAGGATAGCTGACTAAAATAACGGAATTGTTAAACTATGAGGATATTTTTTTCCCTCTGAATAACAGTGTTTGTGAGGAAAGGGATTACCCTTTACAAGGGCAGTATAGACAGATAGTGTGGATCTTTTTTCCCATAAAAAGGATGACCACACATAGGCTCAAATTCACTAAAGCGAAGTGTCTAACACTAGCGCTAATTCGCCAGAGTGACGTCAATTCGTAACTTAGCAAATTCACCATGATCAAAATTTTACTGAACGTTACCACTTACGTTAGACTTTATTTCACCTGGTCAGACCAGGAGAAGTTCAATACAATAGATATGGTAAAAAAAATGGTAAAAGTCCCAAAATAACGCTGGCGTGTTTTACCATTGTATGGTGATAGTCTGGAAAAGATCGATTTTTTTGGGGTGGGTTACCCTCCTTCCCCCCTACATTTCCTAACATATGGCAACTCAACTATATAGGGGGCACATGTAGGGCAATAGGACAACTTAATTTTTTTATTAAAGAATTCCTGGGCTTGTGTAGTGCATCGTAGTGATTCGTAGAAATTCGCACCGTATGCAAATTAGGCATCGTTAGCGTAACTACGCTTTGCCTGGCAAATGAACGGTAGCCCTACTTCGCTAACGTTCACCGCCCTGGGCGCAAATTCGCATCTTAGTGAATTTGCGTATCGCTGATGAAAATTCACCTGGCGAATGCGGTGAACGCTAGCAAAGCCAATTCTAGCGAATTTTCGGATCTTAGTGAATTTTCCCCATAGGGGGCAGATTCATTAATGGGTAAATGTTATCCAGCGTCAGCTTTGCACCTCTTGTACCACTTTGCCAGGTGCAAATGCGCATGAATATGCTGATACGCTAAAATGCTAAGTTTCGTCCCGGGCGTTCAATGCTGTGACTTTTTGCTGTCGTGACCATTACATAGTGAAGATGCGCTAGCATTCATTTGTGCCTACTAAAAAATTTGATAGTGATCTTGCACTTAGGTCAATTTGCATAGGGCGAGACATTTGAAGATGTATGGAGGTCTTTGTTATAAATGTTGGTGCAAATTGTTTAAGTTAGCACTTTTTAATACACATGTCCAGGGAACCTGAATAAAGACAAGAGAGTTAATATAATGCCCTCCACATGTGCCCACTGTAAAATGAATGTTCCATATCTTATAAAATGTCTGGAGCTACCCAGAAAAAGTCTGTTAGGAATTTTGCAGGCAATCCCGCTTAAAAAAGGGAAGTCGCCAGCGTTTTTTCAACTTTAATGCATTTTCCACAGACAGGAAATCATGTAAGACTGAGGAAGATCTAGCTTCTTTTAACCACTTACGCCTGGTCTGAGCTGGTGAAGTCAACACTGGAGAAAGAGGTGCGAACGAACGCTAGTGACGGTCTCGTTCACTAGTGAATTGATGCCTGTGCCTGTTAATGAATTGGCAATGTCCCTGTGGGCGGCAACGCTGGAGAAAAGTTGCTAGCATTAGCCACTTGGCCCTTTAGTGAATCTGCCCCATATGTCACCCCTTCAGACTACAAGAAAAGGACTTTCATTTGACGCAGCGTAGGTGGTTCTTCACAGTGAGGACAGTGAGGTTGTGGAATGCAGTTGCCGGGTGATGTTGTGATGGCTCATTCTGTAAATGTCTTTAAGAGCAGCTTGAATGGCTTTGTCTATAAAAATAATATCCAAAGCTACAGGTATCTCAGGATCTATAGTTATATATATTTGAGTATTCTGATATGTCAGTATAGTTAAATGTGTATGCATTGGGGGTCAATTGGAGGGGTTTAACTTGATGGACTTTTGCTTTTTTTCAATCAAACTTAACTATGCAAATTAAGTATAAATCACTAATTTGTATAAAATATATTATTAAGTGGTGTGTGAGATGAATTCTCATTAGCCATCAAAATATTTTATTATTCATCACTAAGGACATTAAGGGGGTTACTTACTAAAATCCAAATTTAGCTCATATTTTATTTTAAAAATGATCAAACTCCCCTACCTGAGTTTAGCTTAGGTTTAGCAAAAACCTGAATCACTCAAATTTTATGTTTTTCTCCCCAGAACACTAAAATTTTTCAAATTTTTGCCCAAAACCTCCAAAAAAGTCTGAATTTCAGGCTAAACCCAGCGCAGACCCCCAAATTGGGGTAGGTGACGCTCCCATTGACTTATCCCATCTAAGGACCTCAACAGGTCTGAGATGGCGTATTTTCAGATTCTGGCTTTTTTTCAGCATCAGGGTATATATAATAAATCTAAAAAAAAAGTGTGTTTTTTTATTCTTCTCAAATTTTTCCAGATTTCACAACTCTGTGTAAATATGTGTAAACCATTCACATAACCCAATGAGGAATAGTTTGAACATACGTTATCTAATCATGTCCAGGGAACCTGAATATTATGTTAATAATGTAACATTCATTTAACCCAGTAGGATTGGTTTGCTTCCAATAAGGATTAATTATATCTTAGTCTGGATCATTGACAATGTTCTGTTTTATTATTACAGAGAAAAGGGAACATTTTAAAAAAAAAATTGGATTGTTTGATAAATAGAGTCTAGGGGAGATTGGCATTCCATAATTTGGAACTTTCTCGAGTTTTCCCAAAAATCATTCCCCAACAGTACATGTACATTAATGACTTCTCAACATCATATGATCACATCATTGATTTATTTCCCGCCTATTCAATAATTCCTTCTAATCATTTTTATCCCCCAAAAATGGCAACAACTGAATTATCCACTTTCAGGTAGTGACAGTATTATCTATCTATCTATCTATCTATCTATCTATCTATCTATCTATCTATCTATCTATCTATCTATCTATTTATCTCTCTCTCTCTCTCTCTCAGTATATTGTAAGTGCACTAAGTGTACACTAAGGGATTCCCCATTACGGTAGGCCCCTACACTTGAGTCAGATAATACCTTGATTATAGCTATGGGACCTGTTATCCATAATGCTTGCTGATAAGGGAACCTTCCGTAATTTATATCTCCATACCATATTGGCCACCATAAATAGGCCAAAAAAAGCTGCCAACAGACCGAGTTGGCAGCTTATTGGCCCATGTGTGGGGCTGTCAGAGGACCTTCCACCATCGATATCTGGCCAAAAGTCGGACAGATCAGGCAGGGTGAAAAATCTTGTCGGATCGTGGCCGCATCTGTTTGTTGATGCAGTTCCACAATCCGACCGCCCATTTTACCTCCATTCTGATCTGATCGCTGGGCCCTAGGGCCCACGATCGGATAAGCCCAATGTTGCCCACCTCAATGTGGGCATATCGAGGAGAGATTTGTGTATGGCCACCTAAAGTCTACTGAAAAACAAGATTTAAAACTGAATAAAACCCAATAGGGATTAATTATAATCCAGTAAAAGGTATTGTTTTCTTATTACAAAGAAAAGGGAAATAATTTTTAAAAAAATTAGAATTATTTTATTAAAATTGAGTCTATGGGAGACTGTAATTTGGAGCTTTCTGGAAAATAGATCCTGTACCTTTACTCCTCACTGAAATCTCAAATTGCTTTACTGATTAACCCTCTCACTGTAATAGCTTACCAGTAGCTAGACTCAATACAGCACAGTCCCCTCTTTCTCTCTTTACTGAATGGGAACCAAGAATAAAGAAGGGAGCTTAAAGCCAGTGGCAAACACAACTTTTTGTCAGGCTATGCAGAAATAGAAATGGAGAAAGGGCCAACCTGCTCTGTTCTCTGTTCTCATGGATGTTGGACTGGAAATATATATATATGATGTACAAAATAAAAAAGATTTGACTATTCACAGAATAATGGAGTGCGGATCTATTCTTCAGTAATATATATATATATAGGAAAGTTGAAAAAAAAACGGCACTCACGAAAAAGTCTGCTCTGCTGCCTGGGTGCCAATCCACAAGTTATGTCAATCGTCAAAAATAGGTAGCCGCACTCGCAGGACTTATGAAGAAGAGTTGCTTTATTGCAGAAATAAAGAGTGATCCTTATTTCTGAAATAAAGCAACTCTTCTTCATAAGTCCTGCGGTGCGCTACCTATTTTTGACGATATATATATATATATATATATATATATATATATATATATATATGTATATATATAATTATGTCAGTTGTTTGTTCAGAGATTTAGATTTATTATTATTATTATTATTGTTTATTTATCTAGGGAGTAAAGTCTGATATTTAATTTGCCAAATTGCAGCAACAGTAAATATAAGGTGTGTGTACCAGGGGAAAGTGGCTGTCTGTGGTGAGCAGGCAAGAGGCAGGGGTCCCAAAGGGACATAAAATACACAAAGAGCAAAGAGTATGCAAGTTTTCACAAGTGCTGAATACTGGAATGGACTTTTGCTCCAGATTTCACATTTACAGACCACAGTGCCCTCTGCTGTTACTGTAAAAGAATAGTACAAAGTACTGTAAAGAATTAAGAAAATATAATGTACTGTATTTGCACTTGTCAAGTAGAATTGAGTCAAATCAAGTTTGGCAAGACCAGTGACTAGAGCAGTGATCCCCAACCGGTGGCTTGTGAGCAACATGTTGCTCACCAACCATTTGGATATTGCTCCCAGTGTCCTCAAAACAGGTGCTTATTTTTAAATGCCAGGCTTAGAGGCAAATTTTAATTGCATAAAAACTAATTATACTGCCAAGTAAAGCCTCCTGTAGGCTGTCAGTCCACATAGGGTCTACAAAGAAGACTTTAAACTTTCTTCATGCTTGTCTTGAATGAATAAATGTGGCTCACGGGTAAAATAAAAGGTTGGGGACCCCTAGACTAGAGGGATCATTGAGTAGTTATTAACACGTGCAAGAGTGCAACGACACACAGTGCTTCTTGTTGCCAGCATTTTGCCGCAGCTGCAGCTGCAATAAAATACTGATTATTGTCTCTGCTAAAATACAAAAATTGTATAATCACTATAATCACTTCATATGCTCTACTGGCCTCTCAAGTCTGTTTTGGTCCCTGCAGGTTTGCTCAAAGCCAAGGCCAGGCCAAGAGTAGCAAAGTAGGCACGTGCCTAGGGCGCAAAGCTGAGGGGGGCACCAGGCATGTACCTGCTGTTGCCTACCCCTTAGTCTGGTCCCTGCTTGCTGCCGGAGTGTGCAGCCTTTTCGGACGAGCTCGCCTTTTTGGGATTGCGTCCCTCTTTGGCGTGTGCGCCTGTCGAGCACTGAGACCGGCCAGGTTGACTGGGGGGCCTGGTCGGCCTGGCCTGGCGCTATTCACAGTAACCCCAGAGCTCGAAAAGGACTTCAAGGAGACCTCAACACCCAGAACTAATGAAAATCCCTACCCTCTATAGTCCCCCCTCTCTGCTCACCACAGCACAGGTGTTAACTGTAATTACCCCTCATTGCAGAATCAGTGGAGTAAACAGGTGCCATCTTCCGGCACTACAGTAAGCTTCAGGTCTTCCTTCAGTGCTCTGGTAATTTTTTGCCACTTTCAGTGCATTCACAGTTATCTTGAAGCAGAAGACTGCTCCAACTGCACATGTGCCGATACGGCACTTACTTACCGAAGATTACTGAAAGGCTGAAAATAGCATCCGTGAACTCCACTGCTCTGACTCTGCAACAAGGGGTAATTACAGACATAGGGGCATTTACAGGTGGTAACACCTGTACAGGGGGTGGAGCAGGGAGGGGGGACTATAGAGGGTAGGGGGTGGGGTTTTTTATTAGTTGGAGGGGTTGAATTCACATTTCAGTAAACAATCTTACCAAAGGGCCAGTCTAAGGTAGTGGTCTCCTCCCCATTGTCCGTTCCTGCAAAATTGTGACTATATACTGTTTAGAAGAATATATTTTACAGGATATTTATGTCTGTTATGTACAGGCGATATAATTTTCCCAGTGCTTGGGGCCTAGGATCTTTTTGTAAAGATTGTACCTTAAGCCTGCTAAAAAACATATACACATTAAATAAACCCAATACGATTGTTTTTCTGCCAATATGGATTCAAGCAGCTTAGTTGCTATCAAGATACAGAGAAAAAGGAAAAATCATTTTTTTAAACGTGAATTGTTTGCATATTGACTCTGTGGCAGATTACCTTCCTGGACAATGGGTTTCTGAAAAAGGATTCAACACTTTAATTATATTTATATTTTCTGGGTGAATAGTGCAAAATAATACATGATTATATTTTAAAGTAACAATTCTAATACACGAGTAGTGTTGTAGGAAGTGAACCGAGGCTTAAAAACATAGCCTAAACACTAAGAATTCATACAGCAAGTGGTTTGGCTTTCTGAGAAATGCTGACACGACACTGCTACACAACAGGATGTTTATTATTCTCCTGGCCTCATTTAGTCATTTAGTGACCATGGCCTTCCTAATGTCCAAAAACACCCAAAGTAAATTATTAATAATTTAAAAAGGTGTAGTTAAAACCAGTTAATATTAAATATAGAAATTTTATTTATCCTTAAAAAGTTCTCATTCAATTAATTCAAATAAAACCTGGTCAGCCAAGACCCCAAATTCATTCAATACAAATTCATAAAAGGATATTTTCCAATTCACCATATTAAACTAAATTCCCTAATTAATCTTCCTTTGCGACAATTTATTACTTGGTTGTGCCCCCAATCACCAAATAGACACTTAGGGGCTGATTTACTAAGGTTGAATTTCAAAGTGGAAAATACAGTACTTTGAAATTTGACCCTCAAATTTTTTTGGGGGTAATTTTCGATCGAATATGGCCGTTTTCGATTGAAAAACGTCTGTATTCAATCGAATGAAAATCGTTCGAATCGTTCGATTCGATCGAACGATTCAAACAATTTTCACCAAAATCCTTCGAATTCTCAGAAAAAAATCTCAGGACAAGTTCTGTGAGGTCCCCCATAGGCTGAAATGGGAATAGTCGAATTCGAAGGATTTTTAAAGGGCCAGTACTTCAAAATTTGAAAATTCGAATATTCAAATGTTTTCAATTCGAATCGAATTTTGGGATATTCTAAAGTAGCCCAAAATTATTTAGAATTTTTGAAATTTTAATTTTATTCAAATTTAAATTTGACCCTTAGTAAATCAGCCCTTAAGTCACACCAATGTTGCTGTGTGAGGGTTATAGTTCTCCAAGGAAATGTGTGAGATTTATAGTTCTCCAATGAAAAACCAAACTCTGTACTGCTTTTAGATTTAAGGATTGAAGCAAGTGATACTTCTCTTATAGCGTAAATTAGATCACGTACCAAAGCTGCACAGAAGTATTGGCAAAAGGGGAATAATGGGGTGTCCTCCACCCTCTTTTGATCACACATCTCCCCCACAAATACGGTAGATCTCACCAAATCCTTCCTTCCGCTCTACGTGTGGCTGAATTATTCGCCTTTCCTCCATGTAGCTGTGCTTAGAATAGGTGCAGTTGAACCCCTTCTAGGGATTTAGAAAAGGGGAAATGGCTTATTACATCACTATATATATATCCCTGGCTTTTAAAGTGGCCATACCCATATAAACAGCACAATACCTAATATACCAATAATAACAGTTGCTTCCATACAATTCTATATTAAGAGAAAATTGAATAGAAGTCTCATAAAAATGGTGCCAGTTCAAACCTACTATTTAATCCCTTTGGGTAAAGAGTATTTAGATCACATATCCATTTCTGCTATTTGCATCTTAATGATTTATCCCTATCTCCTCTCCTTTTGCAATAACATCTAAAGCCATGTATTGATAAAACATGATCATAAAAATACACAGATTCACCCTTCTCCCCTGTTTTTTTCCTTTCTTATATTATTCATATGTTCCCCAATTCTTTTATTTACTGTGCGAATAGTTTTCCCTATAGATATAACAAATTACATGTACACTGAATAAGGTAAACCACGTAACACGTGGCAATTATAAAAACTTTTTATCTCACAAGTTTTGGAACTAGTAGAGGATTTGAAATGTCCCCTTTTTCTACTTAACTACATCTCGTACATACCTCCCAACTATCCCTTTTTTGGAGGGACAGTCCCTCTTTTGACAGCTCAACCTGCAGTCCCTCATTTGTACTGGAAAGTCCCTATTTTCTCTGCACTGAACAACCAGAAAAAGAAACTAAGTTTCTAACTTAATTGGCTTTTGGCAGAGAGCCCAGAACAGCTACCAGGTGCAAATAAGATGCTTTGTAACCATTTGGCGATAAGAAAATAAGTAATTGTAACAGTTTAGATAAGGAGAAATATTTTCAAACTTTCATAACCTGCCAATTTTTGTAAAATGAACATTGTAATTAGGGGTGTGACCACACAAATGGGCGTGGTCACACAATTTGCCGCACTACGTCCAAAAAAAAAAAAGTCACTCTTTTTACTTCCAAAATGTTGGGAGGTATGATCTCATACAATGCCCACACGGAAACATACCTTTTCACCTTCTGTGGGAGAAAACTCGATGAACTCATTAAACACTTACTTATTTTATTATTTTTGTATTTGTCTCAACTGACTGGGAGTTATTTTATCCTTAATAGTAGGTGCCTTCTTAAAAATAATGTTTGGTTTATCATCTAAAATGTTCCCAATACTCTAGAACATGGCTGCCCATTGTGCACCCCCCCTTGTGTGGCCCCCCATATCAAAGTCTTCCTGCTGTGTCTGCTTGCCATGTGTAAGATTTAAAATGTATCAGTACAGAGATTAACAACTGTCTACCGACAAATATGAGTTCATGTCTACTTTTTTAAAGCGGGTAGCTGTGTGAAAACGGTCGATGAATCCTCTCAAAAGGGTTTCGGGAGCCCTCCAAATCATAATTATGTCATCTGTAGCGCCTCCAAAACTCAATATGGGGGAGATACATAAAATTTTGATCAGAAATACCAAAGGCCCATAAATAACCCTGCATAGCTGGGGGGGCAAAATTGTTCCCGGGTCTGTCTATAAAAAATATTTTCAAAAACAAAATAATTGTGATTTAATATAAAGTCAATACATTGTAATAAAACATTTTGGTGTTCCCAAGTCAAAGTGCTAAATTTATTTTAGAAAATATTTAACTGCATCTAGACCCAACTTGTGATCAATGCAGGGATAAAGTGACATAATGTAAAGAGGAAAGTTGCTGGTAATCCTCAATTCTTAGCAGGTAAAACCTCCGCCTCAGCGTTCAATATAATTCAATTAGGGAGAAGACAAGAAAAGGCTTCCAACTGCAGAAGTTAACTGCTCAAAGTGTTTATTTTCCACACAACATGTTTCGAGCCATTGTGGGCTCTTATGGCTCGAGCCATAAGTGTGACTACTATACATAAAGACACATATTTAAAGTGTGAAACAGGAAATGACCTCAGTCTCACCACCACCACCCCCCTCAGGAATGTAATTTCCATGGTTAATAAACAAAGAAACATCAACCTTTAAAGTCCAAATAGATTTAGTCCATTAAATCTTGTGTTACTTTCAAGCGTCCAAAATAAAAGAGAAACAATGTTTCCATTAGAGTGAATCTCTGTGAAGAAATAGATGTAAGATTTAAAAACCACAATGTATCTAAAAGTTTTGCAACAAAAGTACTGCTTATACTGAAGCCTACTCACAAAACTATGGAACCATTAACAAAGAGAAAGGGAACCTGAAAAGCATTTAACGTATAACTATAATAAAGCCCATACGTTACCCTTAGCAGTAGTCTGAATTTTGCAGATCAAGGCTAAGAGTCAGAATCTGAAAATGAACAGAATAGGCAGTAAGTATTTCAACAGGTATATTAAAGAAAGGCTTTAACACTCCAGGTTTTATTCAAACCCTTAGGATTAACTGTTTAATTTCTTGATCCAATACATTTCCCTTTGTGCCAATTTAACCTTAAGGTCACCTCCTTTAGGGGGTATATGTACCACTTCTAAGGCCATCCATTTAAGCTGGCTTACATTATGGTTCTGTTCATGGTCTGGCTACTGAGGTATCTGTATATGTATCTTTCTTGTAGCTCCAGATATTACCTCTATGTTCTTTAATTGAACAGTGACATAATGTCCAGTGTTACAAAAAAATACAGTATGGATCCCACCGGACCTCTGAAAAAGCCAAAAGTGCATCCATCATGTCATGTAAAAAAGATGGTAGCCTCATTACTAATGGTGCTAAAAATAGATCAATATAAGCACACAGACCTAAGGTCAATGACCTAATGCCAGATATGATGAGCCTTTTGGAGGGTTTATTGGGTCCTTATGGATCTTTCGGAGGTGGTAGAAAACCATAGTAAACATTGAATTTAATGTTTAAAAATTTGATCTTATCTCCATTAATGATCTGTGTATCTTTAGTCTGAATCAAAAGGTCACTTCGTTTTTTCTGATACATTTCTGTCGAATCTTTCAATAAGATCTCATAGGAGGATTTGTCATCCAATAACCTATCTTGTACTACTATCCCCCTACCCTTAGGGTAGCATGTACTGTGTAATTAATCCATAATCTGCTGGTTATAGGGGTGGTTCACCTTCAAGTTAACTTTTAGTATGTAATAGAATGGCTAATTCTAAGCAACTTTTCAATTGGTCTTCATTATTTATTTTCTATAGTTTTTTAATTATTTGCTTTCTTCTGTCTTCTCTTTTCAGCTTTCAAATGGGGGTCACTGACCCCCTCTAAAAACAAATGCTCTGTGAGGCTACACATTTGTTGCTATTGCTACTTTTTATTGCTCATCTTTCTATTCTGACCATAACCTGTTCATATTCCAGTCCCATATGCAGATCAATGCATGGTTGCTAGGGTAATTTGGACCCTAGCAACCAGATTGCTGAAATTGCAAATTCGAGAGCTGTGAAATAAAAAGATAAACAACTCAAAAACCACAAATAATAAAAAATAAAAACCAATTGCTAATTGTCTCAGAAAATCACTCTCTACATCATACTAAAAGTTAACTCAAAGGTGAACAGCCCCTTTAAAATTAAAGGGTGATTTAGGGTCACATTTATTAGTCTAATTCTTTAATGAAAAGAAATCCTAGGATAAATGCATTTGATTGCTCAAAGCAGTTACGTATCATTACTTTTGAAAATGGGCCTACAGATATGGGATCCATTATTGGAAACCTATGAATCACAGAAAGGCCATCTCCTTTAGACTCCATTTTACCTAAATAATCCAGAGTTTTAAAAATGATTTCCTTTTTCTCTGTACTAATAAAACAGTACTTTGTACTTGATCCAAACTAAGAAATAACAAATCCTTATTGTAAGCAAAGCCAGCCTAATGGGTTTATTAAACTATTAAAATTATTTTCTAGTAGACTAAGGGTGGTGGCAGATGGGGAGATTAGTTGCACAGAGACAAATCCTCTCTACTTTACTTAACCAATATCCCAAAATGCTTGCGGCAAGAATGTGAATCGCTGGTGGGATGGCATATGTATTGCTTCAGAATTCCAAAGTAGCCTGTTAACTTGTGAAGCAACTACGGGCAACTTCAGAAAACAGAGATATTCGCATCAATTGCAGTTGTGCCAAAGAATATAAGAATGTAATTTGCCAGCAAATATCAGAAATTACACTAGACAGTCTTCAAACATATTTAGTGCATCTGTGGACAATTTGCAACAAAGCACACAAATTAGATACAGTTCAGGTACGAACAGCACAATTGCGTCAAAAGTATCACCCCTTTGCTACATTCTGTAGTTTTACCTGCCTGTAGTACCGAATATAGTAAAATGTAAAGCAGATTCAGCCTTTTTAACTTAGTTCTTACATTTTACATCTGTGGCAGCGACATGCATAAGACCCAATTAAAAAAAAAGTCTGTACCTGCTCTAAGTGTGTATAAAGATTTTCACTGTGAATCATATATTGCCTGCCCCACCTATATGCTGCTGACATAGCAATCACTTCCCATTCTGCCCTAGATCCCCCCTTCCTCCTCACTATATTTAACCTTGCATATCCTATGCCTGGATGAGTGCATCCTCCTTTTTGGAGGATTCCAAAAGAAATAAGGAAACAAGTTATGACTAATACATTTAGGGGCATATTTTCTAAAGGTCGAAGTGACTTTTGGAATAAAATTTAAATTTTTAAAATTCGAATTTCAAAGTAATTTTGGGCTACTATTAAATGACCCAAAATTTGATTTGAATTGAAAAAATTAGAAAATTAGAATTTCAAAGTACTGGCCCTTTAAAAATTTTTAAATTCGAATATTCGCCACCTTAAAGCTGCAGAATTGCCATTGTAGCCTATGGGGAACCTCCTGAAAGCTTTCCTGTAAATTTTTCAAAGTCCTGGAAAACTGAATTTAAAAAAAAAAAATTGTTCGAAACATTTGATTCGATTGAAAATTACCCCCCCCC